>OX123204.2:28747045-29947045 GCA_944739405.2 Euclidia mi
ATGTATAACCAGATAGCAATACCATTCAGTCCAGTTATTAAAAATTTGGGCTTACACATGGATAGTCACCTGAACTGGCGGGCTCAAGTTACATCTATTAGTCAAAGAGTGACAGGATGCTTACGTTCTTTGTACCGCTTGAAGAACTTCCTCCCTCCTAGCACTAAGGTAATGCTCATGCAGACCTTAATCTTCCCTATTATCGACTATGGTGATGTGTGCTATTTTGACCTGAATGCAGACCTTCTCAACAAACTAGACCGGCTTCTCAATAACTGCATTCGATTTGTTTACAACCTTCGAAAATACGACCATGTCTCTGAATACCGCTCCCAACTCAAATGGCTAACTATTCGTCAACGCCGTAGTTTGTGTGTTCTCACTACTCTTTTCTCTTTTCTTAACTCTCCATCTCTTCCTTCTTACCTAAGTCCTTATCTACAATATTTATGCTCAAATCACGACAAAAACCTGCGGTCATCTAATAATCGTCTACTTTTGTGTCCCTCTCATAGTTCTGGATTCGTCAACTCTTCCTTCTTCGTCCAATCTGTCTTATTATGGAATGCGCTCCCTCTCAAAATCAGGATGGCAAACAATCGGCTCACTTTCAAGTTAAAGGCTCGAGAGTTTGTAAGGAGTAAAATGGCAGGATAATCACAGACTGACTGGATTTACTGACTTATATATTATTTATGTATATATCTATAATTGGCAAGTATTTATTCATATACATATATATGTATTTATACTTATTTATTCTTTATATGTGTACCTATATATTAAATGTATATATTTAAGTATATGTATATAGTTTAAGTAGTAATTTACTTATATATATCTAGTAATTATTATCTAATACCAAATAATAATTTTATAATAATCACGCACCTACTATCAACTATCTCTGCATCACCCTAGGTTGACTGGTAGAGAATGCCTAAGGCATTAAGTCCGCCTATGTACCACATATTTTTTGTGTTGTGCAGAAAGTTAAATAAAAAAAAAAATATATATATTATTGTAATGTACGTTTAATAATTTTGTTAACCGTAAATGAAATATTTGCATGCCGAAAAGCTGAATGTGGTGATACTATAATGTAACAAATAACATCTTGTGTGAACATACCCATTTTCGCAAATAAAATAAATTGAATTGAATTGAATTTTATGTAAAAAAGTTTAAATATGTATGTATGTATATAAGGTTACATTTATGCGTTGTATTATTTTTTTATTATGAGTATATAAATAAACCTTTGATAAAATATATAATATTATTTATGAGATATTAGGTATCGAAAATTTTGGCGGGAACTTCAGTTTTTTTGGCGGGAGAAAGTAAATAACTGTGCAAGTTCCAATAAAAATAATTCTTATCAGAATTGGTTTTTATACTTGAAAATCTGCTTGGAAAGAAAGTTATCTAGGTTTGAATCTGATATATAACATAAAACGGTATTTAAAAAAATAAAATATGAAAATTGGCACCAATAAAAAAAAATCTGTTTTATTTTTTCATCTTTAATATTAAAATGTTTCTTTTCAGTATATTTATTTCCTCTAAAAGTAAATTAAAATACCTTTCTAACTGTGTATAATACCTAATTATATACCTATAATAAAAAACGACGAGAAAAAGGAATATGTCCGAAATATATAATCGCGCTCAAAAATGGCGGGAAAAAATTCTAATTTTCAGTTTATACTGCCCTTTCGTGGGCTTCAATCATATTATATGGTTTTAATTTATATAATTGGAAAACTCATTTAATTACACGTCTATTGATATGCAAAATACCGCAATCGGTTAAGTTATCCGAGTTCCACAAACAGATTAGTGCGCAGCGGAAAAGCGTGGGAAAAATTACAGTTTACGCGCTCATCTGTTTTTGCAAAAAGGGAAAATAGTCACTTGTGCGCGGTCAAGCGGTTATGCAAATCGACACTAACGGAAAAGTGGGTACTACAAAATGATCACAACAACTACTAACTAAGTACCAATTTAATGATAATAAGGTTAAGCATACAATCATCACTAACGATCTCTTACCTAGTTCTGCCTACAATGAAAATTAAAATCTCTGGAACTGATAATCGTAACGCACTACGATGATAACTCAATCATTTTCTTCTACGTCTGATAATCGAGTTTAACAGCTTCTAATAGAAACACTTTAACTCCTAAACGTCCTAATCATAACTTGGAATTGGACAGAGAACTCGGAGCACTTGATAAAAATTCCCAGCGTATCACATGAATTTTAAAAACACACAGTAGGTAATTTTCACGCGTAAAATTTTAAAATTGAATTTAATTTTACTAGTGGTGCTATCTAATAAACATGAGTAAGAAACATTTTAATGTGCCATGTTAAAAATTTATGCACACAAAGAAGAAGGTGTAATTGAAACACCGAGATCGTCTGTACAACCACAGTGTACAACTCAGAATTACAACGAGTAACAGTGTCACTTTTTACTTAGGCTCTGAACACGTTTAAACGAAAACCGTTAGGTATTATCAACACCACGAGTCGATAAAATAATGGCGCGAGTAATATCTTTCGACTATAGTCAGGTTACACTAACCAACCAACCGCACGCGTCTAAACAGTACTGCAGTTCACACATCTATTACGAAATAAAAGCTACAAGCTGTGCTATAAAAACAGCACGGTCAGACGCAATAGCCTTAGCACAGTACACTATGAACTTAGTATGTATGATTCGATTAGTCTTCCAACTTTAGCGCCACTGCCCTGCGAAGGACAGTCTAGACCGAAGTTATTGTTCAAGATTTAGCAGATAACCAACCGGAGCTGAGTGTTGGTTCTAAAACCAATATTACAACTGCACTGGAACAATAACTAGCAGGTTTCACTCAAACGCACTTGCATGGAATAATGCAAGTCGGCCTGTACACTCACTCTTGTTACTATTACAGTCCATAAAGTAAGACCGAGACAAGATAATCTATTTACAAGCAAGCATATGATCACAAGGTTCGTGA
Organism: Euclidia mi; assembly: GCA_944739405.2. NCBI lineage: Eukaryota > Metazoa > Arthropoda > Insecta > Lepidoptera > Erebidae > Euclidia > Euclidia mi. The sequence goes on from OX123204.2 coordinate 28,750,061, forward strand.
GTGCGAGCCACCCATGCATGAAGAAATAAAAATAATCGCTTTCTTTTTAACCGGCGTATCAAACTCAAAACCTCCTTTCGATATCTACGCTATAGCTAGGTCACAGTGGTAGTCAGATAACCATACGCTAACATAAAATACATCAAAGCTACCCACATATTTTTTGTCTTTTTCTTCTTTAAGCTATTAAAAAGAAGATTATTCATGAGATCATGCCATGGGAAACACGACACCGTAAAAGTCAAACGGTTCCACAACTCAATGTCTCGTGCAGGAATCGAACCTACAACACTCGATACGATGTGATGGCGGTATCACCACAACGATTATGACATTTCTAAGGTTAAACACGTAATGTTTTACAACTACCGTCACTAAATAAAATTGGCCGTATCAATAAAAAAAATCAGACAAAACACGCTCACCACGGTTGCAGTTGAAAGCTCAGCTGCTTCACCAACATAGCAGTGTTAGCAGTCGCCTTCGCTCACGCCTTGTGGTCGCGCTGGTCCATTATTCCACATATGATGACGACGGGTTGCTTGATTTTTGGCCGGTATCACCGCTTCACAGTTCGAGTGTCAGTTTCTAGGTACTTGTTGTCCGCCCGGAGTTTCCAAGAGAAGTGAGAGTTGTGTTGCTCCGTTGAACGTCTACCATCACCCCCGCTTCAACTGTAGTGAACGTCACACTAGACACAAAATCAAAATCAAAATCAAAGTTCTTTATTTCAAATAGACCATTTCCTGGCACTTTTGAACGTCATTATCATTACATAAATAATACTTACATTTAAAAAAAAACATTGTAGGTATAAATATAATAAATTACATTATCAATGGTTAAAAATTTAAATTATATAAAAAAGTTTTGAAATTGTTCATAACAAATTAACTAAATATTATAACATTATAAAGATTCTCAACAAAACACCAAAAAAGAAGAAAATAACAGTAGAATAAAATAATATAATTTGTGTACATAATTATTATTTGCAGATATCATTCCAGTTCAACTAAGCGACCAACTTGTCTTGTCATTTAAATAATCATTAACTGTATAGTACGCTTTCTTCAGCAAAGTTGCTTTAACTTTCGTTTCAAATATATTTGAAGGTAATTGTAGCAAGGCAATGGGTAGTTTATTATATATACGGATACCAAGCCCCACAAATGAGTCATGTACTTTATACAGTCGGTGGAAAGGAACATGCAGTCTGTGTCTATTCCGAGTGCTAATATTGTGAATATCACTATGCTTAGTAAAAAGGTGGATATTTTTCCTAACATTCATTATGTTAGCAAAAATAAATTGAGACGCGATAGTGAGAATACCAATATCCCCAAATCGTTCTTTTAGAGACACTCTCGCTCCCAGCTGGTATATTGCTCTAACAGCCCGTTTCTGTAATACAAAAATGTTATTTATATCAGCAGCATTGCCCCACAGCAAAATACCGTAGGACATCACGCTGTGGAAGTAACCAAAGTAAACCAGACGAGCTGTTTCCACATCAGTGAACTGTCTAATTTTGCGGACTGCATGAGCAGCAGAGCTGAGTTTTCCTGCAAGGCAAGTTATATGGGGACCCCACTGTAGCCTGCTATCTAATGTTATCCCGAGAAACACTGTAGAATCAATAGCTTTCAGAACTTTGTTATTAATAATAAGATCGGGCCCAAGATTTTTGATATTGGGCATAACGAATTTAACACATTTCGATTTCTTGGCATTAAGAACAAGGTTATTTGCAGTAAACCATTGTGTGACTTGCGAGAGTGCACTGTTTACGTCGTCAAAATTATTTCTATTTCTGTCTACTTTAAAAATAAAAGAGGTGTCATCAGCAAACAGTACAACATCGCAAATATCCTTTAAACAGTAAGGCAAATCATTAATGTAAACCAAGAATAAAAAAGGGCCCAATATTGAACCCTGAGGTACGCCTAATTGGACCGGCAGACCAGAAGATTTCTTGCCATTAGCGTCTACACATTGTATCCTGTCTTTCAGATAGGATTCAATCAGCTGCAGATCCATATCTTGTATACCATAATATCGCAATTTGCGTATAAGCGTGTCCCTACAGACGCAATCAAACGCCCTAGACAGATCACAGAACACACCAATGGCATTCTTCGAATTCTCCCACGCGTCAAATATGTGTTTCAGCAAAACAATGCCCGCATCAGTTGTCGAACGGCCCTTCGTGAAACCATATTGATCCCCATGAAGCAGACAATTTACATTGAAATATGTTAATAGTTGCTTTAGTATCAACTTCTCAAATATTTTGCTGAACGCTGGCAGTATCGATATAGCTCTATAATTACTGATTTCATTTTTGCTGCCAGACTTAAACAAAGGTAGAACTTTACTAAGCTTCATGAGGTCGAGAAAGATACCTAAATCAATACACTTATTAAAAATGGTAGATAAATAGGACGCAGCGTCATCTATAACATGCTTCAAAAGTTTAATAGATATGTCCCAGAAGTCACCGGTATTTTTAGGATTTAACGAGTTGAAGGCATTGACTACATCTTGTGGCCCTATATGTGCAAATTTAAATATGGTACTGCAATTAGGTACGCTGTTCCGCATCAGTTTTTCGGCCGCGGTGGGTGATGAATTTAAGGAGCAAGTCGTTTTTACAGGTATATTTGTAAAGAACTCGTTGAATAATTGGGCTACATCAGCTGCATTTGTTATATTTTTGTCGTTATTTTTTATTACCAGCCTATTATCACAGTGTGATTTACCCATTTGAGTGTTAATAATTTTCCATTTAGCTTTTATCTTATTATTCGAGTTTTTTATTGTATCGCTAATAAATTTTGATTTAGCTAAAGCACAAACCTTTTTAAATATTTTAGAATATTTACTAACGTAATTTATAAAAGGAGCATCAAATTTATACCTTTTCATGCCATACAGCTCGTAAAGTCTCGCTCTACTTTTATAAATACCGTCCGTGGCCCATTGATTAAAGGTAACCGACTTACCACTAACATTTTTAATTTTCGTTTTAAAAATATTTTGGAACTCGCTCTGTACTATTTCGAACATCGATTCGTACATATAATTAGGATTGTCATAACTCATAATAGTGGGCTTTAATTTGGCTGCTACCTTTGCCTTAAAATTGTTACAGTGCTTTGTTGTGTGTGGCCGATATTCTATCTTATACTCAGAATTCGGTATTGTTATAGGGAAGCAAGCTAATTGTCCACAGTGGTCGGATGTAATGTTGTTCACAACTAATTTGTCTAGAGTATCACAAGCAGTAAATATATTATCAATGCAAGTTGAAGTGGAAGCTGTGATTCTGGTTGGTTCAAAAAACAAATTTTGCAAATTAAAAGAATTGAATAGATTTAGTAGTCTGGTACTAAGTGGAGAAGAATCTAGAATATTAACGTTGAAATCCCCACATACAATTACCCTCTTTTGTTTATTATTTAATTTATTAAGTACATCTTCCATTACTGATTCAAATATACCAAAGTCACTTGAGGGGGGGCGGTCATATGTCATGTCCTCTAATTATTATATAATATTTGATATAGAATGAAGTCACACACCAACCATGCATTGTTATCTAATCTTCACGTATACCTACACATAATTTGACTGCCCGGTTGGCGTAGTGGTTTAAGCAGCCGCCTCGCCGCTTGACACTGCGCCGAGTGTCGTGGGTTCGATCCCCACACGAGACAACACTTTGTGTGATCCATAAATTGTTGATTTGAGTTTGGGTGTTCATTGTGTCCGTTAGTTGTATGTTTGTAAAGTCCCCCGCGACACAGGATTTAGTCTTAGTGCGGGCGTTGTCTTTTTAAAGAAAAAAATATCTGAAATTATTATATTTTTAAAATATAATAATTTCAGATCAATCGGTTTAAGATATCTGCTTTAAATAAAATTGAATATTTCCACCCGAACAACCAAAGCTACATACCTACATAGCCAGTAAAATAAAACTTGTTAAAAGTTAAACGACTTTAACTATACTATAAACATGTAAAACCATCAGCAATTTGTCTAAAAAGAACATCCTAGTTCATCACCCACACTTACAAACTATTTTCAACTTATCTTCTGAGTGCTGTAACCTAAAAGCTTAAAATATTGAGCGTTTATCTAACATTTAGTAAACTACATCTTAACTACAAAATGTAATTGTCGAATGGCAATCCAAAATACTTGACTTTAAAGAAAACATATAAAAAGAAACCATTTTGCTTACGTACTTCTAAACAATAATGACTCCAGGTTTCACCCTTTTAATTGAAAGAAAATAAGCACAGATTTCTATTATTCAGCCAAACGGTAATGGTCGCAACGGACCTCATATAGCGATGTCGTTTTTATCCATTACCCGATTCATTTATTTTGTAAATTTAAAACGTAGAGAGACTGGTTGGTGACTTTATTTTCGTGTTTACTGAGTGGAATCATTAAAACAGCTACAGTCGTAATGGAAAAAATAACCTTTTTCTATGGTAGTAAAACCCTCCTATTTTGAGGAAATATATGTATATTTAAGCGGTACCGTACACGGTCGTTTGGGATTAGATGGAAAATTGTTTGTCAGCGGTTGAAGAAAGAATTAAAGTAGGTTTGATTTGCGAAGTTAATTTGTAACGTTTCATGTATTTTTGCAGGCAGGTAAACAATGGTTATTTTAGATATGACAAAAATCTGGGGATAAAGTAAATATTACCTCGTTTCTTAAATATATACGATATAATTATCCTTTTAGGTTGAATACCGTCTAATAAGATGTTGTATATTTCTTGTGCTCAAAGGTTTTTTGTTCTGTCTTCAAATAAAGGAAAATATGATTAACAAAATAATTTTATATTTCATAATGGCTAATATAAATGTTTTGCATGTACACTGTTATTTATTTTATTATACATAGTTTTTATGTTATTTATAATAATTGAAGCAACACTTATATTATTACTAGCTGACTCGGCGAACTCCGTACTTTTTATAGCTTTTTCTCCTTTCCTTTTTTTAAAAACCTTATTCCAGACATTTCTGAACAAAGTTACCAAGGACATCAGTGCTCCAACTCATAATTGCCAGTCAAAATTGTTTTGTCATATAAATCAATTCTAGGATAGAAAAAAGTACCTCAGACACTTATTGTAAGTGTCTGAGGATGTGGTATATGAGTGACAGAGGCAGATAACTGATCCATTGATATGATAAAACTTACTATTACTTATATGGATATTAAAAAGGTGTTGATCAACAACATGAGGGTGAAAATCAACAGTATTTTTTGTATTTTGAATGCCACATAATAAAAAGAAAATATTCAAAATATAAAGGAAATACCAGGTTACTCAGAAAGTATTGCGTGAAAAAGTTTTTATATATGTGAGACTGGCCAGTTATAATTTATTTAAAAATATGATTACATATAAGTCAAAATAGGTACGTTCTAAATTCAAAACAGCCCGCCACATTTTTTGTGAGCTAATTAAAATTACCGTGTCTCATTGAAAAATGGATTTGCGTCGAGTACATTTTCGCGCTATCATTTTTTACGATTTTAAGTGTCGCCTGAAACCGGACAAATCGCACGATAGACTTGTGCAAATGGCATTCATGGATGAAGGCCCTTCTAAGGCAACCGTATATTGTTAGTATAATGAATTTAAGCGTGGTCGACTAATTTTGGGGGATGAAGAAAGATGTGGTCGCCCTTTGACGGCTGTTATGGAAGAAAACGTGCTAGCAGTGAAAAATTTGATCCAAGATAATAGACGAGTTACGTACCAAGAGATTTAGCATATACTGCAGATTGGATCAGGAAGCCTTCACGAAATTCTACACGTGCATCTACGGGTGTGGAGGATAGTTTCACGCTGAGTGCCGCACAACCTCACCGATATTCAGAAGCAGGCAAGGGTGGAATGGTGCCATGATATGACAGACAAATTTAAAGCAGGCTCGTCTCGGCGTGTTTACGACATCGTTACAGGTGATGAATTAGTATTGATAAATCCAGGGATTTGTCAATACGATTCAGAAACAAAGCGCCAGTCAACGGTTTGGGTGTTTCAAAACAAATCAACGCCTACCAAAGTAAAGCGACCTAGAAGCGGGGGCAGATTTTGATCGCGAGCTTTTTCAATTTGACTGGCTGCTTAGTGTCAATTCCTTTACGAAGCCAAAGAAGCATTAACGCCGAATGGTATATTACCAAAAGCTTGGCAAAAGTTTTCTCTGTTGTGAGCAACAATCGACCAAACACAGGGCTCCGCGGGTCACTTCTTCTTCATCGGGGTCATTCTTGTCACTGGTTCAGATTTTCTGTTCCCAAAACTTGGCTACGGTAACGGCATTGTCTGAGGCCACTTTAAAATCATGTTTACTGCAGGGACTGCCTCATTAGTCTCGCGGCATAAATGTGCGCGTGGGATTGGGAGGTCTCGGGTTCGATTCCCGGGTTGGGCAAAGTGTTATTGAGTTTTTCCGTTAGGAAATTCTCATTAGCAGCTCGGAGTCTGGTAATGTGCCCGATACGACAATAGGCTCGCCCCCTATTACTTGGGACCTAAAAATTCATGTGAATGTTATATCACACCTCTGCCTACCTCTTCAGGGATACAGGCGTGAGTCTATAAATAAATAAATAAAATATTACTGCAGCGAGATGGGCAAAGAGGGCATGAGAGCAAATGCGCCATGGATTGTGATGGAGCTCCGCAGTCGCAGTGGACCTGTGAGTGTTCTATCAATCCCCATCTTGTCATGTTTTCCCTACTGCGCCCGACCTGAGTTCGTAAACGATTAAGCGATCTCCAGGTCGACCACTGCAAGTTATGACCAGCGGGTTACTGCTCCACCACGATAATGCTCCCGCCCACACCGCAATCAAAATGAGGGACGTCCTAGACAGCACACCGTTCAAACTCCTGGGTCACCCTCCTTACAGACCTGACCTAGCACCGTATGACTTCTTCTTATTCCCAAAATTATAAAATCTGCTCAAAGGGATACATACAATTTTCGCCATCGAATGATGCGCTCTCAGCGTTCAGGCTGTAAACGAGGTGTCTGCGGCGGACTGAAAAAAGTGTTTCAAAAACTGGTTCAGAAGCATGAATCTTTGTATGGCGGCTGGTGGAGAGAACTTTGAGAAGATGTGATAAAAATATATTTTTAACTTATAGTTTTCTTTTTTTAGTGTCGCAAAACTTTCTGATTGTCCCACGTAATGTTTTGGTTAGACCTCCCTTGTGATTTAGGGGTTTAAAAAATAGATTACGACCGTTTCTCAGAGCTATTGAATATAATTATAAAATTTCGTACAACTCGGTCAAGCGGCTTCGGAGGAGTATTGTGACTAACACATTAACACGAACTTTTTTGACACTGGTATGGATGTCCGCGTGCAGATATGATTAAATTGCTTAAATTGCTATTAACAAAAGATGTTGGTGATAACCGGGTGAAAATTAAGATATGATTTTTATTTAATGCTACTTCATAAATAAATAAAAAGCAAAATGAAAAAATATGTTTGGATTGAACTACCCTCATGAGGTCTGACAAAATAGATTACGACCGACCGTACGAATACCCCCCCCCCCGTGGGATCTCCACCTTGTCGTGGTGGGAGGGCTCAGTAACCGTGGCTTGGACACCTGCGGTGAAACTAAGAGAGATCCCGGGAGTGGACGCTCCGTGTGGGCTTGGAGGGGCCAGCACAGGATGCGTCCAAAGGTGCGGGTGCGGGGGACAGTTCTGTCTGTCCCTCGCAGTCGCGCGCTCTCGTGGGAGGAGGGGTGTCGGTGTAGCGATGCCACGCGCCCTATCTCCCGCAACCAAATGGGGGCGCACCATTGTTGCATCGCGGTGGGGCCGCAGAGGAAGAGGAGATGCGGTTTTGCCAGTTTGCCGTCTTCCCTATCCTCTGCGGCCGCTGGGTGTTTTGGCGGCGGAGCCCAACACCTTCATCCGCCGCCAAGGGGGTTTTGTTCGGGGCCCACCTGACCATCTGGCGGGCCCATACCCATCGGAGGGTAGCGACAAATGCTTCGGCGATACCCTACCCTCCAACACATGGGTATATGAGGAACACGAGTTGATTTTTAGTCAATAAGAGTCTGACAGTCCCCTTCGCCCTTCCCCTAGGACGTAGGGACTCCATGAGGATTTTCCAACCCGACACCAAAATAAAAGATCTACGGAATATGCATATAAAATTTCATACAAATCGGTCCAGCCGTATCGGAGGAGTATTGTGACTAACACTGTGAAACGATTTATTTTACAGCGGTATGCATCTAATGTTGATTACTGATCTAGCGATAAGATTAAATTACTTATATGGCTATAAAAAAATAGGAGTTAGTAATAAAAGGGTGCAAATTAAGGGTTGTATGTATTCTATATTGCCACATCATAAAAAAATTACGAAAATGTTTTTTTTTTTGGGTTGGCCTTTATGTCTCGGGGGTTTGAAAAATTCATTTTCAAACCTACCGAATACATATATCAAATTTCATATAAATATTTCGTATAAAATCCGTGCGTTACTGACTGACAGACAACACACAGCCAAAACTACTGGGCGTAAGATGTCGAAATGTGGCATGTATGCTCCCTGGGTGCACACAGGAAGGACTTTCCGAAAGGAGAATGCCGGTTTTTGTATGGAAGCCTGCACCGTTTGCTTTTTTATGAAATGGACATTTTTACCTAGCTTATTGTTTATATTACCGTAAGCATGAAGCGTTTTTGTTTTCGAATCCGCAGTTCTGAGATTTTTCTCATAACTATATTTTAAAAAAAATCCGTCATAATTATTGCAAAAGAAGGAATTCGTCCTTGAATTGTAATTGTTTATAACAATTTCAATTAGTGAATGATGTTAGTTCTGAGATTTTTCTCATAACTACATTTTTAAAAAAATCCGTCATAGTTATTGCAAAAGAAGGAATTCGTCCTTGAATTCTAATTGTTTATAACAATTTCAATTAGTGAATGATGTTACAAGTTAAAAGAAACGTAGTTTCGACCCAGAGGAACAAACCTCAACTCAACGGATAAAAACAAAATAATAACACAAACAAACACGAATGATGCATAGGCGACGTTGTGTGGGGTTGACATTTGACACTTTTGACAGTTGCTCAAGTTATCAAATGTCACCCTGCAAGTGTTGCTATCTCTATTCAATTATATCTAAAATCTATATCACCTAAAAACAATCGATTAATGAATAAATTGCTCAACCAAAAACTGAAATCAAGCTAAGTAGCCAAATATGTATTTCTATTTAATAAAATCACACAGAACACAGTTTTTTTAATTCACTATCATAGTACCTTCTATTGAATCCAAAATCATTTAATCGTGTAAGCAATCGTTAATGTTGAGAATATTACACCCGATTTTTGTCGCTCGGAATCGACTCTTTTTTTGTGCTGGCAATGTATGCATTCGGAAGTTGTTGATCTAAGTTCTACTTTTTTATAATATTTGGCATAATGGCAGTCAAAATGTGTCAAAGTATTTACGGTATATCATTTTTTTTTAAAGCAATTGGTAGAATGCCGAAACCTTCCGGCATTCTCCTTTCAAAGGGACCGGGCAGAAACGCTAAAATTTAAATTAAATGTGCATGCGTACCTGCGGGCATCCTCTTTTATATTATATAATAAAAAATATTCATACCTTTCATATAATTTAAATTCGAGTTTTATTCCCATTTCCGAATATAATTCAAAACGTCATTTACATTTAGATCAATTTTGCATAAACTGACTTTTGCGTAAAACTACTGAATTTATATCTCATGTTTCAACTTTCGATTGTTATGTTATATTGCTTATATACCGCTACATCTTGTACGTGACATGATATTACAACATCAAGTAACTGTACCAAAGTTATTCAAGTTACTGCAACCGCGGTGAAACAGAACATTAACTATATAGAAACATCTTGTTTACAACTTACTAGCTACATTGTTTTGAGTTTATAATGTAACATATTGCATAAGGAATTGTCGGAATTCTACTACAAGAATGACTCTAGATCTTCATAAGTATGCTGGAGGATGCCTGCAGCTGCGCCTTGTTTTAATTAAACGGTATCTGCCAGATCCTGTGGGCATTTTGGCAAAACCCTTCTTAGTGCACCACTACAATCTCCAAGGACAAGACATCCAAATATTAACTTCTTGTGCCTAGTATTTTTGGCTTTTTGTTGTCTGTCAGTCAGTCAGTACCGCAAGAATTTCATATACAAAGATAATTTCTTCTGTACCTACATGTGTTTCTCACCTAAATACTTCTAAACGTTTCTACAAAGTTTGAAAAGAATATATTATTATATTTTATTTAAACTGCTAGAAGACGTCATTGTATTTTATGTAGGTACTGCATCAAGTAACAGTCATGCTGCCATAAAGGTATACAGGTCTCCAGTTGGCAAAACTAAATTAACCTTAATTTGGCCGTGATGGAAACTCGCCTCACGGTAGTATCGTAACACCTACACCAAGTTTGTAACTGCTAGTTATATCCGCTAACTTACGCGAAAGTTCAGATTTGAGTTATAATAATGCCTTACCCCATATATATAATTGAAAAAATAAACATAAGCCCAAAATGACAAATTATTTTTTATAGCATAACGTCATTTCCAATAGGGTAGGCAGAGGTGTAACATTACACACACATTTCGCCTTATGAATTAAGGTCCCACGTAACAGGTAACGAGCCTATTGCCGTTACCGGGCACACTGACTTTAATATCTTATCAAAATTACATCATATTTTGATTTCTTTTTTGACTCTTTTGTCTATATATTTTAACTGTAGATTGACTAAACATTGCAAGATCACAGGTCCATCAGACGTGTTTCTTTTCGAAGTAACGAAATTGGTTATACTTGTACTGTATCTGTGCATACCCGCTAACTTAGCTAGGCGACCTATGGGTTGCCGTCGCCCTGTGTGTGCACAGATTGCATGGGGAGTACACTTACTTTGCATGGACAGTAACTTAGCTTACTTTGGTAAAGAACAATGCCCATTTCTGGCCCAGTTTGGAACTCATGAACAGCACAATAGAGTTTCAATTTGCTTTTGAATAATCCTTTTTATTTATAACTTAATTTATAGGCATTATTGTTTTTTTTTATTTATAACTTAATTTATAGGCATTATTAAGAGAGATAAAAGTGTGCCGAGAAACTTATTCAATAAATAATGTTTACAGAGATGTGTTATCGTCTAACTATGGAATTCAATATTCGAAATATAGATAGATCTGTAGATTTTAGATTCGTTTTAGACAGTTTTTGACATAAGCTTCAAACAAATATGTCAAACACGAATCTAAAATCTACAGATCTATCTATAGTTCGAATATTGAAAATGGCCGTTAATGGCCAAAACGTAATAGATCAGAAGTTGCCAGTAAATAAATCATAATATTAAATTGATTATCACTTCTACTTAATCGATTGCCCGTTTTCAGTACTCAAAATGATTTTAGTGACTAGCAAATCTTTATTTTGTCCTTAAACATTTTTATGTGTGTATTTGTGAGGTAGGTATATACGCGATTTACTACAAATAAGTTTGATTTTGAACCAAAACTATAGATTGATAAGTTGATAACCTATGACCAAAATCTATATCGATTAATCAATATCATTTAAAAACTACAAAATGGCAATACTGTTTCGACTCTTAGTAAATGCCAATAATGTCATATTCCATTTATTTTGTTTGTTATTTGCCCGTGCGCATTACGAATTTTGGCATTTTCTTTTGTGTTTATATCCTTACCAAACAATTAACACATTCCTTTCTACTCAAAACTACGAAATATTTTAACCATCCTAATAAACGTATGTACATACGTAATGTTTTTTGAGCATATAAAGGTACTTTTTTTAATAAAATTATAGTTGTGACGGACCTCTATCCTCTATCTAATCAATCTCAAAGTGCTAGTTTAACACTCTTTTGTCTAATGCAATAACAACTACTATAATTTTTGACTGTCTACATCTGGGCAGTCTCTAAGAAAAATGGTCATTGTTCTTTGAACTTATTATTTTAATATTATGTTATGCAGAATATTATAAAAAATCGACATCTGATATTGCCAGACCTTTTAACTGAGCGGTTACTCGCACTGTAGTAAAATAAATAAATTGCCAATAAACTTTACAATCCCTTCTAAGTACCAATACTGAAATAAATCCCCTCTTCAGAGTGAAACCACTTTATTATAAAATCTGCATACGAATTGAAGGCTTTGAGGCATTATTAAAATTTAATTGCAAACCTCTATACATTTATGTAGCTGTTTCGTTGTTAATTGTTCGTGGGTTGAATTCTAATGCCTTGTGTTTGAGGTTTTATCTGTACTTTATACTAATATTATAATTCTGAAGAAATTGTTTGTTTGGTTGTGCGCACGAATCTCAGGCACTATTGGTTTGGTTTGCATAATTCCTTTTGTGGTGGATAGCCCATTCATCGAGGAAGGCTGTAGGCTATTTATAATATCACGCTATGGGCTACAGGTTCGGAGCAGTAGGCCCAAATAACGCGGGTGTGACCGCAGGCTCAGCTCAGTTGTATATTTGCGTGAGCTTACGTTCGATTTGATTAGTATTCTTGTTATCAGACATGGTTGCCTACTTCTGAGGCTGGTGGATAAGTTATCCCTTAATGTCAAAGGTTAAGGGCTTGGAGATCGATCGACAGATTACGTTATTATATTGATGTGAGACGTGATCGCAAGCATTTATTACAAGTTTACTTGAATACCTATGATATAAGATTGACCTATCTGAGTGTTATTTCTGTGTATGTTATAAATGCCCTACACTGTTGTTAGTAAACATCCTTTCAAATGGCTATGAAACGTTAGCAAATTTCCATTAAACTAAGATCTGTTTTCTTATTAAATGTAAACCGAAATAAATAAAATGCATTGCGCCATCCCAGCAGTTGATTAACTTCGATTTACTTTGTTAGTGGATAGAACATCCACATTGCCGTTCGGCACTACGTTGAGTGTAGTATGTTTGAACCCCAAATAAAGCTACGTTCACATTTTTTATGAGCCACAAATTTTTGTTCTGAGTCTGGCTGTTCTTTGCTTGATAGAATGTTTGTAAAGTCGCCCGCGACAAAGGATTTATTCAAAGTAAGTAGGTCTTTGAGAACAATAATTAATTAATTACCTAATATAAAAAGAAACAGAAATTCAACATATTATTATGAACTATCAGATTAGATATTGAATAAGAACTATGACATCTAATCTTGACACACCTCACAACATGATTATAACTATCGCGGCATGTAAGGCCCGCACTAACTCAAAGAGATCTCAAGGATCATTACGAAAATAGATGACGTAGTAAGAGGCCCATTAAAGTACTGATTACTACATCGCTCACAAGATAAACTATTATCGGAGAACCATGAAGTTTTTAGCGCTTACCTAACATTAAGTAAACTACTTCTTAACAACAACTTCTTTTCTTTCTACATCATTGTCCTAGCGCTGACCCGGTTGCATCCAAGACTTGCACCGTTCGCTTACCATTTAAACCAAATTTCACAGAAGAAGGATTTTTCCACAGTGCATCTGCCGTCAGACTTTCACATCATACGGAGATATGCGATAATCCATGGCCTAGACAGGTAAATAGCCTACTTACTTCTCATAACAACTCAAAGGGGTGCATGAAAGTAGCCTCCACGAGCGACGTAACAAGTGAACCAGAGTCCCCAACGTCCGGCGCACTCTGGACCCTAGTACTCGCTAACGCAGAGTCTAGGTGACCAATCCTTTCACCACGATGGTACAGAACATATCCATTCAAACAGCTCTTTTAAGAGCCAAAAACCCACATAGCAGCAACCTACACCTGCTACTAAAACCTGCTTTGTCTGTTGTGTCAATAAATATAGAGGGATTCTCCGACAACAAAGCCAACTTGCTTTCCAATCTATGTAAAAAATATCAGATTGTGATGTGCTATGTGTACAGGAGACTCACCGTGGCGCTGAAAACTTAAGACCACACATACCGGGCATGACACTTATTGCTGAAACACCTCATGCAAAATATGGAAGTGCAATTTTTACTAGACCGGAAACGAATGTTCTTTCCTCAGAAAGTCATATTAATAACTCAATGGGGCATGTTACATTGTCAATAATATCACGATACCGTGGTAATATTGATGGTGTAATAGGCTGTATCGCGGTATCGTGATAATATCACAAATTATTCAAACATCTTGAAATCCGCGATACTCAGGGGGCGGGGCTTCAATATTATTGAAATGTAAGCGCATCGAGATATTTTTCTGTCAGTATGCGTTCGCAGCAATGGCGAAACGACGTCAAAGTTGTGACGATTCTTATGTCCTTTGTCAAAGTGACGATTATGAATTACGCTCCATCGTTGATGCAGGAGGTAAATATGGTCTGGAGGAATTACCTAATTCTTCTTCATGAAACATGCCCGTCCTTGTGGAACCCAAAAGATAAAAATTAATTAAATAAAATTAATAAAAATGAAGACTTCGGCAAGTTGTTGTTGTTGTTTCTGAATGTTAGTATACATACATATTACAAAGTCTCACGCCTATAACCTCGAAGAGGTAGGCAAAGGTGTATTTTTACACCCACTTTGCCAGATATACTTTAGTCCCACGTAATAAGTGGCGAGCCTATTGCCGTACCGGGCACATTTCCAGACTCCGTGCTGCTACTGAGAATTTCGTTACAGAAAAACCCAATAACACTGCCCGACCCAGGAATCGAACCCGGGAACTCCCGATCCCACGCGCACATTTATGCCGCGAGACCAACCAGGCAGTCGTATAGGGTTTGATGTCGAGTTTTCCGTCTCTACGCAAAGATAGTATTTGCATCGTGTTATCCCTTAGTCGCCTCTTACGACACCCACGGAAAAATAGGGGGTGGTGAGTTGGTGACAATTGTATTCTATGCCGTCAATCACACGGTTAACTGTAGTAAGTATGTTAGTAAATGTGTATATTGATTTCGTTTTGAAATCCAGTCTTTTACCCACAGACCGTGCTTTTACCCAAAACTTCCTCTTTTTGCGCTTAGTTTTTAATGCGCATGCGCGTATTATTGCTATAGCGGCTTCCCTTTACAATCCATGTTCTTTTTAAAATTTGTTCAAATTTAATCTTGCACTAAACACTACTTTCTCTAGTAGTTTCAAACGCGTACTGATGGTGATATTATTGATAATATAATAGCCCATATCAATACTTGTGGTATCGCGATACTAGGATCATGATAATATTGACAAGTGTAACATGCCCGAATAGAGATATTCACGATAGACACTGGCACTTGCACTGTTACATCCGTTTACAAACCACCAAACCAACCGTTTACTTTTCATGAACCGTCTAACTTTAACGACAGAGAGATAAAAATTGTTGTTGGCGATTTTAATAGCCACAGCACAACTTGGGGCTACTGCGGTATGAACAATGATGACAATGCAGTTGAATCATGGGCAGAAAACCAGAACTTAACCCTTATTCACGATGCCAAACAACCACCATCTTTTAACAGTCGACGTTGGAAACGCGGGTACAACCCTGACCTTATTTTTGTAAGTGACCGTATCAGCAGTATTTGCAAAAAGTTTGTAAGCCGATCCATACCAAACACACAACACAGGCCAGTTGAGTGTAAGATTTTCGCTGCAATAACACCAACTAAAGTCCCGTTTAGACGGCGTTTTAATTTCTCGAAGGCCAATTGGGACGGATTTTCTAAAGTTATTGACGAGAAATTGAAGAATATTGAGCCTACACCTGCCAACTATGAAGCATTTATAAGCACAGTAAAAATTGCCTCCCGCCAACACATACCCCGCGGCTGCAGCACACCATACACTCCCGGCCTCGATAAGGACTCTGCAAATGGCCTACGTCGCTATGCAACACTATACGCAAAGGATCCGTTTTCCGAAACTACACTGACAGCTGGTGAAGAGCTAATGGCTATGGTTGGAGAAAGTCGACGACAAAAATGGTTGAATACCATCACATCCATCGATATGACTCACAACAGCAAGAAAGCTTGGTCTACATTTCGGAAATTAACTGAGGATCCACCTAATGCCTCAAACCCCGGGCAAGTAACAGCTAACCAGATCGCCCACCAAATCATAAGCAACGGTAAATCCAGTCATAAGTTGCCAAGGGCTGGAAAAGAGACTATTGCTCCTAATGATTCTGCTGATATTAGCAAAGCCTTTAATCTATGCGAAATTATAACAGGTATAGATTCGCTCAAAAATGGCAAGGCTAGTGGAGTGGACGACCTCACGGTGGACCAAATTAAACACCTGGGCCCTGTGGCGGTATCCTGGCTTTTGGCTATGTTCAATAACTCTCTTGCTACTAGCAAAATACCAAAACTTTGGCGCAGGGCAAAAGTTACGGCACTCTTGAAGCCTGGGAAACCTACCAACAATCCAACTAGCTACCGACCAATTTCTCTTCTTTGTCACACGTACAAACTGTTCGAGAGGCTACTTCTAAACCGACTAGTCACAATAATAGACCCAAAGCTGATTCCGGAGCAAGCTGGATTTAGACCGGGCAAATCTTGTACCGGACAAGTACTTTGACTCACACAACGGATAGAAGACGGCTTCGAAGAAAAAAAAATTACAGGCGTCGTGTTTGTAGATCTGACAGCAGCGTACGACACGGTAAATACCAAAATTCTTGTTCGTAAGGTCGCGCATTTAGTGGGAGATTAGGGCTTCATCAGAATATTGGGCGAGCTTCTACACAATAGACGTTTTCAGGTTTCACTAGGCAGCAACAAGAGTAGATGGCCATGTCAGAGAAACGGTCTCCCACAAGGAAGCGTTCTAGCACCAACACTGTTTAACAGCTACACAGATGACCAGCCTTCAACTGTGCACACTGACCGCTTTCTTTACGCTGATGACCTTGCACTAACAGCCCAAGGTACTAGCTTTCAAGAGGTGGAACAAAACTTATCAAGTGCATTAGAGACTCTTGATAGGTACTACAAAAATAATGGACTTAAGCCGAATCCAAGTAAAACTCAGGCATGCGCATTTCATCTTCGCAACAACAAAGCCAGCAGGAAGCTCAACATCACATGGCAGGGCGCTAACATCGAGCATTGTCCTAACCCCAAGTATCTAGTAGTCATACTTGATAGGTCTCTTACCTATCGGCGCCACTGCGAGGCTACCAGGCAGAAAATTGACACCCGGAATAACCTTCTCCGAAAGTTGACCACTACACACTGGGGAGCATCGCCTGATGTAGCCCAAACAACTGGCCTAGCTTTATGCTACTCCGCAGGTGAATTTGCGTGTTCAGTATGGCATCGATCTGCCCATGCAAAACAAGCCGATTTTGCACTGAACGAAACGTGTCGCATAATAACAGGATGTCTTAAGCCGACACCTCTAAATAAAATCTACCCTCTGGCAGGCATTGCCCCGCCCGCGGTTCGCCGAGAAGTGGCCTGCGCTGTTGAGAAACGCCGCCAGGAAGAGGACCCTCGACACCCGTTGCACAACCATCGATTGCCCCGTGGTAGACTAAAAAGCCGCAAAAGCTTTTTGCGATATACTGAGGCTAGTCAAGACCATCCGACTAGTTTAAGAAAAAAAATATGGCATGAGACAGTTCCACCCCCTGCGAACTATGTGGAAGCCAAAGAACATCTACCCCCCCGGAAGTAATCTGCAGTGGCCCATATGGAGATCCCTGAATCGTTTACGAAGCCAGATTGGCCGCTGCAGACACAACCTGGTGAAATGGGGTATGATTGACTTGGCTTCCACGCAGTGCGACTGTGGTGCCCCCGAACAGACCATGAGTCACCTGCTAGAGTGTCCTAAGTGTCCGCACAGATGTTCGGGGGCCGATCTATGTCAAGCCACTGACAATGCCGTTGCTGTGGCCACATACTGGGCTGGTGCCATTTAAATTCTGTACCAACGACTCGAGAAGAAGAAGAAGATAACAACTGCCAATATTCATGACAACTGGGACCAACCGTCGGACGTGTTCACCGAGGCAAGCGAGCATAAACAATTAAATGCACACATGTATTCAAAAAGTCAGTGGTGCGCGCCGTGAGTTTGAATCCCTTGCGATTTCTATGATTGTATGGAGATGAAAATAAAACGTTTTCTTTTTTTCTGTGCATGATAGTCTGTTGATAGCCAGTAGCCTGTTCTTTCTTATCTTTTTTCAAATAAAGGATATTCATAAAAAAAGATCAGCTGAAAATTACTAAATAAAAGGATTGCTATTTCAATGTAGACTTGCAAAAACACTTCGTTCTTACCACTAAAATCCAAATCACTACATAACAACACTGAACTCACGAGGTGCCAATATTATTACATAATCAGATCACGTAGTCCCGAGCCCATTAAAGCACGAATTTACGTCTCGTTCGTCGACAAAGTTACCGTCTGACAGGATCCGGAGCCACGGACTTGCCATTTCCTGCACAAACGTATTCAATAACTAACACCAAATGTTTATATAGCTAAACTCATTCGATTTCAAATTAAGATGGAATTTTATCAATGATCTTTAAAATGATCAGGTACGGAGATTTGCAATTAAAATATTTATTATATCGTGTTGCTTTTAGTTGATAACAGGTTATTGATATGCATTAGTAATACAATTCACTACACAATTTTTATAAACAATCAGAGAGCAATGTTATTGCAATATTTTACTAATTTTCGGAATGGTTGGATACTCGTACCGAAGAAGATCTAGACGGGTCACAAGTTCACTGTTCAAAAATATCTCACTTGCAGATTGCACGGAGAAGGCCTAAAATAAATTTTGTTCTCATATATCTCGAAACAAGATTTTGTAACGATGCCATAAATTAAAAGACATAAACAATGCACAATCAATTTAATATTGCACTGATATTACAGACATGACTACGTTCTACGCTCGTAGCACTTGCGTAGCATCCGTAGCACTAACTATCTAATGAAGTACTCAGTATTGCGAAAGGAATCTTGGTCGCTTTGAGATCATCAGGTGAAACCTCAAAGTAAAAGGACTGCAGAGTACTGTACAAAGCTGCTGTCTAACTAAATGAAAAGCCGAATCTTTGGCGCTCCACCTTAAGATTTACTTCTGACATTCTCGGTGTCATTTACCTCAAGACGTCTCTTCACAAGCGAAAACCTGTTGTCGGATCCTTGTGAAGCCAGTTTCTTGAGCCTCATTATTGTTTTATGTATTAGTAGATCGCTGCATGAACATAATTTTCTGTAACTTACTACATTTTTTTAAAAATAATTATACCTTATCATGTTATTATGAGAAAATTTGATTCGACAAACATTACAACATAATATATGCACATTGCACAGCCAAGCCAAAATCTTGCAGTTTGCTTTAGGCTAATTGATTTCGCCTTGAAACCTGGAGTCAGCTTTTACTCTAACCAGATTTGACAGTGACTACCGCCTGTCCTTCACATCTCGAAGACATAGCTGTATTATAAGGTTTAGGCTAGCATCTGGATATTTAGGTACTAAGGGTGTTACCTGCGGCACGTAGCACAAGCAACCATTAACAATTTAACATGTACATATCTTCGAATATTCTTGGTGGTACCTAGATGTGAACTCGAAACCTTCTAGCAGATTTACATAGTATAATATGTATAATAATAATATAACCTGGCAACACTACAAAACGTCAACATGAAAATTTTCTTGGATATTTTTAATTTAATTTTAATATTACTCTTATAGCTCAGTATATTATATATTATAGTAAATAACAACAACAAGGAGAATTTATTTTATGAAATATAATTTTTACGGAACGAATCCTTTACAAATTGTTTACAAACCATATATGAAATACAAAGATGACAACTGTCAAACGAAAATCATCAAAATATGAATTTAATCTGAAAGAAAGGAAAATGTCAAGATAATTATGTTGACTAGAGCCAGGGCAGCCGCAGCAGCACGCATGACACCCCCGGACTCGTCGCTCAGCTCCACCTCGCAGCCGCCGGCACCCACATCAGCGTCGTCGGCAACCGCAAAGGCGTCGAGTTCGTCGAGCGACGAGTACTTCTCGCCGCCGTCGTCGCCACCACCTGTACGTCGGCGAGGAAGAGGCCGGCCACCGACACGCTTGGGACCCCGAGACCCACCGGTATCGAACAGGGCCCCCGCTACCGGTGGTGATGTGCACCGCATGAGATGGACGAGTTCGATGAATGAAAACGTCATGCGGGCATATTTTGTGGCCACAGAGGGGGGAACTAACCTCAGTGCGTACCGTGATCTGCCTTTGTTTCAGGCGCTTGAGCCAGCTGTCAACACAACGGCTATCGGATCAAGTGCGGGCCATCCAGCGGTGTCGTCTGTTGGATGATACCGTGCTTAACCCCTTGTATGCCGGAACGCAGATCTACGCGAGACACAATAGCTTTTTAATTGTGTCTGGCATTCCGGCATACAAGAGGTTAAGAGACTTCGCTCTGACGTACGGAGAGGTCTCCCCATCACTTCTTCATCGCAAACTGGGATAGTGATTGCTCAACAGCAACATCTTAATGTCGTCCATGAAGAGGTAGATGACGAGACTTCTCATGTAAGTACCCAGTACAATGATCAATTAAGGAGCACTTTTGAATGTGCTATTGGGGAATACCGATCCATGAATCTAAGTATTCGGCCTCGTTTGCTTCGGTAGCCCATGCATAAGAAAAACATAGCGCTAGAGAGTGCCTTGGATTCACTATTGTCAATCTATTTTGGCAATAGTGAAAATCTCAGCGATACACAGTCAATCCTGTATTGTGCGGCTGTTACGGCATGTCGAGTAGCAGGAGTAAAATTTCCTGTAAATAATATCGCTACTCGACGGTCCGTTATGGTGCCAGCATGGCAATGCAGAATTGAGAGTCGTATCGCTGAGACCAGGGCACTCATTGGCAAGCTGTCTTCCTTTAGAGCCGGCAATACACGACCGAGAATGATGCGCTTTGTGACTCGGGCCTTCGCGGGAACTGGTATCAGTTCCCAAGATTATTTGTCTCGAGTTACAGAGCGCATCGACTTTCTAAAACAAAAACTTTATGCATGGGCAAACCGTATTCAGCGATATAAAAAAAGAGTGGATCGATATTGCCTGAATCGCACATTCCAGAGAGACGAAAAGTGTGTGTACCGGGGATGGGAGCACCCTGATTCCTCAGCCAGTAATGGTGATGGGTGTCGACCAAATGATGATGCCACTGTTACTTTTTGGCGCAGCATCTGGTCGATGCCCGTCAACCATGAAGAGGGTGATTGGATTGGGGATGTTGAGCGAGCATGTGAACGAATTCCATCTATGGAGTCAATATATATAACAATTGACGATATAGCCAGTGCAGTCCGTCCGTTACAAAATTGGAAGTCAGCGGGACCGCACGGACTGCACAATTTTTGGCTTAAATGGCTCCGAAGTTCACATGCTTGCTTAGCATCTCAATTTCAATCATCACTGGAATCAGGGTCGCTGCCTGATTTTTTAACATCCGGCGTTACACACCTACTTTATAAGTCTGGTAGTACCACGGACCCCAAGAATTATAGGCCAATTATGTGCTTACCAACTTTATATAAACTTCTTACATCCATTTTGAGAACGAAATTATCTGAACATATATCTGATATTTCAATTTTATCTGTTTCTCAAAATGGATGTAAGAGTGGGGCTCGTGGTACTAAAGAGCTCCTTCTGATAGACATGGCCATAAGCCAACAGGTGCGCCGTAACCGGAAGAATCTATCGACATGCTGGATAGATTACAAAAAGGCATACGACTCCGTGCCTCATGCGTGGCTTTTGAGGGTGCTAGAGTTGTAAAAAGTAGATACGACTCTATGCACCTTCTTAAGGGCGTGTATGAGACAATGGAGGACCGTATTGCGCTATCCAGGGTGTCGATCGACCTTGGTTTGCGACGCTTCCATAATGATCGAGCGAGGTATATTCCAGGGCGACAGCCTGAGTCCTCTGTGGTTTTGCCTGGCCCTGAATCCCCTAAGTACCTTATTAGAGGCTTCAGGGCTAGGCTATCAGTTGAGGAGAGGAGATCATGTTACATCTCACCTCCTTTTCATGGATGACCTGAAATTATATGCCCCAACAAATTCCAACTGACTGCATTACTTAAGGTAACCGAAACCTTTAGTAATTCAATCAGGATGGAATTTGGTGTGGACAAATGTGCGGTCATGCGAGTGAAGAGAGGCAGGATTATGGAATCTGCAGGGATACAACTCTCAGATTCCATACAACTAAGATCCCTCTCCCCAACTGAGACCTACAAATACCTGGGTATGTCGCAGTCTTTGAATATTTCTGAGACTGACATGAAACAGACGTTGCAGGCCGGGTTCTTTGGCCGCCTGAGAAAAGTACTTAACAGTCTTTTATCAGGCGGCAACAAGGTGCGGGCCTGCAACGGATGGGCCATGCCAGTCCTAATGTATTCCTTCGGCATACTCAGGTGGACCCAGACTGAAGTAGATGCCCTGGAAAGAAAAGTCCGTTCAATGCTGACTGCATCTCGTATGCATCACCCACGCTTATCGGTAATGAGGCTGTACATCCCGCGGAAATGTGGGGGTCGAGGCTTTTTATGCGCTAAGCCCCTCCACAACCGCAAGGTGTGCAATCTCAGAGATTATTTTCTGCAGATGAGTGTGGATGTGCATCGCGATGTAGTCACAATTGATACCGGGCTTACCCCGCTCGCTCTGGCTAAAGAGAACTGGCACAAACCTGCAGTACTTAGTACTGAGGACCGCCGAGAAGTATGGAGGAGCAAGGAGCTGCATGGACGATTCTACCGGGCCTTACATGGGCCCGATGTAAATATGTAAATTTTAAAGCTTCTATCTCCTGGCTGCGATTCGGTGATCTCTTTGGAGAAACCGAAGGTTTTGTCTTTGCAATTATGGACGAAGTTGTCATGACAAACAACTACCGGAAGTATATTCTGAGGGATGGGACGGTTGACATATGTCGGGCGTGTCACCAACCCGGGGAATCGCTCAGGCATATAGTGTCCGGTTGTTCGAGTCTTGCCAACGGTCAGTATTTGCACAGACACAACCAAGTGGCCAGGATAATCCATCAGCAACTAGCCCTTAAATATAATCTCGTTGGTTCAGAGGTACCGTACTACAGATATGTGCCCGACCCAGTTCTCGAGAATGGTCGTGCATTGTTGTACTGGGATCGGTCTATCATTACAGACAGGACTATTGTAGCCTATAAGCCTGATATTGTAGTGATAGACCGAGCAGAGCGACTCGCAATGATAATCGATATCACCATACCGCATGACGGCAATCTCGTGAAGGCAGAAAAAGAGAAGGAGATTAAATATTTGGACTTAGCTCACGAGATTGTTGACATGTGGGATGTGGAATCGTCGATCATTGTGCCGATAGTCGTGGCGGTAAATGGGCTAATCGCCAAGAGCCTCGATCAACACCTAACGAGGCTCGCACTAGGCAGCTGGATTGGTCCCTGTACCCTGTCTCCGTGGTCCATTTTATATTTTTAAACTTTTTTTAAATGTTGTTTATTAATATAAAATTAACTACGAGAAATGTAATAAATAAAGTGAATAATAATAATAATAATATTCTACCACATACACACATCACCGTTTCATTGTCCGTGTGGTGACGGATTAAGAATACATATAGATATAGACACATGGGTATCGTAAGAGCCGACAGAGGGAGCATAGTATGCAGAGAACAGCACTGTAAGAGAAGGAAAACTTGATACAAACCCTATACCAACCCGTTTTGCCAGCGCGGTATAGTAGGCCAAATCCTCCTTTCAAAGGAGAGGCCTAGTCCAGCAGTGGACTGTTAAAGGCTGATGATGATGATGACACACATCACCATCTAGTCCCAAGCTAAGCAGAGCTTGTGTTATGGGTACTAGATAATGGATAAACATACAAATATATACTTTTTTTTGTAAATACATACATATTATACATAGAAACACCCAGACTAAGACAAACATCCATGTTCATGCATGATGAAACCTGAACAAACTGAGCGTAATGTTAAAAAACGATATACCACTTAAAGCACTTTGCCATACGCGTAGTTAAATTGATCTCCACTCTGAGCTAGCTCTGTTTATCGAACAGTTATTTAAACACTTTGTTTCGCATTCCTTCTTCGCCACAAGGATACACTAACACACACATCAAGAATAACTAATAAAAAATCATGACTACATTCTCAACTTATTAAAACCCTACTACTAAATGTAATGCATCCAACATAATAGTTACATTGTTCCATTTATTGTCAGTGAATGTGCTTAACTGTAAATCAAACTTATTTCTATCGCGCTATGAATGCGGCTCGGAGGCCATGTGCGATGCAAAGCGATATTTATGAGTTAAGCACTCTACACTGCGGCGTTTATCGCTTTAAAATAGACGCAAAAGATTTGGGAATTTATTTAGTTATGAGTTTGCGTCAAACTTTTACGAGAGTTTTAAAATTTGTGTTGTTGAAGACTCTGAATGAATCGGTAATCTATATTTATTATAAAATGAAGTCCCCTGCCCGTCATGTCTGTCTTTATGAACGCGATCAACTCAAAAGCTATCGAACGGGTTTTTGTACGGCTTACCTATGTATAGTGTGATTCCTGAGGAAGATTTACGTGTATAATTCGCGAGAGCTCATGAGGTGTCTTACATTTATTGAAACTTTATTACACGTTTTTTGATTACTATTCCACTTGCAGACTGGTATTTCCAAATATTCAAAATTCTGCAGGTAACCTTTTTATACCTTGTCTGAAAACAATAAAAATTATATTTTTACAACTCATACAGAACAAAACACACAACAAATAATCATATTTAGCATAAACATTTGACTCAGGTGCGAATCGAACTCCCATCCGCCTACGTAGCAGTTTGGTTATCTCAGCACTTTTATCATTTTATTAGTAAACAAAAAATCACGATCGAGTAGCGTTGAGTGCGGACATGTTGGCGCTGCTGCGTGTGTTTTAAATAATTATTATTGAATAAATGTAGTGTAAACATAATGACTATGAGCTGCGCACAGCAACTTATAGCTAACGAGTTGATGTCATTCATTCAACATGCCATTGATACCATGGAAGAGGTCGGCATCTTACAGAACTGCAAATCCAACTTTAAGGAAGAAGGTATTAGTGCTTGTAAGAAGGTACTGTATCAGACTCGGAATAAACTGGACCAGATGCCGTCTCGGCAAAAGGCACTGAGAAGAGCATCCAGGATATCGTCACCGTATTGAAGATGACCGACCCAAACGAAGTGCCTGCTTTTGTGGCGAAGGTTCTGCACAAACTACCTTCACATTCGACCATGTCGACGTAACCAGGCTACTGAAGGACATCACATCCTTGAAATCCAGCCTGCCCGAGGTACAATCCAACTTGATGAAATCGGGTAACACCATAACTGAACTACGTGCAAAGGTTGTGTTATTCCAAAACGCTTTATAATATCTGCGAATAAGTCACCGCTTGCGTCAAACGTAATCACCCGACGTGGGGCTCAAATTGCATCTGTATGCAGTTTCGATTCAGCGAATTTACTTGGATCGCCTATCGCCGCGAGTAATGCAACTGATGTGTCGTCTGCTGTAGCTGACCTCGGGTCATCGACACCGGTCAAGGTTTTGTCGCAAAAGGATGCATCAATCCCTAAGCGCGACTATGCAGCTGTTGCAGCTGAAAGCAAAGCGGCCATGCCAGCCAATCGCCAAGATAAAAAATGGCGTAAACAGAAGGTTTGTGAGCCCCTCACCCGTAACAAGGACATAGAACGAACAGTCCCAGAAAAGGCAACGTGTCACAAGGACGGCTTCATCAAGGTGGATAAAAAGAAGAAGAAGCCATCGTACCGTAACCTTTGTGGAACCGGGATAGCAGGGTCTAATATGGTGCTACGTCCCGCAGTACCAACCACACAGTTGTACGTGACCCGGTTGCATCACTCCATAAAGGAAGAGGAGGTCGTGGAGTATATGCGCCTGAAAACCAACTGGACTTTGAGAGTCGTGAGATTGGAGTCACTCCATAACACGAACTATAGAAGGTCGTGGAGTATATGCGCCGCGGGTGCCGACTCATCACTTCCAGACGTTCCTCAAAGAAGAATTTTGGCTGAAGGATGTTATCTATCGGCATTTTTATGTACGATTACGCGACAACAAACAGCGAAACACGCCACTGTAAACAACACCTGTGTGTTATATTATTATATTAATAATTAGACATTTTATTGTATGTATATTAGTCTGTAAGGTATATATCTGTATGGGTTTTTATTTATTATAATTCACAATTGGCTTGCATAATGTCACGGATGCCTAAACCCACGAAACCTAGTGATGATGATCACAGAGCCCAACTCACGCGCCATTACACGGAAGACATCCCTGATGTCAACCAAGCCTAGGTAAGAGCGGCTCTCGAGCAGCTAAAGAAGAAGTCTCCAGGGGAAGACGGAATCCCAACAGAGCTCTTAAAAGCAGGCGGGATTGCAGTTCTGAAAGAGTTAGCGAGTCTCTTTGATTCCTTTCACCAAGGCCTAACACCTCAGACGTGTATGTTTTTCAAAAAAGGTGACAAAACTTTGCTACGAAATTACAAATTGCGAAAAGGCTACAGCACCATAGACCACATCCATACTGTTCGGCAGATTATACAATAGACCAATGAGTACAATCAGCCGCTGTGTGTGGCTGTCGTGGACTACGAGTAAACCTTCAACTCCATCGAAACCTGGGTGATGCTGGATGCTTTGCAGCGGTGTCATATGGATTGGTGCTACATCGAGGTGTTGAGATGTTTGTATGACACCGCCAGTATGACCGTCCAGCTCCAGGACCATAAAACCAGCCCCATCGAGTTGCAACGAGGGGTGAGGCAGAGGGATGTAATATTCCCTAAGCTCTTCACCAACGCACTCGCAGACGTCTTTAAGACGCTGGACTGGACGGCGCATAAACATTAATGGCGAGTACACAGCGAGAGCGATATCGTCATCGTGGCGAAGAGCCTGGAATAGTTGAGCGAGATGCTGCACAGCCTAAATGGAGCCTCTCGACGGGTTGGTCTCGGCATGAA
This sequence comes from Euclidia mi, assembly GCA_944739405.2. Classification (NCBI taxonomy): domain Eukaryota; kingdom Metazoa; phylum Arthropoda; class Insecta; order Lepidoptera; family Erebidae; genus Euclidia; species Euclidia mi. The sequence continues at coordinate 28,777,350 of OX123204.2, forward strand.
CTTGGATAAAACCAAGATTATGTTCAAAGAACACATTTTGCCGGGACCGGTTTATGTCGACGGATCGATGCTCGAAGTTGTTCAAGAGTATGTCTACCTTGGGCAAGTAGTCCAGCTTGGTAGAAACAACTTTGAGAAAGAAATCGACCGAAGGATCCAGTTGGGTTGGGCAGCGTTTGGCAAGCTACGCCGAGTTTTCTATTCGACCCTACCGCAATGCCTGAAGACCAAAGTCTTGAATCAATGTCGTCCTACCTGTTATTACGTACTGTGCCGAGACGTGGACACTTTCAGTGTGACTAGTCCAGAAACTAAAAGTCACGCAGCGAGCTATGGAACGGGCTATGCTTGGCGTCTCTTTGAAGGATTAAATCCGAAATGAAGTTATTCGACAAAGAACCAAAAATACCAACATGGCTCTCAGAATCAGTAAGCTCAAGTGGCAGTGGGCTGACCTTATCTGTAGAAGGACTGATGGCCGATGGAGCAAGCGTGTCCTAGAGTGGAGACACCGACTCAAAAACGTCGACGAAAGGTAGGGCGGCCCCTGGCCAGGTGGACCGACGGCCTGAAAAAGGTGGCTGGGACAGACTGGATGCGGCAGGCTGAGGAACGTGTACTGTGACGCGTGTTGGGAGAGGCCTATGTCCAGCAGTAGACTGCGATAGGCTGATTGAGATTGCATAATGTCATGATACAATTAATAGTAAATTATAAACATAGCAAGTTTTTGTTAAAAATTCACTTATTAATTTAACAGTGTAAATTTCGATTACATCAAGTATTTAATTAATTAATTTAATGTAAAAAGCTCTGAGATCCGATTAAATTACTTTAGCAGTATCACCTGTAAAATCTTTATACACAACACACCAAATGCAAGCGTGGTTCTAATATACCAGTAAAATGCAGAGCACAACGCCGTATATACGTGCATCCTGCACACTACGTGAGCGAGATTTGTAATATAATACAGGAAATAAGTCGGAAGCTCATGTATCTCCCAGTTTATTCGTTTAATGTATGTAATCTGAAGCGTATACACATGAAATCTGGCGAAATAAGTGGATGCGCAGTGTGTTAGTATTATCATCATCAGCCTTTAACAGTCCACTGCTGGACTAGGCCTTTCCTTTGAAAGGAGGAATTGGCCTACTATACCACGCTGGCGAAACGGGTTGGTATAGGGTGTGTATCAAGTTTTCCTTCTCTTACAGTGTAGTTCTCTGCATAGTATGCTCCCTCTGTCGGCTCATAGGACACCCATGGGATGATATGGGGTGGTGACATTCCGTATTCTTAATCCGTCACCACACGTCAGTGTTAGTATACATTTCATATTACATTGCTATACGAAAACAAAATTATTGAATCAATATACACACGCCACGTAAACTTCCTCTTTCAGGAACTTTAAGTAACTTCACCCGCATTTTTGTTTTTCCCGAAAGCATTTATTCGTAGGCACGGGGGCTAAATACTGTTAAAAGTAATATAATTAAGAATATCCTCTTTACAACATTAAAACTAAGAAATACAGAGTAAATATACTGCAGCATTTTGCAATATTAAAAGTCATTCGCAATAAGAAGCACCCGAGACAAGAGAATAAATTATCCAATATATTTTTGATTCGCTCATGAAGTTGCAACGCAAATAAATGCAGCTGCTACTCAGAATATATACGAAGTATTGAATCAAATAAAAACAGAATAGAACGGACCTAGTAAATGGGGCGTGATATCCAACTTTGGTTTTTGCACGGATAACATGTTTGCTTTTATCTCTAGCCTTATGGAAGCTTCGCGTTGTATTAATTTAAAAAATCCATTGTTACAGATGTAACAATGTACTGTTTACTGATTACATTTATTAATCCGGTTAATCTACCCTTCGTAATAAACGTAAACTCTTTATATTCATCGCAGTAGGAGTCGCTAAACAAGTTATGTCGTCTTCGTTGAATGATTTTCGCGTAGAATATTTGGCAGCCGAGGGGTGTGCAATGAGACAATCAACGCTAAAAGCCATTGTCAATTTTAATGAAACCTCGCAAGATATCAACTTTGTTTTTGGCAATTGTTAGAGAAGGCAGCGCCACCGCTGAGCCGACGAGTTTCGCTATTTCATTAGCAAACTTTTACTTGATCAAATTGTTTTTAGTTACACACATTCTTTGTGTTAAAAAAAAAGATAGCTGAGTTCCTATTGAAAGCGAATTCTTTGCACAACCTTGACCGCGGCCTAAGAGAACAAATACGTGTACAATGCGAAAGTGCAAGAAGTCGGAGTCAGTGGATTGAGAGAAACTGAGGCATATTATCTATGTTCCAGGAGCACGTTTGTTTTAAGAATACACGGAATACCGCTTCGCAGGATTTTGTCCGCACCTAAATAAATATCTTTAGACCAGATAAATGTTTTCCCTGAGAGACAGTCAAACTCGTGGCGATTTCGCCACGTCATTGGTTCTCTTATTCTGGGAAAAAAATTGGGAATTTGTGCGGCATACTACAACACAAACGTTGTTTGCATATGCGATGCGAGTGATCTCCATTTTTAAATCTAAATTAGTGTTCTCAATGCAAATAGGTATATTAACATAAAGGGACTACGCAGAGTCACAATCGTTTACAGATTTAAAAGGCTCAATGTGGCATCCCAAAAAAGGCCAGATAGACAAATGAATGTTTTTGCTGACGGTCACAAAATTTGTCGCAGACATCAAATCCTATTACTTACAGACGGTGTTATTAGATAAGCTTATTTTTCAATATGGTACAATGTCCTTTGAGTTGGTATGCAATCAGAGGTAAAAGGGAACGTCTTGGTTTGTTGATGCGCCTAGGGCATGCGTTGTGTGTATAGCTTTTGCTGGACGTGACGAGTGCTCACAGTGGCTCTTGGGTATTCAACCGCATTCTGTCGTCCCAATGCTAGAAAGTAATACTAACTGCCCCTTTGGGATTTAGGCACCATTACAAATGCGACTTGAATACAGATTGTTTGAAAATTCCTTTTATTTTAATCTTTCCTGTTGTGGATTTTTTTACGTAAAGGAAAGGTAATTTAAGTAATTTCGATATACCGCGTGAAATTGAGGACATTAAATTAATATGGCAGTAACTTTCGTAAAACATGGTGTATTTTAACTGTAGTATGCTTTAAAACAGATATTATTTCTTCAAGATAATATTATTTATGAATGCTGGCATAAATAAATAATAGCTTTTGAATGGCCACGCAAACATTTATCTATATGTTCGTCTGTGGCATGTTAGCTTCTAAGCAATGACCCGACAAGGATTTGTGTCGATTTGACGCAATCAAGTACGTAAGTTCTTACCTACAATTTGTGAAACGTGGAGCCAGACGCGTGTTCTTAAATTTTAGGGTCCCGCACTTAATAAGGAAATGAATAATCTCTTAAATAAGATCACTACCATAAATAATATAATCATTATACAATATAAGATTTGTCATACATTTTACGCTCTAACGGTGGATTAGTAAAAATCCTTCATAAGTTGGTGCTTACATCATTAGAAACTCTACGACCAAATATTCGCGTTTTGAGCTTCAGCAATTTTATATAATAAGAAGACAATATATACAAAAATAGTATATACAAGAAAAGCTAAAGGAAACTGTATTCCTTAAGCTTTTCTTTTTTTTTACTAGCTGACGGCGCTCCACTTCCAGGTAAAGGCCTCCACCACTACTTTTCATACACGTTTATCATACGCAACTTCAAGCCAGCTTTTGGGGTAGGCGTTTAAGTGAGCCTATTATATAAATAATTAAAATACGAAATAATACGAATAAAACCAAACGCTATGAATAAGCAAGCTACCTTATTACAATTATAACACAAGTGTTGGAAAAATACTGAATATGACAGTGAATTATTGCGTACGGTTTACGCAATATCTTCTACGTCCTTTACATCCATCATCATTATTTCCCACAGTTTGATTTTATAAAAAAAACTGACAAGTGTATCTTGTAACGGGTTCTAGGATAGAAACGCAGTAGAGGTTCTAGGTGCGTTTATTGCCAAGTATTGTCTCACTTCCCTTGCCACGAGTATGACCGACCAACAACACGACACTGGCCTGAACACTAAGGGCTGCAGTCTCCCACGCTGTTCCCTCCGGTGGTGTATAGGGCAGGTTGCTCGAAGGGCTGCGCGTAGCGGGCAGATCCTCGCAGGCCGTTGGTTCAGCTGGCAGGCGCCGGCGGTCTGAGTGCGATGAGCAGGGCAGGGCCAGAATCTTCGGCAGAGGTGACGTTGAGGACGGTGCAGGGTAGTGTAGCGGTCTAGGTAGAGTAGCCCGGAACCTTGGAACCTGGAACCTGGAACCTGAAGGAAAGCAGCATTAGGAGAGCCACAACCAATAGAGTCAGGCAGGCGGCGTCAGCCGGCCTCAGCTAGCAGGTAGAGAGATGGGCAGTACGCTAGTGCAGTAAATGTAGTAACTCACCCAGCTGCTGGTATCAGGATACACGTAAGACGTAGGGTCAGTAGGTACGCGTACGTATGTAGTAGAAGGGACGTTAGAGTAGCTGTGCTGGCCTCTCTGTCGGCCCCTTTATATACCGGGCCCTCCATCAGGGTTGGAATCCGTTACATGACCATATTTGGTCAGGCTTCGCGAGCGCGGACGATGGCCTTCTCTAATTGGTCGAACGTATGGACGTTACTGTGACGCAGGCGGTAGGTACCGGACGTACGTCACAATATCGCCCGCCTTAGGAGAGGATTTTGCGTGACTAACAAGAAAAATCCGACTAGCTGCGTTAGGTCTACGAGTCCGCTACTGTCCAAGCTAAGACGGCATATAGAAAGAAATAACGGAAAGTCTTATACGGTTTGTAACAAATAGTTAGGCACCATAGTATATAAGTTTTAGGTCCTTTATGTGCCAAAACCCAATAGAATTTCCAGATGCGTCCGACAACTCGTAAACGAGGGGCGAATTTTTATTAATCACTGTGCACTTTACAAATTTAGGGGCTAGTTTCTTACAGAAGGACTTATCCTTGTCGCTCTGATAAAAAGTCCTTCTCCACACAGTGTCTCCCAAATTAAACTCAGCTGGTTTACGGCGTAAATTATAAGTTTGGGAATTCCTAGCATGAGCTTGAATGAGGAGTGCCTGAACTTTGTCAAATATACCTGATTAGTGACCTATGTTTTCTGCGTAATCGTCCCTAGGTATGTATACTATATCATCAGCGGCCGTGTCGACATAGTGTGAGCCGCATGGAACTAATTCACGTTCACAGAGTAAAAAACTAGGTGTGTAGGCAGTGACTTCATTAACTGCGGTGTTTAATGCAAACTGCACCTTAGGTAGGAGAGTGTCCTATAATCTCTGGTCATTTCCTACAAACGCCGTTTTCTCATGTGGGGAATATTTAGGAGTATAATGAAGATTAGGGATTTTGTACTTGCGCAACATAGCTTTTAAAGTAGCACTTACAAACTGTTTACCATTGTCTAATATAATTGTAGATGGTATACCATGAACAAAAATATTTTTTCTTCCAAAATTATAGTTATTATTTCAGCAATTGCGCGCCTGATAGGAAAAAGTAGACAGTATTTACTAAAACAACAAGTTACTACAAAGATGTAGGCGTTTTGTTTTCTTGTGACGAGTAATGGCCCCACCTAATCTACACTAATGGTTTGGAAGGGTCGTGAACACACTTTGGGTCGTCCCATGATTCCCAATGGTGCATGGTTCTGATGTTTGTGCGCGATACAAGTCTCGCAAGAATTTATGAACTTTACCACGTCAGCGTGCATTTTGGGCCAATAGTAACGCAGTGCTAAGTGCTTGTAAGTTTTAAATATACCGAAATGCCCCGAAGTGGGTTCGGCGTGGTTCTCTAATATGGCATTATTTCGATCAGAAGAAGGTAGCACTTCTTTCCATTCGAACTCCTTACGTGACATACACTTAGATTTTATCATATGATACAATTTATTATTTTTAATAGAATAGTCTGGATAGTCATTAGGCGAAGGTAAACAACCATTGTAGGTGGCTGAATACCATTGATCAGTGTCAACATTAGGGTTGTTCACGTTATTATTATTATTACTATTCGCGTTAATTATATTTACAGGTAGGGATCGTGATAACGCATCTGCTATAATATTATCTGCGCCGCGCCGATGCTTTATTTCGAAGTTAAAGGCTGACAGACGAACCGACCACCGAGCTAATCTACCAATCGGGTTGCTCAAGTTTAGGAACCATTTCAGTGCGGAATGGACAGTGTACACCACAAACTTTAACCCGCTATCTAAATAACAGCGCCAATATTCGAGGGTTGTTAGCACTGCTAATGTCTCCCGTTCTGTTATACTGTAGTTTTGTTCCTGTGCATTTAGTGACCTACTCATGTAAGCAATATGTAGTTCCACGCCATCTATTTCTTGTGTAAGCAACCCACCGATGCCACTCGCACTCGCATCTGTGTGAACTTGAAAAGGTTTCTCGTAATCGGGACACGATAATATTGGTGCGGAGCTTAACAATTGTTTTAGTTTACAAAACGAGTCATCAGCTTCCACCGATCACTGGAATGGTGCAGCTTTTTTACCGGTAGAAGTAAGTTTGTTCAAAGGACCGGCAATAGTACTAAAATTAGGTATAAATCGCCGATACCATGATGCAATGCCTAAGAACCTTTTGACTTCTTTTTTATTCTTAGGCGTAGCCTATTGAAAAATGGCTTCCACCTTACATGGGTCTACTTGTAATCCTTTAGAGTTTACTACGTAGCCAAAGTACTTCAATTCATCACGGAAGAATTTAGATTTTTCTAAGTTAATGTGGTGGGCCAATTTTAATTTTTCGTATACTTTATTTAATAGTGACACATGGGCATTAAAAGATGGCGATATAAGCACGATATCATCTAAGAAAACGAATATAGAGTTTTCGAACTCAGAACTGTTCGTAAATAAGTGATCCACCAAACGCTGTTGTGTCGCAGGCGCATTCGTTAAACCAAACGGCATAGTGACAAATCTTAATGTTCCTCTAGTAGGCACATAGAACGCAGTCTTATCACGATCGCATTCGCGAAGAGGCGTCTGCCAAAAGGACTTAGATAAGTCTATACTACTTAGATATCTAGCGTTCCTAAGATTGTCTAAAATTTTGGATACGTAAGGTAGTTTGTGCGCGTCTTTTTTAGTAATAGAATTAAGTTTCCGACTATCTAAACAAAACCTTAGTTTACCGTCCTTCTTAGGCGTTAGTAAAATAGGTGACGACTACGGACTTTCGCATTTTTCTACCAATCCCAATGCACGCATTTCGTCTAATTCGTCAATAATTATTTTTAATTTCGCCGGCGGTAACCTGTAATATCTTTGGCGTATCGGCGCAGAATCGCCAGTGTCTATTGCATGTTCTATTAAGTGAGTTCGTCCTAACCCGGTTTTTTCAGTAGAAATCGACTCGTATTGCTTTATAATTAACTTAGCCGTTCTTTGTTGTGACTCACTCAACTCACTAAAAGATTGCAATACGTTCGTGTTACTTGGCTTATTTTCACTTATTACACTACACGGCAATGTTTTAGACATGCATACGGATGCGATATGGTTAGGCAGTAATTTAAATAGTTTCCAGAAATCGATGCCTAAAATTAAATTACTTGTAACTTCTGGAATAATATAAGCTTTCAATAAGTGGGTTTGATTATTAAAAGTAGTGGGTAAGTTGATTAAACCGCGCGGCAACAATATATTTCCACCCGCGGACCGAATGGAATTAGTATTGTGACATTGCTGTATTTCTAACCCGGTTTTAGTAATTACCTCCAGATGGCAGTTGTTACCTAAAATTGTAATGGCTGAACCGGAATCGAGCAATCCACAAAGAGGTAAACTGTTAATCGTTACGTTATCATAGAGCCGTAGGTCATTTTTAAGTTTATTATCCAGGATCGAGGCGACGGAATAACTAGAGGAATACACTTTTAGAGTGTTTAGCCAATTTCTCAAGTCATCTTTGTCAAAATTAGTTGCATAGGTTGTAGAACCTAATTTAGGTTTTGACACGCCCCGACCCTGCCCAACTAGTTTTTTGGTTTCATCGATTTACAGTTCGGGTAGTTAGGGAATGTCACATTCCTACGGCCGCACTTGAAGCAAATTGCAAACCGATCGCGTTTGCACTCATTCAAACTGTGATCATTGATACGGCAGCGCGGACAGTACTTGGACGTGACTAGAGTGACAGAGCTAGGTTTAGACTTAGGATTCCTAGGTTCGTTGTTCTCAGTGTATTTGGGTTTTCCGGGCGTACCCTCTATAGTGGCAGTGAAATAATTATTGTAGGATTTATTACGCGCTCGGTTATTAGGTTTGTGACTGTAAGCTAGGTCTGGTGCCAACGTGTCGTTACTATAATACGGTTCGTGGAATTGAGAGTTCAAACATTTCATCCGTTCGTAGTTTAAACATAACGTCTGCAGTGTTGCTATACAGTCTATTGAAGATATTGACGGAGCTAGCACTAGCGAGTAGCATGGACGTATGTTATGCAATAGGATGTCTAATTTTTCGCGTTCGGACAATCGCTTTGACGGTGACAGCCCAGCGAACAGCTGATTCATTATCGAGAGATAAATAATTATAGTTTCGGCAGCACCTTGTACACGACGGCGGATTTCATTTAATAACCGGTAGTCATAATCGTATGGTGTGAAATCGTCTATTAATTTAGTGGTGAGTTCTTCCCATGTAGTGGAATATTCTTTTAGGCCGCGATACCAGTGAAGTGCGTTACCGGTGAATATTTCGGAGGCATACGATAAAATTTTAGTGGAAGGTAGATTACGGGCGGTTTGGAATTCGGTTACGCGTTGTAGAAACGCTCGGACGCATCCCGTACCGTCGTATTTTAACTTGGACAGTTCGCTAACTCTCAAATGCTTACGATGCAATACTGGGGCTAACCCTGCCTGCGTCGAGGAATGCGGCGCAGGTTGGACCTCTGCCACAGCATCAGCTGAGCGATCACCTGATTGCTCAATGGCGGACAGCTCCGCCGAGAGCTTATCGAACCGGCTGCACAATTCGGTAATACGTTTACAATACGCCGTAGGACGTTCCATCCTAAGGAATCTGTGGAATAAGTGGTTGTGCAGTGCGGTAGACCTCCTAGCTAGGTTCGCATCGTAAGAAATGGATAACGAATCCACTCGCTTGGCCAGCTCAGAGACGGCCTCGCTAGCGCCTTCGAAGTCCACCGTGATGGCTAGGTCGGACTCCAAAATATCATCATCTGGAATGGCTTCCAGTAATTTAGGGAGCTGCTTCCGCAGACCTAGGACAGAGGTAGCCGGCTCCTCACCTCTAATCACGACCTCGTAAGCTAACTCGTTCTTATTTAGCAGGAAGTATTTTATGGGGTGTGAGCCCATTGTGTATGTAATAATTAAATGGCGTAAGTAAACACTACACACTACACTTAGTGCGCAAGCGTTCCGAACTTACAAATGGCCTACTTTACGATTGGGCGCCACTGTAACGGGTTCTAGGATAGAAACGCAGTAGAGGTTCTAGGTGCGTTTATTGCCGAGTATTGTCTTACTTCCCTTGCCACGAGTATGACCGACCAACAACACGACACTGGCCTGAACACTAAGGGCTGCAGTCTCCCACGCTGTTCCCTCCGGTGGTGTCTAGGGCAGGTTGCTCGAAGAGCTGCGCGTAGCGGGCAGATCCTCGCAGGCCGTTGGTTCAGCTGGCAGGCGCCAGCGGTCTGAGTGTGATGAGCAGGGCAGGGCCAGAATCTTCAGCAGAGGTGACGTCGAGGACGTTGCAGGGTAGTGTAGCGGTCTAGGTAGAGTAGCCCGGAGCCTTAAGAAGGACCTGGAACTTGAAATAAAGCAGCTTTAGGAGAGCCACAACCAATAGAGTCAGGCAGGCGGCGTCAGCCGGCCTCAGCTAGCAGGTAGAAAGATGGGCAGTACGCTAGTGCAGTAAATGGAGTAACTCACCCAGCTGCTGGGATCAGGATACACGTAAGACGTAGGGTCAGTAGGTACGCGTAGGTATGTAGTAGAAGCGACGTTAGAGTAGCGGTGCCGGCCTCTCTGTCGGCCCCTTTATGTACCGGGCCCTCCATCAGGGTTGGAATCCGTTACATGACCATATTTGGTCAGGCTTCGAGAGCGCGGACGATGGCCTTCTCTGATTGGTCGAGCGTATGGACGGTACTGTGACGCAGGCGGTAGGTACCGGACATACGTCACAATCTGTTATATTTTTTATCTGTTTTGTACAAATGGCCTGTATTTTCTTCCTTTCTTCTTGTCATACTTCCGCTTCAGCCTTAGGACACCATAAAGAAAGCTTTGTTGTGTTATGTGTTAATAATTAAGAATGTACTAGATTCCAACCGTAACTCTGCTCCAAAGGACAATTGTGAAAAATAAATCATGGCATGTAAATCTTGGTAACAAAATAAATTATCTCGTATTTTGAATTTAATCAGTCCGTTACGCCGATTATGCGTAATTGAGTTACAAACATTAGAAAGTTGCATTAAATTACGCTTTTAAAATAGAATTAACCTGGAAAGAAATTTCGACTATAACCATGGGCTATCCAAAACAAAAACCATTCTTCAAATCGGACCAGTAATTTCCAAACGATCTATTCAGCTATATAATATTACTACACATTATTTCTTTAGTAGTCTCCTCTATGATATCATCATTAAGTATATTAAAGAAACGATAAACAAACTTCAACTGTTTGTTAGCAAAGAACAGTATGTTGTTCTTTGCTAACAAAAAGAAATTAGACATCATCATAAAATGTTATGACGATGTCCTATTTCGTGTTCTCTCAAAATATACTTAATTCCATATCCGCAGTCTCTTAAGTATAAAGTTTCAAGGGAAAATGATCACCCTTTTTTCGGCGCAACAAATTTGAACTTTTCATGTTAGAGAATGAGGAACCTAATGTTCAAGTTACAGCATTCTCTTTTTAGGCAAATCTTATACTAATATATAAAGCTTGTTTGTTTGTTTGGTTGAACGCGCTAATTTCAGGAACTGCTGGTCTGATTTGAAAAATTCTTTCAGTGTTAGATAGCCCATTTATCGAGGTAGGCTATAGGCTATATAACATCACGCTATGAGTGACAAGAGCAGAGAAGTAGCCTTAAATAACGCTGGTGTAACCGCGCGCAATGATTTATAAGTTGAGAGTGCCGAATTCTTTAACTACAAAAAATAATCTGGCCTTTAAGGCACTTTAAAGATTTGAAGGCATAAGAGAGCATAACGTGTCGTAAATTCGGGTAACATTAAATCCATACTAATATAAATGCGGAAGTGTTTTGCATGTTTGTTGGTTTGTTCTTCTCTCACGGTCAAAACGGAATCGATGTGATTTGGCATGGAAATAGTTGAAGGGTCAGAAAGTGATGAAAGTCTACTTTAAATTTAGATAAAGCAAAGCTTGATTATATTCGTCTTTGGATGTGGAACCAAAAGATTCAATTACTTTTTCACATATTCAACTTTTATATGACACTCGAAAGTACTACATGATATAAAATATACCTCAGATGTACCTCCTTTTTGAACCTTTTCAATGCGCAAACAGGAGCAAAGGATAAAATTGACGAAAATTGCTTTGGTACACATTAGTATCTGTCTAATCCCATTAGGGCTGACCTCATAACCAAGCAACCACACATTTTGAAAGCAGGCTATCTATGTAGTATCCAAGTGTTATGCAAAACAGGATGTTTTCCTTAACCGAAAATACTTTCTGAATACAATATCACTGTGATTGCGCGATCTCTGTGTCTATAAAAGGAACATTTTAGAGAGTATCCGACTCAAACTCACAGTTTAATCTCGTTTGAGCTCGTTTAGAATCTCTACACTTACACCGTTGTATATTTAATGGTAACTGTCTTTGTAAATACTTCACGATATGTGCCAACCGTTCGCTGGCTTAGTAAAAAAGCGGTTTCTTTTAAAATTTTATTTTTAAACAAGTTAAAAATGAACGTCTTTCCTGTTCCAGCGCCCCACTCTTTTACAGTCAAATATTACATATAATTTACACTTCAGCCCAGAAATAGAGACAACTTGAACGATCCATAATTGATTTTCTGTTTTTACGTGCATTTATAAAAACGTGTTTTTCTAGTGTTTTTTAAACTATACATTTATTTTATAGTTTTTGGTTGTGACGTCGTGCCCCTCCGTCTGAACTGTGACGTCGAACGAAGGTGGGAGCGCCTCACCCCGCGCGCCCCGCACGCCATATATAAGCGTGCGACGCTGCTCAATCTGCCCTCTGCTCCAGCTCACGGCCATCAGCTAAGTCTTCTTCCTATCAAGACCCTGGCCTTCGGAACACCAGTGAACACCAGCTATACTTGTCAGACCACGCCCTGAATTTACTCATGTTCTCAATTAGTAAATCTTAGTTTTAAAGTAGCTGTAGCATTGTATCTACCTATATAAATAGGCAATTATATCGTGAAGTGTACTATTCTAAAAGTGTTTTCATTTGTAAGTAAAACCTGATTTTCTTCCTTTTTTTGATCGGCGAGTGATTGAATCTGGCTCACCACCTACAAACCAATCACCCGTGCGACATGGTCTTTGATAACGAATATTTCGTTTTAACATTTATACATTTATTTGAAGCAGGCGAATGCATCCTCTCCATCTCCGAAAGTGCGTCTGTATTGCATGGTGTTTTATCTGTCAGCTTAGAACAATCTAGCTCTTCAATCTGGAGACCAGTAAGTGATTTTACTTTACTTAGTACCACATACGCCAGTCCAGCCGCAAAAGTACGGGACCCTAAGTACACCATTTCTTGGTCTACAAAATGTATATAATGGTTTGTTATAACCTTTATACCTGATCGTATTCAAAGTCCATTGCGTGGCCTTTCTCACAAGTGCAAACACGACTATGATACGATATTCCATCATGGAATGCCAGGGCCTATCTCCGGCTTCATCATCAGACCTTGAAATCTAATCGTGGTCAAAGTTCATTACTAGACTTTTCTAAGAAATCCAAAACAGATGAAAAATTAAGTTACAGTTCCTATTCATGCCTCTATAGTTTTTGCAGTCTTGTTGCGAGCCTTTTCCTTTATAAAGAGGCACAACTACTGCTGTGGCCCAGTCATCAGGTACCCGGCCGGTGCTCCAGCACAAGTTAAATAAACGCTGCAGCTGACTAACTATGATGCCCTGTCCAGCCTTCAGCATTTCGACTGTGATTCTATCATACCCTGCAGCCTTACCTAATTTCATACTGGCCAGTGCCTTCAAAATCTCATCCACGCCAATATCGCTTTCATCATTGTTATCATTATCATTCATTTCACCTGTTGATGTATCTGTCGTCGTTCTTTCAAATAATCCTTCAAAATACTCTTTCCATCTCTTCAGCACACACGATTCACCATTCAGTATCTTTCCATTCTTGTCTCTGATTGCTGTGTATTCTGAGGATTGAGTTCTTCCTCGAACTGCATGAACGGATTTCCAGAAAAACTTAATGTTTCTCCGAAAGTCTTCCTTCTTTCAGTTCTTTTCCGCTTTTTTCCTTTTAACCATTTCTTTCACTATTATTTTACACCTAACAAACTCCTTTCTTGCTTCATCTATGTCATCACTCGTTGCCTTTCCCATTATTTCATTTGCTCTGGCAGCCAACCAATCTAACCACGCTTTCTTCTTCTCTGATACTGCTAATTGTACATCCTTGTCCCACCATGTATTCTTAACCTTTCGTAGTTTCCTTCTCTTGATCACACCACATACTTCAGACGCTACACATACTACATCTTCTTTAAAGGAATGCCATAATTCTTCCATATCATTTATGCCATCGAACCTCTCAAATCTTGCTATCAATCTTCGTTTATACTCATCTTTCACATCTTTTTCTTGCAGATTTTCTACTTATATTCTTTCCAAGACCCTCTCTTGATTATTTTCTCGGTGTCACCATCCTCTAAAGAGCCCACTTATCCGGCTTAACACCAAAAAGTGGTCTGTATGGATGCCGATCCCTCGAAACACTCTCGTATCCAACACATTCTTTCTCAGCCGTTCATCTACTATTACAAAATCAATCATACTTCTTCTAACATTTTTCGCCGCACGTGTATACAAATGTATCCTTTTGTGATCAAACATGGTGTTTGTCACACAAAGGCTCCACTCCAAACAAACCTCAAGCAGTTTTTTTCCATTTTCGTTCACACTCTTATCACCGAATCCACCTAAAACCCTTTCAAATCCATCTCGCTTTACTCCCACCCATCCATTGAAATCACCTAACAAAATCAATCTTTCATTATCCTTACAGGTCCTCAGAATCTCTCGTAAACTCTCCCAAAACTCCTGCCTTTCGTCTTTTTCTTGTTGTGACATACCCGTTACTATATTGACCGGGGCGTAAACCCCTACAATAAGAAGACGAGTAAGTCCTACTTTCATTCTCATCCATAGTAGCCTTGCAATTACACATTCAAACTCTTTTACGCACTCATTCATTCGCGCAGACAGTACTAAACCAACTCCCTTGCAGGCTCTGGTGGTACTATCTACTCCGAACCAATACGCCGTGTAGCTGCCATGCTTGGTAGTGTCACATCCTTTCTTTTTCGTTTCATTCACACACAGAACATCAATCTTTCTATCATCCATCATCTGGTATACTTCATCCAATTTTCCGTCCATTCCACCGCCAACATTCAATGTTGCAAATCGGCTTTCCGCAGGCCGCTTTTCGCCCTCGCGGGAAACGAGACGTGACGGGTTGCGAACCGCGTCGCCGCCATTTAAAGAATTATTAATATCTGTCCTCATAGCGTTCCCATTAGTAATAGGGATTTAAAATGTCCATCCCCGCAGAGCCCTGTACGGGGGTAAGATGGAATCCTAGCTGTGCCCTGTGACCACCAACACAGGCACCCTCCGTTTGAGACCAGCTTGCCCTCTGGCCACGAATCCCTCGGCACGGGTCGGTTGACACCTTAGATCGGGGTTTTGTGTCGGGTATGCTCCCTGAAAGTTGGTTTAATTTCGGAGTTTTCCTTCTCCTAGACAGGTTGCCAACCAAGACTAACGAGGCCCATCTCCCCGAACGTTTGGTTTTATTTCGGAGTTTTCCTTCTCCTAGACAGGTTGCCAACCAAGGCTAACGAGGCCCATCTCCCCGAAAACAAGACAAGACAAGAAGAGGAGCGACAAATTCGTTCTCCGAGATATCTCCATACCCGATGTCAATAATTATTTCATACACTCGATAATTCACTTTTAACATGTTCACAATACAATACATCTGGCAGTAAAGTATTCACGAGTTAAGATCCTTACATCATATGAGTAGGTAAATACACGCGCGACAAGAATATGTCACCGTTACGCAAAAAAATTAATATCAGAATTATTCTTGTTGACATAATATAGATCATTCTTGCTTGTTTTATGAGTTGGATATTTTATTTAAATTGTGTTACAACAAGGTAAAGACAGATTGCTTTGTGGTTTGTTAAATATCTATGATCAACTGAAGATATACCGCACAATAGTAGCTTTTGAAGTTGTACACGGTTTACAAATAGCAAATACATACACTTATCTTTTACTTCAGCTCCCTTTTCTTTGATTTTATAGCCTTTACCTTTGATTTGTAATGCAGGAGTTATAATCACCATCGATAAGTCACACTCGAAACGACATTCTGTAAATCACACATTGTCTCATAAGGGTCGAACCTACAGCACAGTATTAGTGCATGGTGACGACTTAAAACGCTATGCCGTTTGTTACTATAAGAAGAGAAAGTAATTTACTTTCCTAGTCAGCTGACATGAATTCCTCCTGTCAGCTGTTATAGCAAGTCAGTGTCTTAAAATATTCTCGAATCTTATAAAACGAGTAGATACGTCGTTATTGAGGTCACACGAATGCCATCCAAAAACTAATATTTGACCAAATCAGATAATCTCGCTTCATTTCCAACTCAATGGCTACAGTCGGACTAATGTTATAAATGAGAAAATCTGGTTACGTGGATAGAAAATGCCATGCTAGCGAAAAATTTCACTAGATGTGAAAATGTATTTGACTGCGATATTCAGTAGCGGACTTTAAATTAATATGTGTGTAGATTTGAACGTACATCGTACTGTAATTAGCGCCCAAATATTAATCAAATTAAACATTAATATCTTACTTCTGTACTTACAAGAAGTAAGTTTAGATACAAAACTTAGTCCTTAATCCAGATATTTGAGGTGTCAATTTGAAAAATAACGTTTTTTATTCAGTTCAACATTTGTGCCCACAAATTTTAAAAATATATTCATTACAAAATGATTATTAGTCTATAATAATAATAAACTTTTAAACAAAGCTAAAGCATGGCTAGAACTAAACATTAAACTAAATTTAACCCTTCTTCAACAAACTTCATGGTTTATTTGGTATGCCACTACCAATCACAATTCATACCGACACACCAAAATTGGTAACAATATAGCTAAAATAAATTCGGCAAGTACTTGTCGACCAACAATGGAGACAAAATGATGGCTTGTTCTTGTAAAGGTTAACGACGTCTAGTAGTGAATCTGATAGCACGTAAACATCCTCTGTAGTATCTTAATAACAACTTAATGTGGTGTTCTGTCGTAAAAACTGCGACATTATATTTTCCTCAACCAAATGTTAACGTTGGAGCATTAGTAATAATAAATGAAATAAGGAGCTTTGTTCTGATTCTGGCGGTGTCATTGTAATGTACATCGCGATAACAAAACATTTAAGTAGTTGATGATGTGCGCCATTGCCAGTTGCCTCAACGCTTTGATATTTTTAGGGATCCGTACCTCGAAATGAAAAAACGGAAACCTTATAGGATCACGTTGTTGTCCGTTCGTCTGTCAAGACCCATTATCTCAGAAACACGTGAAGTTATAAAACTGAAATTTATATCAAATAGTCAAATAGTCTGCTGTTCCATGAAGCTGTGAAAAAATCAAACTTCTAAACCAAAGGAATCAAAAGATACAGCCGTTTATGCTGGAAATTTCCGCAATTTACGAAACTCACAAGGGAATCAAAACCTACAGGGTACTACCTGTGAACTCAGAATCTTCAAATTTGGTACAAAGCAATGTCTTATAGGACAGATAAAGGGAAAATTGCGAAAACTGTAAATTTTTTGCTACATCATATCATAAAAATATTTTTGTAATTTTAAATTTATTACCATTTTCTCATGAATGCGTAGAGGTATGAAATTGAAATTCATATCAAATACTCAGGTATATAATACCTTTAAGCTGTAACCAAATCAAACTTCTATGTCAACGCAATTAAAAGAAACCGCAATTTAAGCCGCATATTTTCTCGCAACTACTCGCAAGGAAATCAAAACCTACAGGGTACTGCCCGTGAATTCAGAATCGTGAAATTTGGTACGAAGCAATGTCTTATCGCACAGATAAAAGAAAAATTGCAAAAAAACGTAAATTTTTTGTTACATCATGTAATTAAAATATTTTAAATAATTGTAAAAATACTACCCCGTTTCTCATGAACCCGTAGAGATATAAAATTAAAATTCATATAAAATGCTCAAGTCAAAGCTAAAGAGTACTTCCAGTCGATCTAGAATCCTGAATTTGGCCATAAAGCAACGTTTTATAGAACATAGGAAAAAATTCGAAAACCTTAAATTGTAAGTTACATCACATATTATTTTTATAAATTATATATACCTATAGGTCTGTACGAAACCCTCGTTCTGTCCGATACCGTAGGAATTTCGTAAAATCCCGTCTGGGGTGCACTACCTGTACGGTCCCAAAACATACATACATGCCAAATTTCAACTTCCTGCGCCTATTCGTTTTGGATCTAGCTTGTCTGTCAGTCAGTTAGCCAGTAACAATGATTTGATATAATGATGACTAGAAAGATCTGTAGAAGTATAAAGCTTTAAGGGAAAATCCTAATAAAACTTATTCTACGCCAAGAATTAATTTGACTGTCCATAATTCTAGAAATCAGCATTCATGAATTCAGCTTATTCAAGTATAAGTATCACAATCCTAGTAGGATTGTTTTTCTTTTACTGGAGCTATTTAATAAGAGCATCATGCCAATTTTTATTCGATTCTAGCATTCTAAGTTAATAGGATTAAGAAGATTTTTAGAAGTTCGTTTTTTACAAGACTGCAAGGCCAATTTTATATTTCTATATATTAAACTTTATGTTATTTTTGTGAAAGTATCTGAAGGAATTGAACTACCGATGAAATAATTGACAAATAGCTAAATTATCCTATGTTTAACGCAAAAAGGAGGGTTGTAAATTTGATGTGTGTATCTGTGGCTGTCTTAATTATTGTGGCCTGACCTAACGGATGACCCAACTGGGACACGTTTTTTTATCGAAAGTCTTATTTGTCGATTAATGATTAGTATGTGTAAGCAGCCTAAAAAATCCTAATCCAAAATCTCCAACACTTTGTCACTAGTAACAATACGAACAAGATCAAAAGACAAGAATTCCAAGTGTTGGTCTAAAATGTAATTTTGTTTAAGAATCTGAATAATATTCGATAAATTGAGACAACGTTTACAAGTTATACCAATGAAATTTTTCAAAATCAAAATATATTACATCGCTGCGAGAACACATCAGTTTTATTTACTTATTGAAAGATATATCTAGTTAGATAAACTCGTAACGAAGCCAGGAAGGTATAATTCATGCCATATTATTATATTTTTATAGACGAATTTTTCAAAATTATTTGAAATGACGTTGCATTTCCTGCGTTGGGCAAGCCGGCCCTTGCGCAGGATAGGGGTTAAACGGCATTCTTGTTTGGAATATATTGTCCACGTCTCTGATGCGTATGGCAGTATACTAAGAACACAAGTTTGGTACACTAGGATCTTGGTAGCCATCGTTAGCTTAACATTGTTCCAAACCCGCCCAGAAAGCTTCCCGAAAGTTGTTGATGCCCTTCCGATTCGAGTGTCTATCTCTTTGTTGTTGCAGAGATTTGATGTTGTGGTAGATCCGAGGTAGCAGAAGCGATCTACAACTTGGAGAACCACTTGGTCAAAGACAATTTTAGGTGGCTAAGCTGCGCCTTGAACCATGGCGACAGTTTTTTTGGGTGTTTACGCTCATTGAAAACATTTGGCATGCGTGACCAAACCTGCCAAATTGCTGCCTGCCTTTTTAATAAAATTATGCAAGGAGCACGATTTTGATGTTTTTACCACTAAAGTAACGTTGGCAAGGGGAAACTTGCACCTTAAATTCTTTAATCCTTAATAAATCTTTCAGTAATATGCTTAATAGAATAGGCCGTATTATAGTGTTATATTTTTTCAGCCTTTGTGTACAAGTCAATTAGCTATAATATATTATAACTATAGTTATTTCTGTATGGTTACTAGAATGATTACTGTTATGTTATATTATATTATATAAATATTAATAAAAAAAATCTCAGCAAGGTCTGGTATAGCGGCAAAAACACGCACTCCATCTTAATGATTTCAGCGGGCAGGTTATCACCGCCAGCACTCTTGCCCAGTTTTAGACCCCTGAGCGCAGCTCTGAATTCAGTTGGAGTGGGAGGCTCATCCAGATCTAGCATGATCGGGTAATTCAGTAGGGCACCTAGTACTTCTGACGCAATGCTGATCTCCTCTGAGTATAGATTGGAGTAGTGACTCGCCGATCTTTGAAGTTGTTGCTGTTTGTCAGTGACGGGGTTTCCATTGAGATCTTTAATACACTCTCGCTTTCTAACTGTTGGCCCGATCGCTTCCTTTATACCTTGGTACATACCTCGAAAATCTCCAACGTTTTGGCAGTTTTGAATTGATTCACAAAGGTTGGTCCAAAACTGGTTGGCGCAATGCCGAGTTATGCGCTGTAAAGCTCCCTTAGCGGCCTTGTAGTCGGTTTCGGCCCGTCAATTTCTAATACTGGTCATAGCTTGTGGGTCTGGGTCTTGCGTTTTGTCTCGATGTATGGGCGCAGTTTATGTTCGTATTTTGTGAACCAGTCATTCTGGATCCTTCCCTGAACCCCAAAAGTCTGTATAGCCGTTTGTGACAGTGTGTCCCTAGTTAGGCTCCACATAGCTTCAGCATTTTATGCGGTTTGTAGGTGATCATGACCTAGTTTCTTTTGGATCTCTGCCTTGAACTTTTTATATAGCGCGTCGTCATGTATGGCTCTAGTGTTAAGTTTCATTTCCCGTGGAGCGCTTTTAGCTGAATGTATCTTTTATGCCAGCAGTCGTGTCTTGGCCATAACTAGAGAGTGATCTGTATCACAAACTGCACTGTGATATATTCGGGAATTAAGAATGTCGCGGAGATCTCGTTTCCTTGTTATGATGAAATCAAGCTGGTGCCAATGTCCAGCACGTGGGTGTTTCCACGACACTTTGTGCATTTGTTTGTTGTGAAAATAGGTATTCGTCACGCCCAGACTAAGGGATGCGGACAGTTCTAATAGCCGTTGACCGTTTTCATTCATATTTCCGATGCCATGAGAGCCCATGCAGTCCAGCCAATCACTCGAGATTTTTCCAATCCTAGAGTTGAAATCCCCCAGTAACAGCAACTTGTCTGATCCACGAACGCTCTTCAGATATTGTTGCAGCTCTTCATAAAATTTGTCTTTGGTTTCAGGGGATGCTTTTAAGGTTGGAGCGTAGGCAGAGATTAACGTTACGGGACCAGAGGCTGTCCCCAGCCTGACACTAATGATACGGTTAGAGACGCCAGTCGGTGGTTCGATGCAGTTAAGCAGGCTGTTCCGAATCGCAAAGCCAACTCCATAGTCGCGTCTTTCACCACCCGTCTTTCCCTTCCAGAAAAAGGTGTAGTGATCCTCCCGCAAGCTACCTCCATCCGAGAGACGTGTCTCCTGTAACGCAGCGACATCAATACTGTTATGTATTTAATATGAGGGTGGTTGCATCCACCCGTCGCCGCAGTCTATATAAGCAGTGTTGGTTGAAAAATAAAACCATTGTGTTTCCAGCTAACCGTTGTTTCACTACTTCCTATATCGTAAACGTATCAAATACGAAGACTAAGTAGTTCTCTGTCAATTATGGCAGTTTTCCTTAAGCTTGGATCTGTATCAAAGCCCGGTAGTATGGTTCGCACATTCCAGGAGCCAAAATGTGTTACTTGTTGCTGCTCCACACACCTAAAGAAGCTCAAGATAAGGGACGGGCTAGTACCTTACTGACTGGGGGCTGCCCAGCTTGAAGCGGGCGTCAACTAGTCAATTAGTCGCAATGGACTATCCCACCGTCGGAAGCTACCCCTAGCGCTTGCGCACACGTCCATAAGCGCAAGACTTATAACTGGTAACTGTAGCTCCCCGTATTGGTATCCGCACCTTTTCAAGTTTGGGTGGAGTGTCCTCTCCACAAGCACTGCATCGCCTGGGACGCTTTTGTGAAACTATGAACTTGCCCAGCATATGAATGCTGGGCAAGTTCATATGAAAGCTGCATATGAAAGCTTTCTCTCATCCTCGTCGACTTAATCTACAGGAGTGACGAGTCACTACGTGCAGAGCCGAGATGGTTGCAGGAGTTGCCGACTTGTTCAGGTTGAACCTTACTTAGGCCTACGGTACTCCGGATCCGTTGCCTCCTCCGCCAGTCATGCGCCGTACTGAAGCCTTCCTTCTCCACCGCATCTGCCGTTGAGGACTTCACCCGTAACCCTGGGCAAGGGTGCCGCGTTATACCCAGCAGAACTGGGTCTCCTCTCGGACTTCGCCACTCCTACATCTCGGCCTACTGAGGTGTGGAGTGCCCACCCCCGCGACTTGGACGCGCTGAGAGGAGATTACCCCAGTGGAGAGCAGGGGAGTTGTTCCTGTCCTCCCAGAGGTCGGGTTAATGCCCTCGTATGGGTCCGAGGACAAAGGACAAAATGCATAACAATTAAAAATAGGCTATCTTTGTACTAAGTTCAACCCAAAAAGGTTACATCAAACCACATTTCGAATAATATAATGATATCATTTATTACTTCTTATATCATGGAACACTGTCTCAACAACAACGTAGTTTCCGATAAAAAACAAACCTATTGTAGTAACACCACAATACGCCAAACATCAGTAACAAATCGTGGCCGACGAAGAAAACTGAGTTAAACTTTTTTTACAGCCGGCCATTCATTAGACGAATTAGTCGAGCAAACGTGAGTGAGTGCCGGCGATAAAGCCGCACTACTACACTCGAAGACCGGAGATGACTAAATAATTAGATAATATTGTTGCACACCTGCGAGTGTCCGTCGCAAATGCACCATATTAATATAGTGTGCTTTATTGTCATCTCGACTGCGTACTAGACAGATCAATTTAAACTGCTACACTTCTGTAACTAAAACTGACTACCCGCTGGCGTAGCGGTAGTGTACCTAATCAACTGCCACGCTGAATATCGCGTTCGATTCCTGCTAAAGTCAGACATATGTCTGCGTGAACAAGGATGTCTGTCTTGATCTGTGTGTTTCTTTAATATGTAGGCATGTATTTATAAAAATATGGATTATATTATCTCTCTAAAAGTTCTTCTTAGTTAAAAATTCTGAATAACATTGTGGTGAACTTTAGCCTAGCTCTTTTCATAGCGAAAAAAGGTGTGCCCACAGTAGTACACTTCATGCACAGGGCTCCTTTTTGTATAAATAATAATATGCCAAGCCTTTGAAAAGTACGCAATTACGTTAATCATACGATAATCATTCGATCCTCGTGAGAAACAAACAATTTCCTAATGCACAAATACAATCTAACTAACTTCAATATTTTAGTTGCTAATATCTAACACAACCCTAGAGGTTAAATGCATACGTGGTGGACTCTTGTCTGTATAAAAATAATAAACTCTAAAGTAAAAATATTGTGTTCAAGGCGTGTATGTCTTGTCTTGACCCCAATATTTTTACATTTAATACAGAGGACCGGTGGCTGTTGTTTGCGAACAATCCAAGTTTTGTCTACAACGCCATATTTCACGAGACATGCGATCAGATCAATACACGAGGGAATTGAAATGTATTTCATCTCATTAGAACTTCATTGATTAAGACAACAGGATAGTTGAGTCAATTCTATATTGAAAACAACTTACTGGTCTTTTACTAGACTTTTCGTCTTCGAGCCCGTGGACCGCTTACTGGTCCAACCAGATCTGAAAAGCTTTGCCACAGAGGGACTGCGGTCTGACCTCGGCAACTCATAGGGATTGCGGCATACCATTAGCAGTACTCATTCGTACTCAACATTTTCCATGATTTCGGCAGTGAGGTTTTATAGAATTATGTAACTGACAATTAAAACGTGTCGACAACGGCACACTCAAAAAAATTTAGTAAGTAAAAGGGGAATGCCCATTTGAGGCCCACAGTGGACAGCAAACTAGAAAAAATATACTATATGCATAAATTGTGCAAGAATAAAATATGCATTTACATTCTTTCAAATACGCGCCACAATAATCTACAAGAATTCCTAAAAAATAGTAACATCATTGATAAAGTCAAGAACATGTTTGGTTTTGACGCCGCCGACGCCGGTAAAATATTGCTAGCTTCAAAATCTTGTTAAAATTATAATCGATAATCATTCGATTTAAATCGATTCATAAATAAATAAAATAACTTTAACGACAATTTCACTGGACTATACTGGAATTGTAATATGTAAAACAAATAAAAGATATCATAATTGAAAATAAAAATGTGCGTTATGGTAAAAAAAGAAGATAAAATAAATCGAGTATCGATTATTATATGAAAGAGAAATCGATAAATCAATTTATTGACAGAATTTTTTCGTTATACTGACAACACTGAATTGCATCTGACACTTCACTTGTTGCTTTAAGCTCAATGTTGATGTTGTTAAGATTTTTCTTCGATTTCTTTTACTACGACCTGGTTTTGTTATATGGACTTGATTCGGATTTTTTTTCAACGAAAAAATAATAACCTACCAAGCGAATTGATTAGCGATAACTGCTGGCGTTTGCTTGCGAAAATACAAAATAGACATAATTCTTAAGGTGTATTTTGTGTACATTAAAATAAATAATGATTATACTGGCAGAGAGGCAATTGATGGTTATTGTTGCAATTGCATAATAGGAAAACACACGGTAGGCTGTTGTGCACATATTATGACTGTGCTTTGGTATATAGGTTGGGCAAGATATGAATCAGATATAGCCCTCCTGAACCCTTTTTAGATGATTTGCTAATTGTGTAGGTATGATGATGAAGAGAATATAGATATTTAAAATAGCAAATATGTTTTATTTATGTATCCTAATAAAGCGCAAACACTTATTTTATCATAATCAATAATAATAATTAAGCATTTCACAAAGAAAAAGCTTATCTTATAGTCTGACACTTTTCTCATTAGAAATTAACCTTAAAGGTTATATTTTTTTAAACATTTTTAAAATAGTGGCGGCAATGTGAATGTATTTTTCAGATATCTGATACTATTAAGAATTTAAAATACAATTTATTTATAATAATATTTGATGTCCATCTTGGGCCTAGGAGACTATGGAGTGTGGGCATTCCCCTTTAGCTTAGTGTTAGGCAATCTCCAAGTTTTCAAACTGTTGGAATTAAGAGAATTATGAATAAAGTCGAACAAACCAGTAAATTTTTAAAGAAGGTTTTTCTGAGTAATGAAAAATCTCGTTATACTCGTCGTTTTTAACTGACTCGACCGTTCGAGTCGAGTCGAGTAAAAGACAGGTTATCCTTTTTTTAGTAAAAGGACTAGGAATGGATCCTAGGGAGCGAACTTTTTCTCCTTAAAATGAAAAGAATAGGAATAAATCCTGGGGATCGAAGTCACAATACTCTGCGCAATGTTAAATGACCAAACTGCTTCTTAAACCACTAGCACATAATTCTTCAGTGGCAAATCGTACGTACCAGTCAGTTATCCAAATAATTCATCTTTTAAACTGACTTCATAAAGGATGAAAGTACTTAATTCGACAATATTTTGATGTGTTTTACGTTAGAAGTGTATACTAATAAGCCTGGTGTTTGTCATGTGGTCCCATTTAAATTTAATCAAGATCTGACGAGTCGTTTTTGAGTTGTATATTGTTAGTAATGCGTTTTTAGTTTACGCATTTTGAGGAGTTTTTGAAGTCGGTTTGCTTAAACGTAGTTGTTGAAATTTTTTAGAAAACGGTATGAAATGCCCATAAGACTGCTTTAAAACACAAAAGTTGGATGTTGTTTACCGTGTACAAACGAGTGTTTGCACCTGAGCACTTGTACCTACTTGTAGCTATATTTGTGAAATCATAACGTTTTAAAGCGAGCTTATAGCTTCAGTTTCTTTAAAAGGTAACCGCTACGTCCCCTGTGTAACCTTATCAGTAACAGTGACCACCGTATACACGAAATTTTGTCACTCGTACATTTCGGAAGAAAATGCAACTGCTTAGGAACATAGGCGAAACATCATCATCATCAGAAACAGAGAACATAAACAATAGGATCTCAAATGCGACTATTAGTTTATTTAATACACAACGATTACGAAGAACATGTTTTCAGGAGTACGAAAGCACGTAAAATAGACCTCATGCTTGAACACATTCGCGGGCAAAATCTAACTGGGAAAAGTGCAACTGCAATATTCATTAACGGGTATGCAATGATATTCAACAAACTGTAATGTTATTGCAAAAATGTTAGCTGCTGACTTAACCAAATATATTGACACTGCATTTTTCTTGGCATCTCGCCAGTTTCAGGATAATAGACTAAATTCACAGTTTTCTCAATTCGGCTTCACCGTGTAAACTTAGAACGCAATTCGTTCTAAGTTATATCGTGGAAAGAAAACGAACCTTACCCTCTGAATCAAATTCTTATCTGGTTCAAAGAATATCGATTCGCGGAGATATGAAAAAGTTTGCCCTCAATTATCATATTTATTAGCTTCATATCGTGGAGTATGTAAATAGCTGTAGTAAGGAGAACATGTATATCCAGTCTTGTTAACATATACAACATACATAATAAAGATGTGAACTTACTTCAAGCGCAATTATTGAGCTAAGAATAATAAGGCAGTCGCTCTGTCGAAAAGGTAATTAATTTTATCATATCTGGCTAGAATAGAAACAAGACCACGACCTCTAGGCGAAAGTATGTGGAACGTCTTGGATGCAACCGGGACAACGCCAAGACAACCATTAATTAATTTATTACACATGAAAGGAGGCATTACGTTTGCACTATAATTATTCATACGATTATAATAATCATTATCTTCAATAAACTTAATTTCGTACAAAAATGACGTGCATCTCGAAGGAAAAATTTCTTCAATTTGTGACTAATAAGCTTTAGCAAAATTGCTATTAAACTTAGATATGAACAATTTTTTTCATATTATTTCTATAAAGTAATTTAACATGTGAGTTTATCACAGGGCTTTCTTCAAAATATATATAAAATGAGAGGTGTTTTTGAAGTTCACTAATTTAGGAGTTTTTTATAGAGTGTAACTTAATAATTTTATTGGAAAGGCTTTTATGAATTTGTATGAGTCATAGTTATAATTAAAAATTATAGGGTATTGTTTTTCTATTTAACTGCTCACGGACTAGGTATTAATCGTATGTCACGAGAGACTTTAACCAACGGACGAAGCAGCATGGCAATTGCTTTATCCACTACGCCTTGCGTGAAATCTAACAAACGTTTTGAAGCTTTTAGAACTGTTAAATTATTCACAAAAATTAACATCATTTACGCGCTTGTGCGTGTACTTAAAATTTAAAGCTGTGTTGACTATTTACCATCTGTTTTTTTGGTTTTTTGGTGTCGGTTTGGAAAATCCTCATGGAGTCGCTCCGCCCTGGAGGAAGGCCGAAGGGGACTGTCAGACTCTTACTGACTAAAAACCAACCCGTGCTCCTCATGTACCCATGTGTCGGAGGGTCGGGTATCACCGAAGCATTCCTCGCAACCCCCCGACGGGTATTGGCCCGCGAGATGGTCAGGCGGGCCCCGAACAAAACCCCCTTGGCGGCGGATGAAGGTTTTGGGCTCCGCCGCCAAAACACCCAGCGGCCGCAGAGGATAGGGAGGACGGCAACGCAACACCGCATCACCTCTTCCTCTGCGGCCCCACCGCAACGCAACAATGGTGCCTCCATGTGGTCGCGGAAGATAGGGCGCGCGGCAACGCAACACCGACACGCGTCTCCTCCCGCGACCGCTCGCGACTGCGAGGGACAGACAGAACTGTCCCCCGCACCTTGGGACGCATCCTACGCAGGCCTCACCCAAGCCCACGTGGAGCGTCCCCTCCCGGGATCCCGCTTAGCTTCACCGAGACAACAAGATTTTTATAACAATTTTTATAACAATCTTTCTATGTACATATATATATTAGAAAGTTGCTTCTCTGCCTCAAGGTGGTATGAAACGGAACCTACTGATACCTGACAGATTTTATTTTGCTACAGAACCACACGCAATTTAAACTGAAGTGTTGTTAGAAAATTTTTACTAAATAGGGTGACTGTTTTTGTGGTAATGCGATCGTAAGATAGCTTAATTTTTATAGAAGATCAAGTTTCTGCCAAATCCGGTACCTTATACTGTCCAAAAAGCAGATACCACGTGCCAAAGTGCAAGATTTGAACAGCAAATGCTTCATGAAACTTTTATTTGAATATAAATGTTAGTTATATCAGCATGCTAGAAATGAAGACCAAACAATAACTCAAAGAAATAAATGCAAAATCAAATCGTGATAAAAACTGCGAGGGCGTATAGAAGGACGAAACGCGTTTGTAAATCGATTAAAGAGATTTACGATCCACTACTGAAGTTCCAAGTCGAATAGTGTTAGTTGGGCCTATCGTATGAGTCAAATAAATCGAAGCTTTTCTCGCTACGTTACTTTTCCCAGCTCGGTCGTAATAATGAAATTTCAGTCTCGATTTAACGCTCAAACAGTCTTCGAGAATTGCTCTGCACTTATTTGCCTTATATCCGATGGAACTATAAACGTTTTCTGCTAATCCTTCTGACAGGTCTCAACCGCAGGTGCTGCTGGGTGTTATGTTTAGTTAAATAGATAGCCTTGTTTGTCTTATAGGGGATAGGCATGTTTGTGCAATTCAACTTTCTGACAGCTTCCTGAAAATCCAACTCACAAGTTTATTACAAAACCTGACTTCTATCAAAATTATTTTGTCTCACATTTTAAGAAGTAGCTTTTAAAGGATCTGTCCGCCTGCATTTGTCAAAATCACTTTTTCTCAGAAACGCATAAAAGTAATAACCTGAAATGATTACGGTGTCTTCAATTAAGAACCTATTCGTCCAGTTTTAAATTAATATGCCCATTTCATTTATTACAGGAATTTCAAGTGAAGGGAAAACTGTTACATGGGGTCCTTTAAATATTTTAAAAGTTATATTAGATGCAACGTCTCTAGGTTTCATAATGCTACGTAGCGCTGGGAATATCAGTTACTAAACAGTGCAAATTACCACAGAATCAGCATCTCGCGTTGATATTCCTTTGCAAAATTAATACCACCGTTAGCTATAGCACTGAAGTTTAGCCAGTAGTGGCATGTGCACATTCAGGTGACTGAGAAGGTGCAACAATTTAATACGACACAAGACGGCTAGGATGCGAGCCTCATAGCGCCGTGTGACAGTAATGAGGTCATTAGGCTGTTCAACTAGGAGACTACTACTATGATAGCCTCCTTTATGAAAAGCAATGTCACTGAAATAATTAACCACATGCTTGCAGTGTTTATGTAAGCATTTTCCACATTGCTAAGGAGGATGTGAATTAATAAAACAAATTCCAGTCATGATTTTTGATACGGTTTTGTTCAATATTTAACGAGTGGCAAAATTAAGTGTATTCTTTGATCTCTGCTGCTAAACCTAGCCACAAGGGTGAATAGTGCGAATGGACTGAGTAAAATGCGACTTGTTTAAACTAAATAGAAAAAGTTTTGCAGCACAAACAATGAAGACCCTAGTTATAACGCACAAGCAAGACGCATTAAAATCATTTTGTTATTACAAACTTACATCTCTAATTGGAGAATTGAGAGGTGTCTCCTTATTTTAACATAACAATTTAGTTAAATATGTCAATACGCGAGTTTGACTAGCAATTCCCTAAGCTTAAATGATTTTTTTTACTTGGAACTAGTTAAACCTGTGACTTTACTTGCGTTGATTACAATTAAACAAACTTTTGACATGAATTACATTATATTTGGTGCAGATCACAATGCAGAGCGACAAAGTACCTACGACATACGCCAAGCAACCGTACAGATACACTTTGATTGTTTTCATAGCAATCAAAAAGATTCATTCACAATTAAATTCATGCTTGGCTGGTTCGCTACTTACAATAAAGTTAACTAAGTATGTCAGTGGCACAGCCTTAAAAGCCTCAGGATTCAGATGCCATTAACTTGTGCGATAGCTACAGCGGGTCAGTACCCTCAATAACTCGACATGCTAGGGTTGTATACGTAAGATATCTTCACCATAATGATCGCAGTAATGTGATCTGTGAATCTCAGTGAATTTGATTGCTTGCGTCCAACCCAACAAAATTGCCTATTCATTCCAGTCTCATTCCGAGACACTAATGCATTCCTCTTTTTTTATTATGGTGATCACTTGAGTTGAATATTGTTAGTACGGTTTTTCTCCTTAGGATTTCTGCCTTATTGACTTTCTATTAATTATATTTTTCTTGATTGAATTTAATTTCGGCTGGCGGACGCCGGTATTGGGGATTGCTAACAATGCTTGACTTTGAAATTTTAAGAACCGTTATTGATTGGTAAGTGGCAAATAAACCGTAATATTTTTATGAAAACTGAAGATGTATATCTGATTTTTCAGTTGTTATTACATCCATACTCTCTCCTGTTATACAGTACAAGAAATGAATTAATCAAATAACAAATCAATTAGATTTTTTGTAAAAAGGTTTTTATAAAACCCGTGTAATTGTGGAACTAGGAAGGGAAAAGCAAGAAAAGAGCTTATTGTGTTCAACAAAACGAAACACGGGGCTCACTTTGCCGCAGCCTTTTGTTAATTAAACTGGTGTATATTTCTCTCTAGAGGTACGAATATTGCCTATATACCTGTACTTCAAACAGCTGGCAGCCGCTTCATTTACTTCACAACTGAATCCGTTACGTAAAGTCACTTTAAAGTGCTAAAGTAAGTTGCCATCCGCTTCATTGAGTAAGTTTATTATTTTGCACGTCACTACAAAGTATGGAATACGAACCATACTAACATAAATAATATCGTAGCTGCAAAATGGCGTCAAACAATTTTGAGGATTGCCTCACTAACCAACCACACATTATAGATATATATAAATTATCGCGTTCCCTAAATTTAGAAGCGCTTTTAAGGGCATATTATGGTTTAGTTGAGTCTATCATTAGATATGGTGTTATTTTCTGGGGATACTCAACAGATACGGATATAATTTTTAAACGACAAAAGTACTGCTTACGATCCATGTTTAATCTCAAAACTACCGATAGTTGTAAAAATTATTTTATTAAATATCATATATTAACGTTACCATCACTTTATATACTGGAAATGGTAATGTTCGTAAAAACTCCTCATCTGTTTCCTCGTATGGCAGACAAATTTCCAAGGAATAGACGTGATGATAGCAAACTGTGTGTGCCTGCATCAAAAACTGCACTTATGCGCAAGAGTGTTATTTGCATGGCACCAATTATATATAATAAATTGCCCAAAAGTTGGAAAGAGAAAACTATACCACAACTTAAACACACGATAAAATTATTTTTGGCGCAAAAAGCCTACTATTGTATAACAGAATTTTTAAACGACTCATTGTGACTGTTATAGGAAAATAAATATGAACCATGATAATATCTAACTTATAAATGTTATTTTAATTGAAGGTACAAATACTGTAATGCAAATCATAATAATTATAAAATTTAATGTAATGTGTGATATTGGAAAAGGAAAATAATGATAAATAAAAAGATAATGTAATAAAATTTAAGACAGTTGATATTAGTGACTGTTATTTAATGTACATAATTTTAAAGTAATTAATTCAATAAGTCAATAAAATTGTACATAAGATATTAGCACGTCATGAGAAATGACAGACATGTAATGGGCCACTTTTAGTAATTAAGATCTTGCATACATGTATTATCTAAATCTGTATGTCATACACATGTCTGGGCAAATAAAATTTCTTATTAAAAAAAATCTTATAGGCATACATGGATGTATGATTAGATGTGTCTTCTCGATCTCGGAAAATACCTACGAAACGCATTTTGATGAAACTTTGTATTAATATAGCTTAGACAGAATAACACACCCACGGATTGTATAGCTCGACCACACACAAGTAGCAAGTTGCAACCCGCGCTGCCCGCCGGCCTACCCGGGCGGCCATGCCGGCGGCTCCTTCGCTCGGCAAAGCTGGCGGCTTTGTATGCCACCGGGTGCTCACGGCTTAGCCGCCGGCCGTGCCACCAGCACTGTGCTGTGTATGCTACTGAGCCTTAAGATTTTATCACATATAAAACTGTTTTGTCAAAACATACCTAATACTTAGTAATATGTCGACATACCATACGAAATCCGGGTCAATATAACGGAAACATCTAACAACACAGTAGCAAAGCTAATAAAACTTATTCGCAACAAAACCGTTGTTTCCTGCATAAATGTCGTGCAAAACGAATATATTATGACCAATAAATTATGCGCGCGCCCAACAAAGTGGGCATTGGGCGGTCGGCCAAACAATACAGGGTCCCGACTAACTGGATTAAAGCTAACTTATGAGTTCTTCATTGTATACGCTGATGGATAAAATGATACACGACGATGCCAATACTTTTGTTATTAAAATATGAAACACGTAAATAATATCTTTACTTTGCCGAAATATGCCTAACAAGATTACTCAAATGCTGTACAATATTTTCAAAATATGTAATATATTCTTTGTTATTCCATAATATATTTGCGAATTTATATTAATATGTATTATTAGGAATGCGTTACGGTTTGTAATGTTTTTGATCGATGGACAGCGAGTGGAACAAGTGAATAAGTTTGTTTACTTAGGTACGTTGTTTACAAGAGATGGTAAAAAAGAAGAAGATATTGAAGACCCTTATGTATGGTAGTGAAAGTTGGGTATGGCAGAAGAAACTTGAAAGTAGAATAAATGCTATAGAAATGAGAGCACTGAGAAGTATGTGTGGTGTGTTTTTGACCGACAGAGTAAAGAATTGTGGGATACGGAGTGGTGTGGGGTAAAAGAAGATGTAGTGACAAGCATCGAGAAAGGCATGTTAAGATGGTTTGGGCACATGGAGAGGATGGATGACGAAAGACTGACAAAGAAGATATATAAGGCAAGTGTGAATGGGACAGGACGAAGGGGAAGACCTAGGCGGACGTTCTCTGACCAGGGGGGCGATTCAGAATCGTTCGATATCTCATTTGACATTCGATTCCGTTAATTGTCAAACGGGTTACCTCATTTTTTGTCAAAACTATCGCATTTCCTATCAATTTTATGCATTCAGTATGAAGTAAATTAATAAATAAACCGAATTCAATGAATATTTGTTCAAAATATCTCTGATCGGCGGCTAAAAGACGAGGACAATAATTTGACATATCGTACGATTACTTATCGTGACATTCTGAATCGGCCTGCAGATTAGAGACATCCTAAAAAAAGGACAGGTCAGAAGTACCGTAAACAGAAGAGCATGCATGAGAAACTTGATGGGAGTGAATGAAGCAAGAGAGGTATGTCAGGATAGTTGCAAATGGCGTTCCGTAGTCTCTGCCTACCCCTCTGGGAGTGACACAAACAGGCGTGAGTCTTTGTATGTATGTATATTTGCTTGAAATTGCCTATCTTTTTCCTCTTGTACAAACCACCCTCTGATGTTCGAGTTTATATAGCCCAAAGGCCTTCCTTACATACCTCATCCTACAATACAATAACGTGTCTAATGCTTAGCATACGCACCAAGAAAGGGCAATTTTCATCCCTGTAGAGTACGCTTAAAGAGCCACACCATCCCTTTGAGCATATTCTACAGTAATAAAAACTGCGATAGTTGTGAGAAAATGCCAATATGGCTAAATAGTTTAGCTATTTAGCCATATTGGGATTTTCTCACAACTAGGATAAAAAACATGATACGTGACTTAGCCCCGAAACCGATTTTAATCTATAATGTCATTTGAACGGTAAAAAATATCCGTTTTGTGACGGAATAAGAATACAAAATGACACTTCCCCATTACATTCTGTGGGTTTCGTAAGAGGCTACTAAGGAAAATACACGAAGTAAATAGTACCACTGCGAAGAGACGGAAAACACGACATCAATCATCAACGCCTCTGGTCAGCCTGGTATAGTAAGCCAAATCCGCCTTTTGACTTAGGTATAGTGCTACTGTGAAGCATATTAGAAGAGGCATTCCACTGCTGGACATATCCAGCAGGGCTGTAAAGGAACGTAAATAAAACACATACGGCCTGGATACTGCCATGTGTGAATGAGTTCATATAAAATGTATTCTTGATGTTTTCTGTTCCTGAAGTTTGAGTCATGCATCTTTTTAGAATACCTCAGAGGCTTTGTCACTTCCTGAACATTAAAGAAACAAGTTATTAAAACCAGTAAGCTACGTTAATAAGTTCATATATATCGTAATATTTTTATACTTTCGTTGGTATGAAAACTCAGAATAATAATATGTTGACACGAAGTTGATATTATATATACGTGCGCTCTTTTTACAAATAAATCCAACTTTACAATATGAAATACATAATATTTTTTTACACGCTTCATTTAGGCGCAGTGCACACCTGTCCACACCTACTACATTTGAAATATTTATTTTGATATGGTAGTTATTGACTATATACTACCGAAATAATGAGATATTACTTATATCTTACTATTTTTACAAAAGTAAAACTGTATGAAGACGTATGGATACAGAGATATTTGTTACTCTTTCATGCAAAATCTACTGAATGGATGAAAATGAAACCTTTTGGTTAATTTTAGTGAGTAGGCCCGAATACCTGTAGCTTCCCTTACAGCTACACACACTCCATTTGAATATAAATGTTAGTTATATCAGCATGCTAGAAATGAAGACCAAACAATAACTCAAAGAAATAAATGCAAAATCAAATCGTGATAAAAACTGCGAGGGCGTATAGAAGGACGAAACGCGTTTGTAAATCGATTAAAGAGATTTACGATCCACTACTGAAGTTCCAAGTCGAATAGTGTTAGTTGGGCCTATCGTATGAGTCAAATAAATCGAAGCTTTTCTCGCTACGTTACTTTTCCCAGCTCGGTCGTAATAATGAAATTTCAGTCTCGATTTAACGCTCAAACAGTCTTCGAGAATTGCTCTGCACTTATTTGCCTTATATCCGATGGAACTATAAACGTTTTCTGCTAATCCTTCTGACAGGTCTCAACCGCAGGTGCTGCTGGGTGTTATGTTTAGTTAAATAGATAGCCTTGTTTGTCTTATAGGGGATAGGCATGTTTGTGCAATTCAACTTTCTGACAGCTTCCTGAAAATCCAACTCACAAGTTTATTACAAAACCTGACTTCTATCAAAATTATTTTGTCTCACATTTTAAGAAGTAGCTTTTAAAGGATCTGTCCGCCTGCATTTGTCAAAATCACTTTTTCTCAGAAACGCATAAAAGTAATAACCTGAAATGATTACGGTGTCTTCAATTAAGAACCTATTCGTCCAGTTTTAAATTAATATGCCCATTTCATTTATTACAGGAATTTCAAGTGAAGGGAAAACTGTTACATGGGGTCCTTTAAATATTTTAAAAGTTATATTAGATGCAACGTCTCTAGGTTTCATAATGCTACGTAGCGCTGGGAATATCAGTTACTAAACAGTGCAAATTACCACAGAATCAGCATCTCGCGTTGATATTCTTTTGCAAAATTAATACCACCGTTAGCTATAGCACTGAAGTTTAGCCAGTAGTGGCATGTGCACATTCAGGTGACTGAGAAGGTGCAACAATTTAATACGACACAAGACGGCTAGGATGCGAGCCTCATAGCGCCGTGTGACAGTAATGAGGTCATTAGGCTGTTCAACTAGGAGACTACTACTATGATAGCCTCCTTTATGAAAAGCAATGTCACTGAAATAATTAACCACATGCTTGCAGTGTTTATGTAAGCATTTTCCACATTGCTAAGGAGGATGTGAATTAATAAAACAAATTCCAGTCATGATTTTTGATACGGTTTTGTTCAATATTTAACGAGTGGCAAAATTAAGTGTATTCTTTGATCTCTGCTGCTAAACCTAGCCACAAGGGTGAATAGTGCGAATGGACTGAGTAAAATGCGACTTGTTTAAACTAAATAGAAAAAGTTTTGCAGCACAAACAATGAAGACCCTAGTTATAACGCACAAGCAAGACGCATTAAAATCATTTTGTTATTACAAACTTACATCTCTAATTGGAGAATTGAGAGGTGTCTCCTTATTTTAACATAACAATTTAGTTAAATATGTCAATACGCGAGTTTGACTAGCAATTCCCTAAGCTTAAATGATTTTTTTTACTTGGAACTAGTTAAACCTGTGACTTTACTTGCGTTGATTACAATTAAACAAACTTTTGACATGAATTACATTATATTTGGTGCAGATCACAATGCAGAGCGACAAAGTACCTACGACATACGCCAAGCAACCGTACAGATACACTTTGATTGTTTTCATAGCAATCAAAAAGATTCATTCACAATTAAATTCATGCTTGGCTGGTTCGCTACTTACAATAAAGTTAACTAAGTATGTCAGTGGCACAGCCTTAAAAGCCTCAGGATTCAGATGCCATTAACTTGTGCGATAGCTACAGCGGGTCAGTACCCTCAATAACTCGACATGCTAGGGTCGTATACGTAAGATATCTTCACCATAATGATCGCAGTAATGTGATCTGTGAATCTCAGTGAATTTGATTGCTTGCGTCCAACCCAACAAAATTGCCTATTCATTCCAGTCTCATTCCGAGACACTAATGCATTCCTCTTTTTTTATTATGGTGATCACTTGAGTTGAATATTGTTAGTACGGTTTTTCTCCTTAGGATTTCTGCCTTATTGACTTTCTATTAATTATATTTTTCTTGATTGAATTTAATTTTGGCTGGCGGACGCCGGTATTGGGGATTGCTAACAATGCTTGACTTTGAAATTTTAAGAACCGTTATTGATTGGTAAGTGGCAAATAAACCGTAATATTTTTATGAAAACTGAAGATGTATATCTGATTTTTCAGTTGTTATTACATCCATACTCTCTCCTGTTATACAGTACAAGAAATGAATTAATCAAATAACAAATCAATTAGATTTGTTGTAAAAAGGTTTTTATAAAACCCGTGTAATTGTGGAACTAGGAATGGAAAAGCAAGAAAAGAGCTTATTGTGTTCAACAAAACGAAACACGGGGCTCACTTCGCCGCAGCCTTTTGTTAATTAAACTGGTGTATATTTCTCTCTAGAGGTACGAATATTGCCTATATACCTGTACTTCAAACAGCTGGCAGCCGCTTCATTTACTTCACAACTGAATCCGTTACGTAAAGTCACTTTAAAGTGCTAAAGTAAGTTGCCATCCGCTTCATTGAGTAAGTTTATTATTTTGCACGTCACTACAAAGTATGGAATACGAACCATACTAACATAAATAATATCGTAGCTGCAAAATGGCGTCAAACAATTTTGAGGATTGCCTCACTAACCAACCACACATTATAGATATATATAAATTATTGCGTTCCCTAAATTTAGAAGCGCTTTTAAGGGCATATTATGGTTTAGTTGAGTCTATCATTAGATATGGTGTTATTTTCTGGGGATACTCAACAGATACGGATATAATTTTTAAACGACAAAAGTACTGCTTACGATCCATGTTTAATCTCAAAACTACCGATAGTTGTAAAAATTATTTTATTAAATATCATATATTAACGTTACCATCACTTTATATACTGGAAATGGTAATGTTCGTAAAAACTCCTCATCTGTTTCCTCGTATGGCAGACAAATTTCCAAGGAATAGACGTGATGATAGCAAACTGTGTGTGCCTGCATCAAAAACTGCACTTATGCGCAAGAGTGTTATTTGCATGGCACCAATTATATATAATAAATTGCCCAAAAGTTGGAAAGAGAAAACTATACCACAACTTAAACACACGATAAAATTATTTTTGGCGCAAAAAGCCTACTATTGTATAACAGAATTTTTAAACGACTCATTGTGACTGTTATAGGAAAATAAATATGAACCATGATAATATCTAACTTATAAATGTTATTTTAATTGAAGGTACAAATACTGTAATGCAAATCATAATAATTATAAAATTTAATGTAATGTGTGATATTGGAAAAGGAAAATAATGATAAATAAAAAGATAATGTAATAAAATTTAAGACAGTTGATATTAGTGACTGTTATTTAATGTACATAATTTTAAAGTAATTAATTCAATAAGTCAATAAAATTGTACATAAGATATTAGCACGTCATGAGAAATGACAGACATGTAATGGGCCACTTTTAGTAATTAAGATCTTGCATACATGTATTATCTAAATCTGTATGTCATACACATGTCTGGGCAAATAAAATTTCTTATTAAAAAAAATCTTATAGGCATACATGGATGTATGATTAGATGTGTCTTCTCGATCTCGGAAAATACCTACGAAACGCATTTTGATGAAACTTTGTATTAATATAGCTTAGACAGAATAACACACCCACGGATTGTATAGCTCGACCACACACAAGTAGCAAGTTGCAACCCGCGCTGCCCGCCGGCCTACCCGGGCGGCCATGCCGGCGGCTCCTTCGCTCGGCAAAGCTGGCGGCTTTGTATGCCACCGGGTGCTCACGGCTTAGCCGCCGGCCGTGCCACCGGCACTGTGCTGTGTATGCTACTGAGCCTTAAGATTTTATCACATATAAAACTGTTTTGTCAAAACATACCTAATACTTAGTAATATGTCGACATACCATACGAAATCCGGGTCAATATAACGGAAACATCTAACAACACAGTAGCAAAGCTAATAAAACTTATTCGCAACAAAACCGTTGTTTCCTGCATAAATGTCGTGCAAAACGAATATATTATGACCAATAAATTATGCGCGCGCCCAACAAAGTGGGCATTGGGCGGTCGGCCAAACAATACAGGGTCCCGACTAACTGGATTAAAGCTAACTTATGAGTTCTTCATTGTATACGCTGATGGATAAAATGATACACGACGATGCCAATACTTTTGTTATTAAAATATGAAACACGTAAATAATATCTTTACTTTGCCGAAATATGCCTAACAAGATTACTCAAATGCTGTACAATATTTTCAAAATATGTAATATATTCTTTGTTATTCCATAATATATTTGCGAATTTATATTAATATTTATTATTAGGAATGCGTTACGGTTTGTAATGATTTTGATCGATGGACAGCGAGTGGAACAAGTGAATAAGTTTGTTTACTTAGGTACGTTGTTTACAAGAGATGGTAAAAAAGAAGAAGATATTGAAGACCCTTATGTATGGTAGTGAAAGTTGGGTATGGCAGAAGAAACTTGAAAGTAGAATAAATGCTATAGAAATGAGAGCACTGAGAAGTATGTGTGGTGTGTTTTTGACCGACAGAGTAAAGAATTGTGGGATACGGAGTGGTGTGGGGTAAAAGAAGATGTAGTGACAAGCATCGAGAAAGGCATGTTAAGATGGTTTGGGCACATGGAGAGGATGGATGACGAAAGACTGACAAAGAAGATATATAAGGCAAGTGTGAATGGGACAGGACGAAGGGGAAGACCTAGGCGGACGTTCTCTGACCAGGGGGGCGATTCAGAATCGTTCGATATCTCATTTGACATTCGATTCCGTTAATTGTCAAACGGGTTACCTCATTTTTTGTCAAAACTATCGCATTTCCTATCAATTTTATGCATTCAGTATGAAGTAAATTAATAAATAAACCGAATTCAATGAATATTTGTTCAAAATATCTCTGATCGGCGGCTAAAAGACGAGGACAATAATTTGACATATCGTACGATTACTTATCGTGACATTCTGAATCGGCCTGCAGATTAGAGACATCCTAAAAAAAGGACAGGTCAGAAGTACCGTAAACAGAAGAGCATGCATGAGAAACTTGATGGGAGTGAATGAAGCAAGAGAGGTATGTCAGGATAGTTGCAAATGGCGTTCCGTAGTCTCTGCCTACCCCTCTGGGAGTGACACAAACAGGCGTGAATCTTTGTATGTATGTATATTTGCTTGAAATTGCCTATCTTTTTCCTCTTGTACAAACCACCCTCTGATGTTCGAGTTTATATAGCCCAAAGGCCTTCCTTACATACCTCATCCTACAATACAATAACGTGTCTAATGCTTAGCATACGCACCAAGAAAGGGCAATTTTCATCCCTGTAGAGTACGCTTAAAGAGCCACACCATCCCTTTGAGCATATTCTACAGTAATAAAAACTGCGATAGTTGTGAGAAAATGCCAATATGGCTAAATAGTTTAGCTATTTAGCCATATTGGGATTTTCTCACAACTAGGATAAAAAACATGATACGTGACTTAGCCCCGAAACCGATTTTAATCTATAATGTCATT
Source organism: Euclidia mi (assembly GCA_944739405.2). Lineage (NCBI taxonomy): Eukaryota > Metazoa > Arthropoda > Insecta > Lepidoptera > Erebidae > Euclidia > Euclidia mi. The sequence goes on from OX123204.2 coordinate 28,817,325, forward strand.
TGAACGGTAAAAAATATCCGTTTTGTGACGGAATAAGAATACAAAATGACACTTCCCCATTACATTCTGTGGGTTTCGTAAGAGGCTACTAAGGAAAATACACGAAGTAAATAGTACCACTGCGAAGAGACGGAAAACACGACATCAATCATCAACGCCTCTGGTCAGCCTGGTATAGTAAGCCAAATCCGCCTTTTGACTTAGGTATAGTGCTACTGTGAAGCATATTAGAAGAGGCATTCCACTGCTGGACATATCCAGCAGGGCTGTAAAGGAACGTAAATAAAACACATACGGCCTGGATACTGCCATGTGTGAATGAGTTCATATAAAATGTATTCTTGATGTTTTCTGTTCCTGAAGTTTGAGTCATGCATCTTTTTAGAATACCTCAGAGGCTTTGTCACTTCCTGAACATTAAAGAAACAAGTTATTAAAACCAGTAAGCTACGTTAATAAGTTCATATATATCGTAATATTTTTATACTTTCGTTGGTATGAAAACTCAGAATAATAATATGTTGACACGAAGTTGATATTATATATACGTGCGCTCTTTTTACAAATAAATCCAACTTTACAATATGAAATACATAATATTTTTTTACACGCTTCATTTAGGCGCAGTGCACACCTGTCCACACCTACTACATTTGAAATATTTATTTTGATATGGTAGTTATTGACTAAATACTACCGAAATAATGAGATATTACTTATATCTTACTATTTTTACAAAAGTAAAACTGTATGAAGACGTATGGATACAGAGATATTTGTTACTCTTTCATGCAAAATCTACTGAATGGATGAAAATGAAACTTTTTGGTTAATTTTAGTGAGTAGGCCCGAATACCTGTAGCTTCCCTTACAGCTACACACACTCCATTTGCGTGATAATTCTGTAAATTACTAATCAGTCAACACAAAGCTTTTTATTTATATTATTAGTGCAATCGTAAACATTTGCTAATTTACAGCCACGTATCTACTGAAAACACAATTTTTAAGCATGTTTCTCGAGTTCCAAGTCAATGTTCGTAGAACCAATGTTCGGGCGTACGTTTGTGAACGTTTGGCGCGAAACTAAATTGTTTAACTTGCTCGCCCACAGTAAACAGCACTGTCTACCGCAGTTCCTTATATAATGTTTAAAATCGTAGGGTGCGTGTTATTTTTCTATTCAACCGCTTTACTCTTATTATTAAAAGCTGTTGACATAATAATTTACTGAGGTTACGTTACGCCCAAAGACTGGTGTAATAACGTGCACATGGGACCTACTGAATTAATATATAGCTTTGAAAAATATTTATTTATTTAAAAATAGGCAAAACTACAGAAAATAAATTACAATATCGGATAGTGATGATAGGTAATTAGATAGTTTATCTGTGAATTTGAGATCCGATTACGGTTGAGCACAGTATTTGTAGCCAAAATAGTAAGTAATTAAGGGCTAACTAGGATATAAGAATAAGGAATAGTCAAATTAATTGTGAAAATAAATGAGATAATAAAATATCGAACTAAAATATATGTCTACGCCTTACCGATCATAGTACAGAACACGAGCAATCCCCATATCTCGCCACTATCGCCAAAGTGTGGGTAGCAAACGCCGCCACCTTACGTCCACACACACACACACACATAAATATGCGTGGCGCATCGTAACGCTATAAATGGCATCATGCACGTCTCTTGTCAAGTGATATGATGAAGATGCAAGGGAATACTAATTTCATTTGTATATCTAAAGGGTGGTATCAATACCAAAAAAATTGCTGTAGATTATATTGTTTCAAAGTCAGTGAAGAAGGTTTTAGGTAAAGATTTCAATTGGGTGACCGAGAAGGTAAGCTAGAATGAGACGACAATTTTTTTATTGCCTCACGCCTCTATGCTTCTGAAGGCGTAGGCAGAGGTATAAGAACTTGAACAAAAAATGACACCCACTTTTCGCTATGAATTTTAGGTCCCAAGCAATATAGAGCGAGCCTATTGCATTAACCGAATATATTGCCAGACTCCGTGCTGCTACCGAGAATTCGAAAAAACTCAGTAACACTTTTGCCTGACCCGGGAATCTAACCCGGGACCTCCTGATCAGCGCCACGGACTCCAGACCACGGAATCGGTCACAAAGTTAATGAAGAATGTTTTACGTAAAGATTTCAATAGGGCGACCGAGGACGTAAGCCAGAATGTGACGACTATATTTAATTCCACTACCTTAGAGAGAGTTCTGCGAAAAAAATATTCTTATCACACACTGCCCTCCATGGTCATACGTTGCGAAAATTGGCACATTCGTGAAACGAAACTTTACTAAATAGTTAGTATTGATTTTAGAATTTCTTTGATGCGCTCACAGTGCACCTTGACTTACTGTTCATAACAGACCGATAAAGTTAAGCTACGTTTACAGAGGGCTTTGCTTGGATGGGTACATAAACGTTTGTGTGACATTACACCGAGCTTGCAGTACTTGTCTCAAGACAAGAAAGATTAGGCCATGCTGGAGTCATAAAACTCCGACACCTGGGTTAGCCACACACTCACGTGAAAAGGAAGAACAAGAACTCAGTTGTGATACTGTATAGGCTTGCGTGAATATAACAAATAATAACTCATTATAATTGATATACTAAACCGCTTAAGGAAATAGTTGCACGATTAAAAAACATTGCACCATGCTGTCTAACGCACTCACAATCTTATTGCTCAGTTTTCTTACCAACTTTGTTTATAACATAAATCTTACCTAGTTATCTCTCGCGTTAAAATAACAAATAACCATTGTTCTAATCATTAGTTGAGTTACCTACTTTCTAAAGTTGCCAAAGGTGTGTGAAATCTAGCCATTTAGCTAGCGTTACTCAGATATTATGTTCGTAGAAATTCGTATTTGGCCTAGTAACATTTTACCGTTTAGAAATACGTACGTAATTTTTCTCCGAGTTGCAAATTTTGCAAAACTTCCCAGCTGTTAAGATACAACGCTTGCAAAAATTTCATTTTAGTGTGTTCAGCTGTTTAACGGACGTTGATGTATGAGTCAGCCCCAAATTATTTTCTAACATATATTTCACATGTTAAAGAAAATCTTATCTGAAACAAAAAAACAGTGAATTTAACGAAAATTATTGTTTTTTTTTTAATACTCCTAAAGGCTATGTAAACAGTTCGTATTACTTACCATTTTATTGATACTTTGTGTGCAGGTAATATTTTGTAGAATTGGTTAAAGGTTAGATGCATTGCAAGCCAGAAGCCTCTTTCTCGCCTAACCAGACAGAAAGTTAGGTCATCTGTAACCGAGCGACTGCCGTCTGAACTCAGCAACCCAAAGTGTCAGTAATATTCAAGGGTACTGGCTCCCCATGCATTTCTTCATAATTCTTTTCTGTCGCCCGTCATCTGATCATTTAGGAACGAGGCACGCAGGAAGCGATAATGAACGATTTAATACGCGCGTAACTTCGAATAGTCGCGCGCCATGGATTTAAACCCGATATCCAGAGCAAATCGGTAAACCGGTTTACTTCGATGCCCCAAATAAACGCGAAATACTTTCCAAATCTGCCAAATCGATTTACATTTTATAGATTAATGCGCCGTTATAGGATGTAAATGATACGGCAATAGATTTTACCTCCATAATGTTTACTTACAAATTACTAATTCAGGCAGTCTAGTGGAGAGGCTAACGGGCCGGCCACAGCCTACAGCGTGCTTTGCTACGTCGCGGCAACCGATGTCGCCTCAGATTAAACGCACCATGTACATCGAAATCGCTTGCCGCTGCCGCCGCCGCTGTACGCTGTGGCCGGGTCGTGGTCTCGCGTTCGAACCAATGACGGAGTGTATCACGAAATTGGAAGTTACGTTTTATTTTACTTATTTTATTCCAGGCGTCAATTTGTTGAAACAAGCTTATATTAGCATTGGCAAATACGGATTAAATGGTTAATTGCTAAATTATGTTAAAAAAATGTTTTCACATTTTAGTCAAAGAAGGCGGCGATAGCCCAGTGGTGTACGTAACGGACTGCCGAGACGATAGTCTCGGGTTCGATCCCCAGTTACCCCGGGCACACACCTATGACTTTTCGAAGTTATGTGTGTATTAAAATAAAAATATTAATTATCGCTCGCTTAAAAATGTGCCCGGTAGATGGCAATAGGCTCGCCCCCTATTACATTGGGACCGAAACATATCTGGCGAAGTGTGGGTGTGTAATGCACCTCTGCCTACCCCTTCGGGGATAAAAGGCGTGAAGATATGTTATGTTATGTTACATTTTAGTCATCATCATCTTCTTGCCCTGGTCCCAATCTATTTGGGGTCGGCGCAGTACGTCCTTCGCTTCCATTCTTTTCTGTCGCCCGTCATCTGATCATTTACCCCTCTCTTTCATATCCCTCCTCGCACAGTCCATCCATCTTTTCCTTGGCCTCTCTCGCCCTTTCCATCCCTCTACCTTCATATTCATCACTTGTTTACCTACATACATATCATCTGTTCGCATAATATATCCATACTAAGCCAAACGACTTCCTTTCACTTTCTCGTCTATTGACGCTACTTTCAGACTACCTCTCACGTATTCATTCCTAATCTTATCCATTCTCGTTACTCCACACATCCATCGCAACATTCTCATCTCTGCCGCATGTAATCGTTTTTCATCCATCTTCTTAGTAGCCCAACACTCAGCTCCATACAATACGACAGGCCTTATAACCGCCTTATATATGCGTCCCTTGAATTTCAAAGGCATTTTAGGATCGCATATTGTGCCCTAGACCTTTTTGTTTTCGCCGTCGTGTTGCAGGAGTGAACCGAGGTAGCGAAAGTCGGAGCATACTGGTAGGGGCACCGAGTGTAACCGGGCTTGAACTAGAGAGGCCGCCAAAGTCACAGAACATGTATTCCGTTTTGGTTCTGCTTATCCTAAGGCCTACGTTCTCCAGTCTCTGCCGCCACTTCTCCAGCTTGCTCTGCACCTCATGTCCACTTTCTGCTACCAGGACAATGTTGTCGGCAAATAGCATGCACCAGGGTGCCTCTTCAACAAGAAGAGGTAAGGACTAACGGCCGACCCTTGGCGCAAGCCTACAGCCACATCGAATCTGGCTGTGATTCCAGCTGCGGAGAGGACTTGCGTGTGGCATTCAGCATACATAGTTTGGATCAACTTCAGGTACTTTTCAGGCACTTCTTTCTTCTTGGGAGCCCACCACAAGACTTCACGAGGTACCCGGTCGTATGCCTTTTCGAGGTCAACGAATAACATATGCAAATTTTTATGCGCCTCCCTGTATTATTCACAAATTTGGCGAAGTGCAAAAATGGCGTTCACCGTACCTCGACCAGGCATAAAACCGAATTGGTAACGTGAAATCTCACTCTCTACTCGCAAACGTCGCTCAATTACTCTCTCCTATACTTTCATACTCATCATCATTCTCTTAGCGTTATCCCAGTTTCAATCTGGGGTCCGCTTTCTAGTCTAACCGGATTTGGCTGAATATTAGCTTTTCCACAGAGCGACTGTCTGTCTGACCTCCGCAACCCGAAGGGATAGCGATATTCCATGGTTTAGACTAGTGTCAGTTTATTTAGAAGGTACTGACGCCCTGTAATGACTGTCAAAGATCTTCATGATAACCGGGACCGACGGCTTTACGTGCTCTCCGAGGCACGGGACAAGCGATAATTAAGAATTCAATACGCACATAACTCCGAAAAGTCATTGGTGCGCGCCGTGGATTCAAACTCGATACCCTTTGCATGGCAGTCTGTTGGTATATCCACTCGGCTATCGCTGCCATACTTTCATACTATGAGGCATTTATTCCCCGATAATTGTTGCATTCTTGGACATCGCCTTATTTTAAAAAATGGGCACTAGGTAACTGCTGCACCATTCCTTGGGTATTGTCTTCTCTCGCAACAACTTATTGATGTATAAAGTCAGCCACACCCATCCATCCTCACCTAACGCCTTCCATGCTTCTACTGGTATTCCATCTGGTCCTAATGCTTTCCCATTCTTCATTCCACTCACAGCCCGTCTTACTTCATCCTTACTTATTTCATTCACTAGTCCAATATTCTTCGCCTTGTTCTCAAGCATTTTGCTACAATCATTGTCTTCATTCATTAATTTTTCAAAATATGTCCTCCATCTTTCTTTAATCCTATCATCATCCGTAAGAACCATTCCTGTTTTATCTTTCATACACTTGATATGGGATACATCCCTCGCCTTTCTCTATCTAGCCTTAGCCAGTCGGTATAAATACTGTCCTTCTATTTCCTCAGCTAATACTTCAGCAGTAGGTATAAACTACTGTTCATTCGTAACAGCTCGATTCGATTCTTGCTTCGCTTCAATTCCAAATTTTAATAAAACACCCATCTAACGAGAGGTACAAACCCGATTTAAAATACCATCTATTAGTGTGTATTTATTTGGTTGCATATGCACCAGCTTATATGCAAAGTTTCAATAAGGGAGGATTTGAACTTTCCTGCCGAAGGTTCCTCTATCTACTTAAATGCTATAATACGCAATCAATTCATGGCGTATGGTATTAAATAATGTTATAGCAATCAAAAGCAGAAACTAAGACTTCGGGCAGTGGACAATGTAAACATTAATCTTGACGTCGGAATCCATAACAACAACAAAGTTTATAGGCCGTTCGAAAGTCTCCTGACGTAGCTTAACAATTCTGATCCTGGATTAAGAACCGAATCCCAACGGCTTTAGATGCTTAGTGCTCTGATTTAAATGAAACATCATTCGGTCACTCAACCTATGGGTGACCTCTAATAATATTCCTAAATAAGCCCATGTTGATTGGACGTACTTATTGTGTAGTGGCAGCCTCGTTATTTAGAACTATGCTGAGTGTTTACAACAGAACACACTTTGTGTGTTCAACAAATTGTTGTTACAGACTCAAACAATAAAACGCCTGGCCTTTGCCAATTTATAACGACCGGTTGACGCAGCGGGAGTGTAAGCGACTGCTACGCTGAAGATCGTGGGTTCGATTCCCGCTCAAGTCAAACATTTGTGTGCATGAATATGGATGTTTGTCTTTGTCACATAACTTCTTCATAACTTCACGCCTACTATCTCCAAGGGGTAGGCAGAGGTGTATTATAGGTACACCCAAACTTCGCCAGTTACACGTCGGTGCTAGTGCAAGCAAGACGAAACATATCGCTTTACATCGTGAGCTGGAAGCTAGAGCTTAAAAGATTTCAGTAATAAGTATCACTGGAATGTTCGCTTGTTCATTGCGGGGAATGGTGTTTTCTTGTCCTTATCTGGCATCGCAGCTTTGTTCAAACACATATAATTTTGTTTCTCACTGTCGCACCGACCTAGAAATAATCTACGCTACTGTATTCTGTGTTATTCATTTCTTCTCAATTGTTTTAATAAACGTGACTGTGACTCTGCGATAACAGTCTTATAACTATCGGTTTCCGTATTTCTCTGCACGTACTGTGATGTCATATGAAAGGAGAAAGAAAGAAAGTTTATTTATGCAGGTGGCAACATAATCCTCGTAAAGTATTGCTTAATTACTTTTAAGTTTCGGCATGGGTTACACCAGCCGTGGTCAGTCATCCCGTGATCACGGCTGGTGTAACCCATGCCGAAACGTCGGGGCAAATAGAAAGGTATTTCATCTTTCTTTTCGTTTAGTTAACACGATTCAGACCCGTTACATAATCATTAGTAGTATTACTTAAATTAAAATTTAAGACACATAATAAGTTTTTGTTTTAAATTTTGATTTCAGGAGTGCCAGATCTTGATACACAGTCTCTGCGTCACCGCCTAGGGTTCCATCATCTAGGTACCAGATGTTTAATTTTGAATTTGGTTGGTTTATAACTGGATGGATAGCCAAACTAAAAATTTGTGATCCAAGACGGTCACTTTGTTGACAACCGACGGCAGATTCTAAAAGATGTTCCTTGTATATTCATTTAGAAGGGTGTCTGTAACATTGCCAAAGACAATTGTAAATTTGGGGTGTTTTCAATTTAACTTGTGTCAACAAAGTGTCCCTGTTGACTGAGTTAAAGGCATTCTTTAGGTCAACCTTCAAGACAACCTCACCTCCATTATAGTCAAGGTACGTTGATAAGGCATGTACAGCAGCCTCGCAGTCACGTTTGGAACCAAATCCCAGCTGTTGTGGCTGAAATTTACAAGATAAGGTGGTGTTTTTTTTCTTTTATAGTATAGGAAGACAAACGAACAAGCGGGTCACCTGATGGTAAGTAATCACCGCCGCCCATAGACATCTGCAATGCCCGAAGGATTACAAGTGCGTTGCCTACCTTTTAAAAAGGAATATGCTCGCTTCTTGAAGATTCCAATGTCGGAAATACCGCTGCAGATAGCTGGTTCCACAGTTTGGCCATACGAGGCAGGAAATGGCGTGTGAATCGTACGGTAGAACGCCACTCATCAAGGTGGTGAGGGTGGAATTTTAATTTGTGGCGAGTTATACGGTGGTGAAATTCTGTAGCGGGTATCAGACCAAGCAACTCCTCAGAACACTGGGGAGTGTTCTGAGGAGTTATGATGATACATAAGATAGAGAACGCAGAGAGACGCAACATCTCTAAGCAGGTCAAGATGGTCGAGCCGGTTTGTAAGGACCGCGTCATCGATGACTCGAGCTGCTCGACGTTGGACGCGGTCAAATGGAAGCAGTTAGTATTGTGGTGCCCCGGCCCAAAGATGGCAGCAGTACTCTATGTGGGGCCTAACTTGAGCTTTGTAAAGCAAGAGACGCTGCACCGATGTGAAGCATCTTCTGGCTTAATTGAGGACACCTAGTTTTTGGGAGGCTAGTTTATATCCTCCAGATAACCGCAAAATTGGACGTCTCGCGTTATCTCGACTCCGAGAATCCCTATGACCGGCTTAATATCAAGGGAAGTGCTCTGAAATATTGGAGATTCGACAAAGGGGGTCATTTTTGCGGGCAACGCGCAATCCTGTGTTTTTGGGGTTAAAAGTGACCAGATTACGATGACCCCAATCGGAGACCAAGTCGAGTGTGGTTTCCGTTAAAGACACAAGTTTGTTCCGACACTCAATGACTTGTGCCTGAGACATTTTGGCACTACCGGGGTACAAAGCGTCTACGGTGCTTTCATCTGCATAGCAATGTATGTCACTGGTTTGTATCATATCATTGATATGCAGAAGAAACAGTGTTGGCGATAGTACACAGCCCTGAGAGACACCAGCATTCACGGTCAGAGCATGAACCGTCAACTACGACTTTAATGCTACGCGCCGAAAGAAAGCTGGATACCCATTTGCACAAATTCTCAGGCAGCCCATAGGAAGAAAGTTTCGACAAAAGCGCCTTGTGCCAGACCCTGTCAAAGGCTTTCGCCATGTCCAAACTGACCGCTACGGCCTCCCCCTTGTTCTCAATTGCCTCCGCCCATCTATGTGTCAGGTACACTAAAAGATCACCAGTTGACCTGCAGTGGCGAAAGCCGTACTGGCGGTCGTTGATCAACTAGTGCTCCTCTAGATATCGCAGAAGCTGGCAGTTAATAATGGATTCCATTATCTTGGAGAACAAAGAGGTGATAGCTGCTTGCTTGCTTGGCCTGTAGTTGCTTGGATCAGAGAGATCGCCCTTTTTGGGAATCGGGTGCACTGTAGCAGTCTTCCATGACGACGGGATAGTGCCAGTCGAATACGAGTGCCGAAAAAGACGTGTCAAGACCGGAGCCAGCTCAGGAGCGCAAACTTTGAGCACAATGGGAGGAACACGATCTGGCCCACTCGACTTCTGAACGTCCAAGGAGAGGAGAGCTCTACGAACAGATTTAACGTGAAACTGAACGACATACAGCCTCCAACCCGCGGGATGGTCGGCGGTAATTTACCTCCGTCGTCTAAAGTCGAGTTAGAGTTAAAATGGCGACAGCATATCTTGGCTGCCATACGCCTGTACGTGCCCCCAACGGCAATGGGACGAATGCCACCATACTGTTTTCGTAAGGTATTTACACACACAGATTAGCGCCATACAAAACGGTGACGAAGGCATCGTTCACATTGCCGGAGAGCATGAGATTAGTTAATGCCGTTAGCTCACCCACAAACAAGTCGCCGGCTGCCCCGGCGCTTGAACACACAAGATCTTTCAAATGTTGTGGTGTCAAACCGTTGAGACCACCAGCAGACCCGCTCCGGAAGGAGCCAACGGCACCAACCACGTCCTTGGCTATAATACTGAGAAAACCCGAGTCAGTGCTAGGTGGATCAGGAAAGGAGAGGTTATCCCCTGGCGCTGGATGCTTGCTCTGCAGACTCGTGAGTGTGTCGGCAGAGCAAGGCGCCACCACATCGCTACTGAACAAAACCTGGACACTCCCCTGATATCACCTTCCCTCAGTTTAGACGCTACATGGTGGTAGATGGTGCTATTGCGGTGTGCTTTTGCAGGATGGTAATTTAATTTTGATGCCGAAATATTGCAACTTTCTTTAATTTTTGTTGTCAAAGTTTTTTTGTAAGCCTGTCTTCTTGAGCATGTAGAATTCTATAAGAAAAGGTGAGTAGCTGTTCCGAAGCCGTAATAGAATTCTCCCGGATGACAAGGCTTATGCATTGTGCTAGGTTTTTAGCCACTGAAGGCTTCGCACTACGGGGAATTCTCTTCAGAACCGGAATGGAATTTTTTAACAGACTCAAATATTGCCAAAAAGGAATTTTAGGGGCGTCTGTGGAATTATTGTGTATAGTACTGGACGTATTGAGGCCGGTAAGAACATTTTGGTATTTGTGAATTATAAAAAAAAAAGAACTTTAAGACCCCGCTCACTGAAAAATCGTGCCTGGGAACAGATGGGGCAGCGCACCAGGGTAGAAGATATGTAAGGTTCACTAGTCTAACCGGATTTGGCTGAATATTACTGCCGTTCTTACGAAAAGTGCAATAACTAGGTCAAACCTGATTTCGAGAATAACGCGGGTAAAGATTTTATTCTTATTTTGTTTGAATCTCCATCACTATACAAGATATCGGATTGAAACTTTTACTACATTATGTTAAACAATGTAGAGAATATTATGTGATACTTAATGTTTGTTCCCGCATTTATTCCCGATATAAAAACCAATAAACACAATATTGTTAAGTATTATTACTATCTAGAAAGAATGTTTACTAGTCATAACCGCAATAAGATAGCTTTAGACCAGAATTAATAATATAGGAATTTAAACTTACGTGGTCATTTAAACTTATTTTAAATTGTCTTTCGGGATTTATACCACGTACCTTTGTTTGGAGTAACCGATATTTTGTCGTGATCGGGTACAGTGCGATATTGAAAACAGTGGCAGTGGTGTTGTACGCAAAAAACGAGTAAGAAAGCGGGTGGACCGTTATACTTGCTCGTAACATTCATCCACCCGCAATACCCTCAGTACATCCGTGAACATGGCGCTTGCAACAGTGCCGAAATATCGGTTACTCCAAACAAAGGTACGTGGTATAAATCCTGAAAGACAATTCAGAATTAATAAGTAAGATAGCGAAGTGATTCCCGTTATAATTGTACTTTTTTAGTTTGAAATAAAAAAGATTTATTATTCTTCTTCTTCTTCATCAGCCTTTAACAGTCCACTGCTGGACTAGGCCTCTCCTTTGAAAGGAGGAATTGGCCTACTATACCACGCTGGCCAAACGGGTTGGTATAGGGTTTGTATCAAGTTTTCCTTCTTTTACAGTGCTGTGCTCTGCATAATATGCTCCCTCTGTCGGCTCTTACGACACCCATGGGACGATATGGGGTGGTGACAATCCGTATTCTTAATCCGTCACCACACGGACATAACACGGACAATAACACGGATTTAATATAATATTATTTTAAATCATAAAATTATAACCGATTTCACATTATTTTAAAAACACATCTAAACTCAGATATGATGAGTAGAATTGGCTTTGCCGAAAACAGTTTCATACTAAATCGGTGAGAGGAAAAATAATGTTTTGCAAACTTCTGTTTATTCATAGGTATTTGACATCAAAGTGTAACATCTCCGTTTTTGTAATAGTAACAAGTTAAAACTTAGTAAAAACTTAGGCATTTTAAACTTGTCTCTTACTAATGAAAACCGCAATAAATAACAAACTTAATGCACATTTGGTTAGGAAACAGTTAAATAAAAAATAGGATTTGCTACTCAAAAATGCATCATGTTAGTTTCCTAACCATTAGTGCAATAAGTAGGTTACTTTATTGCGGTTATGACTAGTAAACATTCTTTCTAGATAGTAATAATACTTAACATTTGTTGGTTTTTATATCGGGAGTAAATGCGGGAACAAACATTAAGTATCACATAATATACTCTACATTGTTAAACATCATGTAGTAAAAGTTTCAATCCGATACCTTGTATAGTGATGGAGATACAAACAAAACAAAAATAAAATCTTTACGCGCGTTTTTCTCGAAATCAGGTTTGACCTAGTTATTGCACTTTTCGTAAGGACGGCAGTCATATTCAGTCAAATCCGGTTAGACTAGTGAACCTTACCTACACATCTTCTACCCTGGTGCGCTGCCCTATCTGTTCCCAGGCACAATTTTTCGAAGGTGAGCGGGGCCTTAAAGTACATTTTGGTAAAATTCACAAAAACCAAAATGTACTTACCGGCCCCAATACGTCCAGTACTATACACAATAATTCCACAGACGCCCCTAAAATTCCTTTTTGGCAATAGTGTGGCTTTTATAATAATATGGGTGTTTTGAACCAAGCACACTTACTTTGTCTTATTTGTTTCATGTTAATTATGTTTTCTACAGCGTTCAGGAGTTGTTCCTATAGCGTGAGTTCACTTTTGAAGGAGATTCTTCGATTTCAATTCATATTTGTGGTTGATGATTCTCTATCAAATGAATTATATTTATCACTATAAAGAGACCACATGTTTTTTATCACCATGCCCGTTTTTTCACAGGCAATCTTTCCTACCTGCGGTAGCACCTTTTTATAAAACCTATATAACTTTAATTTAAAGAAAATAATATAAACGTAAAAATCTTATGGTGGGATCTTATATCATGTGATTTTTATGCCTAGATGATTGTGGTTTAAGTTGGCAAAGATACGTCAGCAAAACAAACTTCAAACTTGTCCACAAAACTAGCCACCAAAGAAAGATAGAACTTTCGAATTTTATCCTTCGTAGAGATTATATGGTAGAAAATGTTGATAGTTTGTGAGTTAGAGCGGAAAATGGTTAAACTGCCATGTATCTGGGTTTACTTGACCTGTTTCAAATCGGGCCAACCAACCATATGCAATGTCTCAATTTCTTTTAGTTTATTCTTTGATCAAAAGACAGACGGTCAGTTTAGACCTGAATTATGAAAGGGGAACTGACTGCGCGGTAGCGAGTAGAATTGGTGTAAGTGCTTAAATGCAACTCGCTAAGTGGAATGGTTAGCGAGCGTTCACACTACGCCGGACCGGCGAATAACGAGCCAGTGGCAGAACAATTTGTATGAAGCTATTCACACTAAGCTGAATCCGGTCAATAGACCGGATCCGGGCATTAAGACGGAATCGTAGAGCTGAGCTAAGAGTATGCGTTAGAATATACCGATCGTTATGGCAACGATCATATGCTATATTAGGTATAGATAGTTATACGTCAATTGTTTGACTATCTAAATTTCATAACGAGTATAACCACCATGAAATGCCGCGCGCGGTCAGACTTTACCTATGTAGTTCTATTTTAATGTAGCGGTAGCGTTTTTTGACAGCAGAATGGTTGGCCGATGACCATTTAGATAGACATTTTGTAACATTCCAAGGCTTGTTTATTTCTTCTTATTGTATTCTTTTTTTGATATATTTATTGTTAAGTTTTCTTTACTCTTTGATAAATAACTTTACGATTTGATTACAATTTTAACGTTTTGTAATGTTTGTGAACTTTAAAAAAAACAGCTTTTTGTGATACTATTAGATTTTTTTTTTTTTTGCGTATTCTTCACATAGTTTAATTTTCTTTAATCTTGCCACATTTGTTATTTGTTTAGATTTTTCTTTTTCACAATATTTTTTGTTGATTAACTTTTTGCTATTTTTGCCGTAGTTTTTGCCATCTCAATACATTTCATTAGAGGTCTCGATAACAATCTTAGCATTCTTAATGGTTTTTGAAAACGAGCCTTACCAAACCACTTGCTGTTATCATTCTAGTTATGCATTAGACATATCTACGAGTAAATACTTCTTCACATTAGGTGATCGAACGATATAGATAGTTATGAAATATAGATAGTTATGAAATATAGATAGTTATGACAACGTGCACATGCATAGTGCCGGTGACATAGTGTTACCAACAGTTGAACTAAGCTCTCCACCAGAAACCACAAATAAAATTTCCCTAGACACATGACACCCACTTAAATTATCATTATAATACTTATTTCACTTCGGAAAACAATTGGTAAGTATTCAAAAATAATAATTCGTTCTATTAGGTAATATGTAAAGAAAAATGCAAATTAAATGTTAAATCAACACATCAAGTAATATAATAATAATAGAACAATGTACAAATTATTTTAAAACGAACGTTGTATTAAATTTTAGGCAAATGTTGAAACCCCCAGTTTAGTGCTAATTCTACTAAGTTGGTAACACTGATCGGAGCTGGCCTTAGAATAAGGAAAATACTATAGAGACCGCATTACAATAGCAGTCTTGTCCAAAATACATAGTTACTTCATTTTGACTTATGATTTTTCTAGCGTAGAGTAAGATAAATGTCTATAAATGATTATATTATTTGATTTAGTCGTGGCTTAAACATAGCCCGGCGCATGCAAAAATAATTTTCAAACCAATATAAAAAACGCCTGGCAATGTAATAAAGCCCCGACTAAATCATCTGACTTATGTTTGTTTGTATTCTATACACATTAAACTATTATATTTAAAAATTGCATGTTGCCTCAAATACATTTTTGATCGTTTTTTCATAATTTTCTATAGCCTCGCTGCTCGCCAGCCAGGTCTGCAATCATGCCTCAAATACCTCCCCAAAATTGATGCCAGCTCTCCTAGTAGGTATAAAGTAAATATCGATGAAACATAAATAAAGATCAATAAATTTTAACGTAGGAAGACTCTTGTGATTTCATTCACAAAACCTGTTCAAATTAAAACCTGCATATTATTATTATATGTAACCGTGTCAGGAACAAATAAACAAATCGTGTTTTTAGCTGATTTCAATGTCAAACGGACATTGAAGTTCAGTAACGTCAATTTTTGGTTGCCACCAGGCACCGTGTACTTAATTTAAATGGCAATAAAATACAAATTCAAACCCATGTCTCCGAGTTTTGGAAGTAATGTGCATTTATTAGGTAA
Source organism: Euclidia mi (assembly GCA_944739405.2). Lineage (NCBI taxonomy): Eukaryota > Metazoa > Arthropoda > Insecta > Lepidoptera > Erebidae > Euclidia > Euclidia mi. The sequence continues at coordinate 28,832,816 of OX123204.2, forward strand.
GTATCGCTTGCTATGATCTAGGAAAAAATCGCGACTAAACATGCATAGCTTAATAGTTGTTTGCCGAAAATGGTTTTAAATATAAACTGTTATTATGAACGCGAAAGTTTTTAAGGATGTATTTGTTTCTCTTTCATACAAAAACATTTTAAATAAAAGTATCGATAAAATTTCAATGTCCCTACAAATATCAGTACAATCTTTATACGCATAAGTCAAAATGTCTATGAATGAAGTTTCTAAGTTTCACATGAAGTTCTATTTAATTTTGACTAAAAGAATCTGACATTGGTGACCATGGCCACCCATGGTCACCAATGTCAGATTATTTTAGTGATGATCTTGTGATGCAATACTTCCATCTATAAAGTAAATTTAATCTAGGGAGCCGGCCGTCCTCCGGCTAATTAGCCGGTCGCGGCGTAGTGTGAACACTCGCTCCGAGCGCCGGCTTCCGGCTTATTAGCCGGTCCGGCGCAGTGTGAACGCACGCTTATTGTGGTTAACTAGCTGCTGAAAGCAGCCTGAGTTGGAGATACCCTTGTAAAGTTCGTTGTAAGGGTATTCGTTGTAAAGTTCAAGTTAGAAGAAGTTGTTGTTTTAACTTGTGAATCTAACTGTAATATCTATATATATAAAATTCTCGTGTCACAGTGTTAGTTAAAATACTCCTCCGAAACGGATGGACCGATTTGTATGAAATTTTGAAATTTTATATACATTTGGTAGGCCTGAGAATCGGTCGTAATCTATTTTTCCAACCCCCAAGTCATAAGGGTGGCCAACCCAAAAAAGTTTATTTTTATTTTTTGGACATCTTTTTTTATTTTTATTTTTTATTATGTGGCATTAAAAAATACATACAACTATTAATTTTCAGCCTTTAAACATCAACCTCTATTTTTTAATAGCCATATTAGTAATTTATTGATATCACTAGATCAATTCTGTTGTCCACGCTACACGCATACCGGAGTCAAAAAAAATCGTTTCTCAGTGTTAGTTAAAATACTCCTCCGAAACGGCTGGACCGAGTTGTATGAAATTTTAAACGTATATTGTTTAGGTCTGAGAATCAGCCGCAATTTAGTTTTCAAACCCTTTCGTAATAAGGTCGGGCCAACCGAAACATATTTTTGAAGTTATACTTCTTTAGGCGCGTTATGAAAAAATTATGAGAGTCACATTTTACGACTACATTCACAAGATGGCGGACGGGACATTTTTAATAAAATTAATATGGGTATCATTTTCGGGTTTTTCATGGATTCTGGTCACGAAAATGACATCTATTTGGGAATCCAAGATGGCGGAGGGGTCATTTTTAGTAAAATTAATATCTTTAACATCATACTATAATTGGTCCAATTGTCATTTCGCATCGTTTTACTGTGTCAACTTTTTTGAAGTTATACTTCTTTAGGCGCGTTATGAAAAAATTATGATAGTGAAATTTTACGATGCGCGTGCATGTGTGTTCGTTCTACATTCACAACACGTGTTTTAGCTTCGTAACAGTGCGAATTATAGGTAAATGTGCTGATAAATTATATGCCGTAGTGATCATTTACAAATTTTATTAATTTTTAAACAAAAAAAATTTTGCTTATTTACTTTTTCACGTGCTCCAATATAAATGAGGTTAACTATCCGTATGTATTATTTATTGATATAAATTAAAATAAAATTATTTAATATAATTAATACTAAGTATTATTAAATTATTCATGTTAAATATGTATTATTGGTTATTAAATATCCACAAAAAAAAGAAATAAATTTAATAAAAAATTGTAATAAAAATTAAAAACCAACATAAAATTATTATATTAATTTTTAATACTTATGTATGAAATTGAATAATTTATTTTTCGACATTTTATATTTGTCTCTTTCTTTATGATATGGCATTGAAAAAACAAATAACTCTTAATTTTCACCCTTTTAACACCAACCCCTATTTTTAATAGCCATCTTAGTAAGTTAATCACATCACTTAACTAGATCAGTCATACGCGCCAGACGCATACTGGAGTCAAAAAATCGTTTCACAGCGTTAGTGAAACAATTCGGCAATTTCACAGGGTTAGTGATACAACACTTCTCCGAAACCGTTGTACCGATTTAAATGAAATTTTATATATATATTTCGTAGATCTGAAAATCGGTCGTAATCTATTTTTCAAACCCCTAAGTTAAAAGGGTGGTAAAACCCAAACTTTCTTTTTGGTTTTTTCGGCATTATTTTTTATTTCCATTTCTGTATGATGTGCCGTTAATAATACAAACAGCCCTTAATTTCCCCCATTTTAACACTTACCACTATTTTCAATAGCCGTATTAGTAGTTGAATCATATCACTAGATCAGTTGTCCACGACAGGTGCAAACTGGATTGAAAAAAATAGTTTCACAGTGTTAGCCACAATACTTGAAACGGCTGGACCGATTTGCATGAAATTTTATGTGTTTATTCTTTAGGACTGAGTATTGGTCGTAATCTATTTTTCAAACCTCTAAGTCGTAAAGGTGGTCAAACCTGAACTTACTTTTTTTATTTTTTTGGCCAATTTCTTAAGACCTGATGGATGGATGGATGGAAAAAAAGGAATGAGAAAAAAGACCTTAAAAATTGGTTGCCTGTAAAGTCGGTATACGGGCGAGTTTTACGTGACAACGACTTTGAGTGGTAAAATAATTTTAATGTGAATATTCATTCGTATAGTAGGAAGAAGGATGAAAGACGCGTGCCTTTCACTTTTTATGTCTGTCTCTCTCGCTCTTAGGCGGGACGCGTGCCTCTCACTCGCTCTCATTGTGAGCGCATAACGTGAGCGGAGCGTAACGCAGTTTCTTGAAGTGTCACCCGGCAAACCAATTTATAAGACGTTGTCACGTCAAAAAGGCGATACGGAGTTCGCCGGGTCAGCTAGTGTACATATAAAACTTTGAAATAGGAACAAATTAATGATCACATTTCATATAACGTTAATTGGGACGTCATTCAATACAAAACCTTTTATATTCCCACCAAGAACTTAGGGTCCCAAGCCAACCTCACCTGCAAGTGGTGCACCTGCCGATCAACGGACGAGGATCTGGCAAACAAAATGTCCGATAAGCGGCAATAGGCTCGCCATCTATTATGTGGAATCAAAACACTGGCGAAAAGTGGGCGTTTAATATGCCTCTGCCTACACCTTCGGAGAAACAGGCTGAGTCTATGTTATGAGTCTATGTATGAACATTATTTTTATATTTGTTTTCAAGATCTACACTGTATACCTATATTGATGTACATCAGTGGGTAAGTGCTTGTGCAATAATCACAAGAGCGATGTAACCGATTGGCAGGCGCCCAACGTGCCACATCTGGGTTCTGCAAAATTGTTCCACTTCTTATTCACTTTAATATCAAGCATTTATTAAAACTAGAGTCTGGTGATGTAACGGCAATAGGTTCGACCCTATTACGTGGAAGCTAAAAATTCATGGCGAAATGTGGGTGTAATATTACACCTCTGCCTACCCCTTCGGGGATACAGGCTTGGGTCTATAAAAAAATAAGTCTAAAAAAATATTAAATCTAATTGGAATCTGATTCAAAAGTCACTAATTGGTTCGTATTCCTTGATTTTAATGAGACTTAACTAACCATGACAAACATTCAGTCAATTCAGTTTATTGAGACACGCACGTAACTTCGAAAAGTCAGTAGTTCGCGCCGTGGATTCGATACCCTCTGCATGACAGCCTGTCGGTATCCCCACTCGGATATTGCGGTGTCACTTACTTTACAGCAACAACATTTTGACAGCTGAGTCCTCGCGACTGATACAGGTTCTGCATTGTTCTGGTCAGCTCTAATTTATAAGCACAATGATGCTAAAGCTTACACAATTTCGGTTAATGCATTAAATAGTCGGTTTTCGTCGACATTAATGTTATATCGGCATTGGCTTAATTATAGTGGCTATTGTATTCTACTTGATGGCGTTATTAAGTTTGTTTAATAATCGAAATTTATAACAAACGATTTATCTTGATGCTCGCATAAACAACACGAACTGTTGTGTGTTAATGCGAGCATCATTGTTGCTGTAGTTTCAGTGCTTAATATTTTATAAAAATAATAGTTTCTGCCCACGTAAAACGTTGTTGTAACACTGTCGTTTTACAATCAAAAGTAATTTGACGGGTGCTTTTCTGATGTTTAAACTACATCGTTACAGAATTGCATCAAAATCTTTCGTGACCAAACATCAGTCCATTTATCCATACTTACAAACGTTCGCATTTATAACATACACATATACTGGTTCGGCATTACACCGAAACCGGTATGTTCCTAGGCGATTTGGAAAAGTTATTAATATTGTGGACTGTATAGGGATGGGTTCTGATCACCTAGGATAGGAGATGGGGTGGAATTGGAGGTATTGTAGGAGGCGGAAGGATGAGGGCACAGCTACCTTGCAAATCAGTGCTCTTCTTCACAAATGGCAGCCTCCTGGTGTCTTGGTGCCAGTGTGGGAATCCTGAAGCTGCACCAAATCACTCCACCATACTCGCGCGTAGTGTAGTTCTCGTTGTATATCCCGGGAGCGGTAAAAATATGGCGGTGCGGTACATGTGTTCGTCGCGACACGGATTATTCTCGACTGTTCTGTAGGCGTGCCTTGGGAGGGGAGCGAAGGAGTCAAAGGATCGCTTGCATTGGACGAGCAAGCGTGGAACGATTGACGTTGATGTAATTAATTCTCGATAGAAAGGTAGATGGCGCTACCATATCCCCCCGGCCCTAAAGGGTTGCCTTTAAAAAATAAATAAAATTGAACTTAGCTATGTTGGGTGTACTACCGCATAACCCATCAATAGGCTAAGACAGCGATATGATAATAAAATTAATCTAAATTAACTTTAGCGAAAACTACAAACGCAATAATAGCGAAAACTACAAACTAAATACTAAACTAAGAGGTAGATCCAACTTCAGGCTAGATCTCACTGAGTTGGAAGCGGACAGAGACGTACAACAGGGCGCACGTAGCTCCCCTTTGCGGTTTTCACGGTAACAACGTGGGTGGTACCGTCCTTGGAAGTATGCAGTTTCTCTACGATGGCTAACGGCCATGAAAGCGGCGGGGCATTATCATGTATTATGACGACCAAAGTACCCTCCTGTATAGGGGATGCAGGACTATTCCACTTGGATCTAGCCTGAAGCTGGTGTAGATATTCCGCACGCCAGCGCCGCCAGAACGACTGCACGAGTTTATCCAGCAGAGTATGTCTCTGGAGCAAGCTTGAAGAGTCTGCTTCAGGAGCCGGAAATTACGATAATGGCACTGTGTTCAGAAAATGTGCAGGGCTTAACGCGGATGGTTCTGCAGGGTCACTACTCAATGCCGTGAGCGGACGCGACTTGTGCAAGGACAGTTAAAAGCTCTTCGTAAGAGAGGGTCTGTTGACCTATAACTTTGAAGAGATGCGTTTTAATTACTTTGACCATGCTTTCCCAACATCCACCGAAATGTGGTGATGCTGGCGGAATAAACTTCCAGTCAATATGATTTATGGAAAGTTCTTCCTGAAGACGAGTACGATACTCTTCCCTGAGAAACTTATAGAGGTCGCGTAAATAAGAGCTTGCGCCCACGAAACAAGTGCCGTTGCTCACTCGCGCGTGTTAGTACGTATCTCCTACTCGCTCGCAGTTTAAAATTTCAAATCGACATCAATAGTGGAATTTAAGTTACAAATTATAATACATTGTGTTGCTTAGCATACCACCTATCAAGTACAAAAAGAAAATTTAAAATCCGTAAGAATACAGCGTCGTAAATAGCATCGAAAAACAATAACGTATCAAACATTTGAATTACTTCGAAAGACGCGTGAGTCAAAACGCAAGCGCACCTGTCGAACATCAAGCCGGGGTCATTGACCGCTTCACTCCCACCTCAACACCCTGAGACTGTCGGTCGCAACGACGACCGCTCGGCACCGATCGGCTCGCGCTCGGATCTATTCGGCCGCGTTGTGGAACACGCCCACCGTACGGCGGCAAATTGTTGTTGTGTACAATAACAGGGTACACGGATTTTAAACCTAATTTGTTACTAACGAGTTCGCACAAAATGTTTAAGTGCAAACGCTGCGAAACGGAAGCAAGAGACGGCGCCATCTGTTCCATGTGCGATGGACAGTACGATTTCCCTTGCGCGGGCATTACAGAGACGGGATGGAGAAAGCTTGGGGATCGTAAGGCAACATGGAAGTGTGGAAGTTGCAAAGCAGCAGCAGCCAGCCCTCGTACGAATACTCTCAAGGCCTCATCACCGGACGTGGAAATTATACTTAACGAGCTCAAGTGGCTATCAAGTCAGATGGAAACGTTACCAGTGTTGGTGGACAGTGTCAAAGCCATACAACATGAACTCTCGGAGTTGAAAGCCATTAAAGCAGAATTTACAGATATGAAGCAGTCCATTGAATTCGTGCATGCCTCAGTGGAGGCCTTGACAAGCAAAGTCAGCACCCTTGAAGAAGAACTGGGATTAATGAAAAAAACCAAAGAGGACGTAACGCTACTAAAAGAACAAGTGGAAAAGCTCAATAATGCCCAACGTCAAAGTGAGCAACGATCCCGAATGAATAACATTGAGATCAAGGGAGTTCCAGTTTCTAACACAGAAAATCTGTTCACAACGATTGCCAAAATAGGAGATGCTATTGGCTGCCATATACCGAAGGAGCAGATTAACTACATAGCCAGGATACCGATGCGCAATGACCAGAATAATAAGAATATTATATGCTCGGTTCACAACAACTACATAAAAAGTAATTTTGTAGCTGCCGCAAAGAAATACAAAAGACTGAAAGCAACTGAACTTGGATTTTCAAGCGAGAATAGGATCTACATTAATGACCATCTAACATTAGAGAACAAGATGCTATTGAACAAAACGAAAGCTAAGGCGAAGGAAAATTTTTACGAGCATGTATGGGTAAAGGATTGCAGAATATTCGTTCGGAAAAACCATACTACACCTGTTTACCAAAAAAGAACAGAGCAAGATATAAAAAAGTTGTCTTCTTAACTTCTCCGATGTCACATACTGAAATGTCATTGAGTCATATAGGCGTTGTTAAAATAACTTGGAAAAATGCAGGTACCTATTTCTTCTTTATAGTACATACTCGCGAGCCTTTTGTTTGCTTAATGACTTGGTGTTTTGTATGCTTTGCCTATCTTTGCCGTATTGACTTTAAGCGCTATAATTACAAACACAAAAATTCATTTGGCTTATCTATTTTTCAATATATTATTAGTGGTTTTACACCTTTCTTTAAACACTCATACTTATTCTACTTTGAACCTAAGCTTTATTTATGGTAACAAAGTTCATTTACGCTTGATTATTTTTACGAATATTTATTGTACGACCATTATTTTTTATGTTACAAGTTGTATGTACCTTAAGTTTTGCTATCTGAATGCTATTAACCTTCATGTTTGTGATGGCGCCTCTTAACGTTTACTACCAAAACGTTCGGTGACTGCGAACCAAGACAGGTGTTTTTTATAGAAACATGTGCAATAAAAATTTTGATATTGTATGCTTGACGGAAACGTGGCTAATTGACGGCATTGCCGATAACGAATTATTTGATGATAGATATCTGGTTTGGAGACGCGATCGAGATTACGCTAATACTAACCAGATTATGGGTGGGGGTGTCTTAATAGCGGTAAGACGTGAACTTGTAGCTGATGCTAGGCCAGACTGGTGTTCATCTGCGGAGGACTTGTGGGTATCGCTGACACTACATCGTAAGAATCCTCGGGTGTCGTATAAGATGCATATTTGTGTTGTTTATATTTGTAAACAGAACCTGGGCAATTCACTGAACGAACAATTGACCGAGTTTTCGAACAGATTGATTGACACAGTTATTTTACAACCTGCAGACACTTTTTTAATTCTGGGTGATTTTAATCAACCCGATATTACCTGGACACTATCAGATGTTGATGAGTCTATGAATCCAAGCACTTTGCATACTGCTTTACAATCAAACCTTATCGACAACTTCAACATGTGCAATTTACGACAGTACAACTCTCACGTGAACCAAAACAATAGGATCTTAGATCTGGTTTTATGCAATAACTGTGTAACTGTTTCCCACTCATGTGATCCATTGATACCTGAGGATCCTCATCATAAAGCTCTGTGTATTACTGCTGACTTTGTTCAACTACACACGTTAAGACCTCGACCGTACGTCAAGTTTTTATATGCTGTCGCTAACTATGACACAATAAATGGTGAAATAAACAAAGTGGACTGGCAGCATGAACTCACATGTAGGCCGTTCGAAGATGCTGTACAATATTTCTATGATCACATCAATTCATTGCGCAATACGTACATACCATCTAAAACAATCAGCAGTCAGAAAAAGTACCCGCCATGGTACAAAACTCCATTGATAAAGATAATTAAGGAGAAGTCAAAATTTCACGCTAAATTTAAGAGATATAGAAATATTTCAGATTTTAAATCTTTTACTATACTGCGGCAGCGTGCAAAAGACTTGGAAAATCAACTATTTGATAGTTATATTGAATTAATGGAGTCTAATATATACAAAAGTCCTCGTGCATTTTGGTCCTATATAAAATCTAGACAGCACTCGAACTCCTATCCCTCAACACTGCGCTTTGGGCATCTTTCGTCAAGTAATGGACAGGACATCTGTAACATGTTCGGTGACTATTTCTTTTCTAATTTCCTAGACACAGCTGACTCTGATATAATTTCCTACAACCCATTAGATATTAGTGAACCTACCTCCTCAATGTCATTTATAAATAACATTGACATATGTGAAAACGAAGTCCAAAACTTCCTAAATCACGTGAATTTAAATAAATCACCAGGCCCAGACAGCGTACCGCCAATCTTTATAAAGAACTGTGCCAAGAGTCTTACCATTCCCATAACGATTTTATATAGACGCTCCGTATATACTGGATCAATGCCCAGTATCTGGAAGTCGGCATATATAACACCTATCTACAAAAAGGGACCAAAAAACCAAGTAGAAAACTACAGACCCATCTCGAAGCTTTGTGTATTTGCCAAAATTCTTGAAAAATTGTACATAAGCAAGTATACTGCGCTCTTAGACAAGATTTTGGTGAATTTCAACACGGGTTTCTGCCAGGAAGATCTACCACAACCAATCTGGTTCTCTGTAGTGACATGATCTCGGATGCAATGGCGCAGCGAGCCCAGGTAGATGTTATATATACCGATTTCAGCAAATGTTTCGACCGTATCCATCATTCCACATTATTAGGCAAGCTACATAATATCGGTATAAGAGGAAATTTGTTCAGATGGTTCAAATCGTATGTCGAGAACAGGTGCCAGACCGTGGTTTTGAGCGGATATGAGTCGATACCATATAACGTTCCCTCTGGTGTTCCCCAGGGATCGTTACTGGGACCTCTCTTATTTAATATATTTATTAATGACGTCAATAAATGCTTCGTCTATTCAAAAATATTGTTATACGCGGATGACCTGAAAATCATAAAGCAAGTCAAGATTATTGAAGATGCACGTAGGTTACAGGAAGACCTCGAACGCTTTCAAGTATACTGCGATATCAATAACCTGGACCTAAATGTCTCTAAATGCTTCATATGCTCCTAAACCCGCAAAGTCAATGTAATTAAATATAACTATATACTACAAGACACTGTTGTAACTAGAGTTGAAAATATTAGAGACTTAGGGGTGACATTCGACTCAAAACTTATCTTTGATGCGCACATCGAGGACATAGCTAAAAAGGCCTCGCGAGCGCTCGGGTTCATTTGTCGTATGTCGACTGACTTTAAATGCATCAAGACTATTAAAATCCTTTACTGTTCCTTGGTTCGCAGTCACCTAGAGTACGCTTCTCAAGTGTGGAACCCACATTATGAGATTTACGTCAATAGACTTGAGGGCATACAGAGAAGGTTCTTGAGGTACATACGATATCGTGCAAATTGCTACTTGCCAAACTACACACATCGCTGTAAAAAATTCCACCTGTTACCGCTATACGAAAGACGTAAAATTGATGATCAGTCACTCTTATTTAAAATAATGAATCGTTCTACTGACACTATGGCATTGGTGAACAAGATTGGCCTGCGTGTACCATCTGCGTTTTTACGAAGACCGCAACTCTTACATATTCCAGCTGTGAGTACGAATTACAGGCAAAATTCTTTTATAATAAGAGCCAGCCGTATGTACAATCTGGCATGCCAGGATGTAGACATTGATATTTTTCAAACCAGTGTCACGAAAATGAAAACATGTCTTAATAATAAATTCTTTGGTAAGCGATAAAGATTAGTAAAGATTATTGGTTAAGATTAGTATTATTTTATTAAATAATTAATTAACAAATTTATTTACAATTTTCATTTTATAAAAAGAAATATTATTTAACTTAAATTTTTCCATTATTATTTTTTAATATATATTTTTTTTTATTAATTTATCACATTTATCAGGTAGGTAATTCAATCATCATGTTGATAATTTAATTTATTTGTGTTTCTTTTCTTTTCTCTTAATTCGGCTGTTTATTATATAATTTTTTCTTTGTTGTAAAATATCTGAGCTTATAGCACTGTTATAATATATGAATGGCTTATTTTGATTCTATAAGTGGAAACTTGTAATTGGCCTTAATTATGTAATTTATATACTATATGTACCATTCTAGCTGTAAGTTTTCCTTAAAATAATAAAATAAAAAAAAATAAAAAAATGTTATCCGTATACAAACACTGTATAGGGCCGCGCCGTGAGAGAAATCGTTTAAGGGCTGCAAGGAATGACACCGTGCTTAAATCTGTCTCAACTTCAATATGCGTAGCGCGCGTCGTTAAGCATGTGAAAATACATAGCCAAGCTTTGCGGCTTTTAACACCTCGACCACGCACTGGCGTATACTGCTGCGGTCCTGCGTAATCACAACCGGTATGTGTAAACGCTTTATCAACCTGATTGACGCGCTGGCTAGGAAGATCTGCCATGGGAGGGAAAGTCGGACGCGGACGAAATTTGAAACAGACGTTACATTTATGTATTCTGTGACGAATTATTCGTCGAGCGGCTAAAATCCAATACTTATGCCTAAGTAAGGACATAAGCAACTCTGGACCAGCATGGAGGTGCTTCTTGTGATAAAAATCAAAAAGAAGGTCGACAACACGATCATGACGCGGCAGAATGCAAGGATGTTTGTAGTTATAAGGTTCATCCGAATTTAACAGACGACCCCCAACGCGTATGACGCCGTGTTCATCGAGAAACGGCTCGAGTCTAAGGATAGCGGGAGAACAAGGTACATTGTTTTTCAAATTTTGATTGTCGTTACTAAAATGAACAGCCTGTACAGCTCGTAGTAACTTACATTCTGCGAATTTGATATCAGTACTTGAAACAAAAATCCCATTAGGTAGGTGCCTAAGAAACCTACAGACATAAACGATGGCGCGGAGTAACGTAAAATGACATGCGTAGTACGAGTGCATAGATCATCTCAGCAATCACGGGATAAGAAACAGACTTCCGTTCGGGTACATCTTCGTCTTCTGAACTGTGGTCAAAGGGTTGCATGGGCCACTCTGACGGATCATGGGAAATCCAAGAAGGTCCACGATGCCACAATGGATGATGCAGAAGATTAAGTGGAGTAACACCACGAGACAGGCAATCAGCGGGGTTCTCAATACCCGCGACGTGATTGAAACAAGTAGCGGGAACAAGTTCAATCAATTTACTAACGCGGTTGGCGACAAAAGTCTGCCAGCGGTGGGGAAATGAATAAATCCAAGCTAGCACTACTTTGGAGTCAGAAAATGCGTAAATTTTATTAATAGGGTAGTGGGGCAAAACTGTGTCTTGGACCTTGCGGAGCAACTGAGACAGCAGAAGGGCCGCGCACAACTCCAGTCTCGCAACCGAAATAGTTTTAACAGGCGAGACCTTAGACTTGGCACAAACTAACTACACCGAGTAGTTAGAACCAATGCGGACTTGCAGATATACGACTCCGCCGTAAGCACGCTCGCTGGCGTCAGCGAAACCTATTAAGTTGATGGTACATCCATCTACCAACCCAAGATGACGCGGAATAATAATTTGATTGAGCGCGGTAAGCTCAATACAAAACTGGCCCCAAACGGTGACAATATGGTCAGGGGGTGTTTCATCCCACTCACACTTTGATAGCCAAAGCTCTTTGATCAAGAGCTTGCCGTACAAAATTGTGGGAACCACAAAACCCATTATGTTCCATAGTCGAGCCACTGTGGACAGCATAGTGCGTTTGGTGCACTTATCATCTGGCGGTGAGACGTCGAACCGAAAACTATCACAGGATTTGTCCCAGCGTAAACTTAGAACTTTATGCGGTACAGACTTCTCAAACTCAATGTCTGGAGAAGCTTTATGAGAATCTGGTATGCGTGCGAGAACCTCCTTAGAGTTGCGTGTTGCATTTGACAAGATCAAACTGGCCTCGCTTGAAAAGCTGAATAAGCTCTTCACAAAGCGAAATTGCTAGCGGAGCGGATATGACACTACAGGCAATGTCATCCATATACAAAGCGGAAGTAGCAACAGCTGCTGCAGCGTGGAAGTAATCGCCTTCATCAGCGATCAACTGGCGAACAACTCGTAACGCGTGATATGGGCTAGACTTGAGTCCAAAACAAACACGATTGAACTGATACACAGATAATGGTTCCTTATTGTTAAAACGATAAAAAATCCGTTGAAATCTACGGTCAGACTCGCAAACGCCGATATTGAGGAACATTTGGCGGCAATCAGCTGTCAGAGTGATTTGAAAAAGACGAAACTTTATTATGATGTTAAATAAATCCCCCTGTAGATTAGGGCCGGCATGCAAAATGTCATTAATCGACTGACCCGATGTAGTCTTACAACTAGCATCTAAAACCACATGAAGTTTAGTAGAGGTTTTATCTTCGCGAACTACGCCGTGATGCGGGATATAATATGAGGGCAGAGAATTGCCCTCGTCGTTTACAACTACACTCAAAAAACCTTTATCTATGTAGTCACGAATGACGTCATTATAGGCGCTGCGTAACTTAAGTGAAGCATCAAGTTTACGTTCTAAACAATGGAAACGTCTAAGCACAGCAGCGTACGAGTCGCCTAACGAATAAGGGTCACCATAGAATGGCAACGCCACAACGTATCTGCCACTGTCGTCACGAACAGTGGTAGCGCAGAAATGTTCTTCACACTCGAGATCCTTACGGCTCATCGAGGGCGGTGCGGTAACCTCTTCAAGCTCCCAAAATCGCTTGAGAAGAGAATCAATATTATTTTCTTGAAGAACAGAACAACAGCAAGACGTGATATATTGAGAAGTATGTAACGTAGGTACGGTACCCATAATCACATACCCAAATACCGTCTCAATAGCGGGCCGATCCGATCATTTTCTAGGTAGTAGAGCCTTGCTGATTTCAGCATGAATGGGCCGGCTCGACCGGGGAAGTACTACCCTCTCACAGAAAATCGACGTAAAATAACAGTACCTAAACTGTTGCGTTTCGTTCGGTGAGTGAGAGTGCCGGAGGCCCTATCCCCTATTCCTTCTCCCTCATCCCACTCCTCATCCTATCCCTTTTCCCAACCAAGGGGTGGCAACGCACTTGTGACTCCTGTGGTGTTGCTTGTGTCCATGGGCGGCGGTAATTGCTTACCATCAGGCAATCCGTCTGCTCGTTTGCCGGCTATTGCCATAAAAAAAAAATTCAATACATCAATGTCTGCCGGATTCGCAAACTCCGAGTCTGCCAGCGGCAATGACTCGAGGTGAGTGAGTAATGCTACGTTTACATTAGCGTTCGGCAATGCGTCCGTGATACGCTTCACGATAAGCGAAGAAATGTTAAAATTAATATCCCTATCAAAACGCGAATGTATTTTAATATCTACGGAACCCTTGCAATGTTTTTCTGACCCGCCGATCCCTTTGACTACTAAATCAGTATTTTTAAAGTTATTCCACAATCCGAGGCGTTTGAAACAATCCGAAGTTATGAAATTGCTCTGAGATGCGCTATCTAGCAGACAACGTACCATGTGCGGCGATCCATTAAAATCATAAACGATAACTTGCGCTGTCGTTAACAGTACCGTCTTGGACGCCATACACTGCGGCTTGGCCCCGCGCTGATCATTATAGATGCGCGAGGGCCGTCCGCGCGTGCGCGTCGCCCGCGCGATGGATGTCGTACACAACGATATTTCATTCTGAGACGTGGAAGGCGTGGAAGGCGTAGTTATCGTGGCCTGCACTTGCGACGTAAGTGTGTCAAGGTTAGCGCCTTGGCTTGACAACGGACTACCTTTATCGAAGTGCAACAATGAGTGGCGTCGCTGATTACATGAACGACATCTCGTCTTACTAGAACAATCACTCGTTTTATGCTTTATACTTAAGCAATTAATGCATGCTTTGTTATCTTTCACGCACTTGAAACGAGCAGTCGGATTTAAACCATTAAAGGCGGGACACTTGTAGAAATGGTCGTGCACTATATTACTACACAGACATTTCTGTGAATTATTATTATTAGATTCCGAGCATGTTACGTAAGATTGCGGATTAGGGACCGTGTTATTATTACTATTTCGCGCTTTATTCGACCTTTGTTTGCTATTATTATTATAACACGAGCTAGATGAACTAGACTGCGTATTATGATATATTCAACACTGATCTTTGATGAACGAAATAAAACTATCTAGTGTAGGTATTTTATGATTTCGTTCCGTCATCTCGAATGCGCGAATTGTTTCAGTGTCAAACTTTTTTAAAGCGAGTTGAAGCAACATAAAGTCGGAAAGATATTCTAATTTTAAGTTTCTAAGAGAATTAACCGCGGTAATAAAGTTGTCTATAAACAGCTGGAAATTCGAGACAGACGCGGCACCGGACAGTTTAAGATTTAAAGCTTGATCAAAGTAGGTAGACGCCAGAACACGAGTATCTTGATATCTATCAAGTAGTGACTGAAATATGACCTGATAATTCTCAGCACTGGGTGTGACACACGCAAATACGGACTGGGCCTTCGGTGACAGTTTACCTATTAAATAGTACAACCTGTCAGCATCTGTCAGAGAACCATTATCGTGCACTGTGGACTTAAAACTCGCATAGAATAACGGCCAATTTCGTATATCTCCGTCAAACGACATAATCTCGATTGGCGGCAATCTCGGCGTGCGAGCCGCTGAAACGGGCTGTGCCGAATATTTACCCTCTAATTGTGATTGTATTCGCTTAATGATACAATAAAGATCTTCGAATGAGGTGTACGCCTGAAAATTCGGTTTTTCATCAGGATTAGTAGAAAGCAATCTTGCGTTATAATCGTCTAACAACTTATGAAAATCTGTTCGAATACTATCTACTGTCATACAATAACTGAGAAATGACTCCCTATTACTATCAGAAGTGGCGGCGGTCTTTGAGCGCTCGTAAATGTTTTGAATACGCTCAAATAAAATATTGCGTTTTGCTTCTAAGATTGTCAGCTCTCTGTCTTCCGACACGCGTGGCTTCTTTTGTTGTGGTTAAAGTACCTATTATTTTACCTAAGTTGGCAACAATTTAAGGCGGTGGAATTAAAAGGTGCTTGAAATATGAGATTTACAAGACAACTATGATAGTTCCAGAAATAATAATTGGGTAAGTAGGTAGCTACATAAAAGTATATTACCTACTGATGCGTGCGGAAATAACCATGTGACGGTTATGTAAATGGACTAGGAGTATAGCTAGGTGCTATAACTGCCTAGGTATAGAGATATAACGAGAGGTTACGTATAAAACGTAAATGAATCCGACTCGTAGGGATAAAAAAAAATGGTTCGGCATTACACCGAAACCGGTATGTTCCTAGGCGATTTGGAAAATTTATTAATATTGTGGACTGTATAGGGATGCGTTCTGATCACCTAGGATAGGAGATGGGGTGGAATTGGAGGTATTGTAGGAGGCGGAAGGATGAGGGCACACCTACCTTGCAAATCAGTCCTCTTCTTCACAAATGGCAGCCTCCTGGTGTCTTCGGGAATCCTCAAGCTGCACCAAATCACTCCACCACACTCGCGCGTAGTTTAGTTCTCGTTGTATATCCCGGGAGTGGTAAAAAATATGGCGGTGCGGTACATGTGTTCGTCGCGACACGGATTATTCTCAACTGTTCTGTAGGCATGCCTTGGGAGGGGAGCGAAGGAGACAAAGGATCGCTTGCATTGGACAAGCAAGCGTGGAACGATTGACGTTGATGTAATTAATTCTCGATAGAAAGGTAGATGGCGCTACCTCATACATAGATAGACTCATGCCTGTTTCCCGAAAGGGTAGGCAGCGACTACGGAACGCCATTTGCAACGATCCTGACATGTCTCTCTTGCTTCATTCAATCCCATAAAGTTTCTCATGCATGCTCTTCTGTTTAGGGTACTTCTGATTTGTCTTTCTTTTATGATGTCTCCAATTTGGTCAAAGAACATCAGCCGAAGTCTTCCCCTTCATCCTGTCCTGTTCACACTTGCCTACGCGTTATAATAGTAATACTTTTTGTTTTCTTTTTAAAGACTTCTTCTACTAAACAAAGAATAAATCCTATGTCACGAGGGACTTAACAAATATTCAATCAACAGATACAAAGTTCATCCAGACTCACTATTTGTGGAAATTATGAAACGATGTATAGTGTGCATCATACCCATAACACTCGACGTCGAACTAAACGACGAATTTTGAGTGATCGCCATCGGTGGTGTGTCGAGGACACTAAACGCTGAATTCAATATTCGATCTATCCATCATCAGCCTTTAAGAGTCCACTGCTGGACTAGGCCCCTCCTTTGATAGGACGAATTGGCCTACTATACCACGCTGGCCAAACGGGTTGGTATAGGGTTTGTATCAAGTTTTCCTTCTCTTACAGTGTTGTTCTCTGCATAATATGCACCCTCTGTCAGCTCTTACGACACCCATGGGATGATATGGGGTAGTGACATTCCATATTCTTAATCCGTCACCACACGGACGATCTATAAATTTTTTGACATTTTAGATTCATATTTGACATAACTTTATACAAAATATGTCAATTATGTATCTTGAATCTCAAAATCCATGGTTAGATCTAATATTGAAACCGGCCGTAAGACTTTGTGAGGTGAGTGGACGCTAGTCGCTACACATGCGCACCGATCCCATATAAAACAGAATGAACATTTTAATTGTTTGTACTTAATAGTATACAACTGTATACAATGATGAAAACTACCTGTCGTCTGGCAACGTCAGATGATTTAATTTAGCAGAACACCAGATCTGAGCTCCAAGGCAAAATTATAACCAGACCGCATGCCTAGTAAAATAATGTTAATGTTCAAATGTCACTATATTGTTCAACTATGTTTGCGTGCAGACAATATGTTAAACGTTCTGCATTACTTTATAATAGGGTTAATAAGCTCACATATATTTATCGAAAAAATTCTTATAGCTGCAAAAATACATTAAAGGAATGGCTGCAAACACTTACGTACCATGATACTGAGACACTTCTCGAACATATTCACTGAGACACCAAATCGCAAATTACATACTCACGTGCACATAAGTAATACACACACACACACACACACGCGCGCGCACACACACACACACACACACACACGCGCGCGCGCGCGCATGCACACACACACACACACTATGGATACATGAAATTTATTTAATTTTTATTTATTTACTTAACTTTTTTTACTAGCAATTTAAGTTGCAATTAGTGTTATATTGCTGCTTTGTGCCTATTTTTTTTGTAAACATACATACATATTATCCCATACTTTTGTTAAGGAGGGGCGAGGTTCCATAACACAGGCGTTATTCGCCTACAAGGACACCTCAACCACAAATGTTGTTTATGAATATGTATAGTTGTTTCAATAAATAATTTGAATTTGAATTTGTCAAGAGACTATAACGATTTTAATGTGCTTAACATTTCAGCCTTAACAAATGTTAGTTTTAAAAGTTAATTCGACCTCCAATGCTTGTTTACGCGGTGGCATAGTTAATAAGGTTGGTCAACAGGTTAAGCTCCATTAAATCCAATGCGGCCAACATTTGGCTCCTAAAATGTTTCTTCTATGGCTAAAATGTATGCTAACTATTATCGGCCACTTATGCCAATAATCTTAAGTATCTCCAAGATACATAGAATGAATTCTAAAATTTGTGACGGACGGCACGCACTGAAAAATTCGTTTACAAATTGCTTTGAATGTTTACACAAAATGCAAAATTTTTCACAAAATTCCAAGGCTGAATTCAAAATACGACCATGCAGCCCGCATTCCCAAATTGATTAATATAAGCCTGTCCAACTCAATTTAAAGTAAATTGTTTGCTGGAAGCCTACGCCAGCAATAGCATGTTATTGTACTAGGAATAAAATTAATGATGTTCAGTATAGCAATCATGTTCCTAGAACAGTTCATACTCATGTTGTAATTAGTGAGAAGGCGAGGTATAAAAGCCATAGCATAAAGGAATTTCATGAAAATATTTAATGGCAAGCTCTGCCCTGTAATTGGACGATAATAGTTCTAGTAAATTTGTTTTTAGTGCCACTGTAAAATGTATTTTATATCTATATTTTTGTCAAACAAATGTGGCGTGGAAATTACCTCCCTCTAGAGAAACGGGTTATAAATCGCGAGAAGTAAGATTCAAGATGATTGAGAGGCGAACAAAACTATGTCAACTGAAAACCTTCTACCTAGATGTAATGATATTACATAAAAGTAAGTAGATACGTTATATGCGTACCAAAAGCAGGACGCTAAACATAAGCTAGTTTGCAAGTCTGACATATGTGTGTGTGACTTCGCGAGCCGGCGTCAAAGTGAAACTTAGGGCCTATTTCACCACCCTCGAGTAAAGTGTCGAATAGGCTATTCACTGATTATACTAACAATTAACATCACGTGTCAATTTCACGACGTCCGAGTAGCACTAATCGTACAATTAAACTTACTTGCCACTACGGCTACCGATTAGCGTGCATACTTACGATTAAAAGTTGACCGTTGGCATTTTGTGTAAGTCAGTGCATTTTTTAAATCATATTTTTCACAATGTATCATCAACAATGGATTTATTTGACTTGATTGATCATCAGTTGGATGAATTAAAACATTATACGCGTCATCGAGTACCTCGAATACGTTTATTTAAAATTCGTGTTGATTATTTTACCTAGTTGATACTGATTTTCTAGCCAGATTTAGTATATCGAAGTATGGAGTAAACGGAGTGCTTAACTTGATAAAACATAAAATAATCTCTGTATATAAATATAAAATGTACCTACTGAGCTTCTAAACGCTGTTTGATAGTTTTTACTTTTTCCTAATTAAAATGTTTATTTTAGAAATCATCTATTACAGTAACTAAATAAAATCACACGCTCTCCAAACCAGACCAGACGCAAAAACACCACAAATGACAATCAACAAACAACTGTCAATGACGTTTGACGATTGACTTGACGTTTTATTGAACGAATGTAACGTACGATTTGTCGCATAGTTCACTTAACCAGTGAATTGTTACTCGAAGCTTGATTTTCGTTTGTGAAATTGACAAAATATACTCGTAGCTTTTACTCGCCAGTTCACGTTAATTGCGAATTAGTTGGACGACACTTTACTCGGAGATGGTGAAAGAGGCCCTTACACATCTTGACAACCGAAATTAATATAAAATATAGAGTTATCGATGTGTGCGTTAGTGTACCGTTTCTACGGATTGATTTCTACGTAGGTAACGTATCTACCTTTTCTAATATCATTGCCTAGATGTGTATAGAGCGCTGAGGTGAGCGAAACTCGACAAAATGAAATTAATATGCAGCCTTTTAATAAACAGCTTGGGATAGAAAGGTATATATATGTATGTTTTTTGCATTGAAATATATATTTTATCTTATATCAATGTTTTTATAGAAATCATATTATTATTAAAAAGCAGATAATACTGTTATTAATGCTGTATTATTAAAAATATAAGTTAACAAATGTTTATAATACTTCTGGCTAGGTACACTATTTTATGAAACAGTGAATTTATAGGTACATAAAATAAACGCTTACTTTCGTACAATCTATGAACCCTTGGTAGCACTCGTAATGCCTATGAAATAGTCTGTTAACCGATGATAGATGAACTATAATATTTCATTTACAACATAAAACGATGGTAAACTACAATACCACAGCGTAACAATTTAATCCTTAGGCCCGAATAAACTGTTGTCTGTTCATATTTTCTTTTAACTTTATCTTTGGTCGTCCACATATTGTAAACCGGACCGTGAATTACGACGGCTGTAGCCGGAGGATGCAAAATATGCAAAATTTACTTAATACAAATTTATTACTAAGAAATTACAATTAATTATAATTAGATGTATGTCGACAATCGATCGATGTTAGATCCAAAGTGACGCGTCTTCAAGGGGCCGCGATGTCCGGAGTTCGATGCCTCACGTTGTGCTGCGTCGGCGCCTCGTGTCCGTTGCCGTCACTAGGCTGCTATTGCGAAAGTAATTTGGGGCATCATGTATCAGCGGTTTCGGGGATAGGCATGTATGTAACACGTGTCTGGGTTTTGGATTGTTTTGTTTGACTAACTACAGAATAATAATGTCTGGCCCTGGTACAATATCAAACAGACATGCAACAACGTTTTGGGGAGAATTCATTCAGTCTTATATTCGTCTTGGTGTTCTATAACATTAGTTAAACAGCACAGAGCTTTGACAATAGTCCTGCTACTATAAAAAGTGTAAATTTATGAAATGAAATCAAAAATAAAAATCTTCTTGCATGATAAGAAACTTCAGTCAGAATGTAAAACATAAAGCAGTTTATGCTTATGAGCAGAAATTAGTACGAATTTGTTAAATTTAAGCCTCGGGGTAGAACAGGTTTCCCTTGCATTATTCTGTGCAACCTACTTTCGTATCTTTTGTCCTTTTTATAAAAGTCTTACAAATACTCGGGTTTGTAGTTGATGGAGCTCAAGGGCTTTTTCAAAAGCAATTGAAGTTCTAATGGTGTATATATTTCTGTCAAGTTAGTGCAATTTGAGAACATTTTCTTCCAAGAAAAATTATTTGCTGTGGTGAATGAAATATGCGATCGTCAATATGCAGAAAATAATGAATCTTAGTAATATATTAGTATCTTAGTAATTATGTAAGCGATAAGGCCGTCCTTTGTAATCTATTTAGTATAAAATACCCATATATGTTCTTAAAAGTGTTCAATAAAGTATTAAATAAATAAATATATATTTTTTATTGTTAATGTCAGAGAAAGCAGTTGATACATATTATTGTCACTGTCGTCGTTCTAGCGCTATTGCAGTTGCATTGAAGACTTCAGCCTTGGTGCCCAGGGTTCACTTACTAGTCCAACCAGATTGATAGGATATTAGCTTGATACATATCAAATATATATTTTAAACAATTTCCTTTAAACGATCAATAACATTCTTGTATTTGGGAAGCTGTTACGTCCTGGTCTACATTTCTAACGTCTGAGATGTAGTGAAAACAAATTGAAACCTCACCTAGGTTTCGTCAGTATGTTATATAGCGTAGGTACACCAGAGGGTCTGGCAAAGTGGCATTCGCACACACATTTTTAATAACGCTTTGTATTGGTCGTCGAAGTATCAGCAGCTATTCGTTCTTCCTCGACCACATGACATCGACCACATCAAAGAAGTATGTCAGTTCCATATATTTTTGCCCTAAGCGAAGGGCGATATCGCTGATCGCATGTCATCATCATATTTTGTCTAGGGCCTCGGACTGCCTGAACTGGCGTTGCATCTGTCGCCAGATGAGCGTGTTTATGATTCGGATCAGGTTTATGACATACGAGGTTATGAAATCAAACAAACATAATTATAGAAAATATATTTTATATAAATTTATATGACAACCCATTTAAATTTAATTTTACATACAGTGATTTATTTATACACAATATTGAAATATTATTTAGCTATAGCGCAAAGTATACATTTACAATTAGGTATTTAATAAACCATATTTTCAAATCTAGCACGGGTTATTATCATTTTATTATGATAGACATGCCTTGACCAGACTTTTCAATTAATAAAATAACTGATGTATTTGCAACATACACGTGGTTGTTTGTTAAATAATAAACTACACTACACTTTTTAGTTTATTTGTTGCATAAAATAAGCCATATTTAGGTAATAACGCCAGTTTTTCATAGGAATTCTGAAAAGAGGATTTTCAGCAAAATAAAATATACAATTGCATTTATGCAAATTGCTGCAGTGGAGACGACATACTATCTGTGATGTAGTTTTTAGTCTGTGAAAATAGTACCGCATACCGTACCGCATACGACGTGCAAAAAATATTCATATTTTTGTGCGCCACAGAGACGATCACAAAAAGTGTGTCGCCTGCGCTACACCTGTGAGGCATTGTCTTGACACAAGCATATACACATACCCGTGCTAGATCTGCAATAAATCGTATGTACAGTTACAGTATTAGGGCGCTTGTATACGGTAAGAAAATACGCCGGGCCTATGCAAGAATTCGTTCGTAACTAGAAAATAACTGTGTACACTGCTCGCAGCGGTGCACGATAAAAATCTTGCCTGCGTAAGACACGACGCGGCGAACGTTGTTGCGGAGCGGTGAGGGGCGGAGTAGTAGTGTTCACACAGCCAGGTAAGTAGTGATCTGTGGCTAGTTTTTGTTGTGCGTTTGGTGTGGACGTGTATTGCAGCGTAGAGTACAAAATGGCTAATGAGTTACTTATAACTTTAGTAGAGGGAAAACCGGTATTGTGGGACAAAACCTTAGAGATATATATAAGAGACTCACATTTGAAGCATGGAGAGAAATATTTATTATCTTAAACAAAGACTTCGACGAAATGACAAATGTCAAAAAAAATATGGTAAGTAGGTTAACATATTACATTTTATTAGAATTTTCAAAAATACAGATTATTATATAACAGAGTCTATAAATAATTCTATTTTCACTCGGGAAACCTGAAAAAAGAAAATATCGGTGTTTTAATTTTTAGTTAAGAATGAATGATGTAGGTACGTTTGGATTGTCCGTATTTATGCAAAAAGGAACCACTCGACATTGAGGAATACTAATTTCAAAGTGGTTTATTTTCTTATTCAAAAAAGATCCACATGATTTTTTCCTTGGAAACAAGTTATAAAAAAAGCAGAAAGGAACCAACAGCAAAAACACACATTACATATATTGCAAAACCGAACCACAGCACCATGGGACTCGATTCTTCAAACAAATAAACCATATAAGTTCCATGTAATTTTATACAAAACAGATCCACTGATACTTGCGCGCCCTACGCCCGACTGACGACTGCACGAAAAAAATCTTGTCGTGTACACGTTCCGATTGGTCTTGTCTGCGGAAGACACGAAAAGTTTTCGTGTGTAGAACAGACAAAATTCTTGTCGTGTCCACGAAGAATTTGTCTTGTCTGCCGCAGACACTGTAAATTTTCTTAACGTGTACAAGCGCTCTTAAGGAGCTACTGTTTAGTAAGACAGGCACACTGGTATGAAAAATAAGGGTTCGAGACATTTGAGACTAGTAAGGCCTTGTCGGCGTAAATAAATAAACATTTTATTTATACATACATTTATTTTAATGGCATTATGGTTATGTTCTGCGTATGATGTTTTTTAAAATGAATTAATTTTAAAATAAAGTTGGTTTATCTTGTTCTCGTTTGAAGCATTAGAAATAAATATATTACAAAATGAATGATAGCAATGAATTGCATTGCATTCAGTTACCTACATGTGCTCAAGTTAAGAATGTTTGTATGAAGAGAAAAACAGCTGTCTGTCATATTTCTTTAATAATCGATTAATATCTTAGATATTTCATTAGTTTTTTTCATTCTTCTACAAAATACAATTAATAAGACCTTTTATTTCTGTACTAACAAATTCCAAAACTACTAAAATGCAATACATAATTGTGTAATATGACATAATGAAAAAGTCAAAATAATTACGAATATCTTAATTATTTGATTACAGTAAAAGCTGTAAATGCTGCAATTGACCACAATATTGCCATTAAAATACTAATAATGGTAACTTAGATACTATATAATTAAGTTTTGAATCCCATCAATTATATTGATATTTTTACACATGTACACACTTTATACAATATGGAATGAAAATGAAGATTCTAATTATAAAAGGAACTTTTTATCTGCGACATGGCTTTGGTTATGACTAGAAATTCTTAAGCCATTGCGACCGCAATGGCTTATGAATTTCTATTCATACTTTAACAGTCAGTTTCTCAGAACTATCAGTTTTGCTTTTTATTTTATTATCTAATGATAATTTACTTCATAATTTGTATCACAACTCTATACGTTTTCATGCCCGAATTCTTCTATGACAAATTATGCGTAAAATTATAAAGAATATATCTTAATTCGATGTGTATATGATACATTTGTTAAAGACTTTCTATAGGTAACCAAAGCCATGTCGCAGATAAAAAGTTCCTTTTATAATTAGAATCTTCATTTTCATTCCATATTGTATAAAGTGTGTACATGTGTAAAAATATCAATATAATTGATAGGATTCAAAACTTAATTATATAGTATCTAAGTTACCATTATTAGTATTTTAATGGCAATAATATGGTCAATTGCAGTATTTACAGCTTTTACTGTAATCAAATAATTAAGTTATTCGTAATTATTTTGACTTTTTCATTATGTCATATTACACAATTATGTATTGCATTTTAGTAGTTTTGGAATTTGTTAGTACAGAAATGAAAGGTCTTATTTGTATTTTGTAGAAGAATGAAAAAAACTGATGAAATATCTAAGATATTTATCGATTATTAAACAAATATGACAGAGAGCTGTTTTTCTCTTCATACAAACATTCTTAACTTGAGCACATGTAGGTAACTGAATGCAATGCAATTCATTGCTATCATTCATTTTGTAATATATTTACTTCTAATGCTTCAAACGAGAACAAGATAAACCAACTTTATTTTAAAATTAATTCATTTAAAAAAACATCATACGCAGAACATAACCATAATGCCATTAAAATAAATGTATGTATAAATAAAATGTTTATTTATTTACGCCGACAAGGCCTTACTAGTCTCAAATGTCTCGAACCTTTATTTTTCATACCAGTGTGCCTGTCTTACTAAACAGTAGCTCCTTAAGAGCGCTTGTACACGTTAAGAAAATTTACAGTGTCTGCGGCAGACAAGACAAATTCTTCGTGTACACGACAAGAATTTTGTCTGTTCTACAAACGAAAACTTTTCGTGTCTTCCGCAGACAAGACCAATCGGAACGTGTACACGACAAGATTTTTTTCGTGCAGTCGTCAGTCGGGCGTAGGGCGCGCAAGTATCAGTGGATCTGTTTTGTATAAAATTACATGGAATTTATATGGTTTATTTGTGTGAAGAATCGAGTCCCATGGTGCTGTGGTTCGATTTTGCAATATATGTAATGTGGTTTTTGCTGTTGGTTCATTTCTGCTTTTTTATAACTTGTTTCCAAGGAAAAAATCATGTGGATCTTTTTTGAATAAGAAAATAAACCACTTTGAAATTAGTATTCTTCAATGTCGAGTGGTTCCTTTTTGCATAAATACGGACAATTCAAACGTAGCTACATCATTCATTCTTAACTAAAAATTAAAACACCGATATTTTTTTTTTCCAGGTTTCCCGAGTGAAAATAGAATTATTTATAGACTCTGTTAAATCATAATCTGTATTTTTGAAAATTCTAATAAAATGTAATATGTCAACCTACTTACCATATTTTTTTTTGACATTTGTCATGTCGTCGAAGTCTTTGTTTAAGATGATAAATATTTCTCTCCATGCTTCAAATGTGAGTCTTTTATATATATCTCTAAGGTTTTGTCCCACAATACCGGTTTTCCCTCTACTAAAGTTATAAGTAACTCATCAGCCATTTTGTACTCTACGCTGCAATACACGTCCACATCAAACGCACAACAAAAACTACCCACAGATCACTACTTACCTGGCTGTGTGAATACTACTACTCCGCCCCTCACCGCTCCGCAACAACGTTCGCCGCGTCGTGTCTTACGCAGACAAGATTTTTGTCGTGCACCGCTGCGAGCAGTGTACACAGTTATTTTCTAGTTACGAACGAATTCTTGCATAGGCCCGGCGTATTTTCTTACCGTATACAAGCGCCCAAATACTGTAACTGTACATACGATTTATTGCAGATCTAGCACGGGTATGTGTATATGCTTGTGTCAAGACAATGCCTCTCAGGTGTAGCGCAGGCGACACACTTTTTGTGCGGTCGTCTCTGTGGCGCACAAAAATATGAATATTTTTTGCACGTCGTATGCGGTACGGTATGCGGTACTATTTTCACAGACTAAAAACTACATCACAGATAGTATGTCGTCTCCACTGCAGCAATTTGCATAAATGCAATTGTATATTTTATTTTGCTGAAAATCCTCTTTTCAGAATTCCTATGAAAAACTGGCGTTATTACCTAAATATGGCTTATTTTATGCAACAAATAAACTCAAAAGTGTAGTGTAGTTTATAATTTAACAAACAACCACGTGTATGTTGCAAATACATCAGTTATTTTATTAATTGAAAAGTCTGGTCAGGGCATGTCTATCATAATAAAATGATAATAACCCGTGCTAGGTTTGAAAATATGATTTATTAAATACCTAATTGTAAATGTATACTTTGCGCTATAAATAAATCACTGTATGTAAAATTAAATTTAAATGGGTTGTCATATAAATTTATATAAAATATATTTTCTATATTGAAATTAAACTACAGTTTACGGATTTTATCGCGATTTATTGGTTTCACTGGTTACTAAGTTATTATATTTAAACCGAATGATCTAGAAACTACATTTTTATTACTAGCCGACGTTTCGAATTCTTTGCAGGATTCATGTTCACGGCAGACTGAGGTGGTATTTGTCTTTGTCTTGAATTTAAAAGTTATCTCAAAGTACCCGAACATTTTTCAACTATTGGTGTTACTATCTACGCAGAATGTGCTCACTTTGTCTTGATGTCTTCGGGTGACTTTGTCCTTCTTGGGTTTCATTAGCCTGATAACAGGGTCCCAAGCTGGAGGAACATTCCAACCATCTTCCCTATTGAAATTAGGATGTTTTTTAATGTCAATAGCTTCTCGTATCATTCTTGGAATAAAGCGGTGTTCTTTTGCGAGTATCTGTGGTTTATCAAATCGCAGGTAATGGTTGGTTCCTTGTTCTACATGTTCACACACAGCAGACTTCGTCAAGCGTTTGTGTTTAATGTCAGCTATATGTTCCTTTAGTCGAATGCCTATGCTTCTCTTGGTTTGTCCAATGTATGAGAGCTCACACTCACAGTCTATCTTGTAAACCCCGGCCTCTTGTAAGGGTAACTGACTCTTGACAGATGGTAATAATTGGCTTATCTTCGTTGGCGGCTTGTAGAAAGTTTTGATTGAAGCTCGCTTCAAGATGTAGCCAATCTTGTCGGTCGCGCCCTTTATGTATGGGAGGACAGCAGGTTGTCGCTCTACTGTGGCTGGCTTGTTCTTCGGGGATCTGTGACGTTGGCGCGGCGGTCGGAGCTTGTTGTCTTGCAGAACTTGCTTGACATGTTGAAGCTCGGCGTCCAGGTGTTTCTTGTCACAGATCCCCCGGGCTCTCTGAAACAAAGACATTCCTACGGTAGCTAACCGTATAGGATGGTGGTGAGATTCACCGTTTAAGTACCTATTTGTATGTGTCTTTTTCCTATACACAGTGTGGCTCAAAGAGTTGTTTTTCTTCCTGATAACAAGTACATCTAAGAAGGCTAAAGAATTGTTTGCCTCTAATTCCATTGTAAATTTTATCTGGTTGTGAATAGAATTAAGATGGTCTAGTTATACATTAACACTATCTGTTGGTAAAATTGTAAAAGTGTCATCTACATACCGCTTGTAGAACCTCGGTGTGATGGTGGCAGTCTGCAGGGCTCGCGCCTCGAAGTCCTCCATGAAGATGTCAGCAACAACAGGCGATACTGGAGAGCCCATTGCCACACCGTCTACTTGTATGTAGTATTTCTCATCCCATAACAGATAGCCAGTTGTTAAGCAGTGTTTCAATATTTCTGCATATTCCTCAGGCATGTTGTTCTCTATTAGCTTCCTTCTAGTTATTTCAATTCAGTCATGTGCTGGTAAGCATGTGAATAATGACTGTACATCAAAACTAACCATAGTTTCTTTGTCAGAGAGATGTAGGTGTTTTATTTCACTGACAAAATGGTAGGAATCCTTTACATGCGCTCTCGTCTTGCCTCTGAGTGGCGAGAGAATCTTTGCAAGGTGTTGAGCCAATCTGTAGGTTGGTGCCCCTATTTGACTGACTATAGGGCGCAGTGGAGCATTTTCCTTGTGTATTTTCATATACAGATTGATAACTCCATTTGATTTTGAAAAATGCATAAATGCAATAAATAACAGAGAAACATCAAAATATTTCCGTCTATGTAATATATATTCTTAAACATGCAACGCGAGTGTTTAAAAGTTACTAAAAAGTCATGTCAATAATAGAGTAACATGTGTGTACTCTATCATTAACATACATGGTACTCTATATTTCCTTAATTTAAAGAATAAATTACGTCTAAAGCGACCAAAAAATCGGCAAATTTATGAACATTCGACCATTCAAACACAAAATCAATTTTTCTATTTCATTTAAATTTAACAATATAAACTTAAAAACAATTACAATAAGGCATTGAAAAAAAAGACTGTTCAAAAAGTAGAAAATCTAAAACACAACTGTTTGACAAAAGATTGTGAAGCCCTGAATGTGTGTTTACAAAAAGTCTATCTTCTCGTGGCACCAACTATAGACGTGTGATAAATGGACGAAGAAGAATAGTAGAACACTAGAGTTATAGACATCTTTCTGAAAAACATACACTAGACATTTTACATTGCGGCAATACGAATGGAATTAGATTTTTATGATCTTAGGATCAAAAAGTTTTATGTATGTATGTTACATGAAAAAATGGAAATATTATTTATGATTTGCGACATCAAAAACCTCAATTGGCGAAGTAGTTATTACGCCATACTCATTTTCTATTGATTCTCAGGTCATGCAAACCAGCGATTTACGGCACAGAAAAAAATACAATTAATCTTGGGATATCATGCAAAGTTATGAGTTCAAGCTATGTTGTTGTAAGTAGATATGATGATAAAAGGTATGGCAAGCGTAACAAAGTGGAGAGAGACGGGTTGTTATATTTCTCGGTTGGCAACGACACGAAGTGCAGACAAATTGTTAAGAGCGTGAACAGTAACAAGTAACGAGGGAGGAACATCGAGACAGAGTGCAGCGTGTGGCTGATAACAAGTCTGCACGTACTTCCACATTATCAGTGTACATGTGACCGGACGAAGACATCGCGTCTAATATAATATGTAATATAATAAATAATAAAAACGTTTATTTACACACTGGGATTGTAAGTTTTACACAAGATGTATTCACGAGTTATTAAATTACATAATGATCACAATAAAAATGGGTGTAGAACTGTTTTCCTAAATAGGCTACAGATTAGCCTGTGATGAGGAAAAACAGTACCGATCCCCTTTTTTGTTATTTATCTAGAAACAAAGGTTCGTATGTATACTAAAAGCAATGAATACAAATTCTAAAAGCTAAAATATTATTATATAATAAAAATAGTATTAGTGGGTGCGTGTGTGCGCGCGTGTGTGTATGTGTGTGTGTGTGTGTGTGTGTGTGTGTGTGTGTATTTTATGGTGTACCTGATTATATGGTAAGGAATAATTCAGTGCCATCATAATCCAGCTCTAGGAGAAATGCCTGAACAGTTTGCAGTTGTAGAGCGAGAGTCCGAAGATTGGAATGTTTTTATACACTTTATTATATATGAATGGGGCTAGATAGACAGATAATCTTTTTACAAAAGAGGTATGTGGAGGTGGAATAGTGCAGATTTTGTTTTTCCGCCGGTTGGTAATTTGACGATGTGGTGTTTTAGAGTGTTGGAGTAGAGTTATATGTAATAAATACTGTTGCCGTATATTTAGAACTTTCCAGTATTTATAGAGTTCGGTGGTTGGAAAAAGGATCGGTTTCAATGTGGCTACTTTAAGTATGGCTCTGTGAGCGATCTCTAATGGTTTCATCACTGTTTTTGCAGCTCCACCCCAACAGGAAATACAATAAGTAATGAGTGATTGACAAAGAGCAAAATATACCCTCCGAATAATTGATGCGTTAGCTACGTGTCGTAGTATTTTAAAAATGTATATGAGTTTTCTTACTCGGCTTGTGAGATTATTGATGTGTGCTTTAAAGTTTAAGTACTTATCAATTACTACGCCGAGATATTTAATTTGGTCAACAGGTGTAAGTGACGGACACTGGCAGTTGAGTTGAGGCATTAGGGAGCATGAATGAGCTAGGCGCGAGATTGGAACTACAGCCTGGGAAATAGGGCTCAGAGAATAAGTGACAAAGTGGGTTTTATCAGTATTTAGTGTCATGGTGTGTGTATAAAGCCATTTTAGTACCAAATTGAAGCCACTTTGTGCCTTCGACTGTAGTTCGAACTAAGAGTTGGCTGTAAATGTTATTGCAGTGGCATCAGCGTAAGGTGTGGTTTTCGCGTGAGGAATATCGAGGTTGCAGAGATCGTTGATAAACACGAGGAAGAGTGTAGGCCCTAAAATGCTGCCTTGCGGGACTCCATATTGAATGTAGTCTACGTCGCTATTGTGACCACCCATAGTAACAAATTGGGTCCGGTTTGTTAAATAGCTTTTAAAAAGCTCATATGGAGTGCCCCTAACTCCTATACGTTCAAGCTTGAGTAGAAGGGTTGGAATAGGAACCGTGTCAAATGCTTTGGCGAGATCTAAAAATATGGTCAAAACCTTTTTGTTATTATCTAACTTTCCCACAATGTGATCCACCAATTCGTGTACGGCTTCATTTGTAGATTTGTTTTTACGAAATCCGAATTGATGAGGAGATAAGAGGTTGTAGTGCTGTAGATAACATGTGAGTCTCTTGTTAATTAAGCGTTCGAGTATCTTTGACAAAGTAGAGAGTACCGCAATAGGACGGTAATTATTGACTTGGCTCCGTCACCACCCTTGAAAATAGGATGAATAGCTGCCTTCTTAAAGGAAGTAGGGAAAATAGCTGTATCAAAGCAAAGTTTAAATATGTGGCATAGTATAGGTGCTAGCATATAAGCATATCATTTTAAGAAGACGACAAAAATTCCGTCCCAGCCGACAGCCGAGTTCGTTCGCAATGTATTTATAATTGACAAAATCTCGGTAGAGTCAGTATTTTCCAACACAAACGAATTTTTAAAGTTGGTAGTATCGGGGAGTATAACGTTAGGTAGTCTTAACGCATTGTTTATGTTGTTTGCAAGATTCTTGCCAATACCCACAAAGAAATTATTTACTACATTGCAAGACTGCTTCGGTGATGATGATGTAGATAATATTCGTGTGTAAGAGTGTTTAGTTTTGGTTGTGTTTGTTATGGTTTTAATTGTGTCCCAAAGTTTCTTAGGGTTATTCATAGCCTTATTTAATTCTCGTGAGTCGAAATCTCTTTTTGCTTTTTTTAATATAGCAGAACAAAATTCTCTGTATCTTTTGTAGGTAGTAATAGCTGTGAGGTTATCCGGTGCTTGTTTCACTTTTTTATGGAGAGAGTCACGGTTTCGAATACATCGGAGTAACCCCGGTGTTATCCATGGTTTCAGAGTTCTTTTCTTTGCGGGTAGTTTTTGGATTATGGTGCAGCTATCAATGGCTTTCTTAGATAGCAATATAAAATTTTCGATTGCAATATTAGGGTCCGTCATAGATACCAGAGGTGTAAAGTCCAAACTAGCCATAACTGTATCAAGAGCGTCATAGTTTAGTTTATTGGTAGTTTGTTTAGCGTTTGATTGTATTTTAATTTTGTTAAGGCATAACATAGTAGAACAGTGATCAGTTATAGTTGAGTCATAGATGAGAGTCAAAGTTTTAGACTTGGATCGAATTAAAAGGTGGTCTAGACAATTATTCGCTCTGGTTGGCTTAGTGTGTGCAGGTAAAAATCCATTATGGGCTAGAGTATTAAGGTATTCATAAGAATATGTATCAGAAGAGTTGTGTTTGATGTCAATGTTAATGTCTCCTGTCATTATTACTGTTTTGAAATTTACGAGTGACTGCAGTATATTGTTGAGTGCTGAGAGAAATAAACTGATATTATCGTTTGAGGGTGACCGGTATATGCAAAGTATTGCTATGTCTGCGTCTAATTTTACTATCAAACTCGAGGCTGATCCGTTAAAATCAGGTTCTCCGCAGGCTGATATAAGTGTGGATTTTACATATACGACGACACCATCGCTCTTGTTTATATGTTGCGTAGTATTATATGCTATATAATTTGATAAAATAGGAATGCGGTTGTTATTGGTACAATTTAGCCAGCACTCAGTCAGAACGGGGAGTTCACATTCAATATTAATACGGTGCAGTAAACTTTGAAGATCTAAAAAAATTGCGTTTATAGAACGTATATTTTGTGAAAGATTTTTTAACTGATAGGTGCCTAGTTTGATGTAGTCATGGGTTTGTTCCGGGGTGCATGTGTGAGTATCCGATACAGAAAAATAGTCAATTGTGTCACTTAAGTCAATAACCGTATTCATCATGTTTATTAAAATGTTTAAAGTATGCAAAGAACAGGATAGTTTCCAGGGTCAAAATAATTACATTTTATTTAGTCCGTATTTTAGATTATAAAAAAATATTGGACACGTATTTTTTCTTCTTTTGATTAAATTAAAAATAACAATGATATAGCCCATTAAAGTTACGTGTGACGTCATCTAGTGCGAAAAAATGCAGCACGCCGTGACGTTATACGTAACTTTAATGAGCTATATCTTGGTAATTTTTGGTTTAATTTACAAATAAAAAAATACGTATCGCTTATTTTTGAATAATCTAAAGGACGGACTTATAAATTTTTTTTCGTCAACTAGCCTATTAAATTCAATTCAATAAGGCAAAATATATATTATTGTGTGTATTAAGATGATGTTTTTGGATTTTGATAATATACATCTAGCAAATATCAGTTGAGATTAATTGTTCCTCACTATACGAATCTGAATGGCTCTAAATTTGCGTAAAGTACTAGAAACATGGAAGATACGAATTCAATTCTATCGTCATGGCACTTGGAAATGTGGAGAAGATTCCGAAGCGATACAAAATTGAGCTGATTCGCTATATGTAAGTTTCTTCGCAGGCGTTTTGCCTGAGCTGTTGTATGCCCATCAGTTCGCTCGATGAGTAATAACGTCGAGTGGTGCGCAACTGAAAGTAAAAGAACAAATTCATAACAATCTAAGAAGAAGCATTTCAATTTGCAACTGAAATTAGAAAATTCCTTTTATTTAAGGACTTTTTGAGTCAAGTAAAACTCAATGTCTTTTACTTGTGTTGAGTAAACTCGACGAATACTCACTTGAGATTGTTTGTTGAAACGAAGTTTCGGTTTGTATTTCCGTCGCAACTTTCTCGGGCAGCACACGCATAGAATTCGGAGGAACGCTCTGGAACAAACAAATGCGATCATTGGCTATAATGTTTTTATGGTTAACTCTTTATTGGTTCTATTTTCATTCCAAATTTAGCCGTCGTAAGTTTTTGTATTTTGAATTGTTTATTCCATATCAATAGAAAATTATTTTTCTATGATTTTTTGGGAACCAACAAAATTTATTTTGACTTACACTATACTTTAAGTATTTTGTTGACACGCGCCGCCCGCGAAACGCAAGTATACGGTTTGCACGCCGATTCGGTCGGCGTGATGGAAGTGTGGCCGTGTTTGCATAATGTGCTACATGCATAATGACCTTAGTCGACAAAATTACATTCAATTGCAATATATCAATTTGGAAGTCCTAAGGTTTCATATCAAAATATTCTCACTAGTATCTACATTTTTTGTTAGAATATTATAGTCCCTTCTTTCTGTTCACGTTAAATGATCCGTGGATTGAAAGATCGACTTGATAAATCACACATGCTTGGCTGATTTATTTTAATGCACCGCCTCATTTCTAGGTATACAATGAGACATATTAAGCTGTGCCTTTCTATTATAATATGTGTTACCTGAGTATAAGTAACAGCTTGTATGTGGCAATACCCGATATGGCGCTGTAAATTGAAGAACGATGAACTCCAATTATAACAGCAGCATTTCTACAGAACTGAGAGCTCAAAAACCTTTTATTTTACGTACGATTTATAAAAAACGAATCCCAAGAAAATTTATACCTAACGTAGTCTAATTTTATTTGAACTCAACCGATTGAAAATGATTTATCAGTCTAGAAAATTGACCGCCCCATTGTCAGGGTTGCAATATTTCATTGCGGCGCCGAATAAAAAGTAATATCAAACGTGCTGACCTCTTTCGTTGTATTATGGGATTCTCAAAGAAAAAAGAAAAAGTAGAACTTAGTTTATAGAGCGTGTTTGAAATACAGTGTTCAGAAAAACATTCTAGATTTTTTTCTAGCGAAGGATTTTTCAGTAAAAATGTTGCCTTAGAAAAGGAAAATCTAGCAAAAGTTACAGTACATAAACCTACTTTAAATATGAAATATACTAGATCACTCAGAATGTATTGCGAGAAAAAGTTTTTATGTATGTGTGTATTAGTTGTTATTATTTTTATTCAATTAAAGAAGTTGAAATATTGACAGTTGCATGGCAGTATATATTTGCTAATTTAATGTACGTTAAGAAAAACTTAACTCTTTACCGTAAAAATGAAAACAAGGAATAATCATTAACTACCGTCTACAAAAAGTTCATAACTCATTTGCTGGACTCGGTATACAATTCTTCAACAAATTACCTCTTGAAATAATGAACCACTGTTAGGAATTTTCTTTTAAAAAGGGGTTATTACACTGAGATGATGGGACTAGGTTAGATAAATGAAAGATGTTTATAGCTTGGTTTCCTATATTAAAATAAAATTAAAATACATACATTGGTGCACCAAAGAGTCGTAATACTAAGTCAGATAAACATAATACTTATTCTAAAGCAGTACACTTAGTGGCTATAATTTATTAAATGGACTACACAATACACTAGAATAGAATAGAATAGAATATTTTATTTGCATAAATGTGGTAATTACAGTAGATGTTTTACAATAATACTTAAGCACTAGACACATTCAGCCATATTAACATAGCATGCAAATATTTGAATTAAAAATAGGTACAATTAATATTTAATACAATGCGACTAAAAATAATAATATTTTTTACAAAGATAATGAAATTCGTAATGTCTTAATTACTACACCAAAGCATTTCTAAAATGATACGATTTGCTTGTATATTTTTTTAGGAAATCTTTTACTGAATAAAACGTTTCTGCTATTAACCATTTTCTTAAAGTAATGCAAAACTCATAGTACGGGAGGCTGGTAATATTTGTTGGCAATGCGTTATAAATAAGTGGAGCCATGTAGACACAACTATTTCCAAACATTTCCAGACGAGGAACTGGCAGTTTTAAGTGCGAGTAATTAATTTTTCGCTTTTTGGTATTATCGCAAGTTTCAAAAAGCATCATATTACATTTAACAAATTTTGCTACTTTACACTACAACACTATTAAAGAATTTCTAGATGACAAAACATCATGGGGCTAGTTGCTTTTTTAAATTCACTATTATTGTTATTTTTATGACTGTTTATTAAACTCTCTTCTTAATTAGTAACATGTTAAGTGGAGGTGCCTTGTGAACAGTCATGATGTTTGCAGGGTTTGTATATTTTTATGATTTGTTGAAGCTAGTTTGAAGAAGTGATGAATTATGTTATGATTAAAAAACAATATTACATGACCGTGACCATGCCAGACTTTTTTCGTGGGCATTAATTACGCCTAGACTCTTAAAACAGAATTAAAATGTTATGGAACCTTTTTATTATATTTGTAGTCTTCCAATGAAAATAAAATGGTTTGGAGATCTTACTTTGACAGCCAATTTATCCCAAGATGCAAACATCCCACCATGCTGTTACTGTGTACATTAAATGAACATGTATTTAACAATTTTAATTATATATAAAGAGTACTTGTACAAATGTACATACACACACAAGCTAAACATTTCTGATGTAAGCTCAACATTGTATAGCAAACCTATTTAGTGGTAGCTGTGGCAAGTAAGCAATTGTGGCAAATGTGCAGCGTAGACCGCACCATATTATGTAAAAACTCGAAAGGATAGCATTACTGAGGTTTAATATACCAACTGAGTCTAGCTCATTTAAGATGATTACCACAATTCTAGAGTGAAAGTAGAAAATCTAGAGAGGGTAGAAAGACTTAATTAGCATCGTAATTCACTTTTCCGTTCCGATAGGCTGGAGGGAATTCGATTAAAACTGGCGGTGAAACACTTTTATAACAACTGATACACAATTTCATAGTTGGTTACGACTTAAACATTTTAAGTGTGCGCCCGTTATGAAAGTTTTTGTTTTAAAAGAAAAGAGATTTTGACCTTTTCGAGTAAAAGTTTATTGTGAATATATCTTTATTGATAAGCTTTGTTCGGCATTTGAGGAGTTATTATAAACTTCTAATTTACTTGTAACATCGTTGATTATAAAAGTTTACAGTGTATAAATTTGTAAGTTTCAAAGTTCAATGTGGGAGGTAAACTTTGCTATTTCAGATTGGAAACTAAATTGCCTTCTAGTGTTAAGAATATCATTTTATCTCTATTAACATGCAGTTCCAAATAAGTTATAGTTTAGTTTTACCTGTTCTGGGCCCAAGTCTTGCAACCAATAGGATAAATCGCTAAAAAGTAAAGGCCTTATTACAAATCAAAGACTATGAATGTATGTCTGACACCTGAATGAATACTAAATGAATTAGAAGGTATATTTTATGACATTGTTCTCACTATGTGAGACAAATGCTTAACAGTAATTCCCTTTAGTTCACGTATAATAACTGTTGTACAGATAAGGCTAAAACTAAATTTTGAACTATATTAAAATTTAGTCCTTGTAATAAGAGATTGCCGTTATGAATCAATGAGAAGAAGGCAAAAATATTTTTCTGTGTAGACACTTAAGTATATCACTGACCATCTCATCAATGGCAGTCAAGTAGAACCACCCAGTCCCGAAAATTAACGTTCAAAAAGCGCTAACGCTCATTTCATCATCAATATTTACCCTTTGTTTACTTTGAATATTAGTGATGTTCGCTTACTTATAATCTTCGCGTTATCGATTAAGGAACATTGTTTGTATATCTATTTACATTGTTTGTTTGTTAGCTAGTCCTTGAGGACGAAACTATTGACCTCGTTTATAATATAAGGACGAAAATCTCTTTACGGATCAAGGAAAAACAACAAGATGCTACAATAATTGTTATGAATTATGAATGTAAACATCACCCTAAAAGATCATGATTTGGATAATGTACGTGTTGAGAAAATATTCTAATTAGAATAATACATGTCTTCATCTTTAAAAGAAATCGAGTACATAAACTCACAGACAATCACATCGACTGCAAACGGCTCAAAATTTAATCAGAAAGAAGGTAAAGGAATTGACAGCGTTTAAGAATCTCTTTTGAAGCAGGCGTAGTGGTCGTTCTGTAGTTGTGTATAACGAAACAGTAGGTTCGATATGCACAGCTACAGAGCGGCCTACACGACTCTCAATCTTATTTCAAACTCAGTCGTCTCTAATATCATTACAGATTAAAAGAGCAAACCAATTCCCCCTCAAATGAAATCGCCTACGAAATCCATTAATTAATATAAACTAGTTATAAATCGTCATCTAATTGTCCAAACAAGAAGCGCCTCGACAGCTTTTAGTCCGAGATGTATTTCAATTAATGCGAAGCTACGGGGATATTGCTAAAGCAAAACAGGTCGCGGACAGATTATTAAAGTTCACTTGTCAAGATTTGTAAGATATATTATCTTGTAAAGCACCAATTTCAGCGTCTAGAAGCTTTAGGGCTTGGGTGTAGGTACTTAGCAAAGCGTAGAGCAGCGCGTTTTTCACTGTCCAACTATTATCGACATTGTTCTCATCTATAATCATCATAACTTCCAAACGAATGCACCAAATTGGATAAATCTTGTTTGTTCGTTATTGTCAGGAAAAGTTTGAAATGAATGAAAAGAAAATAGCAAACAAATATGGTGGAATAAAGTTCTCCGGGTCAGCTCGTTTCAAATAATGTTCAAAATCACTTAACAAAACTATGCATAGAACACGCACGCACACACACAACAACGATTATGTAAAAATTGATTTTAGACTATTTACATTTTTTATTTATATACGATACAAAATGAGTGAAAAATGCTCTCCGCTGGAGTTCGGTATAAGGTGTCGGCCCTAAGATATATTAGTAAGACGCCAATTTTAGCGCGTCTAGGAAGCTCTAAATTGACTTATATCTAATAAGTGAAGTGAATCAGTCTTATCAGAGTTATTAGGTATCGTTTAGTGTCTTGTAACTGAAATCTTATTGAGTTACAGTAAACGTATATACCTGCTTGTTAATTGCTATAGATAAATAAATATAATGGACCAAGATTGAAGCGCGAATAAACGCCTAAAATATTCAGAACTTATCGTATGAAATTATGTGAATTCACTCGTAATAGGAGGTCCTATTTAGTTGGAAAGGTTAATAAAATGAAAATAAATTTTAAGACCACGATCGGTACTAGTTTTTTTTATTTGTTTTCAAAGAGTCAAGTTATTGTTTTCAGACCTGGAGACAATATGACCCACAATGTAGCGTATCCAGAGTAAACATTTTGATAGCATATTTCACGCGCCCAACTATTTCATATTTATCTGATCAATAACCCAGATTGATGAGAAGATTGGTGCGATCTGTTAGCTAGGACTCGCCGAATTATTTTTTAGCGTTTATTACATAACCTAACTACATATTTTTTATTGTAATAAAACCGCTTAACATAAAAATGCTTTTTAATTTATTTTATTTTCAAGTTTTTAGTTTTGTTGTTAGTTCATAGTGAGCCCTATTCTACCAATCAAGCCCTTTCCTTTGATACCTATATTGAGGTATTTGTGAAAAATATGTAATCCGCCATTTTGTGGCGGCAGCCATCTTGGATTTTTCATAGTGAGCTCTATTCTACCAATCAAGCCCTTTCATTTGATACCCATATTGAGGTTGTTGTGAAGAAATATGTGATCCACCATTTTGTATCGGCGGCCATCTTGGATTTACAATCATAAGGAATATATTATGTTGTATTGTCATCAAGATTAAGAGTGTGTATCAAATATCAGATCAATCTGTCATCAGGAAGGGGGTAAAATTCCAATTACTAAATTTGACCCAAACAAACAAATAAATAAATAAAAAAACCGTTTTATAAACAGGTCAAGCTAAATATAAAAAAAATAAACATAAAAAAAACCGTTTGAAAACCGTTTCATTATTTTGTACGGCAATTTTGTACCAGGCATTTCTACTGAAAATACATATTAAAAAAAATAACTTTATAAACTATAACCGTATATAGTTATATAGTTTTTAAACTATTTTTTTTAATTTAATCCTTTTCCGTATCCCGGGCACGGGCATGTAAACTAACTGTGCAACATTTACATTGTCACATTTAAAGGAAGAAAGAAAGAAAATAGGTACGTCAATACGTTTTAGCCGTGCGAATTGTAAGTACAAGCTCGATTAAAACTTATATTTTGACAGAAGCAGTATAATATATGTACATACTAGCTTTTGCCCGCGGCTTAGCTCACGTTAAATTCGGGGGTAACACAAAACTCCTTCATCATTCGATAGTAATTTTCGTTTTAATTCTGTTCATAGGGACTAATAAGAAATATAATCGTAAGAAGTATTTAAACATTTCTGTAAACAGTATTTTTAGAGTTCCGTAGTCAAAAATGGTTAAACACGGAATCCTTATAGACGCGCTAGGTCTGTCAGTATATCACAGCCACTTTATGCCGATACCACTTTATAACTATTCAGTTTACTCATTTGAAAATTGATAGGTAGATGTATTCTGTGAACCGCATTACGACGTTATAGAAAATAAATAATATTGCATATTAAGGGGGGCTCTTCATACATGGAACTGATGTGGAAAATGGATCATTAAAAATTACTTTGAGGTTCCTAAAACCATTGTTTCTCAAAGTCAATCGTTTGAAAGATGTACTGTTCCAAAGTGGTAAAATGGGTGTGTGTGTCCCTATAAATTTTAAAGTAAGAGAGTGAAAAATTAAAAAAAATATATGCTGTAGATCGTTATAAAAACTTCCAACGAAAATTGGTTTGAACGATATGTAGTCAGCAGTTTTTTAAATAAAGCACAGCTTAAAAACCGCAAATATAGCTTTGTCGTTTATACAAATACTATTAATAGTTAGTCGAAGATAATAGCAAGTGGATACCTCCACTACGGAACCCTTCATGAGCGAGTCTAAATCGCAATAGCGAATAGCTTTTATAATGTTTCGTCCTCGGTGTTACTTCTAGCCGTTTGCCATTACAAAGCTTTGGTGCAGTAAGGTGCATCCGCATTAACAGGACTGGAACACCAACGGTCAGTCTCAAGTTGCGTGAAGGTACTCCTGATAGTTGTAAGGAGTTCAGAAACTGAACTCCTTATAAGTATCAGGAAGTAACTTGGTCAATATTCATGACATTATCTACCGAAAGGTCAATCACTTTGCATACAGTCAAATGTTACAGCCATGGTCCGATATATCTCTATACACACTTTCGCATTTATGAGTAGAGAGTATTGGTTCAGCCGGTTTAGCGTGAAATCGGTACATACATACGTACACATTTTTGCATTTATACCTAATATTTTAGTAGGGATTAGCCAAGGCTGTAACAATAATTATTAGTTTATATAAGTAAGCGAACGAAGTAATGACAGTGCACCATAATAATGACAATGTATAATGTGACAGTACTGACACATGCGCAGCACTCAATTATTACAGCGCATGCGTTCTTACTGTCAATAGGTAGTAGGATTAGCCCTACAAACTTCGACTCTCTCTAAAATCGAAAAAAAAGAGATTATTTTTTGCAACTAATTATATCCTATGTGTTTTTGCTGGTTCTGAGCTACAATCCCCACCAATTTTCAGCCAAATCGGTTCAGCCGTTCTTGAGTTATAAATAGTGTAACTAACACGACTTTCTTGTATATAAATATAGATTTGTAATGAACTCAATGAGACCTTTCATTTGATACCAAACACGTAGGTAATGATTATCTAAGTTTTATTTTTTTTTGAGGTTGGAATCTGAGGTATTAATTC
Source organism: Euclidia mi (assembly GCA_944739405.2). Lineage (NCBI taxonomy): Eukaryota > Metazoa > Arthropoda > Insecta > Lepidoptera > Erebidae > Euclidia > Euclidia mi. Next base: position 28,874,635 of record OX123204.2, read on the forward strand.
CGTAACAGAAAATAAATCAGTGTCAGATAGCCCATTTATCTAGGAAAGCTATAGGCTATAGAACAACCCGCTATGAGCCACGGAAGTGCAGCAGTAGCCTTAGATAACGCGGGTTTAACCGTGGGCTCATCTAGTATAATTATATTAAGATAAAAATCCTTCCCATTTCATTATATTCCTGCGATAAAACTTATCGATTTTAAATAATATTGATTCTAAAATGACGTTTTAACTCAAAGACTTTATCACCACACCACATACAATAATGGATCGTCCTGCTTTAATCCAGTTTCTAAGGTAATCGTCTCAGTTTAGACTTCGTTTTATTCGCCAACGTCTGCCTCTAATTGAGCGTTTCGATTCGTGACGTCATCAGAAATCGTCTCAGAGAATCTCACGACATGCAAACCCTTCAGGAAAAATATACACGTTAATGCATAATTTAAACCTTTCGCCAATACGCTTTGTGTCGCGCTATCAATAACATAATCTGATAAATTGATTACCGTTTGCTGTTGGGTGGGGTGTTCATTTTTGCCGCTTACCCTCTCATGATGGCTAATCAATTTATCAAACTTTTTCGTGTGCCATTTAGTACGCAGATCGTAAATGCGACTAGATTGGTTGTACGTTACACGGTCGCACAAGTTAAAGTCACTGTTTGATAGTACTTCACTACACTGTGTATGCACTTTATATAGGTCACACTGTACAACACCTAGCTCATACCGACAACTGCGAATTAATTGTCTTAAAAGACGAACACTGGCGTTATGTAGAATGCCATCGGAATAAAGAATGTCCTTACGCGGTTTAACAGCTTCGCTGCCGAGCACCACGGGCACACGGGCCGCACCGGTGTGCGGGTAAGGTGGTGTGGCCCGTGGTGCCGGCCATGCACCGGTGCGGGCTAGCGTCTATGAAATTTCCTACACTCAATGCGCCGCCGGCATCGGGCGAGAGACTTTTTGTTTGTAGTGGCACTGTGCTTGAAATTCTGAACTTTCGTAACGTGGTTTTGGTTTTTTGATAAGTTGGACGGTTGTGTTTGTGTGGACAAAATTAAAAACAATAAAAATTGATCCCGGTGAAGGAACTTCTGGTTCTAATAGAATTAATAGAAATCAAAAACAAGTGTTTACGATTTTAGAGGACAGTGATATAGAGGAGGAATTGTTCGCTGATCATTCGGAAGACGACTACCTGCCTAGTGAGGAGGATTTAGCGTCTGAAAGTGAAGGGGAGGTGCAACTTTACAATATAGAATTACGCCCTCTGGGACATCGAACTTCTTCGCCCATAACTCAAGATCAAGACCTGCAGGGTAATTGAGGGAATTCTATGGCGAAGTAATGGGAATCGAGCCTATTGATTATTTTAATTATTTTTCAATGACAATTTGTTCACGCTGATTTGTAGGGAGGCAAATGCCCAGTCTCAAAGATTATTAGATGCTCATAAACGGCCACGAAACGAGGAAGAACCAAATATAGGTAGAGATTATTCGAGAATTACCTATGGGAAAGATATGACCGTCCCTGAGATGAGAATTTTTCTCGGCCTCCTATTTCACATGGGGACTATGCCTCTGAGGCGTCTAAGTGATTATTGGAAAAAAGATAGACTATTTTCAATATGAATTTCTGCTCAGCAAATGAGCAGAAACACTTTGGCATTGCAATATTTGATTTATTTCAATGCCAAAGTGTACCTAATGCCATTTCAGAATGGTTTTTTTTTTGTAGTTTATTTTGTAATAGAAGTGCTAGATTTTATTAGGGTGCATAGGGTTCCCACCAAGAACTTAGGGTCCCAAGCCAACCTCACCTGCAAGTGATGCACCTGCCGATCAACGGACGAGGCTCTGGCAAACAAAATACCCCGATAAGCGGCAATAGGCTCGCCACCTATTACGTGGGATCAAAACACTGGCGATATGGGAGAAAATATGGGGTTTTCGGTGCGCACAGACCATACAGAAAATCAGAGAAAAGTTGGAAAGATGCACATGCTCTCTGCATTAGGCTTCAACTTAATTTGCCAGTTCTACATGGGTCTTCTTCTACCACGAGAACAAAAAAATCACGTGAGTTGCTTTCGTCTAATACTATGTCACGACGCAAAACAACTGTTATCTAGTCGTCTTCGTTTTTTAACAGTTTGACATTTTATCGGCATTAGATAGATATATAAATATGCACACCCAAGTAATAAAATGCATTTGAAAAGTAAGATACCCAGGGTAAGCGGAGGGCGCTGTGTCATCATCAGCCTTTAACAGTCCACTGCTGGACTAGGCCTCTCCTTTGAAAGGAGGAATTGGCCCACTATACCACGCTGGCCAAACAGGTTGGTATAGGGTTTGTATCAAGTTTTCTTTCTCTTACAATGCTGTTCTCTGCATAATATGCTCCCTTTGTCGGCTTTTACCATACCCATGGGATGATATGGAGTGGTGACATTCCGTATTCTTAATCCATCACCACACGGACAACACGGGTGCTGTGTAAAGCGTGCTCTTCCGTCATCGGCGCTATCCGCATACAGACGTCGTGTTCATCCCGCGGCATGGATTAGAGCCTTTGCTCTTATCAGAACGAGCCGATGCGACGGGCTAAAAGAGATGTACGATATTGAGAGATGTGCGGTAGAAGACGATCTTTTGTAGTCAGATCAGATTCTATCGCATCGCGAGCCGCGTTCTTTGTCCTTAGCAAAGTCGTGGCCGGGCCCTTAACTTGGCGGTCCAAGTTTTAAAACGATTTTTCAGGTGTAGCGCAATAGATACTCTGATAACTGTATTATGAAAAAAAAGGGTAGTTTTTTGGATGGCCTGATTTATGTTTGGGATTGTTTAAAGCCAAATCCAATAAGTAAATGTTTCTTCGTTAAAGTCCGCTTTAAATGCTTAAAAATCTCATGTTACATCAATCATTCTTCATTAATTATATTTTAAAGTATTGTTTTGGGGATGTGGATGGCTTTTAAAATACAACAAACCTATCCACTTTACCTTATAAACTTATTTTTCTTCTAATAAATTTGAATATTTCTTTGTTGTTGTTGCAATTATATGTTCGTTTGATACGTTTTTCGTGACTTGTACTGTTTGTTAGCGCCTTCCTTATAATTATGACAAGAAATATAAATATATGTTTGAAATTTAAATCGCTGGAATATTATGTTGTTTGATTTTTGATTTAGTGCCAAAATATTTAACTATTTCGTCGCGCGCTATTTATTTATTTCATTAAAAAGTCTCACAAAATATTAACACGAATAACACACAACCAATGACCCATTGCGGGAGACTGCATTAGGCCTCATTTACGGAGACGCGGGGCGTCTCGCGTCGCGTGTGGCGTGACGTCTCGCGGCGCGTCGGACGTTTTTCTGTTTACAGTGGGGCGGCGCGTGAAGCGGCACGCATCATCGCACGCGTAAACACAAACTTATAGCAATATACGACGTTGTTCATAGAGAAGCGAGACGGGAAGAGTGGCGGTGCCCGCCGCTGCGCCCGCGGCGAAACCTCAAGCGTGTAGCGAAGAACGCGGCGGGCATCGCGGCGGCGCACGCTCACCTCGATCAAATCGACTAGTTTTATGTTGGCGAGAGAATTGCATATTCCCCAAACTTCTCATGTTCCGTTGATGTAAGCACTGGGCCACTTCTTATATTAAATAATTCACTTTTTAACATTGAATTTTCTTCTAAAAAATAGTCGATCATATCATACTCCATTGCGACGGTGACTACGTCTGTGTTGCGCGATTTCTAAATAAGACTGACAGAAGATTCCGCCTCTAGCATAGCTTCATCGAGAATTGCCGCTGCGTGCGCCGCCGCGATAAACGCCGCGTGGGACGCGTCGGTGCCATCCGCGGGCTCGGCCGCAAAAAAACGCCCCATTTCAAACAAACGCGTCTAAAATCGCTTCTCCGTAAACGCACTCATACTACGCCATATATTTGAATTCAGTGCGGGCCGCGCCGCTCATCGCAACGCGCGACGCCCCGCGTCTCCGTAAATGAGACCTTAGGGTAACAGGAGCTCCAGCTATGTTTTTCATCAGACAAGGTTTGCATAAATCATTAAGAAAATTTTTAGAGAACACGGTTTAATCACTATACTTCTAAAAGTGATGCTCATTAGAAGAAACTCTCACATAATATCTTACTTTACTTAGGACTCTTTTGGGGTCGAGATTCGACATCACCGTCCAAAGACTATCTTTGCCAAAAATTTTTAATATTTAGTTTGGTTGCTCCTAGAAAGTAATCGTTGCGATAATTTTTTAGCAAGAAATATTGCATCGATATCCTGTAATGTCTTACTAATTAAGAACTTATACATAATTACGTTATAAGTCACACGACCCATCATATTGATTTAAACTGCGCTTAAACGTTTATGTATTTCATTAGCAATGCTTCCACAAGAAATAATATTGTAGACAAACTTAACGACACGTGCCATGTGTGTGTCGGATTCACCCACGATGGGTCCCGTAGTAGACGGACAAACAGACAGACAGACATGACAAATCTATAACGGTTGCATTCTCTGCAATTGGGCTACAGAACCCTAAACACTTATCACCAAGTCCTGTTACATCTATGAAGAAGACCAAATTTTCTCTATATCTTCGTAAATGACTAGCTCCTTGGTCCAGTGGATAGCGTCCTGGGTTCGATTCCCGGATCGAGCAAAAGTGTTACTGGGTTTTTCCAAATTCTCAGTAGCAGCACGGAGTCTGGTGATGTGCCCGGTAACGGCAATAGGCTTGCCCCCTATTACGTTGGACCTAATAATTCATGGCGAAATGAGGATACAGGCGTGAGTCTATATAAAATATAATATTCGTACATTAACAGCCCAAAGCCTTTGTTCTAATTCGAGCTCTATGCAATAAAAATGTAAACGAACATTTACAGAGAATTCTCGTTAATGAGTAGGCAAAGCTGGCATCGCTTCAAAACTTTCTCGTAAATTTAATGCACTGTTTAAAATGTATGCAGTATGTACTAAAATATGTGCACCAATTATTAAAAGACGTACCACCGAGATGCGAACAAAGTTAGTACTGTGTATATAGCTTAAGTTATAATGAATTGCGTTAAGAGCACAGCTGGAAGAAGCACTTGAAATTTAAGTGTTTCTTAAATCTTGAATCCTTGCTGCAAGTTGTGGCGTATGAGATTATAAAGTTCGAGAAATTTAACAACAATAGTTTGTACACAAGTTCTAAAAGGATTTTGTGGATAACGTTAACGAGATTAAATATTCCTACTCTTTTATTTATTTAACTACATGAACCCACGGTTACACTTGCTTTCTTTCGGGCTACTGCTCGGCACCCGTAGCTCATAGCTTGTTGTTATATTGCCTTTAGCCTTGCTCAATAAATGGACTATCCAACGCCAAAAGAATTGTTCAAATCGGACCAGTAGCTCCTGAGATTAGCGCGTTTAAGCAAACAAACTCTTCAGCTTTATTATAGTATATAGTATAGGTACAAATTCAGTGTTGATTGATCTTCGTTAGAAAATATTCAAATTCTATTGCTTGACAACATGAATATTCACAATAAGTTTGAATTCGCCTGATCAATTTAATGGTCGGTCTATTAAAAAAGATGGCTGATTAATTCTATCGCGGTAGCCACAATAAGTGTGTTCCGACTTCCGAAACTCTGACAACGGTGAAATAATATATAAATGATTGTACCTATACGCCACACACCCAAACAGGTCATACTTATAAACTTACAGACGTAAACATTCGTCCTAATAAGAAAGATAGCTAGTTAAATATATGGACCGGCCGATCTGTCACATTGTATTATACTTGGAATCTAAAAGGATTATGCCCTAACTACGAGTGTTAGGTAATTATCTGAAATCTTTCTGGGCAGTTCATTACGGCGGACAATGGCTCGCCCCATCTAATTAATTAGATCCTCTAGTCTTAAAACAGCTTTATTTAAGGTATCCGGCGAATTTCCTTGTAAAATTTTAGGATCCAAGGATTTGCCTCGTTATTTGGTGATTCCTTTTCATTATAAAATGGCTAAAATGGAACCTAAATTCTAGGATCATTTTGTTGTCCGCCCATTCGTCTGTCTGTTTGTCAAAACCATTTTTCTCTGGAAAGTGTCTAAATATCAAATTAAAACTTTAAGTTCGATTTACAAGAAGATAGGAAAAATATACCTAATTCGTCATAAAAAGATCGTTTTCTTCTAATTGATTAGAGTACTTATTTCAAATTAATCCTAAGTATCCTCCCAGAACAGAAATTGGTTTGATATTTGATAATTAATTTTATTGTAGCTTAGTTAGTTAGTTGGCCAGGTGTTTTCCGCACTTAGCCACTGAATTGGGCCATTGTGCGTGAGCAGTGACACGGTTGTCGCCTGCTACTCATACCATGCAAGCTCCTTCCAGAAGACCATGAGTTGACCAGTGTTGCGTATGGCTTCGCTCATGGTTCTGGGATTGTTCAGGAACCTCGTCCGTTGGTTGCTCACGCTGGTACAATGTAGGATCACATGAGCAGGTGTTCCTTCGGTCTCGATGCAGCCCCTACATAGTGGGCTGTCCGTGACGCCGATATTGTAGAGATGCTTGTTTAGTGGACAGTGGCCGGTTATTATGCCAGTGAGATGCTTGAGTGTTTTCCGGTTGGCGTGCAACAGTTTTTGCGAGAGTCGTTTGTCTAATAGGGGAAAGGCATCTTTAGATTGCCTACACTCTTTTAACTCTGCCCTCTCTTTTACATGTTGTTGTAGGGTTCTCTCGCGTAACCACGTTTTTAGTTGGTTGAAAGGTATCGGAACAATTGGTTCGGGTCCCAGAGTTGTTGTGTCCGATCCTTTCCTTGCCAGTTGGTCTGCTGCGTCATTGCCTCGTATCCACTGGAGCGTGACCCGATTCCTCGCTGCAGTTTTCTGCAGCTCTTGGTGGCACTCCTTAATGAGGCCGCTGTTAAAGCAGTTGCCGTCGAGAGCTTGTAGTACTGAGGCACTGTCTGTGATGATGCGTATTGACAGGTTACTCACGTTTCTGGCCGCGATCGCCGTCGCCGCCCTTATAATCCCAACGCCATTCAGCTTGGAAGATGGTGTTGAGTTTACCAAGCGATGTTGAGAGATTGATGTTCAAGTCATGGGAGAATACTCCGGCACCTGTCCCATACTTTGTTTTTGAGCCGTCTGTGTATACTCTAACTTCGTATATACCAGAGCTATCCTTGTGCTCTTCTTGCAGTTGTATGCGGTATTTTTTGTCAAAGACAAAGGTTTTAGGTATGAGGTACGCACGTTGCATCTAGCATCGGGATCTCGATAGTTAATGTCCTTTTCAGGCGTGCATGGGTTATTCGGTCGTCTCTTCTCCAAAGCCCGAACTTATCGAGCCGGATCGTGGCGGCACCTGCTTCCTGCTGGATGGTGTGGTGCAGTGGTCGCAAGTCGAGGAGCACCTCCAATGCCGCCGTTGGAGTTGTTTTCGTGCAGCCTGTTGTGGCCAGACAGGCGAGGCGTTGTATGCTCTGCAGCTTGCTCTTGACTGTGCTTAGTTGAGTGCGTGGCCACCAAACTATTGCACCGTATGTGAGCATGGGGCATATTATGGCAGTGTAGATCCAGAGGGTGATGAATGGTTTGAGACCCCATTTCTTGCCAATTATTCCCCTGCACTGCCAGAAAATTGTACATGCTTTTGTGGTTTTAGTGGTGAGGTGTTTATTCCAGTTGAGCTTGTGGTCGAGTGTTACGCCCAGGTACTTGACTTCACTCGATAGGTTAAGCTCCGTGCCAAAAAGTTTTGGTTTTCTGGTCATATGGGTGTTCCTTTTGTTGGTGAAAAGTACTAGCTCCGTTTTATTTGGGTTGACCGTCAGTTCATGATGGTTGCACCATTGTTCCATGATCCTGATGGCTGCTTGCATCCGATAATGGATCATGTCTTCCGAGTTTCCTTTGATTAGGATGGTTATATCATCTGCGTAGCCGACCGTGTAGAAGCATTTGTCATTTAGGCTTCTCAACAGATCGTCTACCACTATGTTCTAAAGCAAGGGTGATAGGACACCTCCCTGTGGGCAGCCTTTTGCTACTATCCCCCTTGTGGTGGTGTTATAGCCCTTTGTTTCAGGAGTTGATCAATCTAGCCACTGACGGTTTGTTTCGAACTTGTCGAGGGCTCGGCTAATGCTGCTGAATTTAGTTTTGTCGAAGGCGCCTTCTATGTCAATGAAGGCGCCTAAGGTCATTAGTTTGTCAGATAGCGCTGTCTCTATGGTCCCCACTACGGAGTGAAGCGCTGATTCCGTTGATCTACCGCTTCTGTAGGTGTGTTGTTGCGGGTGTAGTGGTCTGCCTAGCAGTGCGCCTTCCCGCAGGTATCTGTCAGCGAGCCTCTCCAGCGTTTTCAGCAAGAAGGAGGTTAAACTGGTAGGTCTGAACGATTTTGCTTGAGTGTAATCCGCTTTGCCCGGTTTTGGGCGAAATATGACTTTTACTTCCCTCCACCTTCGTGGTATGTAATTGTGCGCTATAGATGCTCTATATATGCTGAGTAGCTGTGGCACAATCGTTGTGCAGCCCCATTGTAGAAGTGCTGGTGTTATTTCGTCCAGGCCTGCAGATTTGTACGGCTGGAAGCTATCAATTGCCCATTTCAGCTGGTTCACGGTAACCATGTTGTTGGCTATCGTCCAGTCTGTTTGGGTCGGTGGTCTGTGTTCTGATTCTTCCCAATCACAGTCGTCGGTCACAGTGCAACCTGGGAAGTGTGTTTCGATTAGCACATGGCTTATTTCCATGTCTGTAATTGCGTAGGTGCCATAAGGCTTTCTGATGGAGCTTAGGGTCTTGTTGCTGTCCTGGGATAGGATCTTCTTTACCGTGGCTGCCTCGCATGTGGAGTTAATGTTGGTGCAGAAATTTCGCCAGGACTCTCCCCTGCGGAATCGTATGCGTTTCTTGTAGTGCGACTGGGCTTCTTTATATTTGTCCCAGTCCGTGTCTTTCCTTGTGTTTTTGGCCCGGTTGAAGAGTTTCCTCAGATTACGCTTGAGTTTCTCCAGTTCTGATCCCCACCATTGAGTTTTACTACCAGTCTTCGGTAGTGTGGTGCGGCAGGCTTGTTGGTAGCTACGTTGTATGCATTTCGTTAATAAATTAGTGTTGTGTTCTATGTGTGCAGTGCTGTTGGTCATGTCATTGAAATTTGACATGGCTATTTCTTGTTCGAGCATGGTCTTGTATCTCGCAATGTTGGTATTGCGTGGGTTGCGCTTTGGTTGTAGGACCCTCTCTTGCACTTGTATGTCATAGCAGATACGCCTGTGGTCGGCAAAGGATGGTTCGGCGGACACATGCCAGTTCGACGAGTGACGAGTTCCGCGGCCCCATCCGATGCCAGTGTAACGTCTACTATGGTTTGATATCTTGAGCTAACAAAGGTGGGCTCTGAGCCCTTGTTGACTACAGATAGGGTTGTTTGGAAGATGTATTCAGTTAGGATCTCACCTCGTCTATTTGCCTCAGGGCTTCCCCACAGTGGATGGTGGGCGTTGGCATCTGCCGACAGTATTATTTGCCAGCCGTGGTCCTCACAGTGCTGTACTAGCTTGGCCAGCTCCTTCGATGGGATCTCCTCATCTTCAGGCATGTAAACCGAGACTAGTACCAGCATCTGATCGCCGGGCCCTGTTCGTATCCCCACGGCGGTGAGGTCTCTAGAACAAAAGTTAGTCAGCAGCAGTGCTGATATCGTTCGGGAAATGTTTAAGCATGTTCTCGGCTTAGGCGCCGAGCTCTTGTGCAATATCTTACCTCCGATGTTGTTAAGTCCACATATGGTGTCACCTCTAATCCACGGCTCCTGGATTAGGGCTATAGTGTGGTGGTTAACCTCCAGTAGCCTGTGTAGGGTAGCCGTTGCAATCTGCTTGTGCTGGAGGTTCGTTTGTACGACTCTAGTCTGACGAAGATCCGAGAACATTGATGTCCACGGACTCCCCGTCAGACGAGTCGTGCTCGTCGTCAACTCCCGTCACAGCGGTGTTTGTCGCTGCGGGTGTTGTGTGTGCACGGGCTGTGCCCGACGTGCTGGGAACGGCCGGTGTTGTCTCTCGACCCTGCGTCTGTCTACTGGCAAACGGCATCTCCCTTGGCACGGCAACCGTCCTGCCAGCCCCTGCTCCGGCAGCGTGGAACAGTACGTACACGCTGCCGTTGAAGAAGGAGACTCGGAGGTCTCGCGCCTTGATTCTCGGGACCTCCGATTCGGGGATGCCCAAGGACAAGTATAGGCCGTGCTCTTGCATGGTGGCGCTGTACAGTTGCCATTTTTGGACAGCGTACCACGGGTTTTGGGCAGCTAGGAGTTGGTGGATCTTCGGGAGTTCCAGGCTGGTCGACCTCAGCAGCCAGAGTGATACGCGTACGCGTTTCGCAAGATCCGTCTGCCTGATGACGGTCAGCCTGGTTCCTTCGATCGGTGACTTCAGTCCCGCTACCGTTTGTTTGAGCCACGCCAGTGACTTCTCGTCCTCGCACCATAGCTTTAGGACTCCTCCCGCTGCGAGGGGTTTGCCTCTAAAGGATGGAGCGAGTGCAGGCTCATTGTTTGACGGTGGTGCAAAGGCTGCTTCTTCTGTGGGTGGAGTGGCAGCGACGGCCACCATCAGATGCGAGTTAGTCGCATCGGCGTAGCTCAACGCTGCCCTCTTTGGAGTTGCGTCCACTCTTGCACGCTTCGTCGTGGCGCTTGATGGTGTGTCGTCATGACGGTTCCTCTTCAACGGTGTCGCCGAAGTGGGCCGTCCCGAGAGCGCCGGGGTGGTCAGTGCGTGTCGAGGTCCGCCTTTTCTAGGGCCGCGTTTGCGGCGTGGCCCGGTGGTGCCCCATGGGGCTGCTAGCTCTGCATCTCCGACTGCCGTCGGAGGGGCGTGACGGGGGGTGCCCTGCGCTGCACCGGCCGGAGCGGCGCGTGCAGCCGGCGGGAGCGAGCCCGAAGGCTCACTCTTCGCCGTCCGCGTAGCTTCCGCTTGCGTGCCTGAGCTGCTGCGTCCACCAATCGCTCCGCGTCCGGCCGGTGGCTTCGTCCTGGGCGGTTGTCGCTGGCTGGGGCCGGATGTCCACGCTGGTGCATTGCACCAGCTGTTTGTTGTCTCGCGGGTTGCGTTCGCCGATGTTGTCGGTTCACTACCAACCGTGGGGGGTGCGTTCGCCGACGTTGTCGGTTCCCTACATCCCGCGGGGGGTGTGTTCACCGATGTTGTCGGTTCACTACCTCCCGCGTGTGCTGCGTACTCACGCTGGCGTCGATGATGACGTGAGCGCTTTCCACGGTGTTTACCTCTACCGGTTACGGTTGTCGCGGAGCTAACGTTCGCCTCGCGGCGTTCGTCTGCTCGATGCGGTACAACCGTCCAAGAGGTGGTGGTAATGTGTTCTGCACGAGGCATGGCACTTGCCAGGTCATGCAGGTCTAAACTACTCCTACAGTTTCCTTGTGGACCTTTGAGTGAAACATTGCCCCCCTAGAATACGTTGGGTAGCCTGGACCCGAGGGTGCAGGGAGGGATTCTCCAGCGTCACGGACGCTGGTACCCTCCTGGGGTAGTTCCTTGTTTTGTTCCACTTCCATATTTTGTATATTTCCACTTCCGGCAGGTATGAGCGTGTGCGTAGGCGTGTGTGTATGTGTTTGCATGTAGGTGTGGTGTGTGTATATGTATGTGTGCGCGTCCATATAAATGATTGAATAAGTGTGGTGAATGTATGTGTATGCGTCCTTTGCATGTGTGTGGGTGAGGGCGGCTGGAGGTTTTCATTACGTCTGTTTCATAGGGAACCAGACAAAGAACGGGCGGCAACCTCGGGAAGGATAGTCAACCAGCCTTGCCTTAGGGATCTTCACGACTTGTGCTCTCCCCTAAGGCCATTCGCCAAACTCTGCAATGGACGCGAATGCAGAGAGTAGAAGTCAGTGCAGTTCAATAGATTTCAAATGAAATGAAGTGCACGGGCTTCCGCCCGTTTTATTGTAGGTGCTTCTGTGTTTTATAACTCATCAGTAACTAATTAACAACATTCTTTCTATTTGTATAGGGACACAACACACACACACACTTTTGCCATAAGTATCATTAGTTCAAATTGATTGCAGAAAAGACATGGGAAGACTGAGCTGTTCTATTTTATCTTTCGAAGGTTGTATTATGTATATAGATGGCGACAGTAAAATAAAAATTCATTCCTAACGATTGTTAATTGGAAATATCGATATTAATAGAGACAAACATTGTTCTAGAACTTAAATACTTATAGACATTCTCCTTTCTATACATTAAAAAAAGGACAACTCCCATTTTAGGAATAAATTCTGTGTCATATAACTATCGGACACAATGAACACCCAGACTAGAAACAACAATTTGGAAACCAATTCATTACGTATTTAGTGGTTATGGTAATTAATACTCGATTATAGCTTGTTATGACATGTTTATTAGACAATTATGTTCCAACGTTGTTCTGATTGATTTAGGGCGTACAATACATGACTAATTATTTCGGCTGCAACGTACTTTGTTCTGTGTACACAAAGTGCTACCTCGTGTGGGAATCGAACCCACAACACTCAGCGTAGTGTCAAGCGGCGAGGCGACTGCTTAAACCACTACGCCAACCGTGCAGTCGAGAGTCTCTGTCCAAGTGGAAAGCGTTTCTTGCCTTTCGCAGTACTTTGTTAAACTAGGCCGTGCCTAATTTGCTTTACAGTAGCATTGTGAGGACGGTGGCCAGATGGATTACAGGATTTGACGTCAGGTTTTTCATAACTTCGCAAACAAACTATAGTCTCGTGTCTCTTCTTTAGTATACAGCCATGGAATGAAATGGGGTAGTAACATTTTTTATTAATAAACTGACATGGAAATCGCTTACTTCTTACAATTTCTTTGAATTATTCAGTTAATTTAAAAATAAATCCTATTTTGGTATTGGCCGGCGTACAGGTATTTCAGTCAAGCAGTGTCTCTTTTCTATATAAATTCACAAGTTAAATTTTAGGATGGGTAGCTAAAAGTCTATTACGCCTACATTTTGCACGTTGTATTTTAAATACCACGCGAGTGTAGGCGTTTGGTGAACTGTGCACGTTTGTTCTGAGATTTACAAAGAGTTGAACCTAATTACACTAAGCCCCGGGGCTTCCTGGAAACGTAAGGAACAAATACTACCGGTATTATATAAAATTAGACGGCTTGAAATACAAGCATACAAATTTGTTTTTGGATTTTAAAATTATATGATTAAATCATTACCTTTATTTAAATAATTTACCTATCTGTTAATCTGCTCTGAGTTTACATGACTGTTCTTCCACGTTTAACTAAACCATTATATTATATAACCAGAAAACAGCCCACATCGTCAACCAGCAATATTATTACACCCGATAATTAATTGAATGCTCGACTAACGCTTTAGCAGCGGCTATTGCTACGAGCGGACCCTAGCTCGTAGCCGTAGCCAATCACCGCCCATTAGCGTAGGCCGCAATTAGATAATCAGTAATCAGCCAATGTACTCCAAAAGTTATCACAGCCTACGCACTACGCAAAGCGTAAATACTGCCTGCATTCTGCTTGCACATACTCTACAGTATTTGGCATTCCCATTTTGGCATTATGGAGGATATACGACCTACGGCCATTAAACGATAAGTATTTAATATATCTGCCAGAGTCGACTACGCTGGCCAACTGTGGCTTTGCAGGTCCTACACGCTCTCAAGGAAATTACAGCAGATTAACTCATATGTCTTTATGACTATTTCTTTTTATTATAAAATGCAAACAAATAGCAGGTTAAATTCTTGTTGTTTTCCACTCATATCTTTTTATGCTAGTATTTAAATTAGCGGATTTTCAAACTAACCACTATTTTAACCCTGTATGGATGAACCCCTTTTTAAAACCTCATTTCTTAGTTAGTGCATTCTTTATAAAAATAACCCACTGTTCAAACAGTGGGTTAAGCGGCCGCCTCACCGCTGGACACTGCGCCGAGTGTTGTGGGTTCGATCCCAACACGAGGCAACACTTTGTTGCCTCGCACAAATTGTTGTTTCGAGTCTGGGTGTTCATTGTGTCCGTTAGTTGTATGTTTGTAAAGTTCCCCGCGACACAGCATTTAGTTCTAATGCGGGAGTTGTATTTTTAAAGAAAGAAAGAAAGAAAAACATATCTGCAGTTTCAGAGCCATGACAAGTGATTTCAAATATATATTTAATGTTTTTATCATGTTTTAATGGTTAAAAATTCAAAAAATAAAACTGCTAAAACAGCATAACTCCTCTTCCATAAATTTGAAAAGTATTTGCATTAAATGTTAATGCTTCTCGTATACATTCGCAGAGCAATCCATCATAAGTTTCGCTGACTAAGCTCGCTAATGAGAATTAATTAAATTGTTAAACAAATATAAATATGGTTATGTGTTATTATTAATTTATTATCTCAACAATTGATGTGTGTATTTATATAATTGTAATGCCTGCGTGGCTGTCGGTTACAGCGCTCACAGTAGCCAATATCACTCACCAGCTGTCTAAGTCTTTCATAATAAAAAACTGACTGTACGAACGCTGAAATATGAATAATATTTGTTTATTTTAACTACTTTTAATTATTAATTTTGATAGTAGAATTTTGTAATTTATGTATGAATAACGATATTATTAACATAATTTTATATTTCAAGAAGCTAATGCTTGTAAGACTATGAACTCAAATCTGCAATAAACAAAAAATATTATTATAATTGTTTCCACACACAAAAACATAACATAACATCGCTCCGTTGTGACGTGAAAGAAACACAAACAAAATATATTATACCTACTTGTATTATTCGTATGGATTTACAAAATTTCTAGTCATCCAAATATTTTCATAATCTGTTATACGACACTAAGACAATGTGACCTCAATTTTCCTTACGTTTAAACCAAAACGTGTATTTGAATAGTCACGCCTTCAAAAAGGGGAGGAAATCCACAAATGGGCAAACACACTGTTCCACCATTTAGCTGATGTTTCTTTTTGTCGACCTAATAAAATGAGTGAATGATGAAAGTGTTTGTCATACATTCACAACTGCACGAATGGTGTAGTGGTTCAAGCAGTATTTGAATATTTGTTCCCTAAAGACACAGTATTTAATCTTAGTGCGGGAATATTTGCTTTAAGAACGAATCTTATAATATACTAGCTTTTGCCCGCCGCTTCGCATGCGTAAATTACGATTAGATAAAATATTTTGTACAAAGGAACCTCAAGGAACATACATGCTAAATTTAACCTTCTTGCGCCCAGTAATTTCCGCTGTAATGTGTCAGACAGTCAGTCAGTAACGAAAAGATTTTATATACACAGATTGAAGTGATTCCATTAACCCCTTTAGGAGCGGAATTTCCAAAAATCCTCTCTTAGTGTGCCGCTACACACCTCAAGGAACATACATGCTAAATTTCATCTACTTGCGCTCAGTTGTTTCGGCTGTAGCATGTCTGTCAGTCAATCAGTAACGCAAGAGTTTTATATTATACAGACAGATTATACAAATAAATAATATTTGCCTGTCTCCGTGGTACAGTGGATAGCGTATGCGTCTGCTAAACGGGAGGTCTCGAGTTTGATTCCCAGGTCGGGCAAAAGTATTACTGAGTTTTTCCCAATTCTCAGAAGCAGCACGGAGTCCGCTAATGTGCCCGGTAATGGCAATAGGCTCGCCCCCTATTACGTGGGATCTAATATGCAACATGGCGAACTATGGGTGTAATATTACACCATCTGCCTAGGTTACAGGAGACTATAAAAAAAAACAAACTGTCTGTAATCTCAAAATAACTGAATTGCATATTGTTGCTAACTCCGTTTTCAGTACCCCAATGATTTACTTAGATAGTTTTTCTGTCTGTATATTTATTCAGGGTAATCTTAAAATGGCTGAATCGATTTAGATGTGTATTTTACTAATGGTTCATGAAAACTCTCGAACAAACAATGAAAATTTCATTGAGAATTGAGAAACCGATATACAAAGTTTTGAAGTGATCTATTAAAGTTTTTTTTATATTTCAAAATGGGACACCCTTTCTTAGGGCAGTGACTTCCAAAACTCGTTTTTTGGTGTTCACTAGCGTCATTTGAGGAACCTATATACAAAGTTTGAAGTCAATCCGCTCAAGGAATAATAAGTTTCGTTTAATACACACTTTGAACCCCTATCTAACCCCCTGAGGGTAGGAATTTTCAGAAAATAAATTCTTATTGTTCACTAACGTCGTTTGAGTAAACAATATACAAAGTTTGAAGACAATCCATTAAAGGAATAAAAAGTTACATACAAATTTTGACCCTCAATCTTATCCTCTTAGGGGAGGCATTCCCAAAAAAATAATTCTTAGTGTTCACTTTTATCATTTGAGGAACCAAAATTCAAAATTTGAAGTCAATCCACTGAAAGAATAATAAGTTTCATACACACTTTGACCCCCTTTCTTACCCCTGAGAGTAGGAATAAAAAAAAACGAATTCTGAGTGTTCACTATTGTCATTTAAGGAAACAATATACAAAGTTTGAAGTCAATCCATTACAGAGTTAAAAAGATACATACAAACTTTGACCCCCTATTTTACCCCCTCAGGGTAGGAATTTCTAGAAAAATAATTCTTAGTGTTCACTATCGTCGTTTGAGAAACTAATATACAAAGCTTAGAGCCAATCCATTGAAGGAATAAAAAGTTTCATACAAACTTTGACCCCCAGTTTTACCCCCTTAGGGGTGTAATTTTCAAAAATCCTTTCTTAGTGCTACCGTACACTCCTCAAGAAATATACATGCTAAATTTCATCTTCTTGTGACCTGTAGTTTCGGCTGTAGATGTCTGTTAGTCAGTCAGTAACGCAAGGATTTTATATTGAGACGGGCGATATCAGGTAGGATGTCGGGGTTCAAGAGAAACACTGCTAGGCTGAACAGGTTCTTTATTATGTCTCACTACCGCTGACATACAGTATGTGTCGCGATTTGTATATAGTGTACAGGGCAGCAACATTAATAAATTTTAAATGAGCCACAGAGAAAGAGTAAATAATAGCCAACCTCTATGTAAGTACTGGCCACAACCGGCGGTTCTACGTTTGAGGTTTGTACTTGATATACGAAGAATACAAAGTTACTTTATTACTTCATAGTATTGACATTGTCACATAAAACATATTGTTTAATGTGTATAAATCAGTAATAAAGAGATGTGTGTATAACATTGCATGCTGCTCTGATGAAATCACAAATGGGCGCTGGAGCTAAGTATTTAGTGATTCCTACGGTTTGCGAGTAGCTAGTGTTGTAAAGCTAATTATATGGGATCCTATTGTTTCTACGTATCTAGTGATTGTTAATGTATTGTATGGTAATTCTGTATTGTAATAGTAAAGATGTTTTAGAGCTCGGCTGAGGATAAAGACGTTTATCGCATCAGTCGAGAAAAGAGCGGAGACGTTCGTTAAAAGACCTGGTATCGGTAACTGAAACCCGACAGACATAGTGTTATTAAGAGACCTGGTATCGGTAACTGAAACCCGACAGGTATAGTGTTATTAAGAGACCTGATATCGGTACCTGAAACCCGACAGGTATTGTGTTATTAAAAGACCTGATATATTGTAATTGGCAGTTATATATTCGTAATCTTAAATAGAAATTGATAGAACTGCAATACTAGACTGCCGGTCAGTGGAATCATATAACTTTTTAACCTACAGGTCGAACTGAAAGGATTGTGGAGGAACCATACTGACAAATGCTTGGCTTCGAGGTCAAAAGAGCTGTCTACGTCTTGAGATGTAAGTTAAACATTCTATCTGTCCGCTCATATTATTCAAATTACAGTATCTATCGGCGTTAGTTAGTTATCATCCCCTTAAGCAATATCATACCTCGCCGACATGGTGGAGATGCTGGGATCATTTGATCCGTTTGATCATCATTTTAAAGGCAATGCAATATTAAATCTTATGAAATAGCGTGGCGGATGGAATGTTTTGAAACTTCTAGTGACATTTAGCGGTGAATAGCGGAACTATTTTTAAAATTTTAAAATTGGCATAATGAAATAATTCTAAACGATTCAAACAACATTTGTTAGTATGGAACTTCAGTTTTAAACATTATGTGAATTACTTTTTATTAATTCGAGATTATTGGTAGACAATAATTTGAAACAGTTTTATTTTCTTCAGATCATATTATTTTATAATTTCATGATATTTCGTGTTGTGTGGGATTCACTATCGGTACATGCAGTAAGTAAAAAAAAAGAAATAGAACCAATAGATTATTGGAATTATATCTTAAAAGCATAATACTATATTTGCTTAAATTTAATACTTATTTTTAGATACAAAATTGATCAACATTGATGGTATACTACAATAATGGAGAATATAATGTTAAATCGTTTGTCTGTGATTGCTAAAGAGATGCAATCGCTAAGTAATGATTATGTCGGTCTGTGGTCAATAACGGATGAAAATATAAAAGATGCACGTATAATATCGGCTAAACTTAAGTCACTTCTGTCTCGCTTCAATACTGATTTGAACAGTTACTTTAATATAAATCAGGAACCTAATGCTGATGAAACATCGAATTTAACTAACTACCAATTACAAGGAGAGCAAGTATTAACTGAATTAGGAGTCAAAATTCAAATGAAAGATCAATCCTCAACAACATCAATGAAAGAAAACGGAGCATTATGTTACAGTAAACTACCTGATTTAAGTTTACCTCAATTAAGTGGGAACTTATTAGAATGGCATCAGTTTTGGGATCAATTTGTTTCTAATATGTCTAGAAGGAGACTGAATGATGTTAATAAATTACTCTACCATAAAAGTTCCTTGATAGGCAAGACTTATAGATGGGCTGAGTATAACCAATAAAAATTATCAAATTGCGGTTGATATACTTAAAACTGGATATGGTAAAGAAGGCGAAATAATATACGCCCATCACAAAGCTCTCTCCAATATTAAGAGAGCTGGAGGAATAGATGAGTGCAGACAAGTATTAGATGAAGTGGAAAGACACATGAGAGTTCTTCAATCTATGGGAGAGGATACCAAGTCTACGACTATGAGATACATGATCATGGAAAAATTCCCTCATGAGATAATATTTGAATTGAAAAGGAGAATAGGGTCTGATGAGTCCATTGACAATATGAAAGAACAGCTGGCATTAATAATTTCGGCCAAGGAAGAAGCAAAAAGGATAATTGAAGGAACTACATTAGAAAATTCTCAATATACTTTTCAAGCACTATACAGCAAAACAGAAAAGTCACAAAGTTAGCTAAAAATTATTGATAGTAATCAAACTAAACAAGATAGGAGGAATAAGACTCATAACTTCAATTTAATTAAACCACGAAACAATCAAAATTATCAATATAATAAACGAAATTTTCACAACAGACAAGATGAAAACAAGATGGAATTTAAAAGAAGGAAGTTAAGCTGTGTCTTTTGTGGTAATGACCATTTTTACGATAAATGTAGACAATTTAAAACTCTTCAAGATAGAACAATTAAATTGAAAGAAAGTAACCGATGTTTGAATTATCTTCAAGTGGGACATATGTATAAGCAATGCGTATACAACAGACATTGTTGGCATTGTGGTAAATCAGCAGGACATAATAGCGCGTTATGTCCCAAGATATTTAGTGAAGAAGAGTGAATGGGTTATCTACAAGCACTATGCACATTGCGAACAGCTATGGTTCTACGATGTTGGTAACAGACACACTTCATTTGAGTTTCGCCATTTCTCGTTGGGGAGGGTCTCACGAATAATGTAATTTTAGAAAAAGATGATATCAAAGAAGACCAGAATTCAAATATTAGTAAACCAATTTCAAGTGAACATCCAGATCAACTAGATTCCAAAGTGATGAAAATAAAAAGGATACAAAGCGAATAACTTTCTGAAGAATTAAATAGAAAAGAAACAAATCTAAAAAGGAATTTAGACAGATGTGATGGCATACCTACATACATACATACATATCGTCACGCCTTTTATCCCCGAAGGGGTAGGCAGAGGTGTATTTCTACACCCACTTTTCGCCAGATATACTTTAGTCCCACGTAATAAGGGGCGAGCCTATTGCCGTACCGGGCACATTTCCAGACGCCGTGCTGCTACTGAGAATGTCGTGACAGAAAAACCCAATAACACTGCCCGACCCAGGAATCGAACCCGGGACCTCCCGATCCCACGCGCACATGTATGCCGCGAGACCAACGAGGCAGTCGTATAGGGTTTGATGTCGAGTTTTCCGTCTCTACGCAAAGATGGTATTTGCATCGTGTTATCCCTTAGTCGCCTCTTACGACACCCACGGGAAGATAGGGGGTGGTGACACTAGTATTCTATGCCGTCAACCACACGGCAATGTATTCTATGCCGTCAACCACACGGCAATGTATTCTATGCTGTCAAGTAAGTTGTTGTGGTTACCTTAGACAACGCCTTAAAATTCAAATTGATATCTGAAATACTATACAATGCATATTGTGTGGTGAATAAAAATTCGATGGAGGTTTATTCCTAAACTAGCTCCTTGGTTCGGAGGATTCTACGAACGACTAGCCGGACTAGTGAAACATTGTATGAAAAAGACACTACAAAATACCTTTTCAGTAATAGTCAATTGTCAAACATTGTCAAATAAATAGAGACTAGAATAGATACACGGCCTTTGACATGTGTTGATAACGATATAGAACATATTCTTACGCCATCAGATTTCTACAAGCTGACAGATGTATAACATTACATAAAGCACCTTAGTTCAAGGGTGGAGAAATCTCTAGTAATGTTAGATGAATTCAAGGAAATGTTCACAATCGATACTTAACAAGTCTCAGAGAGAGATATAGTCACTTCTATGTACCACTCTCTTGTAATCTTACCCGGCGGGAGTGTCGCGATTTCTCGCGATTTGTATGTAGACTTATAATCTTGCCCGGCGGGAGTGTCGCGATTTCTCGCGATTTGTATATAGTGTACAGGGCAGCAACATTAATAAATTTAAAATGAGCCACAGAGAAAGAGTAAATAATAGCCAACCTCTATGTGAGTACTGGCCACAACCGACGGTTCTACGTTTGAGGTTTGAACTTGATATACGAAGAATACAAAGTTACTTTATTACTTCATAGTATTGACATTGTCACATAAAACATATTGTTTAATGTGTAAAAATCAGTAATAAAGAGATGTGTGTATAACATTGCATGCTGGTCTGATGAAATCACAAATGGGCGCTGGAGCTAAGTATTTAGTGATTCCTACGGTTTGCGAGTAGCTAGTGTTGTAAAGCTAATTATATGGGATCCTATTGTTTCTACGTATCTAGTGATTGTTAATGTATTGTATGGTAATTCTGTATTGTAATAGTAAAGATGTTTTAGAGCTCGGCTGAGGATAAAGACGTTTATCGCCTCAGCCGAGAAAAGAGCGGAGACGTCCGTTTGAAGACCTGGTATCGGTAACTGAAACCCGACAGGTATAGTGTTATTAAGAGACCTGATATCGGTACCTGAAACCCGACAGGTATTGTGTTATTGAAAGACCTGATATATTGTAATTGGCAGTTATATATTCGTAATCTTAAATAGAAATTGATAGAACTGCAATACTAGACTGCCGAACAGTGGAATTGGTGCGGCGTCGTTGTGCTGGTTCCCGAAGAAAGAGTGTAGTGTCGAATAAAACTAGAGTGGACTGCAATACTAGGATGTTATATTCGTTGAAGTACTACTGAGGTTTACATATACAATTATGGTCGCGTCTACGGAACAAACAAGAAAGTATTTAGGATGCGCGAGAGCGGCTAATCGTAATGACGTGTAACAGCTGATTGTCAATGACAGCGGCCCACGAGCCGGCGAGCCGTCCACTCGCCCCGCACCGCAGATCCCGCGGCGACGTTTCGCAATTGCTGTTGAGTGTATGTCTCAACAGGAATCATATAACTTTTTAACCTACAGGTCGCACTGAAAGGATTGTGGAGGAACCGTACTGACAAATGCTTGGCTTCGAGGTCAAAAGAGCTGTCTCGTCTTGAGATGTAAGTTAAACATTCTATCTGTCCGCTCATATTATTCAAATAACAGTATCTATCGGCGTTAGTTAGTTATCATCCCCTTAAGCAACATCATACCTCGCCGACAGAATGACCGAACTAGGTAAGCACTGGCCTGAAATGTAGACTCTGCTGCTCTCCGACGCTCGCAAGGTAGCTGCTAGTAGGGTCGCCGATGAGCTGGCCAAGGTGCGCGTTGTGTATGCAGCTCGGTGGTCGAGGTTTAGGCTGAGCGGGGACTCAGGCGGTGCAGCCGATGTGGGCGAGCGGTGAGGCTCAGGCGTCCGTGGCCTGGCTGTAGGAGGCTCGTAGGCAGGGGATGATGCGTGGCGGTGGCTGGTAGCGGCATGGCGCCAGCAGCTTGTAATTGTAGCCCGTAGGGAGAATCGTGGCTCGAAAGGAGAACTGGAAACAGCACAGAGAATACACAACAACCGGTCAGGAACAGGCTATCCCTAGATCGGCTGTTATGCTTAGGAGACACAGAAACTACAGACAGAACATATAGGCACACAGACAACTAGAATATGCTTACCCCCAGCGGGACAGTAGATATTGAGTAGAAGGTAGAATGATCACGAGGTGTAGCGGCAGCGTTCCGATGTCTAGGGAAAATGACCGATTTAGATCGCGCACCCATCTTATATGGGCATAAACCTATGAGTCACAGACAGCCTGTGGCTCTGAACATGACCATATAAGGTAATATTGCGAAGCGCTCTGCGGCTAAGCTGGCGTTAAGCGCCTGCGAGATATTATAACGCAATACGTAGAGTATTACGTTACAATATATTAAGATTATTAAACCTATTTTAAAGAATTTTGATAAGGCGTAACGGTAATAGAAGACCTTTTTACCCGTGCTAAATATTTAGCTATATTAGCAAAATATAGGGAGGATGAGATGGTCGAGAATCGGGATAATCATGCGGCGGCTGATAGAATTGAACCCCACAGCGTTAGATTTAATGAATGGGATAATTTTCTTGACCTCGCCCAATGCAATAAGAGAAAATTAAAAGCACCAATATTAGGACGGGGTACAGTGTGACGTCTGGTTTGAAGAAACAGTTGAGAAATAGACGTAAAATGGTTGTTTAAATCATCCAAACCATTCGTGATTTGAGGAGTTGTGTGTTGCTGTTTGCCAATAAAATGACACAAAGTGTTGTCTCGTGTGGGAATCGAACACTCGGCGTTTCGAACGCTCAGTGTCAAGCGGCGAGGCGACCACTTAAACCACTACGCCAACCGTGCAATCACGTCACAACACGTCAACCGTGTTGATCATAAGACGAGTATGAGAGAGACGAGAGTAAATATTTAGCTAGATTCTGTGGTGAGCATTACGAATACAGAACAACACTACCCCATTTTTTTTTCGTAGGTTTCGTAAGATGTAACTAAGGAAAATACACGAAGCAAATAATATATTTTGTAATAGACGGAAAACGAGCCATTTGGCCAGTAAGGTATAGGCCAAATCCTCCTATTGAGCCACACTGCTAGAGTGCAGCAAATAAGGAGAGGCTCAGTCTATCAGTGGAGTGCGGAAATGAAATGAAATGAAAATTGTTTTATTTGCAATTCCAATGCAACAGTAATGCAATGTAGTGAGAAAGTAAAAAGAAAAACAGTTTTTGGATCGCAAATAAGGTACCTGCGTCAGTATAAGTTGCAGAATCAGGTGAGACTGCAACACTGATCTTTCCGCAGGACCTACCTACTTACTTACATACATACAATCTCTTAAAACTAGTTATAATTAATTATAAATAGTACAAACACTCTGAATTAATATATAAAACGGAAAGCTATCAGTCTCAAATGAAACCGTCTCTCCGCGACCACAGCCGATGTAAGACGGGGGAAACTTCGGTAATACAGAAGTAGTTACCTTAGCTAGAGTTAGTACTTTAAATTAATTAAATATCGCGAGTAAGACCCGTTTCAATAAAATTATATTATTATGATGACGAGTTCTGTTTAAGTAGTCTTATACTTGATGATGAATGACTTTAGCAATTACTGAATGTTAATATAGCTCCCAGCAGAGTGCTATTTTAGTATTAAATAAATACTTATTCAATTATGACGGTTCGGAATTGAAATTGATTCTCTTGAATTTGCAGACATAGTGGGCGATTTCTATGAAGTAGTAATTTTGTTGAAAAAGTTCTTGCACCAAAGTAGACTAAATTGGGCGTCTAAACTTATAGACAGTGATATAACTTGAATTTATTCGAACAACAGGTTGGAAAAAGTAGTTAAGGGTAACATATGTACAGACATAGACTCAAGCCTATTTCCCGTAGGGGTGGGCAGAGACTACGGAACGGCATTTGCAACGATCCTGACATATCTCTCTTGCTTCTGTTCAGGGTACTTCTAAACTGTCCTGTTTTTAGGATATCTCCAATTTGGTCAGAGAACGTACGCCTAGGTCTTCCCCTTTGTCCTGTCTCATTCACACGTACCTTATATATCTGCTTGGTCAATCTTTCGCCATCCATCCTCTCCACGTGCCCAACATCATCTGTACATATTATAAAAATCAAGTTCATTAATGCATATCATAAAATAAATTCCATCGGCCACCTCTGCCTTTCTGTAAAAACGCGTTTTTTATGGTTTTAACCAATAAAGATAGTATTATTCTTGAGGTTGGTATCAGTATGCGTAAAATTTACGCTGGCAGTGTACGGGTTCATAAACACACGTGTGGTATGACGATTTTGCTCTTGTTCAAAGCGCAAAATCATTATTATTATTATATAGTATAAAACAAAGTCTGTGTTCTGTCTGTCCCTATGTATGCTTAAATCTTAAAAACTATGCAACGGATATTAATGCGTTTTTTTTAAAGACAGAATGATTGAAGAGGAAGGTTTATAAGTTTAATTCACGCGGGCAAAGCCGCTGGCGACATCTAGTGTTATTATAACTTATCCTGCCTGACATATCATCGCAGAGCCTAAAGAACTGAAGCTAGAAACATAAAAGGGGAATGGGCAAAAATATATGGAGCTTGGTCCAAATTTCCACCACCAATAAGAACTATGGCATATGATGGAACACTGTGTACTGAATCATTATAAGAAGACTGCAACCAAAAATATTTACTCAGTAAAAAGTTACGACGCCATGAAAACTTGCAATTTAAAAACCTTTTTACGCTTGTTTATTTCACTATATCTTTTAAACTACTCGTTTGATTTAGGTGTATGACACTGCGTTGTAATTCATACGTTATATTGGTTGATATAAGCTATATGACGTCAAAATAAAAACAATATGGCGTCAGCAGTAGGTACCTCGCTACGTCAAAAAAAGCAAACCCTATCATGTGGGGTATCAAGTGAAAGGACTTATACCTATCTTTACAATGCTTATATTTATTTTAAAATATTTGTAATACTGGGAAGAATGTAATCAAAAAAATATTTCACAATAGTTTTACTTATTCCTGTCTCACAGTGTGTGGTCTGTCCTTAAAAGAGTACATCTCCTATGTCTTCATCCACAATAACATTATCCAGATTCGCAGCTGGAAGTAGAATTGTGGGTTGGTGACTCGCCCATCCAAAATACTAAATAATTACCATGACGTGGGCACAGCAACCCACAGTTCGCATTCCAGAAAGATAAGAACAGTAGTAGTTCGAAATGGTTTCTCGGCTATGGATCATTACATACGTGTAGTATTGTCTTGCAAGTGCGTGTCGGGATTGTATTCTTGCGCGTAGCAACATAGCGTTTTCAGGTTCAATGCCAAAATCAACTATTTCACTAAATGCTCCATCTCTTGCTACTTAAATCTGATACACGTATACCGTATTGCTATTATTTGATATATGGAGTATTGCTTCCTAAGTGCGAAAGGGACAAAACTAATGCTGTCTCCATTTACGAGTCGACGCTAGCAATCCCCGGGTTCGAAATGCAAAAATATTAAAAAATACTTTTAGCTTTTAGCACGTTTGCGAACCGTTCCGTATTACATTTTTATATGGGTAGGTGCGCTAACGTTATCATTGTATACTTTGCAGACGATTTGAGCGCATTATAGAACAGGGGGAATGCGTCATCATTGCTACCATGTTTTTACTGCTTGAAATGTGGCTATGTGCGAAAAAAATTAACGGTTAAATAATTAAAAATACGTATTTTTAAAACAGTCATAACTTTTTTCTGTGTGAATATATTTTTTTCGCCTAGTAATCAAAATTGTATGGAATTTAGTCGACTTTAAGCTTACATAGCCCCAAATAGTGGTGGAAATTTGGACCACTTCTGCTCATTGTCTTTTGGGCTGTGGGTTTATTATATTTTTAGCGTCAAAAGTGGAATCCAATTAAAAAAAAAAAACAAATATCAGGATGAACGATCAATTTACTTTAAATTACAATTTTAACCAGCTTTATCACCAAAACTCCATTTCACAAAAACACGAACATAATCAGCACCAATAAGTATAAAAATGACAATTATAACGCTTACCGCAGATTGCAACGTCACAAACCAACAACCTCACTGCACGGTGTCCGACAAGCAAATGGCCCTAATACCCGAGCTCGACTGCTTTTATAGGGTTTAGCGTGTGACGTCACAAAAAGCGAGTTAAACAATTATGATTCCGCTAACACGGCCTCTCCTGACCGTGCGCCGTCCTCGGCGTATTCTTCAACGGCTTCAGCAGGACGTGCAGACGAGGGACCGGGCATTTGCTCTGGACAGGCCTCGTCATCATCGTCAGAATCTGTTAAACACCAACATGGATTAAAATAATCGTAATATGCCTTCGCTAGGCCCGGGGCTTACCGCCACACATTAATGTGATGGTGCCCAGGCCGTCACAGAAAGACATACATAGCAATTCTGCTTGCATAGAATAATTTTATGCAGACAAAATCGCTACGAGATATCCTGTTCGCACATCCTTCACACATTCAAGGCCCTCATTCATGACTAAGAGGAATAAATGAACTCTTTCATTCGTAGCTATTTGCCCTATAATGTAATCGTAGAACTTATTCATCACGCTCATTGTCAGCACACATGACTCAATCATACTGGCTTTACCTACTTGTGCACAAGATAATTTCGAAACATCCCCCCTGCACTCGAGTGACTCGACACACAGACAAATATTTTGCCCACGCATCTGGTACCACAACAATGACGTCCAGAGGCATCTCGATCAAAACGGATCCTCACCAGCGAGTACACTCCCAGACTGCGCCGCCAGTGCGGAAGGTATCTTCAAGGGGAAGGCCTTCGCCTGTCACCCACATACCTTAAGACCAGCTCACATGACCCAAGAACTAGGAGTGCACCGCACGTCAAAACAAACAACAGCTGCTACAGCTGGGCCATATGCCCACTCGGTGTCCATGTCCCAGCCGTTCAGAGTGCCAGGTCTGATCGATTCCCACGAGTACCGAAGCCATCGTTTTGGGGGAAACAGGGTAGGTTAGCCACCCTGATGTCTAAGAACTCTTTAGGTGGTCGATCGACCAAACCCAACAACTCCGGCTCGGGCCCATGTGTGTCACAGAGCGCACAAACTGCACTCCCAAAACGTGGCTTGCTACTTCGCCTTACGTACACACAGTCACGCACAGGCACACAGCATCAGTAACCACATAACTGTAACACACAAAACAGACATAATTAATTCACAAACTTACTCTCGAAGAATGCGGCACAACTCTCGGGACACCACTCTCCCTTCCACGGCACCATAAACTGCGCCGCCGCCTGCGTGGTCTTTCCACGGGCACCGCTGAGTAATTTCAGCTCATATCGGTCGTTGCGCAAAGCTTTCGTGATACGATACGGGCCTCTCATGCCTGCATCAAGCTTTCCTGTAGACTGTGAATACTTTATCACGAAAGCTTGGTCGCCCACATGGAATACTTTGGGAGGGTGTCGCTGACGATTGACGCGGGCGTCTTGCTGATCTTGATTCAGCTTTAGCAGATTTCTTGCACGACTCCTGCCAAGCTCCCTCGTTGCCTCGACGTTGGGGCTTGAGCTCTCCACAGCGACTTCACGGACCAGCGCACGGATGGCAGGAGTGGTCGCGTGAGCACCAATTAGTAAAAACAAGGCAGAGTGCTGTGTAGTCTTTTGCTTTGTAACGTTAAGAACTAACTGAATTTTATTCAGAGAATCTGACCAACATGAGGTATTGTTACGACTCTCGACTCGGAGCATGTTAAGGATTGTCCGTATATAACGCTCCGCCTGGCCGTTTGCGTGGTGCATTTCAGGGGTGATGTAGTGAATATCACACCCAAGCTCAGAAACCCAAGTGGTGAAAGTGGAAGCCTCAAACATGCGGCCACGGTCGCAGACTAACACTTTTGGGGTGCCGAATAGTGAGATGACGCTGTTGAAAACTCGTTTCAATTCGTTAGCATCTTGCTTTTGCAGTGGATATAGCAGACAGTACTTGGTAAACGAGTCTATCAGTACAAACACAAATTTGTAGCCTTTCGACTCTGGCAATGGGCCAAGCACGTCAACATGCACTGTGCTAAAGGGCACGTCAGGTTTTTCCCAAGATGAAATAGGTTGGCAAGGGGCTCTAGGAACTCGCTTCTTTGAGATACAAGTCAGGCAGTGGGAAGTATACTTCCGAACAAACGGCTTAAGGCCCGGAAACCAAAAATGTCTGAGAATAAGATCTAGTGTTTTGTCGGCCCCAATGTGGTCATGATCATCATGGAAGATACGGAGCAAACTGAGACGATACCCTTTAGGGACGAAACATAGTAACCGCTGTTCCTCACCGACAGGGGAATATCGGTAATAGAGAACGTCGTTCTTGTTGACATATCGACTCGAGTCTAACTGACCATCTCTCAGCTTCTGTAGCAAGTCCTGACTCTCGCTGTCGGTAGACTGAGCTACTTGAGCCCAATTAACAGGTCTATCAATTTGATTGACCTCCACGGATCGCACGACTGGTGGGTTCCTGCTCAAATAGTCTGCGTGACCCATCATCACGCCCTTACGATATTCAATGGTGAAATTAAAATCCTGCATGTAAATCCACCAGCGCGCCACCCGAGGAAGCAAATCTTTTTTTCGTTCGGTTGCCTTCAACGCGTTGCAATCAGTTACAATTTTGAACGATATGCCAATGAGGTAATGTCTAAAATTTTGCAACGCCTTGACGACCGCCAAGGTTTCCAACTCGTAAGAGTGGTATTTGCTTTCAGCGCCCTGAGTAACCTTGCTGAAATATGCAACCACTCGTTTCCCTCCGTCACCATGAGTCTGCATCAGCACGGCCCCATAGCCAGCGCTGCTTGCATCGGTATGAAGTTCGGTAGGAAGACTTGGATCGAAGATTGCAAGTATCGGTTCGTTCGTAAGTTGCTCAATGATGTACTGCCGTACCTGGTCCTGCTCGGGACCCCATTCAAATTTGACGTCTTTTTTAGTAAGTCGCGAGATACCTGCAGTCTTCGTTGCATAGTCCTTTATGTACCGACGGAAGTATCCAGCAAGCCCCAAAAGTTGGCGTACTTGCCTGACATTCGTCGGGGTCGGGGTGTTTATTAAAGCCTCAATTTTCTTGGGGCTCGGCCTAACCTGACCATGGCTTACGATCCGCCCCAAGTATTCGACCTCTGAGCTCAGGAAACAGCACTTCTGGAGATTTATAGAAAATCCTGCATCAGTAAGAGTTTTGAGAACTTCCCGTAATAACGCGATACCCTCACTGATGGTTTGGCTCAGGATTAAAACATCATCGATATACACCAGGACGTTACCGGCATCGATAAATCTCCGCAACGTGTTGTTGATAATCCGTTGATAAACCGTCGGGGAGTTGCACAGACCGAAAGGCATCTTCAAAAACTCGTAATGCCCCTCTGGTGTTACGAATCCTGTTTTATGGATAGACGCTTCATCGATTGGAATTTGTAGGAAACCAGATGCCATATCAAGGCTGGTGAAGAATTTAGCAGTTCCAAGACGATCAATTTGGTCATCGATCAACGGAAGCGGGTATCTGTCTTTAACTGTGATGCGATTGAGCGCGCGAAAGTCGACACACATTCTATCGGAACCGTCCTTCTTTTTAACCAAAATGATCGGGCTCGCGTATTCTGAACTCGACTCCCTAATGATGCCTTTGTCTAAAAGGTCCTGTACTATCTCGCGTACTTTCAGTTTTTCTTGATGCGACAATCGGTAAGGATGGTAAGCTACAGGAGTTTCACTCGTTAGATTAATAGTCATCGACCCGGTTGACACTGTCGTATTAGCAGTTCCGGATATAAAAAAAGGAGAGAACTCGTTTATTACCGTCATTAAAGAGCTAAGTTCCTTACCCTCAAGTGGCGAATTCACTTTATTCAGTTCGACCGTCTGAACCGAATTTACTACCGCGCTTGGTTTATGCATGAGATAAGACTCATCTTTCGTACGAATATACGTCACTCCATCGCGATTAAGAACGTCGGTTCCGATAATAATGGGCGTGTTCATGCAAGACGCGGGAACGATAACAAAGTCTACGTCCAGTGAGATGTCGCGAAACTCTACAGTCAGACTAATGTATTCCCGAGCGACAATCTCGGTGTAATCCGTCTTTTGCGGACAAAGAGATCTAAACTCTTTAATAAAGTTCGACCAAGAGCGGTCATTAGTGACCCACTCATTCAACCAGGTCTTGGCGTCTCCTTTAAGACAATGCGCCACTCGCGACAAACACTCCGAATCTCCCCAGTTGTTAGCTAACCGAGCCCGCTCCACCTCATCGCACCACACCTCAAAGCTGTTAATTGCCGGATCGAAATTCGAAACATAATAATTCTGGGACTTAGATATTTTTGTGATATTCTGCAGTGCGTCAACGAGCACTTGAGTTGCTGGACCCACCGCACTATCGCTTTGAGATGTGCTGGGACAAGCAGGTAATGGTGACTGCACACTACCCCCACAACTTGTCTCTATTGCGTTTAAGCGTGACATTATCGTGCCTAACGCTATCTTTACGGAGTCCTCGCGACGTTTCGGACTAACCGATACAGCCCTATCACGGCGAGACCGTTTCTGAGAGCGATCATGACGCGAACGTGACCTATGCTTACTGCCACGAGACACGGAACGATATTTGTCGTTGCTACGTGAACGTAGTCGGTATTTAACACTGTCAGACTCACTTCGACTATCGCGCGAACGGTGTTTACGGTAATCACTACCAGATCGTGACCGATGTTCACGATTGCGCGGACGTGAGCGATGGCGATAGCTACGAGACCGCGAACGGTACCTATCTGAGCGAGACCGGGAACGATAGCTATCCTCACGAGATCGCGAACGGCACCTATCCCCGCGAGATCGTGAACGGCACCTATCCCCGCGAGATCGTGAACGAGGCTTATGGTTGCGTCGTTGCGATCTGCTACGCTTCGCTGTCCGACGAGGCGTCTCACAAGACCTTTCACGAGACCGTGACGGTCGTGGCATTTTATACAAAAAACAATCAAACACAAAATTATTTGTAAAATGGAGGTAGAATAGAAAATAAAATAAAACAAAAGCCAAAAATAATTTGTGAGCACAGGTGAATCCCACTTCTGATTTTAGCGTCAAAAGTGGAATCCAATTAAAAAAAAAAAACAAATATCAGGATGAACGATCAATTTACTTTAAATTACAATTTTAACCAGCTTTATCACCAAAACTCCATTTCACAAAAACACGAACATAATCAGCACCAATAAGTATAAAAATGACAATTATAACGCTTACCGCAGATTGCAACGTCACAAACCAACAACCTCACTGCACGGTGTCCGACAAGCAAATGGCCCTAATACCCGAGCTCGACTGCTTTTATAGGGTTTAGCGTGTGACGTCACAAAAAGCGAGTTAAACAATTATGATTCCGCTAACAATATAATGAACGGCCTCTTTAAGAAAGATTCTCTGCTCCGAAGGTGGTAAAATAGTGGTTGAATGATGGATGAAGCCGCAGCTGAATACTACTAAAATTTATATAAGATAGGGATATTTGATATTTAAATAATCCAAATAAGTCAACTGCAGAGTCTGAGGTAAGATTTCCTTAAATAATTATTTATAAAATATTCAGTATAATAAATATTTATATCGTATTTGCGCGCTAACAACTCTCTTTGTCTTCGATACTTGGCACAATTTGTCAGCAAGTGTTGGAACATCAATCCATCCACAAATCTTACAATTTGGACGCTCCAATTTTTGTTTGGTTTCCAAACAAATAAAAAAACTACCAATTCAGAAGGTAAGAGGGGCCTAAACATGTGGCACGCGACAAATGCAAAGCAATTAATGTGCCAAGATAACCATTGCCACTTGTGCAATCGAAGTAATAGTGCCTTGGGAATAAAATTGACAGCGCCGTTTATTAGCCACTGTTGTAAATGAGCAATTAGTTTGTCACTGCACTGCTAACGGCCGGTTTCAATAACCTAACTACCTTTAACTATCAGTTGAATTCGTTACCAAATGTAGCGGTCGGCACGTATCTACGTTTCAATAAACTTACTTAGATAAGAATTTCTATCTTTACCATTGGTCTATCTTTGGGAGAGCGGGACGCTTACCAAAGTTAGATAGATAGATAGATAGAAAATGCTTTATTGTACACCAGAGGCAAAACAATTACAGAAAAAACATTTACAAACTTAGGTCTAGTTGTACATGGGCGGTCTTATCGCAGGTTGCGATTTCTTCCAGACAATTATAATAATAATAAGCGAAATCGGGTAGCTAGTGGTGTACTACATAATATTTAGCAATTATTTGTATAGATAATCTTCGTACTAAATAGCTTTAACATAAATACTATATACTCTATACTACATACATAATTAATACTATACTAATAAAATTATAGATACTATAAAATATGATATATATAATTATATAATGTGCATATATATTTATATAAAAGCATATAAATATATACATATATGTATCCACTATAATACATACTTAAATACCTTATGATATAATAAACCATTACTAGAAACTATTTACTATTTAATTAACATTATACATACAATAACAGTAATGATCAAAATGTCAAGTAGTGTTGAGTGACGAGGTTTTTAAAAATTGGTAGGGATTTAGCCTGTCTAATATTCAGTGGCAACGTATTCCACAAGTGTACAGCTTGAACTGCAAAGGATTTATTATAAAAAACTGTAGAATGTGGAGGGACTTTTAATTTAAGATTTTCTGATGATCTCAAGTACTTCGAATGTGTTTCATGGAGATATTCAAAACGACTATTGAGATACATAGGAAACGAGGGATTGAATAAGATATTGTAAAGAAAACAAAGGATGTGAGTATTCCGTCGAAGGCGGATTGGCAGCCACTTGAGCTTGTTGCGAAATTCAGAGATGTGATCATATTTACGTAAACCAAATATGAATCTTATACAAAGTTAAGTAGATCCATAGAAAAAAAAAGTTAAGCGTTTCAATATCGTATTGACAGCTTATTAAGTTTTGTTATTATTACTAACTGTTAAAAAATTGTTATCTCTCGAAATCGGGCGTTAAGCACCGTAGATAAAAGATTAAACATTAGTTTTAAAACAAATAATGGTTCTGTTTAGTGATTAAAGAGATAATGAACTATTTGAAGGCGGTTTATTTGATTCTGCGGTAATTGCAGGATCTGAATAACGCAGAGATTATAACTATTCGTATCAAATGAAAGTGAACTTACAGTCTGAATGCTGAATTTAATTTCAGATTCCGAATAAAACGAGTGATAACGAATTATTTATTAAAATATTATCATCTCTAAACGTTACCACTTCTCAGTGAGTAAAATGCTTCACAACACGAGTACACCCTAAAATTCTATGCATTAGGCATAAGCACAATGCTTGTGTCTGTTGCCAATAATACGTCATTGTCTGTTGCACACTTCATTGGAGTCTAAAAATCTACAGCAAGCAGAATTGTGTCGAATGTGTCTCGTGCGATAGTTGAATTGTATCCTGAATATGTCAAAATTTTAGACAATAGCCAGCATGCCTTTTACAACTATACTTACTTTCTGCTGGATCTTTCTAATTGTATAGATACGAACAATGAAAGAAACAATACAAGTGAAGGCGGCACAACCGTTAGCGTCATCTGTGACATCTGTTGTCAAATTGCGTTTTATTACTTTGGGTGTGTGTGTCAATAATGCAATCATTAATAACATAACTGACTGTCTACGTATTATTATGAAAGAAAGGTTTAAAATAAGTAAAACACTACTTATGTTATTATTGCATCGGTAAAACAAATTATTGTTTTACATTAAAAAACAAGAAACAATTTAGTTGAAATGCAAAAATAAAACGCTTCGGAGGAAGGCGTTATCTAAGGACAAGCGAGCTATCTACCTTTAACTGTAGATAGCGATGCGCCAATTTTGTTATTGAAACGACAGTAATAGAAAGATAAAATGTTACAGTTAAACTCTGGTAGGTTTAACTTTTAACCATTGGTAGGTTATTGAGACCGGCCGTAAGTGGGCGACTAGCCAAGACCCGCGAGTGTTCTAAGATTGGTATTGATTATAACTGAAATGTAGCGACAATGTGTAATTAAAATTAAAGACGAGGTAGTTTGGCTGGTAGCTATCACGACTGGTACAGGCAACTTGCATTTAAAATGAAGGCAAGTGAGAATTTAATGAATTGTAACTTTCGTAGGCACTAATAATAAGTTCTTAATTTGTTGAAACAAAGGTACGTGGTATATATCCCTAAAGACAATTTGGAAGTAAGTGAGCGTTTTAGTTGTACGATTCAGGATAGTACCGTTATCCTATAGATTTTACGTGTTCATTGTCATCATCCGAGCACTATCCCGCTTGATGATTCCCCCAAGACTTACGCCTCGGAGTCCAGACTTCGTTTTCTAGTTTTATCAGATTTTATAGAATATTTACTTTTTCTAGAATAACTGCCGTCTGACCTCTGCAAACCAAAGGAATAGTGATGTGACATGGCTTAGATCAGTGTCATTATATTCAAGGGTGCTGGATCTCCATAAGACTGTCATAGATCTTCCTTGTACCACTTAAATTCTTTATTCAATACATAGAAACACAAATGTTTCTTCTTGTTCTCAGCCGGGGACACTGGAGAAAAGAAAAAAGTCTCTATTTTGGGTTGAGGTAACCCGACTAAATAGTTCACAGTGAGACTCGTAGTTTGGTGATTCAGCGAAAAGGTAGTGAAACATTTTATAAAAAAAACTCCATATCACCAAATCGTCTAGTACATACGGTTCGGTGCAACGCCGAACCATTTTTTGGTCCGTACGAAGCCGGATTCATTTACGTTTATTCGTAACCTCTCGTTTATCTCGCGTAGGTATCTTCTAGAAGTACCTACCTAGGTAGTTATAGCACCTAGCTATACTCCTAGTCCATTTACATACCCATTACGTGTTTACTTCCGCACGCTTCCGTAGGTAATAAACTGTTGCGTTTCATTCGGTGAGTGAGAGTGCCGGAGGCCCTATCCTCTATTCCTCCTCCCTCATCCCACTCCTCAAATCCTATCCCCATTCCCAATCCCAGGGGGAGGCAACGCACTTGTGACTCCTGTGATGTTGATTGTGTCCATGGGCGGCGGTAATTGCTTACCATCAGGCGATCCGTCTGCTCGTTTGCGGCCTATTACTATTATATATATATATATGTATACACCATTCGTTTTTTGATCCTATAGCTATGACGCAGATTTCATCTCGGGCGCGACTTTCATTTCAATGGGTTTTTGTTTTCTAATGTTTATTTTCGTATGTCACGGGTTTTTCACGAAAACTCACGTCCTATATTGTACCAATCATTACAAACATTTTTTACTTCGGCACCATACCTGGGCAATTATTGGTTCAGGAGCTATTGAGGCTCAAACTCACCATACATTTTTTAATTAAGTTCGAAATCGATGCATTTACCCCACCGATTTGTTCTATAGATGTCATTTATGCACCCATAGCTAAAAAGGTATTTCGAGCATGATTTGGAATGGTAGGATTTGACATTTGGTGAGTCCTATCAAATTATACATCCATATGGTCATCGCATTGCCACTTTGACACAGGACGTTACACTAAATTGTGGCTTCCACTGAAGAATAAGCTGAGTTGTACTCAACTCAGCTTATTCTTGGACGAAATATATTATAACTTTGTTTCAATATAGCTTCTACTTAACCTATGCACCTCTATTGTTAGGGACGTAGAATAAGGGTCACGTAGGTATAGTATACGTTTTCGGGCGTAAAAAGTAAGTTACCGACCGGTGATAAAACAAATTGCTTGTGAAATCTATGAATAGGCTTACAAACTTAATAAATTAAAGGCAGACACATTCCAGCTACACAAAAATAGAGCAAATAAAATAAAATGTTTTATCAACATTTATGTAACTACGTTTTCGTACCGACTTTTTCGGTTTGGCGTTTATGCAATTTGCTTGATAGGGAAAACTTTTTATACAGTCTGAACTCAGCGAGATATTTATCGAGTAAAAAGAGTACAGACAATCCTTAATATAAATTCTATCGGTGTTACTTTGTGATCCCTTGAATTTCAGTATGCGTATGTTTTACTGAAATAATATAACTTGTTTCACATGGGGTTGAGATATTGCCAATTAAGTTTCCAGTTTTGCTAAAATTAAATCTGGCTGATACGTACAGCAATTTGCGGATCAAGAATCAGACCATGGCATGTTATGGCATTTTTCCTTTTTTCAAATTATACAGATTTCTTCATATCATCACACACGAATAATTTAGGTACTACAAGTATTTTGTTTTAATGTTTTATTTAACATTTATTTCTGCACTATTAACACAGCGCTCTAAGAAAATAATGCCGTCAAGCCGAGCAAACATACCTACGCAAATCTAATACAGTTGCGAAGATTCCAATAAATAATAAGATTGAGCAGTTTGTATTCTGTTCCCACACGATTGACGTACCATATATTATCTTCCGGCATTCGGTATAAGTTACGTAGGCGTTCTTTCGAAGAGATGCCTCCAAATAATGGAAATCAAACCATATTTTCACGTCGCCAAGATTAATAGGGCGTAATAGTGTCGTTCACAAATAGTGTATTTGGGCATAGTATTAATCTGACTCTTTGCTTTTACTATGTCTTAGGCATTTGGTAAGCGTCATTTTTTTGTATTTTTTGCGTGGACATCCTTAGTTGTCAGTTTAACCCCCCACGTGATTACAGCACGCACGGTCATGCTCTAATTTTGGTGGTCCGAAGTGTTTGAGGCACGCACGGTCGTGCTCAATTAAAAATCGTTCTATTGGTCGCGGTTTTTTCACGTTTTGTTTTACTTAAACCAAGAAACAAAAGTAGTAACTATTAGAATAATTCATATTCTATGCATTTAAATCGTTTTAGAAGGGTGAGGGAAACGAAACGCGCCAAAAAATAGTGAAATATAATTATCTGTGCTCAGTTGCGAAAGCGTCCGCCATTGTTGTGTTTTGTTCCGCGATCTTTATAATAAAAGTTGTCTTGTGGAAGAAACCGGTAAATATTTTATAAGGATACTTATATAGATTTACTCAGAAATAAATAAATATTAATTGTAAAGTGACATTATTCGTGACAAAGACAAGAAATACAGTGATAAAAGGCAAAAACTTTTTAGAAGGGCTATTTCTACTCTTGAAACTTGCTATTTTCGTAAGTGTTTTATGATAAATATTCTTTTAATAGTTATGAAAGACATAAAAGTACCTAGATTATTTATCTGAAAACATATTTTAGCAACTAAATATTAGCATTGTTGTACATTTTCACTGTTATCGTGTTTCAAATGGTAAATAATTCACAGCCACAGTGTTCGTAACAGTAACATGGCGGCCTGGCACGGCGAACTTTTTGTTACGCGTTCGGATTATAATTTTTTTAGTGGCGTTAGATTCGTTTGTTACAAATTTTTGTATAAACACAAAAACATTATCACATATACGTTTAGGTTTTCACACAATACATTATTAATTTGTAACAAACGAATCTAACGCCACTAAAAAAATTATAATCCGAACGCGTAACAAAAAGTTCGCCGTGCCAGGCCGCCATGTTACTGTTACGAACACTGTGGCTGTGAATTATTTACCATTTGAAACACGATAACAGTGAAAATGTACAACAATGATAGTATTTAGTTGCTAAAATATGTTTTCATTAACCAAACAAGTAATGAAATTCATTAATATGTGATGAAATGTTTGTGTGAACGAGTGAAAAAAACAAACCTCTAAGTTTGTTAGCTTGTTTTGCCGGAAAGGTGAGTATTTAGTAGTAATTCATGTTATTATTATGATAGCTGATTTTATAACCAACACAATCATATGCAATTTATGTGATATAATTATATTAAGGTGTCATAATTATTTTTTTTCCGGTAACCTACGCCGGTTAAGCTGCATTAGTTACATGTTTAGCTAAAGGAACAATAATAACTGTAGAGATAGATATGTCTCCCGCGGTACAACGCCAACGCTAGGCAAACTGGATGCCAAGATACGAGACATCAAAACAGTAAACCACACACACACTGAATGGGCGTACTTACACGTGTTACTTATATGCTCACTTTAGTTAGTTGTGCTTTCGATCCCCCCCTGTGGGATCTCCACCTTGTCGTGGTGGGGAGGCTTAGTAACCGTGGCTTGGACACCCGCGGTGAAGCTAAGAGAGATCCCGGGAATGGACGCTCCGCGTGGGCTTGGAGAGGGCCTGCGCAGGATGCGTCCAAAGGTGCAGGTGCGGGGGACAGTTCTGTCTGTCCCTCGCAGTCGTGCGCGGTTGCAAGAGAGGCGTGTCTGTATTGCGTTGCCGCTCGCCCTATCTCCCGCGACCAAATGGGGGCGCACCATTGTTGCGTCGCGGTGGGGCCACAGAGGAAGAGGAGATGCGGTGTTGTCAGGTTGCCGTCCTCCCTATCCTCTGCGGCCGCTGGGTATTTTGGCGGCGGAGCCCAACACCTTCATCCGCCGCTAAGGATCTTGTGGCCTTCGGGCTAGCCGCCGGGGTGTCAGGTTAGAATGCTAACGCGACCCCCTGGCGCCCCCAAAATGGCGTTGAAGTATGCGCTGTGGTTTTAGTGGGTATTACGGCCTTGCACTCCAGCCGTCGAGTCCCACATACGTGCTAGTAAATGCAATTCCACAGGGCTGAAAAAAAGAAGTTGTGCTTTCGATCAAACATTTTTTGAAAAAAAGCAGCGACCATCAGTGGTCTTCCTGGCTGGTAAATTTGTCATTAATGAGTAACATAATAGTAGTGAAACGGAATCAGCGTCCACACTTTCAAATCGGTGCATCGAAAAACATTTACTCTCCACTCTTTTGTTTGGTTGTAGTCTTCGTTTTGTTTCGTTGGATGGGTCAACCTGTCAACCTGAACAGAACCTATGCCAAAACTTTTTGCGAGATACATTTTGTCTACACGTCGATGCTCACCAGCAGGGCTTGTATTATTATGTTCACGGAGACAAATAGAATAAACTCCCATAATCCGGACGTACTGTTATTTGCCTATTAGCAATGTACTGGTGTATACAGTGCTATTTAATAGGACTGGAAAAGGTCATAGTGCCTTTGATAGGGAAGATGCAAAACGGATAAATAAAAAGTATAAGACGGAAAAATAAAAACATCTTACTGCCTCAGCTTTCTCAAATCAGATAATATTTTGCCCGCTGCAGAAGGCGGAAGCGATAGAATCAATAAATAATTGAACGAAGAAAATAAAAGTGAATATTTTACTGACATAATTATATATACATTTGGAGTAAAAATTATATTTCTGGAATTGAACTGGGATTGCCAATCAAATCAATATAGATCGATTGAATGTACTTTATATAAAGTAGCAAATGCGGAGGCGGTTGCGGCTGACTGGAATGAAATTTTAAGGGTCGTAAATATACCTCGGCATTTAAGCACAGATCGATTCAGTAATATTTTTAGAACAAGTTTAAAATTAAATTTATTGTACCTTGTTGCTTCTTTATAAACCCGAGGAACATTTTATTTACTTGTTTTATTGTCTAACCAGTCAAATAATTGTGATTAAAAGAATGTTAGCAAGCGATTTTTGTAAGTAAATACTAAATGTTCGTGTAGATATTATATAGTCGAAGAAATATAGTTGTTATACATACATTATCCCGAATTACTTACACAATAGCCTGAAACTCATTGATCTGAAACCCAACACCTACATACAACTCCAAAAAGCTACAATACTTAACACCTGTAGACTTGTTAGGAAATTTTTACAGATAGACGAACAAAATATTAACATCGCACGTGTTTATATTTTGTTAGTGTTAATGTTTGTAGTGTATTATGTCTACTACAAAATATTACCACGTGCGGTGTTAATATTTTGTAGTAGACATAATACACTCTACAACCGTGCCATTTACTTGACGGTAGTCAAATAATAATAATAATAATCATCTTTATTGCCTCAAAGAAATTTACAAAAATGTATGTATTTATCTACAAAATTAATCAGCAGATACTCATCTGCTAGTCTCTAAAGTTGCTCTTTGTAGTCATAAAACAGCCTATTTCACGATTTACTTAAAATTTTATCCAAATTTGAGCTAGATAACAAGTTGATATTGAGGCTAAACGTTGATGCGAATATAAAGATTTTCTGAATAGATAAATTAATGTATTAGGTCGTAAATAGTAACATTGTTCATACAAAAGTCTTGGAATCATATAATATAAGTAGTTTATATCACCTTGAAGATATTGAACTCAGGTTACCAACAAAGAAAACTGTCGATGTCCTCATTTTGTTTACTTTATTATAAATATTTTTTATCAAAAATCAACAAGACAGCAATTTTAATAAAATAGGGTGCCACGTCAAATTCCATTCCTCAAATTCTAATTGGACCAAATAGCAACAACATCTAAAAAGGAAAGGGATTTTTGGAATCGATTAAAAAATGATGAAATTCTGAATAATAAAATATTTTTATTATCTTCTCATATGCTGCACCGCTATTTTACGCCCTAAGAAGGGGCTGTGGTAACATAGTAACTTAATGAATGTGTCGATTCGTGGAGCTAAACGCCTTCGTCACCGTCTGCCTTATAGATGGTCGGTTACAATGAGTCACATCTATCCGTGACTCAGAGGGCACGTAACACCGTTGGTCTCGGAATATATCAGAAGAGGTTAACTGCAGTTACTTTGCCAATATTCTGTCAAGTATCGTTAGATTAGGGCAAGACCCTGGGCTCCAAGGCATAAGTTTTGCATGAAACCGGATTAATAATAGGATGATGATACATACATTCATAGACTCACGCCTGTTTCCCCGAAGGGGTAGGCAGAGGCATATTAAACGCCCACTTTTCGCCAGTGTTTTGATCCCACGTAATAGGTGGCGAGCCTATTGCCACTTATCGGGATATTTTGTTTGCCAGTGGATGACTATATTAAAAAGTAATAACATAATTTTATTTGAAAACGCTTGGATGCTCGATCAATAATAGATCATCTAATGTGAGAACTGAACATAAATGATGTTATAAGAACTGCTGCTGTTACAATACAATTGATGCTAAATACATTTTTATTTTCTTAATTGGATCTAGTACTTTTAGTATATTTAATTATTGTTGTGCCTACTCTAGTGACGCAACACAACGATTAGTTTCTGTACGTTACTACGCTCTCTTCATATTAAGTAAAGTATTTTATTGTTCACCGGTTTCGGCGCCACAAATATGTAGCGAATATCTCTCG
Organism: Euclidia mi; assembly: GCA_944739405.2. NCBI lineage: Eukaryota > Metazoa > Arthropoda > Insecta > Lepidoptera > Erebidae > Euclidia > Euclidia mi. The sequence goes on from OX123204.2 coordinate 28,916,731, forward strand.
TGGGATTCAAACTGCAACTATTCGACAGCTATTAAGTATTACCTAGAGGTAGACCACTTTGTGGCTCTTTCTATTTATTATAGTACTAATAGTAGAATTTATTTTAGATTTTGTTTATATATTTTTATTAGCTTTCGTGTTATTACAGATAATGTAGATGTATTTCTGTAAATGAATTTGTGTGAGTAAACTAAAATTGTAACTTAACGTACATACATACATACATAACGTCACGCCTTTTATCCCCGAAGGGGTAGGCAGAGGTTTATTTCTGCACCCACTTTTCGCCAGATATACTTTAGTCCCACGTAATAAGGGGCGAGCCTATTGCCGTACCGGGCACATTTCCAGACTCCGTGCTGCTAATGAGAATTTCGTGTCAGAAAAACCCAATAACACTGGCCGACCCAGGAATCGAACCCGGGACCTCCCGATCCCACGCGCACATTTATGCCGCGAGACCAACGAGGCAGTCATACAGGGTTTGATGTCGAGTTTTCCGTCTCTACGCAAAGATGGTATTTGCATCGTGTTATCCCTTAGTCGCCTCTTACGACACCTACGGGAAGATAGGGGGTGGTGACACTTGTATTCTATGCCGTCAACCACACGGCAATGTATTCTATGCCGTCAACCACACGGCAATGTATTCTATGCCGTCAACCACACGGCAAGTATATAACTTAACGTATTCAAATCAAAAATAGTTTGTCTAATGTACGAGCGTCACATCTGAATTTGATGGAATATTATAATATGTGTATTTGGGTGGGCCTCTGCATAGTTGAGATTTACATTTAGATCATAATTTTAGCCAATATAAATGGCGTTGTTACCGATTGCTGTACATTTATTTAGTGTATATCTTACGCAGTCACTCTGGTCTTAAGCAAACCAATAGGCATTTGATGGATACAACGTCCATGCGCTAAGATTGAACTTTAATTATTGTTGTAATTTATTTTTATTTATTTATTGATAGGAAACTCAACAGCTTGTTTACAAAGTAGGTACATTATATGGTAACGATGTGACATGGGATTCTAAAGCCCATTACAGAGTTTCACATTCACAGCATTCATTATACAAACCAGAAAGTGGCGAAAAAGGGTAACTAAATATAAAAAGTAACTAAAACATAAAGTAACATCTAGTAATCTGACACATAATAATAATAAAATGGTTTATTAAATTCTCTCTCACACATAATAGTTAACAATCAGGTCTTAAATTAAGTGTTACATAATCAAGTAGGTGAACCTGTGTGAGAGACTGGTACCTGAACTAGGAGAACCTGTATGCCAGATTACCAGTCTCTCCTAACTAGACATAGCTCAAGTGTAACTACATTGATTGGTAAGTAATATTTTTATGAGTGAGAAAAACAATTTAAACTAGAAAAACATTTTATGCGCATATGTGTGTGTGTGTGTGTGTCTTAGTGTTTATATCGAGTGAGTGATTATATGCTATATGTATAAGCGTGCTAACCCTACGACAATGTTGAAGTATCATCTTGGGATCAGAGACAGCTGATAAGCCAGTAACTCTGTTAGCTGTGTATAAACATACTTAAATATATATAATATTAAGTTGAGTTGAAAGAAGCTTTGTGCTATATGTATGTGCATGCTAACCCTACGATAATGCTGAGATATCATCTTGGGATCAGAGACAGCTGATAAGCTAGTAACTCTGTTAGCTGTGTATAAACATAACAAAGGTGCTTAGGAAGTGAAAAGATGTACAATTGTTTATTCACCTTATTATACAAGAATCATTTATTGCACAAATTATTATTTGTTGTTTATTATTTATTGTTTACTGGTGAGTATCTCCACAAGTAATTTGCGATAGGATACCTTAGATAAATGAATTACCTTATATAAATGCGAGGCAGTCGAATCATAACAGCATTTGGCCATAATTGGAACGGTGAGAAGGTACACTAAGTAAGTGGGTCTGTCTTGTACGAGACCTTTGTGTGCAAAATTCAAATTTGTATTTGAGAATAAAAGATGTGTTTCATCTAGTTGTTATTTTATTGAAGTAAGTGGTAACCGAGTCACATCGAATAAGAAGAAATTTGAATACTTTGTAAAAACACTAGAAAGCCAGTATTATTACAACACACCCCCTTAATCAAAATTCTCTAGAATAAATAAAACATAAAAATGAACTCAAAATATACTAATTAAAAGAAAAACAGTATGAAAATGTATACTTAGCACCAAAGTAAACGTGTAAAATATATTTACACTAAACCTAAGCCTAGTACACATCTACCATGTGCCACACGCTGCAATGGTTTAGTTAAGATGTCAGCGGGCATATCACTTGATTTGATATATTTTAAGTTCACCGAATTATATCAATCTTTTCTATGATAAAGTGATATTTGGTATCTATATGTTTCGTCCTAGGATAGTGTACCGGATTTAAAGCCAAACTCTGTGCACTCTGACTATCAGTACAAATAGTTATGGTATTAGGTAATAACTTTTGCCTTACCATAGGATCTGAAACTAATTCAGTGATAAATCTCCTTTAATAAATCGCTCCCTTCGTAGCTTCAGTTATTGCCATATCGGCTTCCGCTGAGGACAAAACTACGGTTTGTTACTTCCTTGAGGCCCATGAAACCGGGCTGCCTGCTGATTTAAAACAGCAGCCCGTATAAGAACGGCGATCTATATCACAGTTTGCCCAATCGGCATCGCAAAATCCTACAAGTGGCATATCTGATTTTCTATAACAAATCGAATAATCTAAAGTGTCTTTTAGATATTGTAAGACTCCCTTCGCGGCTAACCAATGAGTCTTGTTGTACCGAGTATTGAACTGACTCAGGTAACTAGTCGTGTATGCGATGTCTGGACGAGTTTTAACACTCAGGAACATGAGGCAACCAATTAATTATTGATAGGGATATACCTACGTCTAGATTATGATCACTACTGGGCGAGGGACACGCAACGCCTTCACGTTGCTAACTAACTAGTAAATACGAACCCAACCATACACCTGTTTAGCTCGTTTGTTAGAGATAGCTGGCTGATGCTTGCGTTTTTATTATCATTCGCAGTCTACTGCTGGTCGTTGACATCTACTAATGTACTTTACAATAGCATTTTGAGTCAATGGGAGGATTTGCCATACTTATATGGTTATTGTGACTGTTGTTTAACATCCAGCTTATTGCAGAAAAATTAAATGTTGGTTACACACATTACACAGCGAAAATAAAATACTTATTAAATTTCTGTTAAAGCGTACACACTAACGTAATTTTTAACTCGCTGGTAAATGAATATTAAACTGATGAAATCATATATTAAAAGTAAACTCAAGGGAGACATCCAATTTGTAAAATGATCAGTGGCACCCGAGACACGATTAAAACGTAGTTAATTCAAGTGGAAAGGCGAACAGTGCATACTGCGCCAGTATTTTCCCTTTGGAACGAATTTAGGTCGAAAAAAAAAGGATACCTAGATTCTGGGTAGTGAAGGCCTTAGACTTGGTTTAGTTATGAGAGCATTGTGAATTTTTAAAGAGTCCTAAATTGAGAATTCATTTTTCCATATTTAGGAATAAATTAGTTCACTTTTATGTATGATATAGATAATAATATTACTTTAGTTTGGGTGCATACATACATGAAGAGTCGTACTTTGACAGACAGCGATCATGAGAATCATTCATTTATTTGTTATTTGAAATATACCGTCTTTCTCATTAAGAATACAATCTGATTGTGGAAAATTACAAGTATTTTCTTAACTGGCACGTTAAAAATCAGACACGATACAAATATTTTATTGTTATATATTATGTGTTAAACAAAGAAAGCTGATATACCGTCAAATGTGGTTAGACTAGTAAACGGACCCCTGGCTCAAAGGCGAGAACTCTTGGATACAACTGGCATAACGCTAGGACGATGATGATGATGGTGTATTGTGTTAAAACAAAATATTGTTACCCCCTGGAATGAACCCACAGCACTAGTTGCAGTTTCCGCGAAACAGCACAAAACAACAGCCGCTTGAACCACCATACTTTACGTAATGTAATGTACCATTTACGCTTTCAGTAAACAATAATTACGTGAGTACCCTGTATCAAAGTGACCGTAGAATGCGTACGATGAATGAACGTAATGCTTTGTTGTGCTATCAAACAATCAATAGTGTTAGCCTACCAACCGACCACCCGACTATCCGACCACCCAACCAATCGACCAACCGCTTTAATCACATAATTATGCTTGTTCAAACCAATATACCTGTAAGTACCTTGTTACCTGCTGTTTGGCAATCTAATTGATTTGTTTGATTGCCCGTTTTCCTATAATTTAACACTCTTGCATCGGGAACGTAAAGTAAATTTCAATATAGAGTTCAGCATACATTTAATTTACAATTTTTAACAAAGTGTAAATTTACTGATGTCACATGCAAGCAAAATATAATTAATAGCTTATTGGTCTCTGACGCTCATAAGAGGCACATTGTGGTCTTAGTGATTTTAATTTTGATTTTGAAATTTGGATAGATAAAGGGCCAGTTTGACCACGGTCCGTTAAAATTTGACAAAAAAATTGGATGGTAACTTCAAACAAATAACGTTCCAATTTTTTATTTATCTGGAAGATAAACCATATCCAGAGGTGACAAAAAAGGCCTTAACTAGTAAATAACCGTTTTTACTGATATTGCAGTCAGAGTCCTTATTACACTGCATATCGCAGTCTGTTTCGTCCGATAGGTACTAGACATGCTTTAACCAAAAAAAAACATAATCCGTAGCAATATCATATGTATATCCCTTTGCTTTTTAACAAATACTTATGAGTCATAGACTTGCAAATTATATTAATTTTTAGACTTTACGTCAGACATTCAGGATAAGATGAAACGTGCGACTAGTAATATTCTTTTCACTTTCTTATTTTGAAAGACAGTCCCGTACTAGGAATAAGTCATGCGTTTAGGAGTATGAGGAGGAGGCATGTGAGTAGGAGGACTTCACAAACTTGCAACCAATGGACACAGTATACACCCAGCCTCGAAATGAAAACCAATACGCCAACCGTGCAGATTGTTATTCGTTTTTAAATAGGTAAGTACTAAAAAGCTGTTATTATTTTTTGTAAAATTATCTGTTAAAATTAACGTTAATTACAGAGATACGTAATACGTTATGTATCGGTAATTTAACTGAGAGTCCTCAATAAATCTTTTAATTGAGAATGCCGACCGGCTACGAATAAATCGTACAAAATAAATTGAGTTAAAATTTATTCCGATAATGTAACGGTAATTTGGTGTAAATTTCCGGTTAAAATTTATCGGATTTCATTGTTTTAAACTTCATCGTGTTGGAGCCTGCTTCCTATTCTAACAAGATTTTCAAAATATTAGCTTTTTGGCAAACAGTCTGCCGTCTGACCTCCACAATATATGGGCTATTCTATAGTTTAGATCTATCTATCTATCTACATCGTCACGTCTGTCTCCCATTGGGGTAGGCAGAGACTACAGAACGCCACATGCTTCGGTTCAAACATACTTCTTTCGCTTCCTCGACATTCATTAACCTCATCATGCATGCGCGTCGGTTATGGGTACTTTTAATTTGGCCCTTTTTCAGTACGTCACCTATTTGGTCGGCGTACGTCCGCCTAGGGCGTCCCCTACCGACATTTCCATTCATTCTCGCACGATACACTCCTTTCGTATTCCTTCTTTCATCCATCCGTTCCAAATGTCCAAACCAACGCAACATTCCTTTTTCAACCTTTGTCACTACATCTTCTTTTAGACCACACTTCTCTCGTATCACACTGTTTTTCACTTTATCAATCAGCCTTACTCCGCACATACTCCTTAAAGCTCTCATCTCCACAGCATTGATTCTACTTTCATGCTTCTTCTGCCATACCCATGATTCACTACCATACATCAGTGTTGGCGCCAAAAATCCCTGCAGTATAGCAAGGCGAGCTTGCTTTGGGATAATACCATTGCTGATGATGGACTGTAAGGCGCCATTCACACAATTTCCTGCTTTCACTCTCCTTTCAATATCTCTCTCACATTTTCCATCTCTCGTAAACAAAGACCATAAATACACAAACTCGTTCACTTGCTCCACTTTTTCATCTCCTATCATTACATCACATTCAGTTACACTATCATCCATCTCTATGACCATGACTTTGGTTTTGTTAACATTCATTTTCATACCTTTCTTCTTATACGCTTCATTCATCGTGGTGACCATCTACTGCAAATCCAACGCTGACGATGCGAATAGAACCTGATGGTCAGCGTATAGCAGGGTCTTAAACACTGACCCACCCATTCTTAATCCACATTCAGACTCTTTCAGATCGGTCAAACAACTGTCCATGAACAGATTAAACAGCCAAGGAGACGCTACACATCCCTGTCTAACACCACGATCAATGTTAAACCAGTCCGTGTAGGCCCCGTTTATTCTGACACAGGCACGTGAATCCCTATATAAGGATACAAGTGCCTAGGATATTTAGAGTACTGTGCTTCGTAATGACTGTCAAAAAAAATTATAGCTGGGACCATCATGACGGCTTGACGTGCTCGCATTGTCACGGTGCAAACGTCAAAAATATTTAAATCACTTGATTTTGACAAGAGAGTATTAGACTGCCTCCCTGGTCCAGTGGATAGCGTATGCGTCTACTGATTGAAGGTAAAGGTCGGGCAAAAGTGTTACTGGATTCTTTCGAATTTTCAGTAACGGCAATAGGCTAGCCCCCTATTGCGTGGGACCTAAGAATTCATGGCGAAATGTGGGTATAATATTACACCTCTGCCTACCGCTTCGGGGATACAGGCGACAGTCTTTAAAAAAAGAGTATAATAAAAAATATCACTCGAATCTCTTTCCTTTTGAGAGTAGAAAGTAAGTACTATAGGTCTTATTTTGAATAAAGGATACGTTTAAAATGCTTTAATATCCATTAATTTGAATAAATGTGTATAATTAAACACCAGTCAAATCCATTAAACTAAAATTACGCAATGCTAGTCAAGTCTGGCTTTTATTAAAAACAGGTGCAAAGTAATAATCCAGACCTTTTAATGTAATTACCACAGACAAGAACTGTATTGTCTCTGGATTGACAGATATTTCAAATGATTTGCTAATGTCTGGCACTACTAGAGTAATATTATCAATTTATCTATCTGTACAATGAAAATGGACACTTTTATAAAAATGGCCCAGGTCCAATTAGCAATATGTGCAATAAGAAAAATACTAGGATATTCTCACTTTACTCGAAAAAGGTTTAACCAATGCAATTAAAAGTTCATTCAGTGTATAAAAGAAAAATATAACTATTATATGCAACAATTAGTATCAACAACTATGGTCAAACTATATACTAACATAGTATTATGTTATCGATTCCAGTTATTTGATACATATCTTGGCAATTTCAATTTCAATGAATTGATGATTAAATATCGAGTGTCAATGTTAACATGGCAGCAGCAGTAAACAAAAAAATGGCTTATACATATTTTGTTGATAACCTCATTTTTATTAGATAATAACACTATTTATCAAATACGTAGGTAGGTATGTATATACCTACTGTGGGGGTATGAGAAGATGATGTATGTGTGAAGAGATAAAAGAAAGAATTCAGGAATCGAAATATATACTTTTACTGTGGTACCACAAACTATACTTATAAATAAACTACATAGCTACGACCTAACTATACATACAAGAGCGGGAAGACGACTGCTGCGCCGCATTTACACAATAGCGTGCCTTGTATTTAATTTGTAGCGTCAGCAGCCGCTACAATCTCCCCCCTTTACAAAAAGAAAAAACATATTAAGTATATTAAATACAATACTAAAGATCAGTAATAAACTACATAAAGCAATAATATAAACAATTTTGTGAGTATCTTCCTGATAAAAACGCTAGCGCTCGACTCACGTCACATCATGTATCAAGTTACCGGAGCGCTAGTTCTGAGAATGCAAACTAAGTAAAAATATTGTACTAATTCAATATGTGGGACTCTTTATCACTATAAACTATGTGAATCTATTTTTAGCACTCATATAAAGTAAGTTTTAATTTAAAACACAGTATAACTGCACATAACTGCCGTTACTGTCGAACTTCCTTTGCTCTTCGAAAGCCGCTTGTACAGAGAGCTGGTCGTACGAAGAAGCAAATACGTTCACCGATTCTGCACGCGATCTTGATTATGCTGCCTGGGCCGTGATGTGAGATGACAGGGTGCGCTATCCAACACTGAGCGGTATTCAGCCTCGCTTCCAAGTGTGATCAGCCGCATCGACGCGTGCACTGTCCCGTACAGTGCCTCCGCCGGTCCCAAGTCGTTCCTCGTCCTCGGAGTATGCTGCATATTGTTCGTCTTGGTGCGGAATGCTGCCTCGACATCAAGGTCAATACGCCTTACGCGTTATGCCTCGACATACGCACTGTCCTGCAGAGTGCCACCGTCCTGCAAAGTGCCGCCACCGTCGTATGCCGCTCCAGTATTCTCCTGATGCCCATATTGCTTTAGTCGCTGTTGTCGGCAAATCGTCGTGCTGAATGCTTCAAAAGTTCCACGTGTCCTGACTCTGGTGTTCTCCGTAGTTAGATCGTCAGCCCTTTCGGTCGAAGGAAAAAAGGCGAGTCGTCTCCCGTGAGTCCAGGATGTATCAGTGTCCATGCTGCTTGGCTGCGCGCTGTTGCCACGCTGCACATGCGCTTGTTTGAGTCCGCTGACCATGTGCACGTGCGTCGATGCCGCGTTGCCGAAGCTGAGCCGAACTTTGCGTGTTCGATGTCAGCGGTCACCAATGTAGGGGTATGAGAAGATGATGTATGTGTGAAGAGATAAAAGAAAGAATTCAGTAAACGAAATATATACTTTTACTATGGTACCACAAAATATACTGATAAATAAACTACATAGTTACGACCTAACTATACAAGAGCGGGAAGACGACTGCTGCGCCACACTTACACAAAAACGCGCCTTGTATATAATTTGTAGCGTCAGCAGCCGCTACAAATGTTAAAGTACCTTATCGAAATGAATATGCTGACATTTATTTATAAGGTAACATTACTATAAATAGTGCTGTCAATAAATATATTGAATCTTGTGTATATGTATAGGTAATAACCGATACATATACACAAGATTTCTTTATATTTCTCATTTAACGTTGCGATCGCACAGTATTTTGATACACGCCTCTTGACAGCTGTCAAATCATACTGAGCACAAAAAAACCTGCGATTACGCAATATCGATTATTCAGTAATACGAGTATTCGTAAATTTACTGACATTTGCATTTGAATTGTATTATTTGTTCCTTTTTTCATTTCAACTCTTCATCAAAATATATTTGAAGATCAATTTAGAATTACCATATTATGTTTATTTGTGTCTGCTATAATGCCTTTTGTTTTATGTGTGTGTGAATAAATTGCTGTATTGTTTGTGATGTTTGTATTACCTGATCTATTTAGTCGTTGGACTGAATATTTCTCATTGAATAGGAATAGGTTTATATTCGAAGGCTATACGGATCAAGAAAGCATGTTTTATTTCCAATAGCTTAGCTTGTAGGCCAATAGCATTTTCATCGAGTAGTACAATTGGAGCTAGTTCTATCTTTTAAAATGAAGTAAATATTTCATTAAAGCAGAATAAAATTGATAATTATGGAGAGTCGCTTTGAAAACCAGAGGGAATATGCAGAAATAATCAAGTCTTTATGGAGCGAGGCAGCAATAGCCTAGTGGAGATACCAACAGACTGCCATGCAGAGGGTATCGGGTTCCAATCCACGGCGCGCACCAATGACTTTTCGGAGTTATATGCGTATTGAATGGTTAATTATTATCCCTTGCCCTGTGCCTCGGAGAGCACGTTAAGCCGTCGGTCCCGGTTGTCATGAAGGTCATTGACAGTCGTTATAGGGCGTCAGTACCTCTGAATAAACTGACACTAGTCTAAACCATGGAATATCGCTATCCCTTCGGGTTGCGGAGGTCAGACACTAAATCGCTCCGTGGAAAAGCTAATAGCAAAAGAGAAAAAGAGTACAGAGCTGACTGTATTCGGAAGCTAAGACTAGCATCATAAAGAACTTTAATTTTATGGTTCACAGCGTAAATTTAGTGAATCAAATTTTTTTAAAACAGGTTTTATGCGTAGACTTTTTTCAAACTATATGTTTTGTATTTTATAGACACCACTTTCTACGTTTTATGGCTTTGTAGGTTTAATATAATACTCGGTTTACTTGCTCACTTTTACGGAATGCCGATGAGACAGGCATATTTATGTACACTTCATTTTACGGTGGTGCTATAAAACCTTCAACTTGAAGATAGGGATCAAAAGAAAAATAGATTTAGCTAAAATTTACAGAGCAATGATTTTATGGCTTGTAAAATGTTCTAAAACAGCAATCACAATTACTTAACAATTTATTGAAAAGCTTGAGTTGAGATAAAAGCAAGAAAATATCTTAAACCTGTAGAAAAATATGAACATCGCATGAATTAATTATTGCCTATTTAAATATTAACGTTTCCAATGAGGTCATTTTTAACCGATTTCAGGACTTTGAAATGTTACTGTAAAGTAGCTTCTAATTATGTAGGTACCTAGTTGTGCAAAATTTTACACGTGCATGTATGTTTGCAAGGTTATACTTGTATCAGGGCCTTGAAGTAACGTTGTATATAACATAGCAACTTAAACTTGAACGTTTCAAATAATAGTTGTATGGAGTTGAATTAAACTCAGAGTTTAATATTAGATATAGTATAAACTTTTTACACTTTTATCTATTTTCTTAACACGCTAAGTATGAATAAAAGTGACTTAAGCCTAATGGAGTCAACGTAATGTCTGTAAAGCACGCCTACATGAGACTTAAAATGTATAATATAAACATTTTCATTGTATTAACACGCGTTATTTTGTAGCCGTTACGTAGCACGTTCTACGAACGTAGCGCATTTGTAGCACCTTAGAAGAATTCCCACATTTTGCGTGTACGAATAACAAAACTATTCGAAATATGATACGTTGTCAAGTCTAAAAAGTTTTAATTGAATTGAACCCTTGCATGTCCGGCGGGTATAAGCGATCCGTCATATCGAAGAACAATATTCTTTTTAATTAGAATTCAAGCTGCATTCTGGTGTAGCTTTACGATACAGACAAGTGGTGATTGCTTGTCCTTTTGCCGACTATGGACATTGCATATCTTAGTGTTATGGATTTTACATACACTTAGTATTGATGAGTAATATCAAACTAGGAGCTGCTTTTTATCTTAGTGGGTATTAAAAATGTATTGCGAGTAGTTAATATTTTTATTCTCTTTGTTACAACGCTACTAGGAATGAATCTTGTATTGCGAGGGACTTTACAATACGTACAAAAATTACATCTAGAATCGGCACAATAATATTTGGATCACAAAAGTGTTGTTTCATGAATGGATCGAATCCACAACGTTTGGCGCAGTATCAAGTATCGAACCGCCTGCCTTACCACTTTGCCAACTGTGTAGTCGATTCATGGATATAATATTTATTATTGAAATGATATACATTTATACACAATCAATATCGAACTTAAACCAGTATTACATGTATAAGAAGTATATTATTAATGTGCTTTCAATTATGTAATAAATAATTGAGAACTTTCTAATTATATTGGTGAACAATCCCACTACGGTATTGCATTTTAGCCATCAGGCCAGTTGAAATATGGTTTTCTTATATGTGTCATATCACAACCACAACCACCCCGCACCCAAACCACGTTGGCGGCCGCTTATTAATTAGCAAGTTAATCATCATCATCAGCCTTTAACAGTCCACTGCTGGACTAGGCCTCTCCTTCGAAAGGAGGAATTGGCCTACTATACCACGCTGGTCAAACGGGTTGGTATAGGGTTTGTATCAAGTTCTCCTTCTCTTACAGTGCTGTTCTCTGCATAGTATGGTCCCTCTGTCGGCTCTTACGACACCCGTGGGATGATATGGGGTGGTGACATTCCTCACACTTGACCGGTTTATTGGTATCTAGTGTGGTTATGGCATTGATCTATATAACAACTAGATTAGCAAAGAGCGCATATACTTGTTGCCATGTATTATGGGTCCACGGACCCATAACATATGGCAACAAATACACACATTGTCCTCAAGTGTCAAATTTGTCGACACGAAAAGACAACGATCGTAAAAAGGGTAGATACGCAGTGAAATATTGCAAATTAAATTGATAAAGAGGCAGGATATTTTATTTCACGCTCATGTTAATTGTTTATCACAACATTTTGTTGCAAATTACAATAAAAATCGCAAAAAATCATAGAACTTCACGATGTTGTCGATAAATAAAATTTTGAATTTCCCATTTTTTACGGGAGTTTCGTAACTTGATGAGCCTTGTCATTTGGTACCGGAATTATCAGACTCAATCCTTGTTTCCTACTATGACTTTTTCCTCCTATAATACGAAGCAGTAAATTATTATTTTAATATGTTTTTGTTCCTGTTTTTTTCTTGTAGATTTAATTCATTTATTTTTAAAGAGAAATCGACGAGATACAATCAACAACAAAATGCCTTTAAATATTTTTATTTCGAACATTTATTTTGTTCATTTGAATTCCTACACAATTCGGTACCAATTTTTACACGACTGCTCAAAAAAGGTGTGTTATATTTTCAGGGTTCATTTATTTAACAATGTATGTATGCTTTCTTTTTCCGTTATGTTTTCAGGGAAAACATTTTTACAACTGGAGAACACCGTATTTCACGATTGACGTTCAGTTGTTGTCTCATTCAAATTAACGTTTTGGAACGTCATTTTTGAATGAGTGAAAGAGATGAATATAGGTTTTTTCTAATGTGCATATTGGTTTCAAAACTACGTCGCGTCGTCTAAATCGGCTGGTTGTCACACTATTTCGAACGTCTATTGTAGGAGTTTGTTACTCTAGTAGTTATGTTATCTCAATGGGTTATGGTATGAGTGGTTAAGATCAAAATTCAGTTAATTGGCAGTTTTAATTGTATTAATTAATAAAATAAATACTTATATCGTGTTTAACCATGTGGTCGTTAGTTGGTCTTCTTAATCAGTCCGTGACAGATTAACAAATTGACAGAAAAATTGATATCAAACCATATACCAAACCCTCTGGTCAGCGTTGTGGCCAAATCTTCCTATTCACTCACTGTAAAACAACTTAGGAGAGACTTACGTCTGGAAATGTACTGCAAGAGGCTGTAAAGGAAATAACTTTGTAACGGACTGTTATATAATTAAAAGTGCCACAACTATCAGTATCTTTGTCTAAAAGTAATATTTAATAAAAACTAGTACAAAATAAAAACAACTTATGTAAAATAAAAACAAAATACGCTGTATAATAGTAACATGTAGAAACTATATTACAAAGTAGTATCAAATGTGGTAACTTATATGTCTTTCTTAAATAAAGTGAAACACAACACCGCCGAAGATTTGAGATCATTCTTGATAAGCAAGTGATCAAGATATTCATGCAATCAGTGATATTCATAAGGCTAGATAGTGACAGATGGACACTTCGAGTACGCTGATGACATGATTTATTCACGATACGTACTTACTTTACTAAGTATTCCACTGGTCCGTCTATTGAAGCCTATTGAGAGACACAACATACCTTGTAAGTAGCTTTGACAGACAAAATAATGACCAATAAGAATCCTCAAAAACATAAATTCTATCTCCCCAGATTTGTCCTTTCGTTTGACTAATGATATTTCAAAGACGACATTAATTTTTTTCTAAAAGATCCTATTCAAAGATCAAAAAGTAAAAAGATATGCTATTTTATTTTTTGTTTATTTGCATAATATAAACAGTAAAGTAATCGGTAGAGTTTCATTTCGTTTATGTTTGTTTAACGGCTATCAATATCTTTTGTGATGTAAATTTGAATGTGTTTCAATAAAATGCAAATGTTTTGCGTTGTTATCACGACTTCGCAATCGGCTGTGCTGTGGTGTCTGTGAATTTTAGCGTTGTCATCGTTTGTGTCTTTTGATTGATGTGAAGTGGTTTTGATAGTCACACACAGTCAATAGTGTTATCATGAAAACTGTGCTGTATTTATTTGTTTCCCGAAAATATGACATCAAATCGTAGCTAAATGGCGATAGAAAACAAGGACTACAAGCGCATTTAAATAACTACCTACCCGTGATTTCACAGTTGTTTTAAAATAGCGGCTGATCCGTACCCATTTTTTGCATGAACGGCGGCATTAAACGCTTTATTATGTGAAAGTTATATATACACACATCAAAAAAAGTCTAAGCAAAACATACAAATTTCAATTTTACAATGTGTTTTTGCATTAAATCTATTAGTATTTTCTTATTTATATTATTTTTTAATGCTTTTTTTATATTAAACCACAATTAGTTTTTTTATTTTTTTAATAATTTTAATTAACAATAATTACGAGTAAGTACTGTGTGTACGTAGTACAAAGTAAGGTGCCAAATCAACTAAACTTAAACTAAAATTAAATGGTTGGACAAAAGTTGCATAATTTAATACAAAGTGTGGCCTTCTCTGTTATTGAGAACTTGCTGGCACCGATTATTCATAGAATCGATGAGATTGTTAATGTTATCCTGCGACAATCGCTCCCAATGAAATTTTAGTAAGTCCATCAGTTGTTGGGTTGTTGTCACTCTACTCAAGTCCTTTAAAACACGTCTTTGGAGCATGTCGAATGCATGCTCAATGGAGTTGAGGTCTGGCGATTGTGCAGGCCAAGGCAATACCAGGACTTTTTCCCTTGCCAAGTACTCCCGTGTGTGCAAAGCTGTATGCGAACGCGCATTGTCATGCATCAACATGAAATCGGAGACAAGCGTTTGTGCGAATGGACGGACATAAGGCCTTAGAACATCCTCAACGTAATTTACAGCGTTCATGTTACCATTTACAAAAAACGAGCTCAGTTCGTCTGTTCTTCATAATACCCGCCCAAACCATAACTATTGAGCCGTTGTATAGATGCACTTCCTGAACACACCTCAGTCTTTCAGTATTTCCAGGACGACGGTACACTCTTACCCTTTTAGTATCAGGCTTGAACCCAAATCGAGACTCATCGCAACATAAAATTTTATTCCATTGTTCCCGGGTCCATGTAATGTGTTCCCTACACCATTCATTTCGACGAGCGCAATTCCCGTGACGTATCGGTGGGCACCTAATTGGCCGTCACGCTCGTAGGCCATACTCATGCAGTCGATTTCGCACAGTTTGGCAACTAACAACAACACCACTTGAATTTTGTAGCCTTAAACCTATCTCTCGGGCGGTTAACATCGGCTGGCGTCTTGCAGTCAGTTGTATGTATCGATCTTGCCGTGTGGTTGTACACCTACCTCAACCTGGGTGCTGCTCAGCAGGATCTCCCGTGTTAGTGTAACGCTGATGAAGACGGCAAATAACGCTTCTGTTGATACCAAAATACCGAGATACCTGAGATTGACTTCTTCCCGCTTGCAACATCCCTACAGCTCTTTGCATTTCATCTGCGTTCAAATGACGTCGCTCCATGACGTAAAAAATGTCTCAAAATCCAAATTTGTTCAAAACTTCTTCAAATTATTATTTAAATCATAAAATTGATACATAATACAAAATTTTAATAAGCAAAGAAAACGCTATAAAATTCGAACAAATGCATTCGCTTTTGAATTTGTGAAAAAAAAACAAATATGACACTCGAATTTTTTTTACAACCAGCCAGTATGTCCTCTAGATCAAAAAAGTTTACATAGGTATTACCTACTTGGTAAGAAATGATATAATACATACATACATAGTCTCACGCCTATAACCCCGAAGAGGTAGACAGAGGTATATTTCTACACCCACTTTTCGCCAGATATGCTTTAGTCCCACGTAATAAGGGGCGAGCCTATTGCCGTACCGGGCACATTTCCAGACTCCGTGCTGCTACTGAGAATTTCGTGACAGAAAAATCCAATAACACTGCCCGACCCAGGAATCGAACCCAGGACCTCGCGATCCCACGCGCACATTTATGCCGCGAGACCAACGAGGCAGTCGTATAGGGTTTGATGTCGAGTTTTCCATCTCTACGTAAAGATGGTATTTGCATCGTGTAAATACCATCTTTGCGTAGAGATGATATAATAATTGATTAATAATTTGAAATAGTATGTGTTGCTTAGATTTTTGTGATGTGTGTATTTTAGCATACGGTATAAGTCATTAGTCCCCTTCCCCCTCGGACCGCAGTAACTATTAGACGTGTCGATACTTCCATTTTCGAAATAAAAATTATTTATTTATTAATAAAATTACGAAATTAATAAAACATATAATCAACACGAAGTACCAGGCGCACATATCACTGGCGCAACTCTTCCAACGCTACAAGCGGCTAGAAGAAGACAGCAACAAGCGCGACAACACTAGCGGCGCGGGCGGCTACGATACGCGTGACTCACTACGCAGCGCTGACGGCACGGACTTGCAGAGCGGCGCGCGGTGCTTGTACCAACTCACAAGCGACAGCGAGTAGCGGGATAACTGTGAGAAATTTGCTTTCCATACCTTTTTCGCATTTTGTTTTGTTGACATAAATCATGCTATTAGTACAGCGGTCTCCAACTAAGACCCGCGCAGGGTCTGATTCTGACCTTACTAAGATGAATAAGCATAATAATGAAGATCCAACATTTGTGACACAGCGAGACAAGCGGCGTCGCCTATCTGGTGATTCCCATGACGATCTAACAGCATTTAGATTGGAGATGAAGGAAATGTTCTTGAAATTCTCTGTGGAGCAAAAAGTGCAAATAGACTCGCTGACAAAACTAGTTAACGAGATAAAAGTGTCATCTTCTGATATGTCCGCTAAATACGCCGATATCGACAAAAATATTCAATTTGTTTCGGATCACATCAAGGAATTAGATAGTCGAATTGCAAACCTGGAACAAGATCGGAAAACCTTAGTCGCCGAGATGACTCATTTGCAAAATAAATGTGAGGAAATAGAGCGTAATTCACTAAAGACAACGATCGAAATACGAAATATTCCTAAGCTTCTTGGTAGTAATACGACACAAAACTGCTATGAACTTATAACTAAACTCTCAGAAAAGCTGAATGTCAGTGTGGAACAAAATGATATTAAAGATGCTTACCACATTCCAAGTAAGAAAGATAAAAATGTAGGCACCCTTTATGTCGAACTATCTAATACGTTACTCAAACACAAGATACTGAACAAAGCTAAACAACATAACAGAGACAATACAACCCAGAAATTAAACGCCTCACACCTTGGATTCAAAGAGGAAACAAGACCGATTTATCTCTCAGAATGTTTAACATCAAAAACGAGGCGTCTCTTTTTCCTAGCCAGAGACTTTGCTTTGTCTTGCAACTATAAATTCTGCTGGACAGCAAATGGACGTGTTTTTTTAAGAGAAAAGGAAGGAGCACCACATATCCTGATTAAATCAGAAGAACAGCTACAGTTACTAAGAAAAGGAGATTGACTAGTACTAATTTCATTCAATTTCATTTTGATCTTATATAACATATGTTTCTTAACTAATTTCATGTTTTTTGCCTTAGTATGCATATACTTACACCAACATTACATTTACTCACTTCTTACAATACCTCACAACAGCTACTATCTAACACCTTGTACCACACTCCAATACCTCACTCACAACCACACATTTTTCAATCATAAACGTTCACTTCTTAATCAACTAACGCACTACCCTCATTACACTCTTATAATATTAGACAAATTTGCAAACTTAAAGACCTTTATATTAAATGATTCGGCGACCGTATTTGAATATCAGACTATATTGACTAAATTTGCCGCGCTGCGCTCAGTCTTGGCTCACAATATTGGTAATCCTTTGTTTACATATGCTTTTATCAATGGCTAATCTTACCCATATTGTTAATGATATTGACAATACAGTGGTGTCCAATACATCGCTATGCTCACCCGAAAACTTGCACCTCCCTGTTATTGGACAAACGTTCAACGTTTTACATACAAACATCCGTAGTATAAATCGTAATCACGATACCCTCATTACCTTGCTATCGCGAATAAATTGTCAATGTGATATAATTATATTAACTGAGTGTTGGCTTAGTAAAGTTACGACAATACCATCGCTTGATGGTTACGTGTCATATAAATCCCAATACACTAACCAAAACGATGGCGTGGTTGTATACATCAAATCAGAGATACCGCATATCGTGATCGAACCGGAGTTTAAAGACGCAAATTGCTTACTTATTAAATGTAGTATTGATATGACTATACTAGCATGCTACCGACCACCTTCTTTTAAAAACATTACCAACTTTATTGATAGCCTAGACGCTACACTCACTTTGCTCTCTGCCTCTAATGTGCTGGCATTAATAGGTGACATAAACATTAATATCGCAAAACAAAATAACAATGCAGATTGCGACACCTACCTTAACACATTAGCATGTCATGGGCTTTTAGCGGCACATACTTACCCTACTCGCGATAACGCCTGTCTTGACCACGTTATGTTAAAAACAAACAAACTGTCGAACACCCTCATTCTAGATACACTGATAACAGATCACCATCCCACACTCTTCTGTTCTGATACAAAAGTCCAACGACACAAAGGCAAGCATACAGTCTCGCGTATTAATTACCAGGCAGTAGTGAACACGCTATCAGATACAGATTTTACTACGGTCGTAACCGCCACACATGCTAACGAGGCTGCTAATGACTTGGTGTCCAAAATCTCTATTGCCATAGCTATGCACACAAAGGTTACCAATATTCCCTGCCGAAAAAGGTGCATTAAGCCCTGGATCACGCCGGGACTACTGCGATGCATTAGACACCGAGATGCTCTCCAAAACAAGTCGAGACAGCATCCTGAAGATAGCGTAGCATTATTGGTTTATAACAGATATAGGAACTTTTGTAACAATCTCTTAAAAAGCATTAGGTTGGAATACGATAGATCTGAAATAGAAAATAATAAAAACAATGTAAAAGCGATGTGGAAAACTGTGAAAAAAATTACTAACATTGGTCAGATTTGCCTACCACCTGTGGAACTACTTAATAGTTTAGAAAATGAACAACAGTCTGTCGACCAGGTTAATGATTTCTTTGTCAGTGTAGGTGAGGGTCTTGCAACAAAAATACACCAGCATGACCATAGTAAGCAGGTTAAAACTACGTGTCTATCACCCATATATTCTATGGCTCTCCTAGATACGGATGCCGCTGAAGTTGAGCGTATCATCCTCAACTTACGCAGTAACTGTGCCACAGGGATTGATAAAATACCAGCATCAATCCTAAAACAGGCTCGACACATCCTAGTTGGTCCCATTACGGCCTTGTGTAATCTCTG
Organism: Euclidia mi; assembly: GCA_944739405.2. Taxonomy (NCBI): domain Eukaryota; kingdom Metazoa; phylum Arthropoda; class Insecta; order Lepidoptera; family Erebidae; genus Euclidia; species Euclidia mi. The sequence continues at coordinate 28,936,314 of OX123204.2, forward strand.
CCTTGCGACAGGTGTCTTCCCCAATTGCCTAAAACAGGCTTTAGTAAATCCTATACACAAGAGCGGGGACAGACATAGTGTCAATAACTATAGACCAATATCTATTCTAACCGCGCTTTCAAAAGTCTTAGAAAGAATACTAAACAACAGACTCGTCAGTTATTTAGAATCAAATGACCTAATTGCATCAAATCAATACGGGTTTCGAAAATCAAAATCGACTGAAGATGCAGTACTTGATGTGACGGAAAACATTGTTAAGAAGATAGATAATAAGCTTAAAGTTGTAGGTACATTTCTAGACCTCAGCAAGGCGTTTGACACTGTGTCTGTTCCGCTGCTTTTGGACAAAATGGAAGCCCTGGGAATAAGGGGAATAGCTCTGGACATATTCCGCGATTATTTAATTAACCGCACACAAATCGTAAGAATAGGAAATGTTACAAGCAACAGTGCTAGCCCGAAATTCGGTGTCCCTCAAGGTAGTGTTCTCAGTCCTACTCTGTTCCTCATCTACATGAATGATTTATGCTTACTTAAATTAAGAAACTGTAGAATCGTATCTTACGCGGATGATACGGCCTTAATAACGTACGGTTCAAACTGGGATCAAGCTCGTAAATGCACCGAAGATGCTTTGTCAATAATCAAGACATGGCTCAACAATAACCTGCTAACCTTAAATCATGACAAAACTAAATACGTGACTTTCTCACCCAGAGAACACACTCAACCCCCAGACACGTTTAATATCAAAATACACTCTTGTGACACCACATATCATATTTGTTCGTGCCTTCCCCTCTCACGCACTAAGGAAATCAAGTATTTAGGTGTCGTCATAAACAGTACTTTCACTTGGCATAACCACATTAGCAATTTAGTGGGCCGAATTAGAAAACTGTTACCTTTATTTAAAAAGCTTAGTCGATGCGCTGACAGTAAAACAATTACTACCATATATTATGCACTCGCCCAATCACTTTTGCAATATTGTATCACTGCCTGGGGAGGAGCTGATACTACGTGCATGCTACGTCTCGAGCGTGCTCAACGTGCGATCTTGAAGGTCATGATGCGAAAGCATTGGAGATACCCCACTACCAAATTGTATAGCGAATGCAAGGTATTGACAGTGAGGCAGTTATATATACTACAAGCCGTCTTAAAAAAGAAAGCTACCTCTCGGAGCACTGCTACGGACAGGGGTAGGAGGACATATGTTTACAATATACCATCCCACCGTACAACTCTAGCAAGTAGGCAATTTTACATCGCTTCAGCTCGTCTTTATAATAAAGTCAACAAATTTAAACAAATACACCCGCAAACATTAAACCAATCTAAATCTACAATCAAATCCTGGCTTCTCACATGTAACTATTCAACTACCGAAAAGTTACTACAATAATGAAAAATGCACACACACACACAACACACGCACACACACACACACGCACAAACACACACACACACACACACACACACACACACACACACACACCCAACACACCCTTGTTTATGCATAAGATCTCAAATTTTAGTTTATTTTATTAACCACACTTTTTTTTTTTTTGCTTTTCTTTTTTTTATCGACATATTATGTACTATTGTGTGTATATTTTCGGAGAAGGCGCTGTCTCCCGTAACACAGTTTTAACTACCACGGGAGGCAGAGTTATTGTAAATCTGTGTATAATATCTTATGTCAATAAAAGTTTTTATTATTATTATTATTATTATTTTCAGATACTAATTTTGGCATGACGCCATTTTGGCTACGCCTGCAATTTTTTTAAATTTACCCGTTTTGGCATTGGAATTTCGGGCAATCCCTTCTTAGTGCACCCCTATGGTCCCCAAGAAACATACATGCCAAATTTCAGCTTCCTGTGCCCAGTAGTTTCGGCTGTAGCGTGTCTGTCAGTCATTCAGTAACGCAAGGATTTTATATATTAAGATTTCAGAGCCAGTTTAACGATAAACTTATTTAATTTTCAATCACACTGTTAGTGATTTCAATTATTCGCAATTTATATTTTGTTTCATATATTAACTCACCCAAAAGAACTCAAAACAGATTAATTCACAGTAGTAATATCGATAATGCGTTAAAGCTGTCGTCAGTATAAAACAAACAAAGTGCCGTGACCCAACGTGTTTTCGTTTAAATGGATATTTTGACTTTAAAACTACAAGCACTGGGGATTTTTGACGGGTGAGCGCGTTCACGTAGTCTAGCAAAACACCAATAAAATTGTTTATTGACGGGACGACCGTAACGAACGGAAAAAAAGGAAAATTCCGACACTGCCAGAGATGCTTTCACCTTTTCTTGCGAAAATAAGACAGTCATAAAAATAAATGTATCACTGGCAGTAAATAAAGCGTAACATATTGAGCTTTCCAGTTGTAAAAAGATATCGCAGTTGTGATACACAGTCGTTAAATATTGTAAATGCCATCGTTTTCCGGTGCTTATGATACATCACTGATGATATTGTACGACGGATGTCGTATAAATAATAAGTATATATAATAAGTGCTACAATACAATACAAATATAGTAGTAGTAGTAAATACAAATATAGTATTTCAGGTGTGTAAAATATCTGGAATTGCCGCACGCTAAGGTTTCAAGAGCAATTAAATGATATAAATAAATGCATTGAGATTTTCTTACAAATATCTAGCCTGAACTCGAAAACTAGGCTGTTTGCTTTTTTTATAGATATTATGGTGAGCGCTTAAATTTTTCTACACAGTACCTAAAGACTAAAATTATAAATTTGAAGAGCAATTTTAGTCAATTTTATTTCGCCATTTGCTAGACTATACTAAAGACTATTGTTATGTGTACATCAACATAAATGCCGAGAAGACTACGCAATACGCATCTACGTTATTATTCCGTTTACATTTAATGAGTAAACAAATTAGGCTTACCTGCAAGGAGAGCAAACCACAGACGTCCAAATAATTAAGTAGGTAGTGCTTTGTCCGCAAAAGGCTTTTATGTTCGTAGATGGAATTGTGTCTCTATAGAATCGCAAATCACACACCGTAAGAGGATTGTAGAAATCGCCTTTCTCGGCAAATAGGGATTTGTATTCATATTTACGTCTTGGTTTATGGATAAAAATATGAACTATTACTGTTTATCATGTATCATGATATTATAACTGTTACTATATTTTAAGAAGGATTAAGCAGAAAGTAATGAAGAAAACTACGTAAAATACAGTTCATATTTGACGTGAGCTCTAAGCTTAAACACCAGAATCTCAGACATTTGTCACAGAAACAGTTATATACAAGCAATCGAAAAAATAAAAAAAAGACACTGGTAGACACAAAAATATTTTGGACCGTTTATTGTTAGTTCAAATAGCCAGATAAAACGATTTTTATGAAGCACGATAGTTTATTCTCAAGGCCATCGTTTTGGTGTATCCGTCACGTAACCGATATAGCACGTTCTACGACTTTTTGGAACCTACAGGTATACGTGGAATCAGCTACGTATATTGGCTATGGCGCGACAGTTATATACAAAACGAGGCGCAATGTCGACTTTTTTATTTGAAAAGACAACTCCCGCACTAGGAATTAATCCTGTGTCGCAGGGCTCTTTACAAACTTGCAACCAACGGACACAATTAACACCCAGACTCGAAACAACAATTTATGGATCACACAAAGTGTTGTATCGTGTGGGAGTCGAAGGCGAGGCGACCGCTTAAACCCCTACGCCAATCGTACAGTCTGTTTTGTCACTTCTATTTACTACACCAATGTACTTCAATATTTTAGATTACGTATTTTATTGTGCCAGTTATAATTATTTAATTATATTGTGACGTCGCCGCTGACATCGTCCGCCCACTTCACTTGGCTGGCTGCTTTGCCCCCCCAACGGGCTATATATACCGTGGCGCGGAAGTCACCGTCCCTTTCTGCCCGCCGCAGCATCGCAAGTTAAGTCATCTTCCCTCTGCATATCCAGGACTGCGTTTTACTTGGACTATACGAACCTCTGTTAACTTGTTTAAGAGTAAAATTTTGTAAATCTGTTTTCTTTTCCTTTGCTAAAGGTTGTATAGATTCATTTAACTGAAATATACATATTCTTACCGGTATATATCGATATTTTATTTAACTTAATAACGTTCATCCACGTGCGACGTCAGAGTGGTGTCCCAACGCGAACGTTACAATATAACTACGAATACTCAAAAGGATAGGCAAAAGTTATATGTTATGAAGATATTTGAGTTATCAGTGGGTGCTGGTTACCATATCGATTATCATAATTATTCTTCAAAACTGCTTTAACACTTAGGTTCCTTCAAGTATTCTCCAAGGTACGGAGAAGTTCGATTCTTAAGTTGCCATCTGTAATCGAGGCGTTGTTAAAGGCGCGTTTGTAACGTTACGAGTCGACTTCAATGTTCATACAGCCGCAATTCTGCCATGGACCTCAGATGTTATGATTATTTTGCCCACAAGCCATGATTTAGATTTGATTGAGAATAAAGTGTCCTTCCGTCCGTTCTAAAATTGTGTTACGCATTTTTACTTACAAAACTATGCGCTTAGACAACAAAAATAAAAAATAAGGTTGTAGTCACTACGTTATAACTCGGAATCCTTATATACAGAAGGTATCATAGGTTCATATGTACATATATTTTGTTCAAAAGTTAAGAACTTTAGGCTGGTATTGTACCCTAATAAAATGAAAGACAAGCCAATGATGTTCTGCCAAAAATAAGGAAGTTACAATATTCTTGAAGAAATGTGTACCAACTGTTTAATCCAGTGGCATTGTTATGTAGTTGCAAAATTATACTCTGGGCCGTTGGATTAAGGTACATTTTCGTGTTCTTGTGCCTGGTATATAATCGAAGTATGTTCATTCCCGGTACTTGGCTGCCACGAGAAAGTTTAAAGTAAAAATCTTTATTTTGGTACCTCTGCGTTGTTCTGAAGCATTTATTATGAATCGTGTAAAATATATTAAAATATTGTATATGGGTAGGGAATGTGAAGTTCCTCTTTTCGGTACAATTTGTTTCCTTGTATTTTTTTCTATTTTGCTAATGAGCCTAGACTTATAAATGATGTAACTATAGAAATGGTTTATTCAGAACTCCATAAAGCAGTATTTACGATACCTTTCGCAGTTCACTGCTCGGATCTGCTAGTAAGCTTGATAGTAGCACTTGCAAACATACCTACCTGGCCAGACGGTTTGGTAAAGGATTCGATGTTGATATTTCTGTCCCTTGGAAAAAGTATATTTTCAGCATTTAAGTATATTTTTTTTGTGTATTTCGCTTTGTTGTCTCTTAAATCGCCATTGATACGACAAAAAGAAGAAAAAGAAATGACCTCTTACGATAATCACGGGATGAAGTGGTGACATTTTGTATTTCTACAATCGTGTCGATAATATTTGTCAATATAATAGGACTCTGCAAAGTTTAGTAGAATTGGTGCTTATTCGAATTTATTTCGTTTATTATGTATACTTTTTTTTTTGGTGTCTGTTTGGAAGATCCTTATGAAGTCCCTCCGCCCTGGCGGGGAAAGACGAAGGGGACTGTCAGACTCTTACTGACTAAAAACAAACCCGTGCTCCTCATGTACCCATGTGTCGGAGGGTAGGGTTTCACTGAAGCATTCCTCGCTACCCCCCGACGGGTATTAGCCCGCCAGATGGTCAGGCGGGCCCCGAACGAAACCCCCTTGGCGGCGGATGAAGGTGTTGGGCTCCGCCGCCAAAACACCCAGCGGCCGCAGAGGATAGGGAGGACGGCAACGCAACACCGCATCACCTCTTCCTCTGCGGCCCCACCGCGACGCAACGATGATGCGCCCCCATTTGGTCGCGGGAGATAGGGCGCGCGGCAACGCAACACCGACACGCCTTTCCTTCCGCGACCGCACCCGACTGCAAGGGACAGACAGAACTGTCCCCCGCACCCGCACCTTAGGACGCATCCTACGCAGGCCTCACGCAAGCCCACGTGGAGCGACCCCTCCCGGGATCCCGCTTAGCTTCACCGTGGGTGTACCTCAAACCCACGGTTACTGAACCCCCCCACCACGACAAGGTGGAGATCCCACGGAGGGGTTATTATGTATACCTAGTGAATCAATAGCACAATGTTTATGTATTTTATTATCAAGCTACTGCCAATATATAGTCTAATTGCTAGAATTATATTATAATAGGCAACCACTATGGGTAATTCTTCTCGTTAGCGTAAAACGGAACAAGAGAAAAACAATTTAAGTATTGTGAAACAATTTGAGGTTTATGAAGAAGAAAACTTTTGAAATTCGCTAATATTTTTGTACTGGTTCTTTCACACAGTCAAATATAATCTATTTTTAAATTCTATTGTTACTGACTGGCTAGCAGACACGGCATAGCCAAATTGATTGGGGGCAGAAAGCTGAAATTTGGAAATTATGTTGCTTGAGGTCCGTTGAGGTGCAATAAGAATGGATTTTTCGAAAAGAAACGGTTAAATTAAAATAAAATATGCAAGCGTAGCTGCCCGTACTCCCCTAGTTAAGTAAAGAAATATATATTGAAGTATATTTATTTTAAAGAGACTGTCTCCGTGGTCCAGTGGATAGCGTATGCGAGTGCTGATCGGAGGTCCCGGGTTCGACTCCCGGGTCGGGCAAAAGTATTACTGGGTTTTTCCGAATTCACAGTAGCAGCACGGAGTCTAGTGTTGTGCCCGGTAACGGCAATAGGCTCGCCCCCTATTACATGGGACCTAAAAATTCATGGCGAAACGTGGGTGTAATATTACACCTCTGTCAATAAAAAAAATATATATATATATTTTAAAGACTACTTAGGAAAGAACTTTGCTCTAAGCTTCTAAAAAGATCCAATCATGAAATATTTAATTGAAATTCAAAATGTAAATGTGACTCTCAATGGCGCGGTTGAACATAGAAAAGCTAGATTACCTTCTTTACATTATAGTATATACTGTTTAAGATCTTTAATCAATCACGTGTCTCCTGTCAAAAACAGGTACTCTGAGTGAAATTAATCATAAGTTCTATGAAAATAGGATAAAAATTACAATGAAAATAAGTTGGCTACTTGTAAAAATAGTTTGGATATATTGATAGAAGTGAGAAAAATATTGAATACCATTGGAGACGACATGTTCTAGGGTGGAGGCCGCGCTTTGGCAAACGTAGCATAGAAAGGTTCTTCCGGCTAGGTGGATTGACGATATACGCGAAGTGTCTGGCAGCGGCTGGACACGAACAGCCACAAATCGGGCTCAGTGGCGTTCGATTGGAGAGGCCTATATCCAGCAGTGTACTATGGCAGGCTGAAGATGATGTTGAAAAAATATAATTTTAATGGCCTAGGAGGTAAGATGCTGTTCATACATATGTATATAGGAATAATGACTTTGTATGACAGGTTTGTCCTTTATTTGAATATTTTGAAAGAAACATTGAAATGTGAAAAATAACGCTACACAGGAGACAATTTGAGCTTGATATGTAAATGACATTGTACACCGATTTCTTATTTCTTTATCGGCGTTGGAAACAAACTTACCTACTCTTAGGTACCTCAAATCAACTCGTGCGTGCTTTTAACGCATTTGAAGTTGAAGAACGAAATTGTTAGTTAATTGTTCAAATTCTCCAAATGTTGTAAAAACAAAAAACGAAGTGTCGTGCGTCTCAGCATCATGAATATTGATGATTATTTTATTACACAATTATGCCTACCAGACGATTGACGAGACGAGACGAGGGAATGAATGACACCTTGTACGCTCACATCATGTAAGGTGTCATTCACACACATGTGCAGCGTTCACTACTTCACTGATGTCCTGCGTTACCGCCGCTCCGCTTTAGTTGCAAGCCATCGCTTGCAGCAAAGATTTGACGTAACAGCGAGACAATAACATCTGATTTTGTTGGCTTTACCGCTCTTTGCCTCACTGTTGCTTTAGCTGCTGTCATTATTAGCACCTCATAAATGTGTGCGTATTGAATTAAATATCCGCTTACGCTGCCACAGCTGTCGTTGTTTAGACTACAGTTAGAAGTGAACCCAAAAACCCACCTTCGAAAAACTTATTGGAGAGAGGTGAAGTCCCATATTTAAACCAGATAGTAACAAAATTGTCAGAACTTTAGCACGGATTTCTCAATTCAATGGGCAGGTATTTATGGAAAATATTGAGGACAGTACAAACCAAGTTTAGATAAAACCAACAGACTCTAACAAAATTTTCAAGTCATGTTAAATATTAAAATGTCTGACGGAAATGTTGTCGCAGGCAGCTCTTCAATTGCGGTCAGACACCGCTTTACAATAATTGGAATGCCAATTGTAATTTTATTATTAAAACATTGAGCTTTATTCTAAAAGTTTTAGTACATTGTATTTTATAAAGACTGTAAGTGATCATCTTCCTTTTAGCGTTATCCCAGTTTTAATCTGGAATCCGCTTACTAGTCCAACCGGACTTGGCTGAATATTAGCTTAAAAGAACTTATAAAGACTGTAAGTATGGTTAAATTATCGATGGTGAACTGTATTATATTCATCATCATGTCAGCCTAGCGACGTCTACTGCTGGACATAGGCCTCCCCTAAGGCTCTCCACACAGACCAATTTTGAGCCGCCCGCATCCAACCGCTTCCTGCGATCTTAACCAGATAGATCGTCGGTCCACCTTGCGGGAGGCCTACCCTTGCTGCGTCGTCCGGTAAATAAACTTATTGACATTTTCAGACTTCGACGTACTAACAAGTATTAGTTTTCATAGAATTTGGTCAACATTATTCATAACGCTGTACTTTGCGAAGTGATTGTGAGTGCTGAAACTGCTGCTCTTTCATAACCTTTCTTTTTTTTCCTTCTTGCTTATGGCATATAGTGGCTCGGGTGTCAAGATAACACTATCTTGACACGGCTGAGAAGCGAAGATAGAAGAAAAGACGAGTCCAAAATATTGACAGACGGCTATCAGGATGTTAATGAGTTAGGGTTACTGCTTACTGCATCAGATTCAATTTTTATATGCATGAAAAATGCTTGAAATATGCACGAAAACTGACAGATTAAGCAACATAAAATGACAATTTTTTTTTTTGTTTAGTAATTATTATTCCTTTAGATTTAAGTTTATTGTTAGTAAATACATGTTTTAAGTTTTACTTTATTAAGTATGTATCTTTATAATTTATTGTTTTTTAATAATCATCATCCTCTTCGCGTTATCCCAGTTTCAATCTGGGGTCCGCTTTCTAATTTAATCGGATTTGGCTGAATATTAGCTTTTCCACAGAGCGACTGCCTGTCTGACCTCCGCAACCCGTAGGGATAGCGATATTCCATGGTTTAGACTAGAGTCAGTTTATTTAGAAGGTACTGACGCCCTGTAACGACTGTCAAAGATCTTCATGACAACCGGGACCGACGGCTTAACGTGCTCTCCGAGGCACGGGACAAGCGATAATTAACCATGAAAATACGCACGTAACTCCGAAAAGTCATTGGTGCGCGCCGATAATATAAAAACTATTAAGTTTTAGATTTTTTGTTACAAAATCAGCATACATTTAGTAAACCATCCATTGATAGAGGATAATCTATACAGTAACATGTTACATTATTTAATATTTTTGTAAACATTAACAATCAAGTATTGTTCTAAATGTTCAGTGGTAAGATTATGTCTTCGATCATTCAAAATATTTTTATACCTACGTCGAAAATATTCGCTCCACATCTACTGAGTTAACTGGGCAGAATTTGATCTTGGGTGCTATGTAAGCGCTTATATTTTCTGGCAAAACTTCCACCGTCCCATTAATAAAGCTACAAAATACTGTAAATTATAGTGATAATATGCATCATGACTAGATCTTAGGAAAAATATGCTATTAGCGCTGGAAATGGCTTAAATATGCAAATGCATATGCAAATATGCAAATGCATATTATTCGGTCTCTAGTAATTAGACAAACAGCGCACACCTATTTACTACGTCGCTTACGTTTCATAGTCATACAAAGAAACGACATACAAAAAGAAAATAACACGTAACCAATATTTAAAACTATTGGGTAGATATAGGGTAAGGTGGTGTAGGTAAATAAAATATAATATTTAGAAAAATCAACATTATTTGTTTATAATCTCTAGTTATTTGTTAACAAATTATAGAACAACGAATTTCATTAACGACATTCATTAAAGTAGGAACTAAGGAAATAGAAAAAATAAAAATCGCGCACTTTTATACACCTAGGTGTAAAAGAGTGCGCAGCGGGTTGTACAAGAGTGCGCGCATCATCAATAGGTGTATCTTGTAGGTATAATCAATAAATGGCGACTTTACTTCAACTAAGCCACTCGTTGGTTGTGGCTCTGGGTCTGGCTATGCAATCACAGGTGCAGACGACACTAAATCTCTGTCTATTACTGAACTTTCTAAAAAACTAGCTTCGATAAAAATATTGGAATCGTCAGACTCAATGCCAGTAACTTTGAAAATTTGTGCTGTACATGATAATGTTGCAGCTTTTAAGTATGCTGGTGTAAGAATTCCTACCATTTGGAACACAGTGACAGATCTGCCAGGATGGATACGCAACCATTTTTCACACTTATTGCCATAGTATTTTTTAGGACAGTGTGAAAGTCACAATCAAGGGACTGCATCTTATGACTAGCATTATGTAAATACATGAAAAATATTTAGTTTGTAAAATTACACTTTATTTTACTCACTACTACATGCGAAAAATAAATGTCGTATAAGAGTGCGTGCGCACTCTTATGCACCTCGCCCTGCACAAAGATATTGAACCACCTGCCCCATCTATTGAAAGATGTGCGATTTTTTTCGAACTAATCGGTTAGCCAAGTAAATACATTACTTGGATAATTTATGAATATTCTTATTCAAATAATAGTGTAGGAGCAGAAATCCGTGCAAGACGCAATCAAAGTGAGCAAAAATCTATTGACCTAGCTGGTGTCTCCTTTTTATAATCTAATTCTAGTTTTTTTCGGCAGCGTAACCGTTATCACTGTTGAACCTAAACACAGCTAAAGGTAGCCAAAAATCTCGCACAGAGTCGGCGTGAGGTTCAATGCGTGCTCTTACCGACTACGCACTCTTACACCACCTTACCCTACCAGCTTGTCGAAAACTGTACCGTCCGTCAACAACGCATACAATATGTTGCGATCAAGGAGCAAGTACATATGGAGGGATAGCTTTAAGCATAATCAAGAAACCTATCGTTATTTCTTTTTACTTGTGGGAAATGTCATATGTGTAACCGAGACAGATGTATTGTATTTATTACCTCTTGAAATACTCATGTCGCAATTATTTCAAAAGAAGAAATGACTGTCAATAGTGATGTACTCATGCATTCATCTTTGATTGGTATTGGTATATAATTCGGTATGTAGACAAGATAAGCATTTGATTAAGTAATATACCAGTAGTATATTATTTTACGGGCTTTTATTTAGAGTATAGTAATTAGGTGCCCAGAAAGAAACAAATACTGTAGAAAGAGAGGTAATAATAAGATATGATTACTGTCTTGAGGAGACTTGTCTTATGTCCAGCAAAGATAGTATTTTGGCTGAAATAATAATGCAATATTAATCGTAATTTAAAATTTTCTCATAAAATTACTAAGTCGGAAATCGAATTGACAGTGTCCTTCGCGAAGCTCCTCTCCTACCGCTTATTCACAGGAGGAATTCAAGTATCTACTTCGAACTGGTGGTCAGAGTATAATTTATCCACCTCTTTGATGATTCGCATTTAAGAAATTTCCAAATAATATAAAGTACTTGCATTACAATAAAATGGAGTTTTGTCTAAACCGTACATTTGGAACAATAAGTAGGTTACTTGTTATTTGTAAACGAATCCTCCAGGTATGTGCAATCAAACAAGTCGGCGGTAGACCAGTTCGAAAAAAATCCCTTGGCTCGCTTATAGAGTCGAAGCACGCTAGAAACTGGTTTTGTATACGAATGTCAATGTTTTTTTACAGTAGCACAGGAAGCGACGATGTCCTGCTGAGCCATTCTCACCCTTGTTGTGGTCTAGCGGACAGTTGTTCGACTGTACCTAGATAGGAACAGTATACAGCGCAGTTTAGCATTGCTCGGTATCACAATTTGACCATTTTCCTATAATCCGACAGAAAATATTTACCTTTAATGTCTCTTAAATTGACAACACTCAGTGGCGGATTTGCAGTCTTGGCCGCCCTAGGCCCCAGGCCATATGCCGCCCCTTTCTCAACTGTATAGACTACATAATGAATTAACTTTATTGCTAACTTTTATTTTATTAACTAAGTATAATACTTTTACCTTATTTGCATTCAACAATGTAATTGATGTTAGTTAGTAATATTTTATTAGTAGTTTGAGGGATATTTGCACATTTCATTAAAACATTTAAAGTGGTTTTACCTATTACAGGTACGATAGGTTTATTCTCATACAAAATAATAATTGTTTTACAAAACTCGTCTTCATTTTCAGTACGATTCATAAATTCTATCTGGTAATTTATTCATTTAAAATCAATAGAATAACAATGTATAAAAAAAATAAGTTTTATTTCTGTGTTTGATTGACGAAAAAAGACAATATAAATGAGGAATCTATGAATCACTAATTACGGTTGACGTAAACATGCCAACGTTACCAGATCTCAAAGAAAAAAAATTACAAGGCTATTTAAAACACATTCATCTGTTATACGCGATTTATGCTAGTACATCTTATTTACTATAAGTTCTTACTTACCAGTAATGTAACGAGAAAATATTTACACACTTCACGAAACACTTTGAAAATAAGTAGCACACGACCAGAATAATGCATCAACTTGATATGCAATTCCTTTCAACGGCGTCGGGAACATCGGCGTTCCGCACTTCCCGCTATTATTATTCTCGATATGCCGATGCGCTCTCGGGAACGCCGGCGTTCCCGCTGGTGCGATGCATTTAAAACCCATTTTTTTAATACATTGAGTTGATTTTTATTCAACAATTTGTTTTATTGAGACCATAAATAAATATTGCTTGTGTTTTAAAACGAATATAAGTCTTGGCACCTTTCTACGCGCCAAAAAAAAAGTTGAAATGTCACATTTCATTTTCGTACGAGGCGTGTCTGCGTCTAGTGCAGTGATGCAGTTATGATCGTTACCGCTATGGCAATATGGTTCATAATAGGGTGAACATAGACGAGCTTTGTAATTTTATCCATTGCTTAGTTTATTTATTTATTATACTAATTTCGTTCATTTATTATCAAAGAAGGTATTTGATTCGAAAAGAGGACACTCGAAAGTACTAGGAAACGTAAATTTTATTTTAGAATTATTTTTCTTCAATGACAAGAATCTATCTCGAAAATGAACACAAACGTCACGATTCGTCGGCGTTGATAGGTTAAATTTGCCGCCCCAGAAATTTGCCGCCCTAGGCTCAAGCCTAGTCAGCCTGCTGGTAAAGCCGCCACTGACAACACTGAAACATAAATACATTTTTTGAAGGAGTGAAAAACTGCGCTATTAGGTTTATTTAACTAGTTGAATGTTGCAATACCGACAAGACAGTTATACACAATTAAAAATCTATTATGTCTCGCAGTTCGCACTGATCAGTGCATTTGTTTTATTATATATTATACTAGCTGACCCGGCAAACGTTGTTTTGCAAAATATTTTTTTTTTTTGAAAAATAGATGTTGGCCGATTCTCATAGGTACCGGATAAGCACAAAAAATTTCATCAAAATCGGTCAAGCCGTTTCGGAGGAGTATGGGAACGAAAACTGTGACACGAGAATTTTATATATTAGATTTTTTACGAACAATATTTTCATCCTGAGTTCCAGAAGTGCAAGCCTTGTTCTCTCTTGAAGCTTTATTATCGCTTCTCAAAATAAGGTTTCGTTATTTCGGACATTTATGAAAATTACAACACAAATATGTTAATGATATACGTATACATATATGTATATATACATGTAGTCTTTTTTTTTGTCACTACGGTGGAAACTCTCCTTGATACTTGATACTTGATTGCACGGGCTGTTTCCGCAACTCCACGTCTTGGCGCGTATTTTGCGTGCCACCCCAGCTCTTCGAGGAAGGCCAGCAGACTCTTGATGTGGCCCACTGCCTCCCTCAGGGTGCTGTATCTCGTCAGGTACTGCTGCCTGTACTGTGCGACCTCAGGGCAGTCGAGGAGCAGGTGGGCTGCCGTCTCGTCTGCTGCCATACAGACCCTGCACAGCGGGCTGTCGGTGATACCTATAGTAAATAGGTGTTTATTAAAGAATCTGTGTCCTGTGTAGGCGGCCGTGACTTTCCGCAGTTGTTGTTTGGACAGCCGGAGGATTTGTTTGGCTATCTTACCGTCTACTGCGGGAAGAGCCTCCTTGGCCTGCCTACATGTTTCAATACCAATCCAGGACTGGTTGTGTTGGGTCCTGGTCCTATTTCTTACCAGGTTGCGATAAAAACCAGAAGGGAGGGGAATAATGGGCTCGGGTCCCACCACCTCTAAAGTGGCCCCTCTTCTGGCAAGTACGTCGGCTGCGTCATTCCCTCTTGAGCCACTGTGGCCCTTGATCCATTGCAGTGTTAATTTGTTTTGTTTACCTACCTCTGTTAGTTTCTGGTGGCATTCAAGCGTGAGTGCCGAGGTGACAGTATGGCTTTTGAGGGCTGAGAGGACCGCCTTACTATCTGAGAGGATCCTAATGGATCGTTCCCTTACCTCACGTGCCATGATTGCTGTGGCAGCTAGGATTATGCCAAAACATTCGGCCTGGTAGACCGTGTTGTAGGCTCCCAGTGGTGCTGCGATGTTGATGTTTAGGTCCTCGGAGAATACTCCTGAACCCGTACCTGTATCCGTCTTAGACCCATCTGTGAAGATCGTGAGCTCGTTGTGATTAACCGCTCCTTGGTGTAGATCCTCGTACAGTTGGATTTTGTACTTCTTGTCGAACACAAATTGTTTCGGTATTTGGTCGCCAATGGCTTGTGTGAGAGGAACTTCTTTAAAGAGTGTATTTAAATTGCTAGTGTGCGGTGTGTTGGTGTCTTTCCAGAGCTTCAGAGCTCTTAGCCGGACCGCCGTCATCGTTGCTTCCTGTTGTATAAACAGGTGCAATGGAGGCAGGTCCAGCAACACTTCGAGTGCCGCTGTAGGTGTAGTTTTCATGCAGCCCGTTGCCGCTAGGCATGCAAGTCTTTGAAGCTTTTGAAGCTTGTTGGCAGCCGTTGTTAGGTTGGTCCGAGGCCACCACACTACTGCGCCGTAGCTTATCATCGGACGTATTATTGTCTTATAAAGCCATAAGACAATTTTGGGGGATATGCCCCAGCGTTTGCCTATCATCTTCTTACACTGCCAGAAGACAATGCTGGCTTTGTTGAGCTTATTTTCCATGTGGCTGTTCCATGTCAATTTGCTGTCGAGAGTGACACCTAGGTACTTGACCTCGGTAGACAGCTTAAGCTCTGTATTAAATAACCTGGGCAGTCGGAAAGTGCCCAGCGCGCGTTTGTGTGTGAACATAACTAGTTCGGTCTTGGTCGGGTTTCCAGATAATTCGTACTCATTACACCACCACTCTACTATGCGTAGGGCTTGTTGGGTTAGGTCGTACACTGTACTGGTTACCTTACCTGAGGTGAGTATGGTTAGATCATCTGCATAACCTATTGTGTAGAAGTCTCTCGCGTTGAGTTTGTCTATGAGTTCATTGATGACTAAGTTCCACAATAGCGGGGAAAGTACACCTCCCTGCGGGCACCCTTTAGTTATCAAGGCTGTCTGAGTGTCGCCGTGCAGGCGCACTACCCTTTTGCTGAGCATGTTTTGGATCCACTGTATGAGCATCTGATCCACACCATGCCTGGCTAGGGCGTTGCTTATGCTGGAAAAGTTTGTCTTGTCGAAGGCTCCTTCTATGTCAATGAAGGTGCCCAGACAGATGCATTTTTGTTGTATAGCAGCTTCTATCTGGTTCACGACCTGATGTAAGGCCGATTCCGTCGATTTCCCTGAGCTGTATGCATGTTGATTGGCATGTAGGGGTAAGTGTTTAAGTGCCCCACTTCTTAGTTCCCTCTCGCAGAGCCTTTCCAAGGCTTTAAGCATGAAGGAGGTCAGGCTTATTGGTCTGAAGGACTTTGCATTGGTGTAGTCTGTTTTGCCTGGTTTTGGTATGAAAATTAGTTTGACTTCCCTCCATCTCTTCGGTACATATCTGAGGGCCAGGCTAGCCCTCATGATTGCCAGAAGTCTTTTGCGGACAGGTTCACCCCCCCATTGTAATAACCCTGGGAAGATGCCGTCCAGTCCGGCTGCTTTGAAGGGATGGAAGCTGTCGATGGCCCATCGGAGTTTTTCCTCTATGACCACGGTATTTGCATGTCTCCACTCATGTTCGGTCGCCACTGTTTGTGTATCGTGCCACGTTATTACCGGGGTGAGGACGCAGCCTGGGAAGTGTGTTTCGAGTAGGACGCGTCTTGTCTCCTCCTCCGATGTGGTGTATGTGTTATCCGGTTTACGGAGAGTACCTGGTGCAACCGTTGGTTGCTGAGCCAGTAATTTCCTTACCCGGTTTGCTTGTTGGCAATATTCAATGCTCCCACAGAATTTCCTCCATCCCATGGCCATTGCCCTGTTTAAAGCCTTTCTTACCTTCTTGCGCTTGCGTTCAAGCTCAGCGCCCCACCAGGGTTCTTTGCCTGGGGTTGATGGTAGAGTGGTTTCAGGGCAGGCTGCGTGGTAGCTGTCTAACATCGACTGCGTCAGTGTACATACCTGCTCGTCGATCTGTTCATTGTTACCCAGTACTGTCGGCGTAGCAGTCAGGGTAAGTTTCTCTGTAAGTAAGTGGACATACTTTACTTTGTCAGTGTTGTGTGGTTTCCTACGCGGCTGTGTGGGTTGTATAACGACTTCCATGGAGAAGCTGATCCATCTGTGGTCTGAGCACGATGCCTCTTTCGAGACGTGCCATCCCTTGATGCGTTCAGCCGCTCCTTCTGTTGCGAGAGTTAAGTCGATAATTGTCTGACTACGTCTTGTGACGAAGGTGGGCTCCGTACCTGTGTTTAATAGGGTAAGATTGGTGGTGAATAGGTATTCAACCAGTGATTTACCTCTGTTGTTATTGCAGTTCATGCCCCACATTTGGTGGTGGGCATTGGAGTCCGTTCCTATTACGACCTCCGTATTGGTTCTCTCGCACTGGTTAACCAGACGCGTGAGGTCGAACGGAGGCGGGTCTTCGGCCTCGGGCATGTAGACCGATGCGAAAACAACCGCTATACTCCTAGGCTGCTGTGTTATTTCAATTTGTATCGCTGTGATGTCTCTAGAACAGAACTCCGTTAGAACTTGGGCTCTGATGTTTTTAGTAGTTAGTATACAGGTTCTTGGATGTGTGTGGTCAGTTGAAGAATAAATCTTACCTCCCAGGCTGGAGAGGCCTCTAATGAGGCCACCCCTTATCCAAGGTTCCTGGATGAGCACGATGGCTGAATGTTGGACCTCCATCCATTTGCGCAGTTGCGCAGTAGCTGTTTGGCTGTGGTGGAGGTTGGTTTGAAGGCAGTTGACGTTACTAGGCGGAGGGTTCATCTTTGGATGATGTCCCCTTCTCCCCAAACGTCAGCTGCGTCAGGCCGGCCAGGATGTCGCCAGCCTCCACCCCGTCGTCCCGCCGCACCGGACTCAGGAGCAGGCACTCATCTTCCGAGTTACCCTCGGCTGATGGGCCAGCCCCCGAGCCAGACGCGGCCGGCTCTGACGGGCCGGATTCTGCGTCGCACCCTGGCTTGGTGTTAGAGTCCTGCTTGACTCGTATGGAGTTGTCGTCGCATCCCGGAGGATGGTCGACCAACTTACCTGAGGGGTCCCAGAACCTGACGTAGACGGCACCCACCCCCAACGCGAGGCGGCGCTCGTTCTTCAACAGGATCGGGACCTGTTCCTCTGGGACGCCCACCACCAGGAACCACCCACCTGACTGCCTTTCGGAGTGCAGCATCGACCATTTGTCAACCTCCAACCAGGGGTTCTGGAACTCCAGAGCGCGACCCACGTCGCGCACGTCGTCCCAGACCCCCTGTTCGTCGGGCACGACAATGCCGCACCGCACTCTCTTCGGGGTCTCTTCCTGGCCCCTGACCTCCAGTTCGAAGCCCGGTGGTGGGACCAGGAGAGAGACTGCCTCCGTCAGCCAGGTGCGCGTTGCCTCGTCGGCGCACCAAAGTTTGAGGACCCCGTCCGCATGCACGGGTTTCCCGGTGAACGCTGGAGCGGGGCGTTTGGGGGTTTTGGTCGACCAGGCGTCACTCAGGATCTTCCTCTGGAGCTCCCGGAGTACTTGGTCCACCAACTCCTTCGGCAAGTTCCCTGTGCGTTTGCATGTTACTGCAACACCCAGGGACGCCTTGGAGGCCTGTGCGTAGGACTTACCTACTGTCGTCCTGGAGGATTCGAGGCGGGGCTTCTTGTGGTCTCCCCGAGGCGAACTGGTCTCGTTGAGAGCACGTTTGGCCTCACCTCTGTCCTTGTTTCCGGCAGTTTTACCTGCTGTATTGCTCGGTGGTGCAGTGGCTGTTTGCCGTCCAGGGTGGCCAGCTCGCCGCTTGGCGGCAGCCGGCTTCCCTGTACTGCCTCCGGCCTTCTTGCACCCCTCACTGCTGAGTGTGGGCTGCGCACTGGTCACATTGCTGGGACCTGCGACAGCAGCCTGCTCAGCTGCTTTTGTAGAGGCAGCACCGGCAGCAGCAGCGGTTTGTGCAGCCTTCTGCTTGGACGCCCTGCGCTGTCTCTTGTTTAGGTTTTTCCTCTTCTTCGACGGGCCGACAGTGGCGGGGCCACTAGTGGGCGGGCGCTGAACAAGATTGGTGGTCTTGCCCTTACCCTTGCCCTTCTTGTGGCCAACCAATTGCCAGCCCGCGAAGGAGGAGTCGTCTTCCCGCTTGATCTCGAACGGGCTGACGATTGTAAGGACGGGACCAGTACTAGTGCTAGCCAGCGCTGAAGTCCCGTCCTTGGGGGATGATATAACCTCTGCAGCCGAGGCCAAAGCGTCAACCATCTGTTTTGGTTTTGCGGCGGGAACAGCTTTCGCTGCCACCGTCGCAGTTGGGGTAGTGAAAGGGATAACGGTATCCATAAATGTTTTTACAAGACTTCATCCCTCTGGCTTCCCACCCTCCATGGAGCCCGCAACAGGGAACGTCATACCGGACGTTAGGATTACCAGAGGGATATAGGAACGCGGGGCTGGCTTACAGCACGACATCGGGTGCCTGCTTGGGTTAACGGCCTGAGCCGAGTTACCAACTCTAGCCGTCCACCCTCGCTTGCGCCCTCAGTATAGCCTTCACCAACCACGTCAACAGCCGAAATAAATTCCGACTGTTGATGTGGACCCTACGTCCCTAGCCCGTGGCCCTCTGACGGGACACGATGGCCATTTCCCCCGCTGCGGCTCACAGCGGGGGCTACCGTTTAGCGTGAAATCGGGACCAAAGAGGGCGTGTTGCCTCACGGTCACATTACCGCCAGCGCCGCTCGGCTCAACCCCCCAGGACTCCGTCATCCCCGCGTACGGTGCTCGACTGCGCAGGTCCTAGCGCAGGTGGTCAACTTCTCTTACCCGTGACTGTTTACTACGGGCCCAAGCCCACCTGGCCACGAGGGGGCGTGGTGAAGAGATGTGTAAGTGAATGTGTGTGTGTGCGCGCATGTGTGTACGTGTGTGTGTATGCGTGTGTAAAGTGCCTGTTATTTGTGTTTCGGCTGGAGGTTTTGGTTGCATCCATTTCTGATGGAACTGGACCAAGAACGGGCGGCAACCTCGAGAAGGATAGTCCACCAGCCTTGCCTTAGGGATCTACACGACCTGCGCTACCCCTGAGACCATTAGCCACTCCCTGCACCGGACTCAGGTGCAGGGAGTAGAAGTCAGTGCAGTTCAGTGGAAATGGAAACGAATTGAACTGCACGGGCTTCCGCCCTCTCCTTATGAGCCATATCAACTCGACGCCAACCCGGCCAGAGTGTGTTCGACCGGGCTTGGGACTGGCGGAGGAGGTGTGTGGAGGCTCTCCCGTCGTTTAACAAAAGCCTGGCCAACAATAGCTTGGCGTCCGAGCTTCGGTACAAATTGACATATATCCAGCCGTTTCATTTTGATGTAGCCTCTATAAATACGTTGTGGCTATCTTGAACAGTTTTCATTGTGGGCGATACCCAATTTGTTTTCTAGTTTTGCTTTTTATTATCAGCAGTCGTGGTGGCGTATTTGAGGGCAGAGAGATTGTTTAAACTTTCGTGGTCACTATCATTACTTTTTACAGTATGTATCAACAGTGCCGAAATATCGGCTACTCAAAACAAAGGTACGTGGTATATACCCCGTAGGAACAGTAAAAAGTAAAGAGATAATTTTGTTCGTAGATCAGATGTTAAATTATGTCACTTCCATAACATTCGGTACGTCTTTTTTTTGTTCACTACGGTGGAAACTCTCCTTATGAGCCATATTAACTCGACGCCAACCCGGCCAGAGTGTGTTCGACCGGGCTTGGGACTGGCGGAGGAGGTGTGTGGAGGCTCTCCCCTATTACGGGGCATACCCACGAAAACCACCGCGGTGTCCCTACGGGTCCCGTGTAGTGGCGAGGTCACGCGATTCGCGGATAACATACTTTTCTGTGACTTGCTTAGCCTTAGAAATATGTAGTACCTTAGCACAATGGGGAAAGTATTAAGCCCTCAAATCCGGAAGCGCATATCTAAACGAGACAACTTTTTTACTTGATTCTGGCATTTTTGCATACGATTGTTTATCGCACAAATTTAATTTCATAAATATATCAATCTTTTGTAATTGTAGACCATTTCGCCCTTGAGAACAGAGCTAATAACGTGCCAAAAACAAATAATACCGATCGGTAACGAAGGTTACGCAATTCAATGGAAAAACACCTCATTAAAATCGAGACATAAAAACAAGAGGAAAAAACAACAACTAAATATGAGCACACGATGCTTAACTAACCGTTTCGTACCGATAAGAATGTACCGGTATACCGAATAATACCGAAACGAGGATATTTCCCGAGGGCACGGTAGCTAACGAATCAATATAATTATACCGATCGTCTGACAATTAGGAAGTTTCGTTTTTAGTTCCCTGTGCGAACGAATATGATGATGTGCGTGAAGAGAACATTCACACATTATCGTGGGAAAGTTCAAGAAATTTATATTATGGTATACTGTTTCGTAATAGTCATGAGACACATTTTTCGAACATTGTAAATAATGTTCAGATTCACTTGGCTTATACACAATATGGCTCTTAAAATTCCTAAATTGTGGTTTCGTATGATGGGCAGTATCATCAGCTTCGAAAAAATTACACCTTTGCTTTTTGCTTAGGCATCCGTTGTAACCCTATCTACAAATAGGCGATATTTATAAAATACATGCTTTAATCCTAAAATTATGTGGACTGCAAATGCTTATGTAATCTGGCCCCTATACACGGAGATACATTTACATTTCACCAACCATGTTTTATGTGCCACGTAATTACGAGCAAACCTATTGCCAACCGGGCACATTTTCTGACATTGAGTTGTGAACCACTCGTGCAAATAAAATATATCTCTACCGAACTAACCCCAACATATTTTTCGACCTCAATAGGGAATATGTATGATTTTGTTATGTTTGCTATCGTTTATTTATGTTAATATGATACCGTAAAAAATATTAGTCTTGGAGAAGGCAAAATTTATTTTAAATGAAATATTGAAAATTTCAACGACATATCGCTGGTTTAAACACCCCCATTTTAGCGCGCTTTGTAGTTATGTCAGCGTTATCAACGTTTGAGTTGTTAACTGTCAAATGTTTTGACATCTCTGTCAAATGTCTGGTACTGTTTTGACACTTTTGACATATCCTCTGCGAACCGTGTCACTTGGGGCAAAGAGCTCAGATATTTACATAGAGGCGCATTTCTTATGGGCGCTCTGTAAACAAACTTTCTGTGACCCACATCGCCGCTTGGCAGCGGGGCAGTCGCGCTGTGACAGCTGTCTCTACGATTGCCAGAGAGGCGAACGTTCCTCCTGTGTAGCTTAACTACGAGAGCAAGAGAGACGGAGAACGATGCCAGCGCCGCCAACGGCGCCAACTACGATAGACACTGGCGATAGTCGCCACTTGGAATCGGCACAGGAAATCCTTAAGAAATGCGCTTCCATGTAAATCTGTATTCAGTGCTTGGGGTCTAACGAAACGCAACGCTATTGGCTACACCGTGTAGCCAATAGCGTTGCGTTTCGACTCTTTAAATTTCGCTCGTAAGTTTTTAACCTTTTATTTATTAATATTCGCAATTTTAGAGTGTTTAAATATAAAATAATGTTAGCGGTGTCTTCCTCACCTCACCTCACCCATAAAGAATGTCATAAAAATAACTTGTAACTCAGGGTATAAATTGTAACTATGGATAATTACCAATCTTTGTATATATCATCTGTAAGGGGACACAATGCATGCCCAGAGTTGATTCTAATCCTCCGTTAGAAGTATTTATTTGGTCGTGAAATACATTTTTTTGTCGGTCTAAGTATTCTTTTATTCACATGCTATTGGCGAGTAATGCCCTTTCTATAATGAAGTCCTAGTATCTGAGCCTGATAAATATAGTGACTCTAATAACTTTCTAAGATGCTTGTAAGCAAGTATCTTTACATACGAGCTAAAGGTAGCAAAGCATTCCCGTTGTTCTGTTTTCGACTATAAGCTACATTTAGATTTAAAGAGATAGATATAATGATGTATTTCCTCCTCTTTTATCACAGATCCCGAACGTTCACTATGGATTAAACAGGGTTAAAAACAAAGTTTTGTTAAGTACATATTTGCAGTACTGACATAATATAAGTATTTGTATTTACAGTTATAGTCTAGTCCTTGGTCTCTTAACCGTTTTGTTAGATAATTCTTAACACTTGGTAAATTAAAAAGCTACCAAACCTAAGTAAGAATTATTGATTTTTATAAACTTTTATGTAACTTAAGTACCTAAGCTTTATTTTTTTTGTTATTATATTGATATAATGATAAGTAAATTTTCTCTAGTGTTAAGCACGGTCACTGAGTTATTTTGTATCGACCACTATATGTAATATCTCTATCTATACCTCCAGTACCTCAGCCACGGCTCCTTTTGGATGTAATGCCCAGTCTTTTCGTCACTTTTTCATTTAAATTTAACATTATCTAAAGGTTTTGAAAGAAGTATTTTAACACGAAAGTCCGAAGCACCCGTAACCGGTGAGCATGTATGAAAAGAATAATTAATGTAGAGGAAGCGCGTGAGGTTTGTAAGGATAGAAGCAAGTGGCGTATTGTTGTCTCTGCCTACCCCGACGGGGAAAAGGCGTGAGCATATGTATGTATGCATATGTATATTTTAACAAAAAATACCAGTATCGGGAATAGGGTTCAAGCAACCAATAGTTAGAGCTCGAGAGGCAAGATCGTACCGTGCCAGCGTTTTTATTACTTAATGATAAAAAAAAAACAAAAATACAACTTTACCTGACCCATAAATAAAACTGAGAACTTTACAGAACTTTACAGTAATAACAATATAAATCAAAATAAATCTGCTAACTAATTTTAAGAAGGCAACAAATAACATTCAAGCTCATTTCTAATTCTATTTGACGTATGTATGTATTGTGACGACATAAACATTGGTTATCGATCAGCAAACCACTGCACTTCACAGAGGCACTATTTCGAATTATTTCCACAGAACTTCTGTAATAACAGCCTGTTTCTGTTTTTATTGCGACGTAAAACTTACTTTACCATACATGTTACCAGTAATCGGTTAGGCAGGATTCTCCGTAGTTGAAATTGGAAAGGTGGGTTCTAATGCTATTAATTATTGGGAACAATATTGAATTACTGCTATTTTCCTGCTAACTTTCGTGTTTGTACAGCTGAACCAATTTAGAACTGGCATTTGTGATGTGGTATGTTTGCCCTTATATATTTGATGAGTTTATTTCGTTGACAAATCAAAAAATATATATTTATCTGTGTATAAAACATTCTTCCGTTACTGACTTACAAACAGATAACACACAGACAAAAATATTGGGGTTGCTAAATTTTGTATTTTCTTTGTGACCAGTATACAGGGCTGCACAAGGAATTCCCCAAATACCCACGGGGATAAATCAAAAACAGTCAAATTATAAAATATGCAGGCATAGCTGCGGGCATCCTTTAGTTTATTATATCAACGTAACGTATCATCAATTTCTTTTTGACGTGACAACGTCTTATAAATTGGTTTGCCGGGTGACACTTCAAGAAACTGCGTTACGCTCCGCTCACGTTATGCGCTCACAATGAGAGCGAGTGAGAGGCACGCGTCCCGCCTAAGAGCGAGAGAGACAGACATAAAAAGTGAAAGGCACGCGTCTTTCATCCTTCTTCCTACTATACGAATGAATATTCACATTAAAATTATTTTACCACTCAAAGTCGTTGTCACGTAAAACTTTCGCCCGTATACCGACTTTACAGGCAACCAATTTTTTTTTTTGTTGGCAGATAATTATATATTTTTCTGACCGGAATCCACGATACTATCTCGAGCCGGAGTAACAACTCACGTTCAGCCTATTACGTGAAAAGGTGCAAGCACGTTCGTATGACCGCAGACCTATAATATTACGCTACGTAAAACTGAAAACGCGCAAACGACACAAAGTCATACGTTTTGTCAAAAAATCTGTGTTGCTTTTTGTTTGTTATACGGAATGTCCTGTGTTGTGACAGATTAGGCATAGAACGTGTCACTACTCTATTGGTATAGTGGTTCTCGTAAAAGACGGCAGGAAAACTACACGAAACCAATGTTATCTTTAGAAAGTAAAGGAAAACTCGACATTAAACCCTGTACAAAGCCATCTGGCGAGCATGCGATACTGGGTCAAATTGGACTGTGAAAGGTTTTGTTATGAAGTAAATATAGCTGTGAAAGTATCCACATAGATTGTGTTACCAAGTAACTTAGTTCTATAATTATGACATGTTACAAATGATTTTAAAACGTCCCAATATCACAAAGTTTGCCGCAAATTGCCCGCATTTCAATTAAATGTCTCGGGAAATAAATAAAATTTAATTTCAATGGCGTTAATGATAAAATTTAATGCAGGGCCTAATGAACCGTATCATTATGTTTTATTGTTACATGGATCGTTAAAAGTGGGTTATATTAACGGCTGCTTGGTACTCAGCTCAAAGTATTTTAAACAACAGGCACCGCTTAAGAATATACGTATACTACTTTATATTGTAACAATGTGTTTCAATGGTGTACTTCAGTTGAGAACATTACGGAACTCGCTCTTGTGGATGTAAATAATGAAAATGAGAGAGACGCATGAAAGAAAGAAAGAGGAATAGAAAAGTTGCTGAAGAGCCACTCAAAGAAATACGAGTATCTGATCTTACTTGTTGTAACACATGAATTTGCAACCACATTTCATTTACAACCAATATTTAAAACTATTGGGTAGGTATACCAGCTTGTTGAAAACCGTACCAAGATAAAAACGCATACAATATGTTGCGATTGATAAATACGTCACGATGAAAATCTAGCTAGTGTAGCAAATTCACGAATGGAAGCCACAGTCAGCTGTCGTTTAACAAAAGCCTGGCCAACAATAGCTTGGCGTCCGAGCTTCGGTACAAATTGACATATATTCCGCCATTTTATTTTGATGTAGCCTCTATAAATACGTTGCGGCTATCTTGAACAGTTTTCATTGTGGGCGATACCCAATTTGTCTTCTAGTTTTTCTTTTTATTATCAGCAGTCGTGGTGGCGTATGTGAGGGCAGAGAGATTGTTGTTCGTAGATCAGATGTAAAATTATTTCACTTCCATAACATTCGGTACGTCTACTTGCTTAGCCTTTTTTTTTGTCACTACTGTGGAATCTCTCCTTATGAGCCATATCAACTCGACGCCAACCCGGCCAGAGTGTGTTCGACCGGGCTTAGGACTGGCGGAGGAGGTGTGTGGAGGCTCTCCCTTATAACGGGGCATACCTACTAAAACCACCGCGGTGTCCCTACGGGTCCCGTGTAGTGGCGAGGTCATGCGATTAGCGGATAGCATACTTTTCCGTGACCCCGCTACTTGCTTGCTAACAATTTCAATTCTGTAAGGTGCTGCAACTGTTACACCTTCTATGTCATCTGTATATATTTACTCTACTTAATACTCAGGCATAATCTAGAAATTTTTATGTTCATTTAATTAGCCTCCTGAAAATAGACATGGTGCAACAGAAGCATCCACTTACATTAAGTACCTAATAATGCATACAATCCGCGCAAATGTTCAGAACCATGATGGAAATGATGCAGTCAAATATTAAAAATGTAATACCAGACCGACATCGACCAGTCATCGCAAGTAGCACCCGTTCACGAGTATGACGCATGGGCCAGCCATTATCCCTCTCGGCTTATCAGAGGGACAGGGATGACCCGACACACGACGCCAACACAAGAAATGACATTATAGTGAGCATGACGACAGCGGTACACGAACCGGCAGTAACAATCTGTTGGTATACTGACCATGAACGCGAATTACCTCCATTTTCCAGATCGTTAATATTATCGTAAATTTGTGGAACGCGTGCAAAATGCAAATATAGTACCTATATTTAAAATACAACCACCGATCGAACTGATTGACTACACGATTATAACACATTAAATAAAAAATAATTTTGCAAATAAAAAGTATCTAACAAAATGAATAACATTTAATGATGTTGTGGCAATCCCAAAAACTAACATTTACATAATTCAATTTGGAATGGAATAATATTTAATTACATGTCATGAAAATAATTATCTACCTATTTACCAAATATATCTATTATGAAACATTATTTCCAAGCGCATTTGTCATTCAGATATTCATTTAAATTATAATATGCCTTTTGCATTAGGTCATTTTTAATCTTTGTCTGAAATGCGCTAAACGGCAAGTCCAAAATACTTATCGGTATCTTGTTGTAGATACGAATACTAAGTCCTATAAAAGAACTATGAGTTTTGCACAAACGGAAATACGGAACACATACTTTATGTCTATTTCTTGAATTTATAGAGTGTATATCACTATTCATTGAATATGAATTTATATTTTTACGCACATGCATAACAAACATACTGAGACGGTACTGTTAGAATATTGATTTCCTTGAATTTTTCTTTGAGCGAAACTCTTGTTCGTAATTAGTACATGGCCCGAAGTGCCCTTTTTGCAATATAGAAATACTTTCGATATCAGCAGCTCTACCCCATAGTAATATGCTATAAGACATAACACTATGAAAATAGCCAAAATATACCAATCTAGCCGTATCGACATCTGTTAAACTGTGCACCTTCTTAATGGCATAAGCAGCCGAACTAAGTTTCGCTGACAGATATGTAATGTGTGCGCCCCATTGTAACTTCGAATCAAGTGTTATTCCTAGAAACAATGTAGATTCAGTTGTTTCCAGTACATCACCATTTAAAACTATGTTAGGACCAAGGTTTCTGACGTTTGGAGAAGCAAACTTAACACATTTGGTTTTTTTGGCGTTCAGTACTAAGTTGTTTACAGTAAACCATATCACCTGAATAAGAGCACTGTTTATTTCGGTAAAGTTTTCCTTATTTCTATGTACTTTAAATATCAATGAAGTATCGTCAGCAAACAATATCACGTCACAAATATATCTCAGGTAAAATGGCAAATCATTTATGTAAACATACATACATACATAGACTCACGCCTGCTTCCCCGAAGGGGTAGGCAGAGGCATATTAAACGCCCACGTTTCGCCAGTGTTTTGATCCCACGTAATAGGTGGCGAGCCTATTGCCGCTTATCGGGTTATTTTGTTTGCCAGAGCCTCGTCCGTTAATCGGCAGGTGCACCACTTGCAGGTGAGGTTGACTTGGGACCCTAAGTTCTTGATGGGAACCCTATGCACCCTATATTTATGTAAACAAGAAACAAGAAAGGCCTTAGGATACTACCCTGCGGCACTCCCAATTGTACTGGTAAGCCACTGGATTTAGAGCCGTTTATTTCTACATATTGAATTCTGTTATTTAAATATGCCTTAATAACATCCAATGCTTTAGTCTGGACGCCATAATGTTTAAATTTGCTTTAGTCTGGACGCCATAATGTTTAAGTTTGCATAAGAGCGTATTATGGCAGACACAATCGAATGCTTTCGAAAGGTCGCAAAACACACCAATAGCATTCTGAGAGCTCTCCCATGCATTGTAGATGTGTTTGAGTAAAGCAACTCCTGCATCCGTCGTCGAGTGATCCTTGGTAAAACCATATTGCTCAGTATGAAGGAGGCTGTTCAAATTAAAGTGTTTCAGAAGTTGCATGAATATCATCTTTTCAAAGATTTGACTAAAAGTAGGTAGTATTAAAATTGGCCTATAATTACTAAGATCAGCCCTACTGCCGGATTTAAGCAGAGGTATTGTCCTACATT
Organism: Euclidia mi; assembly: GCA_944739405.2. Taxonomy (NCBI): domain Eukaryota; kingdom Metazoa; phylum Arthropoda; class Insecta; order Lepidoptera; family Erebidae; genus Euclidia; species Euclidia mi. The sequence continues at coordinate 28,965,073 of OX123204.2, forward strand.
GTTTCATTAAATCTAAAATCACCTGATTCTATACACTTATTGAACAAGTTGCTTAGATAAGGTGCTACTATATCTACTTTACTTTTCAGAATCTTCACTAATATTCCCCAGAGATCACCCGTATTCTTAGATTCTAGAGATTGGAAAGTGTTTATAATGTCAGTAGAACTAATAGGACTGAATTTAAATAATACACTACATTTATGTACACTAGATTATGTATACTGCGGATGGCAAAACCGTAACCTCCAAGTCCGAGATTCTCGCTGAAATTGAGAGTTTATACAAGGACTTGTACGCATCACGGATGCCTAGACCCACGAGACCCAGCGATGATGACCACAGAGCCCAACTCACGCGCCATTACACGCAGGACATCCCTGATGTCAACCAGGGCGAGGTAAGAGTGGCTCTCGAGCAGCTCAAGAACAACAAGTCTCCAGGGGATGACAGAATCACCACGGAGCTCTTAAAAGCAGGTGGGACAGCAGTTCTGAAAGAGCTGGAGAGCCTGTTTAATGCCGTTATCCACCAAGGCCTAACACCTCAGGCGTGAAGTGGGAGTGCGGTGGTTCTGTTTTTCAAAAAAGGTGACAAAACTCTGCTGAAAAACTACAGACCCATCTCACTCCTGAGTCACGTCTACAAGTTGTTCTCAAGAGTCCTAACAAATCGCCTCGCCAGAAAACTCGACGATTTCCAGCCACCGGAACAAGCCGGGTTTTGAAAAAGCTACAGCACCGTAGACCACATCCATTCTGTTCGGCAGATTGTACAGAAGACCAACGAATACAATCAGCCGCTGTGTAAGGCTTTCGTGGACTACGAGAAAGCCTTCGACTCCATCGAAACCTGGGCGGTTCTGGATGCTCTGCAGCGGTGTCGCATCGATTGGCGCTACATCGAGGTGCTGAGATGTTTGTACGACACGGCCACTATGACCGTCCAGCTCCAGGACAGTAAAACCAGCCCCGTTGAGTTGCATAGAGGGGTGAGGCAGGGGGATGTAATATCCCCTAAGCTCTTCACCAACGCACTCGAAGACGTCTTTTAGACGCTGGACTGGACTGGACGGGGCATAAACATTAATGGCGAGTACATATCCCACCTTCAGTTTGCCGACGATATCATCATCGTGGCAGAGAGCCTGGAAGAGCTGAGTGAGATGCTGCACAGCCTAAATGGAGCCTCTCGACGGGTCGGTCTCGGCATGAACTTGGATAAAACCAAGATTATGTTCAACGAACACATTGTGCCGGGACCGGTTTATGTCGACGGATCGATGAAGTTGTTCAAGAGTATGTCTACCTTGGGCAAGTAGTCCAGCTTGGTAGAAACAACTTCGAGAAAGAAATCGACCGCAGGATCCAGTTAGGTTGGCCAGCGTTTGGCAAGCTACGTCGAGTTTTCTCTTCGCCCCTACCGCAATGACTGAAGACCAAAGTCTTCAACCAATGCGTCCTACCTGTTATGACGTACGGTGCCGACACGTGGACACTCACAGTGGGACTAGTCCACAAACTAAAAGTCACGCAGCGAGCTATGGAACGGGCTATGCTTGGCGTCTCTTTGAAGGATAAAATCCGAAACGAAGTTATCCGACAAAGAACCAAAGTTACCGATATAGCTCACAGAATCAGTAGACTCAAGTGGCAGTGGGCTGGCCATATCTGTAGAAGGACTGATGGCCGATGGAGCAAGCGTATCCTAGAGTGGAGACCACGTCTCGGCAAGCGTAAGGTAGGGCGGCCCCCGGCTAGGTGGACCGACGACCTGAAAAAGGTGGCTGGGACCGACTGGATGCGGAAGGCTGAGGACCGTGTACTGTGGCGCGTGTTGGGAGAGGCCTATGTCCAGCAGTGTACTGCGATAGGCTGAATGATTGACACTAGATTCTTATAAATTTTCTGCGACTGAAGCTGATGAGTTTAGACCTCTATTAGTAGCAATCGGTATGCTAGCAAAAAAATTATTGAACGAGTGCGCCTTCCTCGTCATTGTTAATCATTTTATTATTATCTAGCAAGTTAAAATTGGTATTCCTAAAGGTTGCTTTGCCCGTCGCTTCGTTAATAGCTTGCCAGGTGATTATTTGAGCCTTAATTTTATTAGAGGACTTTCTAATTTTGTCACTTACGAAACGTGCCTTCGCTATATTGCATACCTTTTAAAATATTTTTGAATAATTTCTGACATACTCAGTGAAGCTCGCATCAAAATTGTATTTTTTCATACCATACAACTCATACATCCTAGCTCTGCTTTTATAAATACCTACAGTAGCCCACTCACTAAATGCCCTAGACTCCTTGATTACTTTTTCCTTGGTCTTAAAAGTACTTCTTAATTCGTTGTGAACTAAAATGAACATAGTATCATAAATCTTATTTGGTGACTTAATCTTCATCATATCAGGATTCATACCTATTAAAATTTTGTTCCTAAACTCATTAAATTTATGCCTAGGTAATGGCTTAACTGTCACCACATACTACATTATCATTTATATATGAAAATCTTGCCAATTGACCACAGTGATCCGAAGTTAAGTCAGTAGTAACTAATTTATGTGATACTGTATGATTACTAAATATATTGTCAAGACAAGTGGAAGACGATGCGGTTATTCTAGTAGGTTCAAGAAATGAATTGGTCAAATTAAATGATTTAAAAAGATTTAAAAGCCTACTAGTCATTGGTGAACTATCCAGTATATTAATATTAAAATCTACACAAACTATGATCCCTTTTTTATTGGTCCTAATTTTACCAATTGCATCTTCCATAATAGATTCGAACAAATTAAAGTTACTTAAAGGAGGGCGATACACACATATAGCAACATACTGTTCCAGCTCAATACAGGAAATTTCTACAGTGCGTTCTACAGACAAGGTGCTTATGTCCTTTCGTTCCTTACACAGTATGGTATTTGAAACTAGTATCAAGGACCCACCATGGATAGCTTGACTCCTAGCGAAAGCACTTTGCACAGTGTAATGCATGTTATTTAAAAAAAATATTTGCCACCAACCAGTGCTCCGTTATGCATATTACTTTTATATTGTGACTTTCTAAATATAAACTTAATTCTAAATGTTTGCCAGATAGACCCTATATATTACCCTGTATATTTTGATGTGCTATATTTAATTGATAATGTCTACCCTTTGTCCTATTCTTAAGTTTAAAGAACTTGTGTCAGTATTTAAAATAGAAGGAATGGCACAGACAGAATTATTTACAGAAACCATTTTCTTGGATACCCTACATGTACCTACCTATGTCATTTTGTATATTATATATTAATAATTTAGCAATTTGTCGTTTTTAAAATAGCGAAAGATACATAGTATCTTTGGTCAATGTGTAGTCATATTTATTAATAAATTTATTTACATCACAATATAAAATAATATCTTTATACTACCATGTCATATTGTAAAACACAAATGTAGGTCATAGATATGTTGATTTTCATCTAGTGTACCTGAATAAGGTAAAGCACAAGTAATAAATTGACATCTAAATTTTTTATGAAGTGATAAAATTATTTCTGTTAAATTATAAATATCTTTTTTGGTCACCATTTGGCTGTCACCATACACAATAACTATTGTTGACTGTCTATCAAATATGGTCATTTTTAACATATCTATTAAGTTTGTAAAAGATGACCCTGGATAACAATAATTAATGATATTGAGTTGTTTCAAATGACTATTCATTAAGCTACCTAAACCTACACCTAACCTATCTGAAAACATATAAACATTTTTTGTGCCAGAGTTGTCAACTAAGGGTGTCCTATCCCTTGTACTATTGGTTGTACTGGAACTAGAACTTGAACAGAGACGTGAATCACTATCACCAGACTCATAAGCTAACAAGGTAGATTTTAAACAATTTGAGTAACTATTTGTGTTTGTCAACGCCTTTACATATTCCAAATTACTCTTTCCAATTCGTGCAATCTCGTCATAATTATTTATATATACCTGAACCTCTTTCTCATACTGGGTGTTCATCCTATTTAGTTGAGATTCTAAAGCACTGATTTGTGATTTAAGGTCCCTTGTATGCTGATCATACAACCTCCTACCATTAATTAATTTTCTAGGTCCTATAACAAATCTGTATGTTCAGAAACTATTTTTTTGTATTGCTTTGTTGTCATTTTTGCATTATTATATTGTTTTAAGTTCAGTACCAGTTTACTAATATTTTTATTTATTTTAAATAACTTCCTTTGGTGTTTAAGCTTTATAATATTACTTTTTGGTTTGTACCCTATGTTTATTTAACCCTAAGCATAATTTATCACTTATAACCTCTGAATAAAAGTTCTGTGTTGCATCACTGTTAAGTTCCTGCACAGTTTGTTCTAAAGATTTTATTTTTAAGAATGCCTGTTCTAGATCGCTTTCAAGTTTAGTAATACGACTTACAGACCAGGAATAGGCGTCATTGCAAGTTGTTAATGTATTGATTTCTTCCTGCAATCTGTCTCGCTGGGCAAGAGTGTCCATATACTCAATATGAAGTTCAGCGAGTTGTGCTTTCAAGTTTGAAACCCTGTCATTAACAAGCTTGATATCTTCCTCGCAATCAGAACTTTGCTCGTTGTTATTTTCTTCCTGGCACTTTCTTAATTCCATTAAGGCTATTTTGAGCTTATTTTCCACATCCTTTGCTGTGGCCTTACGGGTCATCATATAAGTGCTCATTGTTGCAGCAAAGTGTAAACCAAACACCTAAGGACAGAAAGAAACAAGATGACAGGAGACAGACTGTTCAGAAATGTATAAAAAGTACCTATACAATAGAAGCAAGAATGAAGAGAAACCATTGAGGAAAAACTGAAAATAAGATATTTAAAGGTGTTATTTCACTTAATACACTAGAATTAATGTACAATTATATTTTAAAATGAACTATCCAGTAATGGTAGATAGTACCTATCTACCATTACTGGATAGTTAAACAAAATAAAAAAAAATTGAATATTTTAAAACAATTATGCAGTTATTTGTTTCTAAGTTATTGTTATCACAAAAATTTAATCTTATTTCGTGTATTGTGCTAAGTGATGGTTTGTTTTTCTTTATAAATATCACTTCACGAATAAAATTTAATATTAGGGACTAAATAGGTAAGTACCTAAGTGCACATTAAGTTATTATTGAGAATTGTGTTTATGCTATGTGGATAAGTAAAATAAAGATAATTCTACGTTGTGCTTTATGAAAAGTGTGTAATGTTAGTATGTCTTATATAATTAATATACTCCCTGGATTTTATCTAGGTTTATAAAGTTCTTCAAACGGCCCTTGTAACTGTCAAACAGCTGTTTTGGTTGTATAACGACGTTTTTAACGCTGTTTGTAATTTTTATATGCTGCGAACATTTGTTATCACTTTTCTTATTATTCAACAATAACTTTGTACATTTATTTTGATGTGCGTGAAGAGAACATTTACACATTATCGTGGGAAAGTTCAAGAAATTTCTATTATGGTATACTTTTTCGTAATAGTCATGAGACACATTTTTCGAACATTGTAAATAATGTTCAGATTCACTTGGCACTTATACACAATATGGCACTTAAAAATTCCTAAATTGTGGTTTCATATGATGGGCTCGCAGTATCATCAGCTTCGAAAAAATTACACCTTTGCTTTTTGCTTAGGCATCCGTTGTAACCCTATCTACAAATAGGCGGTAGTTATAAAATACATGCTTTAATCCTAAAATTATGTGGACTGCAAATGCTTATGCAATCTGGCCCCTAACCCCGGAGATACATTTACATTTCACCAACCATGTTTTATGTGCCACGTAATTACGAGCAAACCTATTGCCGACCGGGCACATTTTCTGACATTGAGTTGTAAACCACTCGTGCAAATAAAATATATCTCTAACTAACCCCGACATATTTTTCGACCTCAAATTTTTATTGTAGATGTCGTTTATTTATGTTAATATGATACCATAAAAAATATTAGTCGTGGAGTAGGCAAAATTTATTTCAAATTAAATGTTGAAAATTGCCATGAAATAACGCTGGTTAAACACCCGCATTTTAGCGCGCTTTGTGGTTATGTCAGCGTTCTCAACGTTTGAGTTGTTAACTGTCAATTCTGTCAAATGTTTTGACATCTCTATCAAATGTCTGGTACTGTTTTGACACTTTTGACATAACCTTTGCAAACCGTGTCGTCACTTGGGGTCTAGCGAAACGCAACGCTATTGGCTACACCGCGTAGCCAATAAAACAACGCGTTGTGTTACGACATTTTAAATTTCCCTCGTAAATTTTCAACCTTTTATTTATAATTATTCGCAATTTTACAGTGTTTAAATATAAAATAATGTTAGAGGTGTCTTCCTTTACCGAAAAATAATGTCATAAAAATATATTCGCTTACATCTGGGTCACACGTATATTCCCTATCCAGGGTATAAAATAGTGACTATGGATAGTTACCAACCTTTGTATATATCATCTGTAAGGGGACACAATACATTTTATTTTATTTTCTTTATTTGAACAAAAAAAAACAATTACATATTAAAGGTATACAATAAATGTGCTTAAAACTACATTTATAAACATGTAACCCACACCATTGTTCGCGGATTAATATAAATCAAAATACAAGAAGTCAGAAAGATTAGAATTACAATACTTAGTCACTAATTATACATACATAGTGTTTTATAATACGTGAAACGTTTTTTGTACGTAATTAAATTAAATATCTGCCGCTAAAAGTTCCTTGACTCGATTCTTAAATTGTTGGTTAGATAGAGCAAAGATGTCGATGTCAATAAAATTTTTATTGTAAGATTCCACTAGACGATGAAGAGGCGCGCGCACACCCGCATTAGTTCTACAAGAACCAGTGTGAAAGAACCGTGGTACGCGCGCACTTCGTCTGCAGACCGTCCTAGGTACTACGTAACATATTTGATTAGTTAGTTCCGTACAGTCGAACCTGTTATTACATAAGCCGTGTAACTGAGTAGCGTCAAGAAGTAAGCGTCTAGATTCCAAACTTAACATATTATACTGTTTCAACAACTGTGTGTACGAAACTGGTGGTCTATTACATTTGTAATTCATGGTGCGCAGAAATTTCTTTTGCACTAACTCAAGCATTTGTGAGTATTTCGCATAGAGTGGATTCCATACTGAAATTGCATATTCTAGTTGAGATCGTATTAATGTTTTGTACAACTGTAAGAATGTGGAGGGTCGCACAAAGTCACGAGACGACCTAATGACAAATCCATACATCCGATAAGCCTTATTAATTATAGTATCGATATGCGTGTCGAAGTGCAAGGAAGAATCCAACATTATCCCCAGGTCACGAACCAAGCTTACTTTGTTTAAAACAGCGTTGTTAATGGAATATGTAAAATTGATCTTGCTTTTGTTTTTAGTAAAAGAAATTGTATGACATTTGGGAAAGTTGAGAAGTAATTTGTTAAGTTGACAGTAAGTGTACAATCTGTTGAGATCACTTTGTAAGTCTCTACAGTCTTGAACTGTTTTACAGGCTTTATAGATTTTTACGTCATCTGCGTACATTAAAAATTTCGAATTTTTGAAACAGTGTTTTATGTCATTGACAAAGAGAATAAAAAGAAGGGGGCCGAGTATAGATCCCTGCGGAACTCCAGAATTTACCACAATTGAATCAGACTTAAAACCATTTATAACTACTGACTGAGTTCTGTTATGAATGTAAGAAGTAAGCCATCGAAGCAAATTTCCCCTTATACCATTAAAGGCAATTTTGTTCAGTAAAAGCACGTGATCCACCTTGTCAAAGGCCTTCTGAAAATCTGTATACACAGCATCCACTTGCACTTTTTGATCCATATCTCTAAAAAGTTGTGTTACGTAAACCATGAGATTAGTATTAGTTGAACGTCGCTTCACAAATCCATGTTGTTCGTGTATTATGATTTGGTGAATATGTGGATAAAGTGCATCATGCACGAGTCTCTCAAAGAGCTTAGATAAAGTTGAAAGTATCGAAATGGGACGATAATTCTCAACATTATTCTTATCCCCATTTTTATAAATAGGTGTAATGAAAGCCCGTTTCCATACCGCCGGAAAGACACATTCTTGAAGGCACTTATTATAAAGAGTATACAGTATGGTGTGCATAGTGTCCGCTGTTCTTACGAAAAAATACGGCGGTATACCATCAGGACCAGCTCCTTTATGTGGATCTAATGATTTAATAGCTGTATGAATAGCTTTTTCGGAGAGATAAAGTGTCGATATACACGTTGCGTTAGCTGAATAACGATCAGGAGGTTGCCGATTTTCTGGATCCAAGGTAGAAGGCTGGTAAACAGAGCAGAAGAAATCAGAAAATAGATTGCAGATTTCCGTCGGGTCTTCAGACGAAATATCCTTGTAATACATACAGTTAGGAAAATTGGATTTACTTTTCTTGTTTGATATGTAAGACCAGAAATACTTGATATTTGTAGGTATACTGTCTTCGACCGAATTTATATAACTACGGAAGCACGCAGCCATCTCTTTATGAAACAACTTACGGAAACTTGAAAAGTGATTATAATCAGATAGATTTCTGTAAGTTTTCCACTTAGACCAAGCACGCTCTTTATTTTTAAAGATACGGATCAAATCAGCAGAAAACCAGACTGGGAATCGCAAATTTTTAGATCGTGTTAGGGGAACATGTAGTCTTATTATCCCATACAGGGTATCATAAAATGTATCAACAGCTTGTTCCGCGGAAAGATGAGAAAGTTTGTTGTTCCAGTCTATTTTAATTATTTCATCCTTGATATCTTCGCAGTTCGCTTTCCGGTAGTTAAATGTAAACATTGATTGACGTTTCATAGGAATAAAGTGCGATTGCAAACTGGTTATAATGGAAAAGGGAGGGTGATGATTATCAGGGTCAACAAGAGCATTGCAGGATACTGACTCACAGTCGGTGTTTGAAATAAATAGGTCGAGCAGTCTGTTTAGAGTGTTTTTAAAAATATTAAACTGCAGACCATTGCATAAAGATAAAAAGTTAAGTAAGTGTTGACTGACTGTACTGGGTGAGGTTAATTGTAAGTGTGGAACAGCATGATTTCCCTGGACCATCCAATCAATATCGGGAACGTTAAAATCTCCGGTAATAAAAAAAGATTCGACATAGGCATCACTAACTAGATCCTCCAACATATTCAAATATGATATGTATATATCGTCAGGCGTACGAGGTGGAATGTACGCAGCGCTGATGATATGCCGTTTATTGGTCTGAGATGCAGGCAATTGTACTACTAATTGTTCAATCTCGAAGCTGTTAAATTGCGTTATCACCCTGGTAGGCTGTAATTCCCGACGTACTGCAACTAGAACACCTCCCCCGTCGCGTTTTTTCGTAGCAAGTCTGTTACGATCGCATCTAAATACCATGTAGCGGTCATCAATGAACTCTGAATCGAAGATATCCGGTATAAGCCAAGTTTCAGTTAGTATTAATATATCGTACGAATTTGCCAAAATATTCATATATAACGTATGTAACTTTGTGCGAATCCCTCTACAATTCTGATAGTATATGACAAGGTCATTAAGAGTCATTGTAAATGCTAACTAATAATTCCATGATAGTTATACAAAAGGTTGCCAAGTACGATCTTATCAATACAGAGTGGAATCCTATAGATAATCCATATACGTATTGCACATTATCGACAAAATATAACCTATAACCACTTCTAAGTGCATTACTGTGCCTAGTCATGTAAAATATAAGTGATACACCTTTTAAAAACATTAAAAATACAGGTCTACATTTACATATGTGAAAAATGCTTAGCAATAGAAAAACTTCTAAACGTTTCGTTACACAAATACAAAAAAAAACCAAAGAAAAATTGAATCTACATACATAACCGTTATAAGAATCACACATTATTGATATAAAAAGCATAAAGAAGAATGAAAACAAAAAATATTTAAATTTATTGTGAAGTACTCTCAGTTTTCTTACTACTCATAATCCTATTAAGATCTTCCTCTGAACGAACAGCAAACACCGACGACCCATCACGTTCGCGTACCAGAATTGTCGCATTTTTAATCCACACATATTTATATCCGCTAATCCGAGCAGCTCTTCCGAAATAAAGTTTTATTTTTTAGAGTTAGATGTTCGTTTAAAAACATGGGGATCGCGGCGCCCGAGATTCCTATTTCGTCTGACTTCACGCTCTTACTTTTTCGGTAGGCGCTTAGTAAATTATCCCTTATAATTTTAGATTTTAATTTCACGATAATGTTCTTTATAATACATGTCCCAGAGTTGATTCTAATCCTCCGTTAGAAGAATTTATTTGGTCATGTAATAGATTTTTTGTCGGTCTAGGAATTCTTTTATTCACATGCTATTGGCGAGTAATGCCCTTTCTATAATGAAGTCTAAGTATATGAGCCTGATAAATATAGTGACTCTAATAAGTTTTTAAGATGTTTGTAAGCAAGTATCTTTACATACGAGCTAAAGGAAGCAAACCCGTTGTTCTGTTTTCTATTATAAGCTACATTTAGATTCAAAGAGATAGATAATAATATATTTCCTCCTCTTTTAAACACAGATTCCTAACGTTCAGCAAGGATTAAAGAGGGATAAAAACAAAGTTTTGTTAAGTACATATTTGCAATACTGACATAATATAAGTATTTGTATTTACAGTCTAGTCTTCAATTACAGTCTACTCCTTGGTCTCTTAACCTTTTTGTTAGATAATTCTTAACACTTGCTAAATTAAAAAACTACCGACCTAAGTAAGAATTATTGATTTTTATAAAATTTTATGAAAGTCAAGAACCTAAGTTTTAATTATTTTGTTATTAAATTGACATAATGACAAGTAAATTTTCTCTGGTGTTAAGCACGGTCACTGAGTTATTTTGTATCGACCACTATATGTAATATCTCTATCTATACCTCCAGTACCTCAGCCACGGCTCCTTTTGGATGTAATGGCCAGTCAAAGATAGGCGAAAAGCTGTACAAATAGGTATTGTTAATAGAAATAAAGAGCTTGAACAATATAGATCAACCTATCTTGTAAATAGTTATGGTGTGCTACAAGGAAGCGTTCTTGGACCATTATTATTTTTAATTTATATTAATGACCTTCCTTGTATTATTTGCTCCTAATATTATTAATATTTATTACTCCTAATCCTTGTATTTTATTTTCTGACAATGTTTCCCTAATAATGACTTGTAAAAACGATACTGACATGGATAAATTTTCTTCTGACATAAATAATACTATACAATCTATATTAAAATGGCTCATTGATAATAATTAGATGATAAATCTAGACAAGACAAACTTAATTCAATTTAGGACATATAATACAAATATCAGAGACATTAAAATTAATTATATTAATCAAAACATTGCTCAAGTAAAAGAAACAAAATTCTTGGGTACATATTTAGATGAACATCTAAACTGGAAGTCTCACATCCACAAAGTGTGTAATAAAGTAAACAGTTTTGTTTTTGTGCTTTATAAACTACGTAAGACTTCAACTGAAAAAATGTTCCTAGCAGCTTATCACGGATTTGTTGCCTCTGTTCTAAATTACGGTTTAATTTTATGGGGAAACTCTACAGAAATACAACGAGCATTTATTGCTCAAAAAAATGTATTAGAGCCATTGCTGGTATACCACACTTTTTTTTTGGTGTCGGGTTGGAAAATCCTCATGGAGTCCCTCCGCCCTGGGGGGAAGGACGAAGGGGACTGTCAGACTCTTACTGACTAATAACCAACCCGTGCTCCTCATGTACCCATGTGTCGGAGGGTAGGGTTTCACCGAAGCATTCCTCGCTACCCCCCGACGGGTATTGGCCCGCCAGATGGTCAGGCGGGCCCCGAACGAAACCCCCTTGGCGGCTGATGAAGGTGTTGGGCTCCGCCGCCAAAACAACCAGCGGCCGCAGAGGATAGGGCGCGCGGCAACGCAACACCGACACGCCTCTCCTCCCGCGACCGCACCCGACTGCGAGGGACAGACGGAACTGTCCCCCACAAGCGCACTTTGGACGCATCCTACGCAGGCCTCACGCAAGCCCACGTGGAGCGTCCCCTCCCGGGATCCCGCTTAGCTTCACCGTGGATGTACCTCAAACCCACGGTTACTGAGCCCCCCACCACGAAAAGGTGGAGATCCCACGGGGGAGGGGGGAGGGTGGTATACCACCCTGGGAATCGTGTTAGACATTATTTAAAAAGTTTAAAATACTTACACTACCCTGTATGTATTTATTAGAAGCTGCTCAATTTGTTAAATTATACCCCAGTCGATTTGAAACTGCTAAAAACATATTCATTCGAAATACTAGAAATCAAGACAGAATTGTGTTAAAAAGATTACCAAGAACGACAATGTATCTCAAAAATTTTATTACTATGTGTGGAAAAATTTACAATGCTGTACCTCCTAACATAAAAAATCGACCACTTAATCAATTCTGCAAAAAATTGAAACAATGGTTGTTAGAAAATAATTTTTATTATGTCACTGATTTCTTAAATCGTAATAAACCAAATAATGTATGACAACTTTGAAATTTAATTCCTATTGAGACTATGTAGTATGTAGACGATTGAATATTGTTATTAATAATGTATGTGTGTTTTCATGATTGATTGTATTGACTTCTATTTATATTTGACATTGGCTATATTTTTTATTTAATTGATTTAATTTAAAAGCTATAAAGTGTATGATGTTTTGCATGTCGCTAAGCGACAAAACGTACTGGCTCTATGTACCATTTTGCTCCATCTCCTTTGTACCAACATTTTATGCAAATAAAGATTATTATTATAGTCTTTTCATCACTTTTTCATTTAAATTTAATATTATCTACAGATTTTGAAAGAAGTATTTTAACACGAAGTTCCGAAGCAGCCGTAATCGGCGAGCAAGTATGAAAAGAGTAATGAATGTAGAGGAAACGCGTGAGGTTTGTAAGGTTAGAAACAAGTGGCGTATGTTGTCTCTGACTGCCCCGACGGGAAATAGGCGTGAGCATATATATGTATGTATTTTAACAAAAAATACAAGTTTCAAGCAACCAATAGTTAGACTCCGAGAGGCAAAATCATACCATGCCAGCGTTTTTATTATTTAATGATAAAAAAACCAAAAATACAACTTCACATGACCCACAAATAAAACTGAGAACTTTACAAAACTTTACAGTAATAACAATAGAAATCAAAATAAATCTGCTAACTTATTTTAAGAAGGCAAATAAAATTCAAACTCATTTCTAATTCTATTTGACGTATGTATGTATTGTGACGTCATAAACATTAGTTATCGATCAGCAAACCACTGCACTTCATAGAAGCACTACTTCAAATTATTTCCACAGAACTTCTGTAATAACAGCCTGTTTCTGTTTTTATTGCGACGTAAAACTTACTTTACCATACATGTTACCAGTAATCGGTTAGGCAGGATTCTCCGAAGTTGAAGTTGGAAAGGTGGTTTCTAAAGCTACTAATTATTGAGAATAATATTGAATTACTGCTATTTACCAGCTAACTTGCATGTTTGTACAGCTGAACCAATTTAGAACTGGCATTTGTGATGTGGTATGTTTGCCCTAATATATTTGATGAGTTTATTTTGTTGACAAATCAAAAAGATATATTTATCTGTGTATATAACATTCTTCCGTTACTGACTAACAAACAGATAATGCACAGACAGAGAAAATATTGGTTTTGCAAAATTTTGTATTTCCTTGGTGACCGTAGGCACAGAGGCACAGTATACAGGGCTGCACAAGGAATTTCCCAAGTACCCACAGGGATAAATTTTTTTTTTTTTTTTTTTTTTTTTGGTATCGGGTTGGAAAATCCTCATGGAGTCCCTCCGCCCCGGGGGAAGGACGAAGGGGACTGTCAGACTCTTACTGACTAAAAACCAACCCGTGTTCCTCATACGTACCCGTGTGTCGGAGGGTAGGGATTCGCATAAGCATTCGTCACTACCCCCCGACGGGTATTGGCCCGCCAGATGGTCAGGCGGGCCCCGAACAAAACCCCCTTGGCGGCGGATGAAGGTGTTGGGCTCCGCCGCCAAAACACTCAGCGGCCGCAGAGGATAGGGAGGACGGCAACGCAACACCGCATCTCCTCTTCCTCTGCGGCCCCACCGCGACGCAACGATGGTGCGCCTCCATTTGGTCGCGGGAGATAGGGCGCGCGGCAACGCAACACCGACACGCCTCTCCTCCCGCGACCGCACCCGACTGCGAGGGACAGAAGAACTGTCCCTCGCACCCGCCCTTTGGACGCATCCTGCGCAGGCCTCCGTCAAGCCCACGCGGAGCGTCCCCTCCTGGATCCCTCTTAGCTTCACCGCGGGTCACCAATCCACGGTTACTAAGCCCCCCCACCACGACAAGGTGGAGATCCCACGGGGGGGCACAGGGATAAATCTCAAACGGTTAAATTAAAAATGTGCAGGCATAGCTGCCGGCATCCTTTAGTTTATTATATCAACGTAACGTATCATAATTTTTTTTGTAGGCAGATATATATTTTTCTGACCTAAATCCACGATAATATCTCGAGCCGGAATAACAACTCACGTTCAGCCTATTACGTGAAAAGGTGCAAGCATGTTTCCTATTCCCAATAGCTCTCCTATGACCGCAGACCTACAATTACGCTACGTAAAACTGAAACCGTGCAAACGACACAAAGGCATACGTTTTGTCAAAGTTCTGTGTTGTTTTTTGTTTGGTATAGGGAATGTCCTGTCCGTATACTACTTTATATTGGAACAATGTGTTTCAATGGTGTACTTCAGTTGAGAACGTTACGGAACTCGCTCTTGTGGATGTAAATAATGAAAATGAGAGAAACGCATGAAAGAAAGAAAGAGGAATAGAAAAGTTGCTGAAGAGCCACTCAAAGAAATACGAGTATCTGATCTTACTTGTTGTAACACATGATGCGGAGTCCTGTACAGTTCTTAAAACATCTACCTATTTCTTCGTTGTCTAAAATCTAGTATTTGTACGGTCTAAAGAAATTATTTTATTCTTTTTATTTTCAGGTAAGCATCCTGCGGCCAACAAAACAATGAACTATTTTTCAGAAACAAAAATAACTCACACATATTTTTTACTAGACATAAGATACGAAAATTATTTATCGTACGTACGCAAAATGTTCTGAAATCAAATATTGGAATACGATGGCCAAAATGATAGCGTGCTCGTCAAAATTTAAACTCCTATTTCTGTGTACAAGATCGTAAGCAATCTAACGCGAAGGTCACCCTTTGAACTTACCTATCCGTGTCGGGGTTCTTTGATAAATTATTACGAGCAGTGGCATATCTGATTTAGCGATCATTCCATCGCTTAGGATATCGAACACGATTTAAAGTGATAGTTACCATCCTGTTTTATAAGGTTGTGGCATATATTTTGATCAACCTTGATTGCGTTGTAGTATAGTGTCGTTATTTTATTGGATCTTAGATTCAGTTGCGTACATATAGTAATTAAGAATGGTTATATTCTTACTTTGATATTTGAGTAACGTTACACTCAATCTTTTTGTGTGGATCCACACATTGTTGTATCGAGTCTAGGTATTATCCATGATCGTTTCATCGTCCTCTTAGCGTTATCCCAGTTAGAACCCCTGGTCCGCTTTCTAGTCTAACCGGATTTGACTGAACATTAGCTTTTCCACAGAGCGACTGGCTGACTGACCTCCGCAACGCAAAGGATAGCTATATTCCATGGTTTTGGTACTGACTGCCTATAACGACTGTCAAAGATCTTCATTACAGCTGGGACCGATAGCTTAACGTGCTTTCGGAGGCACGGGGCTAGCGATAATTTACAATTCAATACGCACATAACTCCGAAAAGTTCTTGGTGCGCTCCGTGGATTCGAACCCGATACCCTCTGCATAGCACTTTGTTGGTATCTCCACTAGGCTACCGCATAATCGTTTGTTCAATGATAATAAAGGCCTTCACGATACGGGATTTATTCCAAGTGATGTCGTTGTCTGTGGTAAAAACAAAACTTCTTGAGTAAACTAGAAGAAAATGATTGACAAATCTAGAGGGCATTATATCTTATTAACTATGGAATTCAATATTCGAATTATAGATAGATCTGTAGATTTTAGATTCGTTTTTGACAGTTTTTGACATAAGCTCCATACAAAATATGTCAAACACGAATCTAAAATCTACAGATCTATCTATAGTTCGAATATTGAAAATGGCCGTAAGTCATTATACACTAAGAACTTCTTCTTTTGAGATCTACGTACGTCTTTGTTGTATGGACCGGTACGGTCCATCAGATATAGATAGAAAACTCTTTATTGTACACCAGAAAAATAAAAAAGATAAAAGAACACAGATAAATAACTTAAATCTAGTGGTAGAAGTGGACAATCATACTAGTCTATGACAAATCAATAGATAACAAAGCCACTCCTTTAACACTGTAAAGACTTCCTCTAAGTTTGACGATTGAGTAACTCAGTATAAATCCCAAGGAAGTATTTCTTTGTATTATTGTCAGCGGCACCGGTTAGAGAGTCGTTGATGAATGATGGGACTTTGATCGATGCTTAGACTTCGTACGTCCTTACAAACGAGTGTTATAACCCTTTTCTTTCTTGATAGATCATTTATGCAATTCTATGGCCACTTTGTTTAAAGGTGCAGAATTGCAGATGCATTGCATACAAAAAATTACTTTCATTTGGAATTTGACTGATTTTCATTTTTGCTTCTTTTCAATGTATGGTTTATATAATAAGTGACATTTACGATGACTGAATACAGCCAAAGATGAAAACCGAACCGGAATCGAATGTATCTGTGATGGATGTCTCAATTATTTTTTTTTCTTACGGCAGTAGTTATTGTTGATTGAAGGCGAATGATAAAGTCGATCAAGCGCATTCTGAAACACAATATCAGATTTTGTGTTAACTGTTACAAGGCCTCAATCATTATATCACCCCCACAATTGATTTAGTCATCCACAAAAACAGCTTAATTGTAATTAGTGTAGCTTCATTTGCTGTGATCATTGCCGAAGTAAGTTCATTATGTATGCTACTATTTTGAATAGTTTACACACCCCCAACTACTAAAATTGACTTGGTATTTTGCACACGAAATGATTGATAGTTTATGTTGAGTGTTTCACTATGAAAATATAACGAAATTGTAACAGTTGTTTTATGAAACCATTGCGAATTATTACTTATTCTTGAAATAAGAAATAAACGCATCAATCAATAGCAAAAGGTATTTTGAATGTAGCGACAACTCAAATTGAAATGCAAATGCGTAATTGTTTTATATAAAGGCCGTATCTTTTTATAGGGTTGAAATATTTTAATTTTATCGTGGTAAGGTACCACACACGTTTTTTGACAAAAAATATCTGCTGGAGTGACAATGAAAGTTTCTTTAAAGGTTGGAACTCTAAGATGAATTTTATGAAATTACCAATCCATATTTCTGATATTGAACCGTAGCATAAATTATTCCTCTTCGTGTTATAAGAACTAAAGCAAATACACTTAGGTATAAGTCATATATTTATATTTTTTTTGTCTATGTCTTATTCTTGTTATTTTTTTTTAATAATTATATAATATGTTTTTTGGGTTCCGTACCTCGAAATCAAGAAACGGAAACCTTATAGGATCACGTTGTTGTCCGTCCGTCTATCAAGACCCATTATCTCAGAAACGCGTGAAGTAATCAAACTGAGATTTATATCAAATAGTCAAGCCTGCTGTCCCATGAAACTGTGAAAAAATCAAACTTTTAAACCAACGCAATCAAAAGATACAGGCGTTTATGCTGCAAATTTCCGCAATTTTCGAAACTCGCAAGGGAATCAAAACCTACGGGCTACTTTTCGTGAACTCAGAATCTTGAAATTTGGTACGAAGCAATGTCTTATAGCACAGATAAAGGGAAAATTGCGAAAACCGTAAATTTTTTGTTACATCATATTAAAAGAATTTTTGTATTAATTTTAAAATTACTACTCCTTTCCTCATGAACGCGTAAAGTTATTAAATTGATATTCATGTCAAATACTCGGGTCAATAATACATTTAAGCTGTAACAAAATCAAACTTCTATCTCAACGCAATCCAAAGAAACAGCAATTTTGGCATATTTTCAAACTCGCAACTATTCAAAACCTACAGGGTACTTCCCGTAAACTCAGATTCTTGAAATTTGGTACGTACCAACGTATTATAATACAGATAAAGAAAAAATTGCTAAAACTGCAAATTTTCAGTTACATCATATAATAAAAATAATTTTAATAATGGTAAGTTACTAGCCCTTTCCTTATGGACGCGTAGAGGTATTAAATTTAAGTTCATACCAATACTCCGGTCTATAATATCTTTAAGCTGTAACAAAATCAAACTGCTAAGCCAACGCAATCAAAAGATACAGCTGTTTATGCCGCAAATTGACGACCGGTTGGCGCAGCGGGAGTGTAAGCGACTGCTACGCCGAAGGTCGCGGGTTCGATTCCCTGAGCGGGAATCGAACCCGAGTCAAACATTTGTGTGCGTGAACATGGATGTTTGTCTTGGTCTGGGTGTTTCTATGTATAATATGTATGTATTTACAAAAATAAAAGTATATAATGATGTATGTTTATCCATTATCTAGTACCCTTTGTACAAGCTCTGCTTAGTTTGGGACTAGATGTGTGTAAGTAGTAGAATATTATTATTAAATTCTCGCAAATTTTCGAAACTCACAAGGGAATCAAACCCTACAGGGTTTGATTCCCGTGAACTTAGAATCTTGAAATTTAGCACAGATTAAGGAAAAAATTCCAAAAATGTAAATTTTTAGTTACATGTCATACCTATAATAAAAACGTATATTATTTAAGGCAGCGATAGCCTAGTGGAGATAGCAACAGACTGCAAAACAGAGGGTATCGGGTTCGAATCTACGGCGCGCACCGATGACTTTTCGAAGTTAAGTGCGTATCAAATTGTTAATTATCGCTTGCCCCGTGCCTCGGAGAGCACGTTAAACCGTCGGTCCCGGCTGTCATGAAGATCTTTGACAGTCGTTACGGGGAGTCAGTACCCTCAAATAAACTGATACTGGTCTAAACCATGGAATATCGCTATCCCTTTGGGTTACGGAGGTCAAACGGCAGTCGCTCTGTGGAAAAGTTGATATTCTGTCATTTCTGGTTAGACCAGTAAGCGGACCTCGGGCTCCAAGGTTGTAAGTCTTGGATGCAACTGGGATAACGCTAGGGCGATGATGATGATGACCTATAATAAAAACATTTTTAAAATTTTTAAAGTTACTATCTCTTTCCTCGTGAACGCGTACAGTTATTAAATTGAAATTCATATCAAATATAACACTGTGAAGCTGTAATAAAATCAAATTTCTATATCAACGTAATCAACAGAAACAGCAATTTAAGCACATTTTAAAACTCGCAACTACCCGCAAGGGAACCAAAACCTACAGGGTACTTTCCTTGAACTCAGAATCTTGTAATTTGGCACGAAGCAACATCTTATAGCACAGATAAAGGAAAAATTGCAAAAATCCGTTTAGTTACATCATATTATTAAAATATATTTAATAATTTTAAAGGTACTTACTGCCCCGTTCCTCATAAACCCGATAATAAAATTGAAATTCATATCAAATGCTCAAGTCAAAACTAAGGGTCGGCGCAAACGGGGCACCGACCACAGCCACTGGTGGCCAGTGACAGCCACTTAACACACTTTTTCATATATTTTACTCCTGTAGCCTGTGGTCGCCACCGACCACACGTGTGCGGTATACAAATTCGCGCCGACCCTAAAGGGTACTTCCAGTCGATCTAGAAACTTGAATTTTGGCATAAAGCAACGTTTTATAGCACATAGGAAAAATTTCGAAAACCTTAAATTTTTAGTTACATCACATATTTTTTTTAATAATTATATATACCTACAGGTTTGTACGGAACCCACGGTGCGCGAGTTCGACTCGCACTTGACCGGTTTATTTTTTAAATGATTTTATATAGACTCATATAAGCTCAAGTGCGCATACTAATTTTAAAATTTTCACACACATGTCAGGGGCCAGCTGAAAATCAGTGCTGTGCACTAGCACAGCAAGTACTGAGCTGGAACCCTTTGCTGCACGCACATAACTTATAATTATAAGATAATACGTTTATTTCATTGTATATATATTGTGTTTGTATCAAAAATAAATGGTTTAAATGGTTTTTAATGGTTTAAATATAATACGTACCAAATACTTTTTTTTTGGTGTCCGGTTGGAAAATCCTCATGGAGTCCCTTCGCCCTGGGGGGGAAGGACGAAGGGGACTGTCAGACTCTTACTGACTAAAAACCAACCCGTGCTCCTCATGTACCCATGTGTCGGAGGGTAGGGTTTCACCGAAGCATTCCTCGCTACCCCCCGACGGGTATTAGCCCGCCAAATGGTCAGACGGGCCCCGAACTAAACCCCCTTGGTGGTGGATGAAGGTGTTGGGCTCCGCCGCCAAAACACCCACCGGCCGCAGAGGATAACGCAACACCGCATCTCCTCTTCCTCTGCGGCCCCACCGCGACGCAACGATGGTGCGCCCACATTTGGTCGCGGGAGATAGGGCGCGCAGCAACGCAACACCGACACGCCTCTCCTCCTGCGACCGCACCCGACTGCGAGGGTCAGACAGAACTGTCCCCCGCACCCACACCTTGGGACGCATCCTATGCAGGCCTCACGCAAGCCCACGTGGAGCGTCCCCTCCCAGGATCCCGCTTAGCTTCACCGTGGGTGTACCTCAAACCCGCGGTTACTGTGCCCCCCCCCCCACCACGACAAGGTGGAGATCCCACGGGGGGGACGTACCAAATACTAATGCTTACTTATACACCATAGGAAACCTTGTACTATACAGGGTGTAAAAAGAACCTTACTTCACTAACCTAGATCATATTTTATTACATATTTAAATTATAACTGCTGACGAACGAATGTTCTTTATATTAATTAGTCTCTTGAAGTTGCCAAAACCGATTATCTCATATGGATTAAGAAAAGTCGTTACGAATCTCTTCAGTTCTTGATATCGTTCGCCAAGATGAGAAAATTCTGCCATTTAGCACACAAGACACATCGTCTTTAAAATGACGCTTATCATAAGACCAGATTAATTGGCGCTAGTAAAATGGAGATAAAATAATATGCCGCATTAAATGACCACGTTGGATGTTAATTCTCAGTAGCGTCTTCCTGCTGCTTCACAAGTGGAAGGTTGGATATTGTGAGGAAGGATAATCTATAAGCTTTACTGCATCATGCTTTATTCAAAAACCGTTCAGTAGTTTTGCGTGAAATAGGAACAAACATCCACAAAAACACACACAATTGAAGTAAGATATCATATTTTTTTTATAGACTCACGCCTGTATCCCCGAAGGGGTAGGCAGAGATGTAACATTACACCCACATTTCACCATGAATTTTTAGGTCCCACGTAATAGGGGGCGAGCCTATTGCCGTTACCGGGCACATCACCAGACTCGGTGCTGCTACTGAGAATTCGTTCGGAATACCCAGTAAATCAAATTAATGTATTCATATCCATTCTGGTACGATGATCAAACTCTTAATTAGCTGTATCAATGACAAATTTTCAAAAATAATAATTTTTCATAATATAATACTAATAAGTAGTCATTTATGCCAAACAAAGATTATATCTACAAAATATTCTTCATATTACTATTTTCGATCTTCGCTGTACTCATCGAAACAGAAACTTTAACATACTTACATCTTTATCAGAGCATGTTCCGTATTTAACGTGTTTAGAGAAAAGTAATTAACATTGTTCTCTACTTTAGGATGTTGCTAACATGTTTGAGAGAAAACTCTAAGGAAGCTTCATAAAAATCGAACGTCGTAACAAAACCTCGTGTTTCTACAGACAAGAACTTCGAAAATACCAGCGGCGAATAGTAAAAGTACTTAATTAGATTTCTAGGAAAGTTTATCTCTTCATTCGTACTTATATGTATTTATTCCCGTTCTAGCTTTTAAGTTAAAAGGTGTCTGGTTTGTAGCTTTTAGTAGATAGTTTAGCGTGAGGACGAACTTCTTTTAAGACACAAAAGTCTTACCCAGTGTCGCACGTGAACGCTGGGAACAAACTTGTTTTACTTATTTACGCGGCAACTTTAAACAAGGCAAGCGCTATTTTGCAATATTTTTTAGTGTCAAATAAAATTATATTCCGTCGAGATTTAAAAATATGTTTCTTACTCCGAACTCGATTCGACGACGAACTCCGATTTAATATATCATTCTGGCAATCGCAAATATTAAAATCATATTTCTGGATTGTCTGTATGATACCATAAACCTTTAAATAAGCCATAAACCCTTAAACATATCTATACTCTGTCAGAAAGAAATGTTTATACGCGAAAAATAGGCACACGGGCTGAAAAATCACGCGAGTGACGAGTTCTTAAAATGTCCTGACGTATCTCAGGCGCGAAATGTTACTTCTCACGATATACGTGTTCTGACAGCCAATATAAGAAGTAAACTTAAATCGTTCGATAACTAGCTCAATATCTTAAAATATATTTTTAACGCGTTTTGTTAATCAAAACCATAAGATAAGTATATTATAGAACAGATAATATAATAATATAGTAATAATTATAGTGTCAAATAACAACGTGGAATTTATATTTCAGGGCTTTTGTTAAAATGCCTGTTTTAATTCTATGTTTAATTAGTTCAAGCGATGTGTAAAGCAGAGTAATTCAGTAATCGTTTTACTTACATAATACCATATTCTTACTTAACCTGTAACGGATATATTGACGTGATATAACATAACGTTTTACAAATGAAACATGTTGTGTTTCATAATTAAATTATACTAATTGCAGCTGTTAAGCCTGTTGTATTAAATTAATTAAGTTGGCTCCTTGGGCCCATTAACAACGACACAATATTTAAAATGAATTTATGTTTTTTTTGTTTAATGAGTAAGAACACAGTTCACAGTTTACACATAGAACTGTTTATAGGTCTCTGTTTACACAATTACGTCCAAGGCTATGAAGAAATAATGTAAAATAATATAGAAATAATATATAATTTCATTAGTAATTTGGTTCAAAAACGGAAATAATATAAATAGAAGAGTGTGGGAAGCCTTTGCCCTGCAGTGGGGCGTCACAGGCTACAAAATGAGATAGTAATATAATAATCTTGTTTAATATCGTTTTATTTCCTTTTTAACTTTCTTTTTATTATACAGACATTAGCAATAACCTTACAATATACATAAAAACAATTAAATTTTAAATTGTAATTAGCAAACAAGGCACTGACAAACGTTTACTGCACGTTATGTAAACTAAATTAAGGAGCAAACAGATGCTGCAAACATCGTTGATAATAAACACCGTTAACGCTAGTAATCCGCCAAATAATTATTAGGATAAGAACTTTGCAATTAATTAATTGCATATAGTGTAAATATTGATATTTCATTTGTGGGCTGAAAGGTTTGTAATCGGACCTAATTGAATATTTTATTCAAAATTCGTAGTTTTAAATGCAGTGAGTCCAGTTTTGTATGAAGTACCTAATAATATGACGCACGATTGAATACGCCCACTAACTACTTTTAAACTACCACGATTTTCACACATACTAAAGATTATGTAACGGGTCTGAATCGTGTTAATGAACGAAAAGAAAGATGAAATACCTTTCTATTTTTCCTGACGTTTCGGCATGGGTTACACCAGCCGTGATCACGGGATGACTGATGTTCGTCAGCGCTGCCTCCGAGAAGTGCGGGTTTTGGAAACTACCCTCACTTGGTCTTCACAATTATTAACATTTATATGTTCGGAACTATCGGTACTTCGACACACAACACTAATGGTATCTTCACACTGGCGCGTAATGTCACCTTGTCGGTGTCTGCATTTGCTGATGACAGGATTCCAAGATGTAGATAAACGGTAACCATCCTGCCGGTTGAAATTTGCGTGCTTTTTAATCTCAACCGCTTCCCGTGCTATTCTTGAAAAATAGTGACGGTCTGTGGAGAGAACTTGTGCCCACTGTTTCAAAATCTATTAATACCGGAATACTAAAAAGGTAAAGAGGAGATTTTGTATGATTTAACAAAGTCTCTTCCAACGGTCTAGTAATCGCATAATGCTTTTCTCATATGTTAAAGAAATTCTTCTAACACTACTCTTTATGATAATATAATAATATTAAATTGCAATCCAAGCCTCAACAAAATAAATACCATGTGATTGTGATATCGCAATAGCGTAATCTGTTTAATATTCTTGTCTTAAAAAGAGAAGACCCCACGTCTTTGGGATTTTATCATAATACAGTCCATGAAGTACGAATGAAAAGTGCTTATTAAATAATAAAATGTTCCAAAGAAAGAAAATACGGAAGATCTTTTAATAAATGCTTAATCAAAATCATTCCCAAACTACGATGTTTAGTGTAAATGCACAGCTTCAGCTTTTTGGATTAGTAAAATATTTAGATTTTTTGATAACCTGTATACTATACCCATAGTACAAACTCTGCTTAGTTTGGGACTAGATGGTTTGCCGTATAATTAATAGATACAAATAAAGTTATATCAATTTAAAATTTAGAAAAATAAATTTAAATTTATTTATTGTAATAATTTATTCCACCGGATTAGTGATTTAACAAATCGGCTTAAATTCATACAGGACAACACTTTGTACCCCAATTTTCAGTTTTGAATCGTTATGACCATATTCTTCGTATTCGTTAGTGTAATAATTCTAAAGCTTTACGTTTCGAACAAAATGCCATATTATAGTGTATTCCGTCAAGAACTTAACTTGTTAAGGTTGTAATTTTCCTTTTAACGAACAAAATATACAAATTACCGAATATCAGTAGGTGTTATTGTAGCAATTTTGGTTGTCAATTATCAATATTCATAAAGGTAAAGGTAGACTTACTTATTAGAAATGAGGCCACGTTGCTCGTTGACAGACCGACAATCTGCGTTTGATAGAATAAATCAAATCATGCTTCAGACATAAGAACGTTGTCATTTGATGATAATAGTGCTGGCTTGAGCTGGAATTTTGATTATTGTTGTAATTAAAATTTATTGATAAGAAATCGTTTCTAGGCTTTCTTTCTATTATAATAGGTTAGCGGATACCTGCAGCTACGCTCGCACATTTTTGCTCGCTCCCGTGGGAAATTAAGGAACTCCTCTCTCAGTGCACCTGTACGGTCCCCAAGGAACATACATGGCAAATTTCAGCTTACTGTTAAAGGCAAGCTACAGCCAAAACAGTTTTGGCTGTAGCTTGTCAGTCAGCCAATAACGCAAAAATATCGCAAATAAAATCAACCCAGTAGGTAAACTGTTCCAATGCTGGCCTCAACCTCGCCGGTCAAGTGCGGCTAGGCAGCCTTTATAGGTATATTTTTGGGAACATTATAGAGAACTATCAGACCTGCTTGTTTACTCTCCATGTTTTATTTCACCATTTAACAAGCGATCATTAACAATTAAATACGCAAATACTTCAATAAGTCAGTAGTGCGCGCCTTATGGTTGTATTACTAGGCTATCGTTGCCTTTTTATTAAGCCCGTTTGAAGGCAAAGCCACAGAATATCCTGTAGGCATTTCGTCCCTCACCGAACCAAACATAACATTATGGACACACTTACACACGATATAATAAGAGATGGCCCGAGTATTGTAGGTTAAATACTACAAGGAACTAAATTTGATTAAGAAATTGTTATTTCTATACTGGATATTTTTTTGTGTAGCTTGAACAAACAAATTGCCTTTATCTATCTGGTAGGCCCATTCATTATGAAACCAGTAAGGCCATTTTTACTGATAAGCATGATAGAAAAGGTATACAAATGTAGGTTGCGTCATCTGAACGCATAACGTAGTGCGACATTACAACGTTCCGGATAACTGAACGACAAGTAATTAAGAAAGCAAATTAATTATGAACGGCTGACTCGTGCAATTCATTATAAATACGTCATTGTTGTCTTAACTATTTTCCACTTTCGTTCCGGACGTAATGACCATTGTCACGTAATGACAGAGAAGATGTATAAGTATTTGTTTTCCATAAATAACTGTTTTCCTAGAGAGACTACTGAGTATTCTGCCTTCGTGGTCCAGTGGATAGCGTATGCGACTGCTGATCGGAGGTCCCAGGTTTGATTCCCGGTTCGGGCAAGTGTTACTGGGTTTTTCCGAATTCTCAGTAGCAGCACAGAGTCTGGTGATGTGCCCGGTAAAGGCAATAGGCTCGCCCCCTATTACGTGGGACCTAAAAATTCATGGCGAAATGTGGGTGCAATACCTATTACGCCTCTGCCTATCCCTTCGGGGATACAGGCGTGAGTCTATAAAAAAAACTGCTGAGTAGTCTGTGTTTAGGAGTTACAGTGCCGATACCCTATTGGTTAATTAATTATCGTCATCATCATCAGCCTTAAACAGTCCACTGCTGGATTAGGCCTCTCCTTTGAAAGGAGGAATTAGCCTACTATTCAAATGGATTGGTATAGGGTTTATATCAAGTTTTTCTTCTTTTACAGTGTTGTTCTCTGCATAATATGCTCCCTCTGTCGGCTCTTACGACACCCATGGGATGATATGGGGTGGTGATATTCCGTATTCTTATTCCGTCACCACACGGATAAATCCCCGTCGGTAGTACCGAATACGTCGTTAATTAGCTACTCGATTATATTATCGATATAAAATTGTATCGACATTTCGATAATTATGTTGGTGCCTGGCAGTTAATATGGATATCAAATGTTACGATTAGTTAACGTTATCCGAGATGATAAATATTATTACTAATCGCTATTTTCGAGTGAATAAAATATGTAATATGAAATAATATTTCTAGAATAACTGTTCGAAAACAGCTAGAGATGGATTACACACATATTATGAATACCGAAGACTACCTCCGTGCTCCATTGGATAGGGTATGCGACTACTGATCGGAGGTACCGGGTTCGATTCCCGGGTCGAGCAAAAGTGTTACTGGGTTTTTCCAAATTATTAGTAGCAGCACGGAGTCAGGTGATGTACCCGGTAACGGCAATAGGCTCGCCCCCTATTACGTGGGACCTGAAATTCATGGCGAAATGTGGGTGTAATATTACATCTCTGCCTACCCCTTCGGGGCTACAGGCGTGAATCTATACATGGTTATTTGTAAAACACCGTTAACCTCTCAGGACTATTTTACTAACATCATAATCAACAACTTTTGTTCTACAAATTTGTCAATCTGTTTGATTTTCATACAAAAATAAAAATATTTAAATTGAACTCTCTAAATGTTGCGAAGTCTATGCGATAGAACAATAGCGAGGGGTGTGGGTGGCGGCGGGGGCGCGCAGGCGTAGGTCGTAGGAAAGAAATCTTGTAAAAAGTTTTAGAACAAAAGTTGTTGATTATGATGTTAGTAACGTAGTCCTGAGAGGATAACGTCGTTTTACAAATAAACCGGTATAAAAAAAAAGTTACACCAGCAGGCGCGCGTGAGCAAAACTCTCACGTTACTTCAAATGACGATTTCTTTGCGATAATTATATTTCTAAATATAAATTTACATGTTATAATAAATTATAAGTCTTTATTTAATTAAATTAAGTGATTTATAAATACTAAATAACAAAAAAAAACAGGCTTATGTCGTTGTCGTGTCGTATCAGTATTAGTCTAGTGCGAATTAAACAAATATTGCAGTTTGGCCTTAATATTTTGCTAACTTTACATAAAAAGTCGAAGAAAAACAAAATCAAATAAAAATAGAATGATTTAATCTTCCATGAGATCTTGGGTTATGTGTCTTTCATAGCACATATGGCACATAACAGTAACATGCTGGTGCACACTGATATACTGCACAAAATTAATGCATTTTTTAATGCATTTTGCTAATGTGGTGTATAGCAAGTGTGGCATTTTGCGTCCATGTGTCAATTTGCGAATGTGGCATTGTGCACTTTTTTCCTACTGGTAGGTATTTAATAGTGATACAAAAATCGACTTGCCTAGCACGATATGCATAATTTGATTCTCTACATGCCATTTCTTAAGTGTTTGCTCAAATAAGACCACGCAAGTATTATTTTTTAAACCAATATAACATTTTCTCTGCATATTTTACAGCGATATTCTCATACAAAAAATTACACTCATTGAGATCTTTTATCTGTATATGCAAAATGTTTGCGTAACTGACTGACTGACAGACAAGCTACAGCCAAAACTACGGGGCGCAAGAAGCTGAAATCTAGCATGAAAGTTCCTTGGTGACTATAGGAGTGCACTAAGAAGGGATTTCCCGAAACTCTCTCGTAATCCATCTGAAACAGGTAATGAACGGGCGTAGCTGCGGGCACCCTCTAGTTTGATATATGTAGGTCTCAAGATGTTACAACACTTGGGACGAAACCACCCATTCTCTTTGACCGGGTTACCGATCACCCATTGTAGTTCTTGTTTACTGTAAGAAACAAATAAAATATTTAAATAATATATCCACTAAGTTAATCAATAACTGTGCACAATAAATACGAAAAACAAACAAATCAATTTTGTTATTAAGAAAAAAATACTTACACGAACGGGCGCGCGATGAGCAAAATGCCGCGCTTCGCGATATATCTCACACAAACTCATCACCACGCAGTTGTGGTGCCACTGAGCAGCATTGGACTTGCGTAAGGGGAAAGGGGGTGAAATTCTAGGAAGGTACTGTGAAGCTTGTAGTGCCGCAATATAGCTAAAGTTAAAATTTACAGCAATTAATTTATGCGTGAGCAAAATGCTCATTGCGCGCCTTCTCACGGGTTAATTAATTTTGTGTAGTCGAAGTCAGATAAGTAAGTGCTTATGCTGTGCTGTATTCAGTCGAATGGCAATTGAACATATTATCCCTTTATTATGAAGGGTTTTAAATATTATCAATTAATTTTATTTCGAATATAGCCAAATGGTTTGCGACTTTAAATTCAAGTCAATAGAACTAAGCAAAAATTCATTGTATTTTCTAAGCGTCACTTAAGGCAAAACAGCGTTAAGCTTTTGCTTATAAAAACCAAACCCGTTGTCAAAAAGGCTATTTTGTCATCATAACACGTATCCGTTAAAATAGCCATGAACTGGAAACCAAATACTATATAAGAGGGTGTCCGATCATTTGACAAAAAACAAATGAAAAATTTTCATTTGATAAATAACATTTGACAAAATTATACTTGATAAATTTATTATTTTACAAACTATTGTTTAATAAACTACTCATTAGACAATATATTTACTATAAAAAAGTTATTATGCTAAAACATTAATTTACAAATTGATTATTTTTTTAAACATGTTATTTAGCAAAACAACGTAAAGCATAAAAAGCATTTGACAAAATGCATTGCTTGGTAAATATTTTATGAACCAAAATCTACGTTAATACAACAATCTTTGTGTAGGTCAACTGAAACAATATGGCTGGTTAGGTTAGGTTAGAACAGCGACCACAGAGCACGAGCCGAGCGAGCGAAGCGAGCGTGCCGCGGCAGCGGCCGGCGAGTGCCAGAACCTATAAGAGATATCTAAACCATATAAGAGACTTACGCGCTGCCTATATATGTCAAATACTATATCGTTAAAATTTTACAGTTTATTCAATGATTAATATTGAAGAAATAAATTAGAACTAAAGCTAGTCTAACAAATGTAGCACTGTTAACCTAGAACATTTATAGCTGAACGGGTCAACTCAATTCATCTTAAACTTTCAGTAAATAACAACTGTGTTACAAATAAATATCTACGCAATTGTGTCGGAAAGGGAGATCTCAAGTGAAAAACCCGGTAATAAAATGGCCTTAAAAAGTTCTAAAAGCGATTGTAAATGCGACATTGAAAAAACTTGCTTTGTGCATTCCCTCTTTGTTTTATCAGGGTTTGATGACGTCATAAAGTTGAGAAATAAACAACACGAT
Source organism: Euclidia mi (assembly GCA_944739405.2). Classification (NCBI taxonomy): domain Eukaryota; kingdom Metazoa; phylum Arthropoda; class Insecta; order Lepidoptera; family Erebidae; genus Euclidia; species Euclidia mi. The sequence continues at coordinate 28,995,315 of OX123204.2, forward strand.
TAAAATGTTGTAGTTACTTTTGTACGATTATAAAACTAGGCATGATTTGTTTTCGGTGCTTGGCCCCTAGTCAAATGTGACTGTTACGTTTCTAAATTTGGACCGAGTGACATTTCATAACCGTTCTGGATATTATAGGCAAGAGTAACGGTCATAGCACATTAAGCAGGCACCTTAAAGGCACCGTTGCAACTCAGTGACGTACTTGTCATTTTAACATGAATATTAAATTACTTTCACCAAATTTTTTATTTCATTATCTATAGGTATATACATTAATAAAAGTATTAAATAAACATAACAGTTGCAGCTCCTTACAAAGATAACATGTAAAACCATTATACTGGCAGTTAAAAAGTTTGGCCACGAGTTTTATTAGCCGTTCTTTCTCGTGGCTTAATGTTAATGTAGAATCACCTAGTAATTAACTTAAATTTTTGACATTCATAAGCGTCACTTTCTGCCCTAAATGAATAAATGATTTTGACTTTGACATAGTTTTATAATTTAACTAAAACTTAGTCTTATCTTAATGTGTAAGTAAGAATATAACCGTACAAAAACCAGAAAAATAAATTGTAAATATTTACACGGTTTAGGCGTCGTAAAATGCCTCCGCATCAATGTCATCGGGTAACGTGCCCAGAAGGCTGGCAGCATTGTCACGCTGAATGGCAATGCTGATTCTTTGAGCAAAGAATAAACCAGCCTTCTGGTCATGTGAGACGTCGATTAATCGTTTGGATATATCCCGGAATAGGGAACGAGCGCTCGGACCCCATGAGCCTAACGTTTCCACCCCAAACGGCTCAAACAAGTAATTCGCTACTAGATTACTGTATTTGCGCCGTTTGAGGGTTTCCGCAGCTGCAGCAGCAGTGCCAGCATGGCCTCCCGTGCTTGGAACATGTGATGGCGCGAAGATGTCTACGCAGGTTGCGTCCCACACCTAAGGCCTACCCATTTTCCATGGCAACAATGACATAACATCAGGTCTCGTGCCGTTGTCGCGAAACAAACCATTTGGTTCAAGTACAGTTAGTACGCCAGACGCGACAAGAGTAGGATGGATTATGTCATTCAGATGGGCATGACGAGGAATTCTATCAGCGCTTCTGCTGCAGGATATCCCATGATATCCGAGGCTATCGACGTCTTCTCCACAATGACATCGATGCGAAGAAACACACGGAGCAACTAAACGAAGACACACATGGTTCCAGTGTTATACGATGGTAGAGCCTGAAGCCATAGACCAGATTCCCACTCTCCCACAGCCAGCAAGCGAGCACACTCTGTAACATTAAAAGAAGTATCCAAAAGGTTTTTTCTTATTATGTTAAAAAGCGGCGCGTCCCACTGTCTTTGGGAGAATAGGTTGGTAAGCAAATCAGTGCTTTGACAAGCCATTTTCCAGGCGTTTATAGCTTCGGTTTTGCACAGCACTTCTGAGTTAACCAGTGTTGGTAATCAAATTTTCCTAGTTAACTCTTCCGTGCTATGTACCGAAAACAGGAACGCCGATAAACTGACACTATAAATTTAGCGTACACCGAGCCCACCCAGACGTATGGGCAAAGACGCTTGTAGCCTGGCTACAAGCGTGCAATTAAATGTTGACCTCCACATTTCATATTCTCTTGAAAGTAATTTGGATTATTTGGTCGATTCATTCTAAAAGTGAATATTTTGCCAAAGTTGGGAAGATCTTAAGGCATGTGTGAATTTTGGGAGAAAAAGACAATATCGAATAATCGTATAAATAAGCCGAATGAATATTAATTTTGAATAGGCGATCTGCAATTTTACAAAAAATTTGAATCTTTTCCTCTAAGAAAGAATCGAAAGATTCTTCAAGAACCTAGGAGGCGAAGAGAACTCTTATCAACAATTTTGATGTCTGAAGCCAAATGATTAAATTAAGATATTATCGAATGTTTTTTGTGGTGTCTGTTGTATTTATAAGCAGCTCACATTTACTATAATTTAGTTCCAAACCAATAGATGCCAATTTATTTTTAAGAAAAGTCAAATCTTGCAAAACTATATCTGAATCGCCTCCCAGAGTCCCGTCATCTAAATACCATAGATTAAATTTAAAATTTACTTGCCATATAATGGTGTGTATAGTTAAACTAAACTAACATTTAAAAAATCACCAAACTATAGTAAGACTTAAATGATAAGTCTATGCACATAGCTTACGGACTTTTCTTGCAAAGTTAGTAACTTGCAAATCACATTCAGTGACGTCCAAAATAATTTCAAATGAGTTTTGCACGTTGGATTGCAGTATACTTGTTACTCGGAGTTTTCATTCAGAGCTAACTATATTTCACTAGGAACTTTTAAAACGAGGTAGCTGCTTCCTTTTCCCGACAGCAAACCTTATGTGTGCTACAGTTGAATTGAACATAATTTTAGAAGATCAAATCAAAAGCTATACAGAATGTATTTTTTTTGTTTTTACATGAATAATCTAATTAGATTGAACTTCTATTATGACATGAGAAGAAACACATCATTTTTGCATATTGAGTACACCTAAAGTCATCAATATTCTAGAGCTTTGATCACATACGATCAATCATGTCCAGGATATTAGAAACACTGTTCCATTAATTCAACAGTTACTCTGATGTCGTTTAGTTTTCAAACAACAAAACATGTTCATCAATATTATCGCAAAAGTTATGCTACACCAACGTGCTGTTTTCCCAGATTTTTCGGGCATGTCAAAAAGTACTTACTTTAAAGTAGTGCTTTCAATGCATGTATGCATTGTTTCCGATTACATTTAATTTTCTCATTACACTTTCCATACCTTTAGAAGGTATGGATAGTTATAATGAGAAATATAATCAGAGTTCGTCAGAAAGAAGGATAGGTTAACCTAATCAGAGTTCGTCAGAAAGAAGGATAGGTTAACCTAACCTATCCTTCATCCCATACAAATTCATGTATAAAATCTTATCTTTTTCAATAGGTAAATATTAATTTAGTCCCACCTTCGAGGAGAGTTTTATTGGCTTCAGTACAAAAAAAAAGGGGACCGATCTAAAAGGCTATCCTCTCATTTAAAATACCCAAGTAAAATTATAATATCACTGAATACGAAGCAGAGGCTTTGGCGGCATAAAACTTTCTATGAGCAAACTTTTTACCGTCGTCATTATTACTTAAAAGACATGTTCATAAGCAAGTAGTCTGTTGTGAGGCTTATGAGTAATTTCAAGGTTTTGGCAAGCGTCTTCACTCATAGACTAAGCTACTATTAGATGAAGGCCTATATTTCCCAGACATCTATGTTAATATTCGCTAGCAAGTGTTAGAAAGAGAATTAGTTGCCTTCTTCCCCGCAGATACAATTCTGTTCCTTATCAGAAGTGATTGGCTTTGCCATTGTTATTCTAAAATAACACAGTAAACGTGTGTCTTTAACTTTTGAGGTGTAAGAAGAAAATAATATGTATAATTTCTAGACATTTTCCCATTACGTTCTTTCGATTATTACTCGCTACGCTGTTAATTACAAACAAGCCTAAAACAGAAATTAAAAGTATTCTCAACAGACTCCTGTAGCCAATTTATGCGCGTTTGTTCCAAAAAACTCTGTATTTCATTAACGCGGACTAATTCATACTGCGATGTAATTCCAACCAAATTTACATCTTAATTGGTCTCATTCCCATAACACTTTTTATTTCTAAGGGATCTCGTCATTGCCCACAAAATTTCGCCAGTCTCCTCGTCAAAACCTTATTTAAATTGGTCCTTCACATAATTTTAAATATAAAATTTACTTAAAATGCAATCAATTTTGAATATATTTATAATATGAATATAACAGTGAAAAGAAACATCTTTTGACAATTCAAGACATTAATCAGTTGTATAAACAAGACCCTTTAACAATTACTTTTGATGGCTGATGATTTTCTTATAGTTCATCATCATCAGCCCTGTATATATACTGTCCCACTGCAGGGCACGGGCCTCTTCTCACTATGAGAAGGATAAGGCCATAGTCCACCACGCTGGCCCAGTGCGGGTTAGCAGACTTCACATGTCTTTCGAGAACATTGAGGAGTACTCTCAGACATGCAGCATGCACTTGTTTCCTCACGATGTTTTCCTTCACCGTTTAGCAAGCGATAATTAACAATTTAATACGCACATGACTCCGAAAAGTCATTGGTGCGCGCCGTGGATTCGAACTCGGACCCTCTGCGTAGCAGTCTGTCGGTATCTCCACTAGGCTATCGCTTATAGTTACTATATACTTTATAATCCATAACGTGGAGCTCTGTCTTTGTGGAATAATGTGCGCATTAAATAATAACAGGTAAACCGCCTAAAAGCACGTAAAAACGTTGTTCCCGGCTGTAATTATCTTTGACAACGTTACGAGTGGTTACAGCCCTAAGATACCTTAATACATGCCAAAACCCATAGAAATATGAAGAAGAGGAGAAGTGCCAAGGCGGCGTGTCGGTGTCCGCGCGAGATACCCAAAGTGATTATATTGCATTTATCGCAAGCAAATGGCTGTTGCCGCGAATTAGTGCACTTTCGACCGTAATCGCGACAACTTACAAGAATATCGTCTTGTTAAGTGGTTTGTTGTAAAAATTAAACTACAAACCAAAACTTTGTATAGAATGAAATCACTTACCATATGAATCTACAAGTATTTTACTATATTTTTCTTTAAAAACATGAAAAACAACAAATCTTAAAATATTCCTTGCTGTTATTATTGTTTTCAAATATCATAACGACTGTATTATTTTTCAATAAATACATTGCTCTTTAACTACTACCAAAATTTTTCGTGAAGTAACTGGACAAGCAATATAATTATGATCAAACGATACTCATCATCATCGCATCGCGTATTATGGCCGCTGCTTCTTGCAACGAATTAGTGTACAGTACTTTAGCACAGCACAATGATAGTGGCCGATGTTTTTGTGTGAGTAAGTTGAACATTGCTTGGTAAATACACGCTATGTTCGATAGGATAAAGTTTATAATTGACTTTTTTGTAAGTTTTGATCCAAAAAATGCGAGTGTGTGCGCGACTGCGCTTTTATATTGCTTTTACTGAACTGCACGTGTAGTAGTAGCCGCGTGGTAGGGGTAAACTGGCGACACAGGTGTCCAATACATTTTCGTCTACAGGGCATATCTGCTTGTTTATTATATCTATGTCAAAACCATATTTATTACTCTTAATTGTGGATGTCTGATGCTATGGCCGAGTCGAAAAACGAATGGTAAGTCATGTCTGAATAGAACTAGAAGCGGCCACCGAGCTTCAGGTTCAAGTTGTGCTTTACAATACCGACTACGCTATGTTAAAAAAGATATAAAATATTTAAAAAAAAGAAAGGCAAAGATGCGCTTCAAGTATTATCACTCTTAAAAAGTAGTAAGCACTACGATCGAAATCTGCGCTCTTAGCATATTGAAAGTAAAGAGGTAACTTTAGGCAGCCGAGCTTAGCCCAATTTATGTCCAATTTACATGATTTCCCTTCCAAAACCAATAGTATATTTGCGTGCAGAGGCGGGGAGACGTGTACCGCCTCTGCACGACTCATCATTGTGGCAGTTTGTTAAATGACTAAGTTTCTGTCTAGTATAGCGTTTGTTTGTTTTTCGTGTGTGTGGCCAACTCTGGTGTCAGAGTTTTCAGACCGCTCGAAGCCGTCCTACATGGCCTAACGATCCTTATCCTAAGACAAGAACCGGGACCGACAGCTTTAGGTACCCTCCAAGGCAGGGTAGCGCTCAGATGTAACTGCCACACACAGTCACCCATCCAAGTGGCTACCTATGCAAGCGTTGCTTAAGTTTGCCGACCTGTTACGAACGGCAAGCCAAGTCTCGCTATGAGCGCTATAGCGTATACAAGTTGTATAGTTTGACGTCTGTTCAACTGACGGGATAGAGAGATATTTTTCATGAATTTATTGTGCTTCTGAGAGCACGTATTGCACGTACTTCATGGCTACATCTACATCGTAATAAAGCAGTAAATTTTGGCAAGATTTGAAGTAATAGTATAGATTTTTTCTATAATAATAATCATAAACAACAATTTATTTATTTAGGATCCTCAGCAATAGGGATGATTCCAACTAGTCAAATCAGACACTTTTAATGTAATACTAAAAACAATCTCTTTCTACGGATTTTGGACGAAATATACACTAGTGAGGACACATGGATTTATTTATCAGACGAAGTTTTCACGTCTCATGTCTGCGACTTACAACCTACTATCTGTACCTACATATATATAAAATTCTTGCATAACTAACGGAATGACAGAGAACGCACAGCCAAAACTATTCGGCACACGAAGCTGAAATTTGGTATGTATGTTCCTTGGAGGCCGAAATTCCTACGGTATCGGGCAGAAACGGATAAATTGGAAAAATACGCGAGCGTAGCTGTGGTAGTCCTCTAGTTTATAAATAAAATGGCTCTTGATCTATTCAATTGCCATATATGAGGGACTTTCATTTAAAATATCGCCATCATTTAAATGTTGTTACTAATATAATCTAAACTTTTGGTTTCACGTCAATGAAAATATAAAAGCAATATACATATTGCTAATAGTATGGTTTACGAATCATTTTATAAAAAATTGCCATTTAGGTGTCCAATTTACTGTAGCTGAAATAGGATTTAATTTAGTTCTCGTGTCCCGTGATCCCGTCTAACTATGACCAAACGTCTAAAAGTTTTTTTATTGATGGTTGTAAATGTCTAATAAATTGTAGGTTCAGATTTGGTCATATTTATTAAATTGAGTAACTTTTAAACTCGTTTATATTGAAATCTAATTGAAAGAAGTAAAATTATTTGTTTTGAGTAATTATATCCACGAACTAAGAAATCTATACCGACCAATCTCACAGCAAGATAACACCAGCATAAACACTCTTGGCAGTATTTACTTCGATTTATTTTCGTTCATTTTATATTTGCCCAAAAATGTGTCTTATACTTACTTTTCTACGGGTCACTTCAACAAGATGATAGTCCCGAGATACAAATTATGTAGGTCCATCTGTTATGCTTTCTTTGTTGTCACACAATATATTCCTAACCAAATAAAGGACAAAAATATCTTTCGAATGAACTCAAGAGCGAAATCTGCTGATATTTTCCAAAAAAAATGGATGTTGTAGGAAGAAAATGTTTATATCGAAGGGGAGCGAATTCACTTTCCGTCTATAAACAACTCTATTACGTTGTTTCAGACCTTTGGCGTGAGGCGACACGGCAGAACACGTGGTAAATGAGATTTTCTACTTTGCATAATGTTTTTTACCCTCTCGTAACAAGGGAGGCTTTGCCACTGCGTGCTGTTTATTGGGAATTTATTTCATTTATAAGGTAATCGGTTATTAACGTTTTATAACCCATAGTTTACAACTGTAACGAGTGTATTTGAATTTCCAATGACCGCTTTTATTTAGGTCAGCCGTATTTTGAAACTAAAGAACGACGGGTCTATCCTCTTATGGTTTCACGTATCGGTTACCTGATACGGTTAGTCCGTAAATAAAACGCCTAGTGTGTTTTGCATTCGTTTAAGATAAATTGTAGAGACACTAGTGTAGTTATTTATTTACATTGCTACACTCGTTTCAGCAGCCGTCCGATTTCTACTTGTATACCTTTGGTCACATTCTACGCCTATGAAATTTTATAACGCTCGGAATCGTGTCAAAACGTACTTATTTGTTAGCAGATGTTTTATTTCTTGCCTTGTATTCAAACAGCCGCGATAAACAAAGAGGTTTCGTTATACTGTTAGTGCAAGGGATAAAAATATGTGGCAACGCTCATGACTCAGTTCTGACAAATGATTAAAATTAGTGTTGCCCAAATGCAAGAACAAGACGAGACTTAGCCAGTCTTGGTCTTGGTCTTGCGCCAATACACCTGGTCTTGGTCTTGGTCTTGGTATTGCGCTCCCAGTCTTGTTCTTGGTCTTGGTCTTGCAGCAAGAGTCTTGCAAGTCTTGCAATTACCTATCATTCTATTACTATTTATTAAAGTTTTTAAAATGTTAGAAAAACGTATTAGAATTGGAACATTGTGAGCTTGAATTAACACAGCCATAGTAAAGATCAAGCAGATTAATAAATAACTGAAGATTTGATAAGAAATTCGAAAAATCAACTGACCTATATGTCGTTTTCCATGGAAGTAACTGTTTCTTAATAAACATTTATGATTTATAAGCTTACATTTGCTAAAACATGTAAAAAAAACAAATTAATTACAATAACTTGACTGTATTTTAAAGAACAATATCTGTCTAGAAAGAGATTGAACCCTCAACTTATATGAAATTTAATAAAAGAGTTTTACGATTTATCATTTATTTCAATAAAAAATAAAATACAACACAAATCAAACATAACAGTACACAACAGCTTTATCATTAGGTTATGTTACTTTATATCAATTCTTTTGACCAAGAATTAATACAAAGTAACCATCTGGCTGACTCATCACTTAACCTATTTCTATGTTTTCTAATTACTAATGATGCTTTAGAAAATAATCTCTCAGCAGGTACTGAAGTTGCAGGTATTGAGAGAAAATCACGGGCCATCTTCGATAAAGTCGGATACTCTGTCTCATGCGTCCTCCACCAATCTAAAATGTCTTCCGAGCTGGCAGTCCTTGGTTTTCTCAGGTACTCCTCCAACTCGTCTATCACTAAGCCTTGAAGATAAGATCCAGATGACGTCGAGGGACATTCATAGAGTTTATCAAAGTCTATTACGTCTTCATCTTCATCACATACTTTATTTTCTTTTTTTGGTAATTCCAGAGATTTGTTCAGTGAGTGTAGACTTTTATATTCTTCATAAAGTTCATTGAACTTGCGCAGACTTTCTGTTTTAAGTTGCTTCCCCCACATTGTCAGGTCAAAAGTCTGAGCCTTATGCCTTGGGTCTAAAATTAAAGAAGTACAATAAATCCAGTTGCTCTTCTTATAATGTTTAAGCATTTTGTCTCGAGCTGCTTGGAAAGCTAGAATGAGCCTTTCATCCACTTCAGATCGATTAGGTTTCTCATCTAACTGTTTTACCATGGATTCAATTTTATCTAGCAAGAGATTGAATGATACAATGACTAGCGGTAAAGTAACATATTTGTCTCCACCAAGTTTTGTACTTAAAAGTTTAAAGTTTATTAGGAATTTATGTAATTTTTCGAGTACCTGCCATTCACTAGCTGTGATTTGAAAATCATTCAATTCGGTGACAGAACTGCACAATATGTTAATGCCCGCTCTCACTTTTAAACCAAATCCAATCATATCATGTGTGGAATTCCATCTCGTTGGACAGTCAAGAATGGCATTTAGATTTGATGGCACGCCAGCTGCTTCACAAGCAGACTGAAACTTCTTCTTCACTATCTCACTTCTTTTTATTTTACTGGAAATACTGCGTAACTTTGTTACAGATGTACGCGAATCAGCAATATTTGGTGCATATTCTTTATCTTCCTCATCCTCAGTTTCGTCTGCATAGTCTTCATACTGCTGATCTTGCGCGTTAGTGTCAGACTCACAGTGTAATGCTAAGGTCTTTAATAAATCTTGTACACCAAGGTTTAAAATGTGAGCAAAGCACCGGAAATGTTGATTGTCTGAATCAAAGTGTGGCGGCAGCTGTTTGCCCAGTTCATACATAAATTTGGTATTTGCAGTTGCGTTGTCGACCGTGATACCTTGTATTTTATCAATTATGTCATATTCCAATAAACATTCATGGAAAATCGTTGCAATATCTTCCCCAGTATGTCGACCGCGTGATGGTATAAAATCAAGAACTACAGATCGATACTTCCATTCGTTGTCTATATAATGCATAGTAACCCCGTAGTAACTCCTACCAGCAATTGACGTCCACCCATCAATGGTAAACGACATTTTAGATGATAATTGTTGAAATTGTTCCTTGAGATTCAATTGGAGCTCTTCAAATCTCTCTTTGACTTTCCTTCTAAGTGTAGACCTTTTAGGAAACACCATATTAGGGCAAATACGTCGAAAATATACTTGTGTAGCTTCGTCATCGAAAAATGAGAAGGGAAGATATTTTTTCACCACCCAATCAACTGTAGCTGTCGTGATGTTGTCACTGCTGTTTTCCGACTGAAATAAAACAATAAATCTTCTGTTATTATTTAAAACATACTAGGTTTGAGCGTTTAGGAGGAGGAGGTTTGTTGTTGTTAAATCGAGAAAATCGTTAAATTGACATTTGTTATATTAAGGTTGCACTGTACTGTAATTTACCAAAATAAAGTACTTAGTTGTTACTGGCCGATTATGAAAACAAATGAAAATATGGGTGTTTATAAAAAATATTTAAGACGATAATTACATACTTAATATGTCGCACCCCTAGATGAAAACACCACTAACTCAAAAATACTTACGTAAGTTAATGGCGTTTTTGAAAGTATCGCATGAATAGCTACGCGGAGTTAAAATTCCCGTAGCGACAACTTCGACCGTTGTTAAAAAAATATTCTTACCTGTCCACTTCTTCCAGCGGTTACTAAAAAGCTTGTGATATCTCCTTCTCCACTTAATTTTGGTTTAACAGGAAGAAATATTTGTGATTCCTTTTTGTGGAAAGATATTAGATGTTTCCTTAAGCCTGAAGTGTTTCTGTTTTTCATTTTTATTTCAATCTTTTTATGTTGGCACAATTTACACAAGGCAGTTTGGGATGCATGAATTATTTCGAAAAACTCCTCAAATTTGCTTTTGGGTCTTTTAGATCTGTGACTCAAACTCTCGTTGCTCGGACTAGAATAATTTGAATCTTCGTCACTCATATTAAATTGTACACGTGATACGTTTTTAGAAAACAACAAGAATTAGTAAAAACAATTATTAAGTTAGACTCGAAGCACAGCTCAATTGGAAATGACTGGAATTAAAATAATTCCTTCATTTATAGTACCTACGTTTCCTTGCTTTCTACCGCGCCGCCTCGCCACGTGCCGGCTCTATTAAAAGGATGCGGCCGCAAATCAAACGATGCCGCGTGCGGCGTACAAACACAGATTATTACCTACTTGTACAGACGCGACGCGTGAATAAAATATATGTAAAGAATTAGTGCCAATCACTATTCTTTACATATAAGTGAATGTTTTGGCGTACATCTATACTAATCTATACTAATATTATAAAGCTGAAGAGTTTGTTTGTATGTTTGATGACAGAAGTTTAAAAATAAATAAATAAATCCTGAACGTCACTCCTACCTCCAAAGTTACTATTCCTCGTGGACGAAGTCGCGGGCACTGCTAGTAAATACTTACTCTCATCATCTCTCTCAGAGATATTCGGGCTGGTAAGCAATACAAAACTCTTATCGCAGGCTTTTTATTTTATTAGTAGGTAAGTTGTTTGTAGAATTTTTTTACACTTTTCAAGTATATTTAAAAGTGGCTACAATATTTATCAAGGATATGTTTCTACTCAGTATGCCTACTACTACTCCCTGAAGTTGGTTTTTATTTATGTACATCAACAGCGACATTGGTCCAATGTTTCGAACCCTATTATTTCATTTTCTCTCTAAACTACTACGACAATTATACGACCAATTTCGGGAAATTTATGATCATGGGAACATTGCGATTGAATCGTATATTTATCTAGGCAAACGCGTTTAATGACAAGATGGCGAATAAAGTCAGCTCAGCTCAACTCAAAAACAATAGATCTTGTTATTTTAACTGATCGAGGTAGTACATAAATTAAAAAGATTCAATACCTGTATTGTAAATTAGGTAGGTAAATTTCGTATAACTTTCAATAAACCCAAAAGGTTGACAATGATTGACACATCTGATTATTTATTCTTTGATTACGGAGTAGCCGACCGCGGCTGCGGCTGGTGCCGCCAAAGAAAACCGACTAAGCCGACAGAGAAATAAAAGACTAGCCGACCACCAATCGTAGCTTAGCCGCCGGCTTAAAATAAAAGCCGCCTGCCAATAGCGGGCAATCGCAGACCTTTCGGCAATTAAGCCACACCCACAAAATACATTTATTTTTCACCCTGCGGGTTCCGTCATAATTATTTTTGATAATTGTGTTTACTTTTTTTTAACGCAAGATAGATGTAGATCTATCTTGCATAAAAAAAGTAAAGTAGTTGGTGGTTACTCGTAGGATTGACCAATAACTTGCCTGATGTGTTAAGCGAAAGCGTGGCCGAGGATGAAGCTAGTCAATCTAGAAGATATCTATTCACTCTTGCCTTGAAAATCAAAGTTTGAATGAATACTGATATAATAAAAAACAGGTCTGGTTGGTTAAATAAAAAAAATTGCTAGATTGAAATTGATAAAATTTTAATGAAGCTCATTGTGAGAAGGATAAGGCCATAGTCTACCACGCTGGCCAAGTGCGTGTTGGCTGACTTTACACATCTTCAAATCATTGAGAACTCTCCGACATGTAGGTTTCCCCACGATGTTTTCCTTCACCGCTTAAAGTTGGCGGCAATCAACAATACGCAAATAACTTCGAAAACACAGAGGTGCGTGCCGCGGGATTCGAACGCATGACCTGCAGATCGCAAGTCATGCGGTCTCCCGACTAGACTGCCGGAAACTCAGAGTGTGCAAAGCTTATCTTCGAATAAACCAAATGACTAAACTGAAATTGAAACTTTTTAATGGAATCTATTAAAGCGTGCTCCATCGTAAACCGCAACAGTCGCTTGACATCAGACGAGTTGACGGTCAAGTGCAAAGTATCTTCGAATAAAAATTTGAGTAAAAATGTTGAAATTATTTTAAAAATAAAAAGCGGAACCCTAAATCAATTCGCTTAGAAAATCACACCCACAAAATACACTTATTTATCGCCCTGCGGGTTCCGTCATAATTATTTTTGAAAATTGTGTTTTTTTACGCAAGATAGATCCGATTGACCACCAATTTGCCTAACGTATTAAGCGACGGTGTGGCCGAGGTTGGAGCTCATCAAAAGCCGCTTGACATCAGGCGAGTTAACGGTCAAGTGCAAAAATGAGTATTACTTACAGCATTGCATTAAAGAATTACATTAAAGCGTGCTCCATCATAGCAACAGCCGCTTGGCATCAGGCGAGTTGACGGTCAAGAGCAAAGTTTATCTTCGAATAAAACAAATGACTATTACATTACAGTATTGCATTAAAGAATTACATTAAAGCGTGCTCCATCGTAGACAGCAACATCCGCTTGACATCAGGCGAGTTGACGGTCAAGTGTAACGCTTATCTTCGAATATTAAAAAATAAAAACGGAACCCTAAACGGAGCCGCTTTGAAAATGCCGCTTTTATTTTAAAAATCTTCACTCGGCTTTCGTCATTAGAGGTTTGAGGTTGTATTTTTTCACGTTTGTTTTATTTTATTTTTTTATCATACAGACGATGTCTTATTCAAACGCAGAGTATTACGATATGATACTTTGCGTCGGAGCTGGGAACGGGTCCTGGAGCGGGGGTCGCGAGCTGTACCGTCAACGATTCGTCGACGGCAGGCCGCTAGCGTCACAAAGGCGTCTCCCTTCATATTCAAGCTTCCGCGGACTTTGTTTACGTCTGCACAGCACCGGAAGTTTTCATGATGCACCAACTAACAGGGCCGGCCGAACCATCAGCGGTAATGTGGAAACTCAGATCCTGGAGCATTTTGCCGACGATCCGCGTACTAGCACTCGTCGAGCGGGTGCGCGGCTTCGCGTCGATCACAGGGTAGTGTGGAGGACTCTTCATGAAGACGGCCAGCACCCTTATCATTTCCGCAGAACACAGAAACTACTTCGGGCAGACTACAGTGCTAGAGTTGATTTTTGTGAGTGGTTAATTGAACAAATTGCCGTGGATTCTTCGTTCGTGGAAAAAGTGTTATGGACTGACGAAGCAACATTTACACGAAGTGGACTTGCCAACCTGCACAATGACCACGTATGGGCACACGTCAATCCGCACGCGTCTATCGAAAGCAGTTTTCAGCATCAGTGGCGGATTAATGTCTGGGCGGGCATAATCGGAGACTGCTTAATCGGCTCTATCTTCTTGCCTGCCAGCTTGACTGCTGCAGGCTACTAGGAGCATCTGCAGGGTGAGCTGGAAGATGAAATTGACAACTTGCCGTTGGCCGTGGGGCATAACATGTGGTTTCAACACGACGGAGCGCCAGCGCATTTCGCACGTCGCGTCCGCCAATACCTACATACTCGTTTTCCCGGCCGTTGGATCGGTCGCGGCGAAGATGCGCCGAGGTCGTGACCTCCACGCTCCCCGGACCTGACGCCCTTGGATTTCTTTTTGTGGGGTTACATAAAGAATATTGTGTATTCGGAGCCGTGCAACACGAGAGAAGATATGATACCGCGCATTACAGCGGCATTCAACAACATAACCCCACAAATGTTGAAAAAAGTCATGAGTTCGATTTCTCGGCGCGCCCGGCTGTGTATTGAGAAGGGAGGCCAGCACTTCGAACCTTTTCTTTAATGCGTCGTGAGTAAAGAAAAGTAGGTAAACTAACGACCCGTCCGTTGTACGTAAAGTACATTGAAAGTAAAATGTTAATCGTAATTTTGTTACGAATAAATGTGAATAATAAACCAAAGTGTTACATACACTTTACAATAAACAAGCATTGATTAATTAATTAGTAATGGTATTTTTAATCACTCTCACTCCCTCGGTTTAGGTACCCTAAGGTAAGCAATGCACCTTGACATTATTTGGTGATATGATAGGTAAATAAATTTAGTATTGTATTTTAATTCAGGTAATTAAATTTTTAGATTAGAATTAAGATAAGCGAATTACTTGTAATGTGTCAGGTTCTATCTAGGCACCTGTTACATTTCGATTTAAAATAATCGCAATTTATTTTCCTATTCATCAATAATTGTACCTAATCATAGGCAGGTAGGTTATCCAGTTAGGTTTAGTTAGATACTAATTAGACCACAGATAAGGTTAGGATGATGATAATAATTAAACTAGTTAAAATGTGTACCTATGCAAGTTATTACATCATGCGATTAATTGCATAACTTACAGAAAGTTTTTTTTAAGTAGGTGCACGTGCGCTGAACGTGGCGCGGGTGGCGTGTAGGAGCGGGGATGACGGGTGATAGTATACGTGTGTGCGTGCCACAACCACGACTATAGAGTTGTTAGGGTTGTCGAAAAAAACACAAAAAAATATTTTTTTTAGTTTTGTATGGAAAAAAAAGTTTCGCTTTCATTATTAACATTTACGCATACGATTCCAAACTTGATATAGATAAACACCTTTAAATATTGTTGGGCCTAACTCGGACACCCTGTATACTTACTAGAATAAATTATTATGACATCTACTACCTATCCTTACCATTTTATCCTAATCATAATACTGCTTGCGTGATCAGTATAATGTATTCATTTTCATTCTAAGCACTCTGAAACTTATTTATTCTTTGGAACACCTGTAGGTACTCTTAAAATTCGAAATTATTTTGCATGAGTCTACCTACGCCCTGTGGCGGCAATCAAATAGTGTCAAATGTTGTGATTTCGGCGCGGCGGCAACGATTGTTGTATATGATTTCAAAAGAAGCCGCCGGCGCGTGTATCATAACCATGTACTTCCGAAAAGCGGCAAATTTCTTTGAGAAGTAAGTACAAAACCTTTGATGCCGCATTATCAAAGTGCCGATGGTTAAGACATAACTATGCATGCACTCAGTTTGATTTTAATGGATATTTTTTTATTCGCTATGTAGGTATGTTTATGGTACCTATTAGTCGTAATGCGCATAGGTCCAGTTTTTCATATTCTTTGATACAGTTTTTTGCGTCTCATAGAATTCCTAAGCGTACCTATACACCGAACTGTTACACCTAACTACTCCGTGAAATAGCGCTAAGTCCTAGCTGCAAGACGCAAGAGTCTTGCAGGCTTAGTCTTGTTCTTGCTCAAGTCTTGCACGATCAGTCTTGGTCTTGATCTTGCTAAAAATACGCGGTCTTGTTCTTGGTCTTGGTCTTGCAAAAACGCAAGAACAAGACCAAGACTGCAAGACCAAGACTGAATTTGGGCAACACTAATTAAAATAAAAAATACTGAGACTATCTTAAGACGTGTAATGTTTACTGAACACTTGGGGCCCAATGTAGAAGCACCAGTAGAATGTGCGTTCCTAAGATGCAGCATAAACCCACGCGCTATTAAACGTTAGGTATTGCTCTTCTGTAAGGCATAAATTATCATTTTGTTAAAAAATACTAGAGTAAAAATCTCCCCAAAAATCAGTTCTGTATTTTGCACATCAACCAATGTATCAATTTTAGTGCCGACGTCAAACATTCATTTTCAAGCTATGCTGATAATATGCTATTTTAAAAAGATTTTAACACCATTCGTCTTCTGATTTTACCCTTTTCACGTATATTTCTATAGTTGTTAGAGTGTATCAGTAATCTAAAATCCATCAACGTTATCTACTCATATCCCCTTTAGAATAACTTACCATGACCTCCAAATGTCCTGATTCAATGCTAGCATGGAGATACTAATGTTACCGGGACATTATAGATGTACATTATGTACATCTACGATGTGCCCGGTAACGGCAATATGCTCGCCCCCTGTTACGTGGGACCTAAAATTTCATGGTGAAATGTGAGTGTAATATTACACCTCTGGCTACCCCATCGGGGAGACAGGTGCGAGCCTATAAATAAAATAAATTATTCACATCTAAGCAGTACCCATTATGAACATTGCACAATCTAGTCAAACATTGTACCGCCACTACTAATCAACGAAAT
The DNA here is from genome assembly GCA_944739405.2 of Euclidia mi. Lineage (NCBI taxonomy): Eukaryota > Metazoa > Arthropoda > Insecta > Lepidoptera > Erebidae > Euclidia > Euclidia mi. Next base: position 29,012,217 of record OX123204.2, read on the forward strand.
GCGGTGACCGTTTAGCACCTTAAATGCGTTAAATGTTTCGACACTTGAAGTATCTCCAATTACAGTAGTTAGCCTTATATGGATGTAATCGTATATAATGCTGCCAAATCCATTTCATTTATTTAATTAATGTGAACTGAAGCTATCACAACACCACCCCCTATCTTCCCGTGGGTGTCGTAAGAGGCGACTAAGGGATAACACGATGCAAATACCATCTTTGCGTAGAGACGGAAAACTCGACATCAAACCCTATACGACTGCCTCGTTGGTCTCGCGGCATAAATGTGCGCGTGGGACGCGCGTGGGTCCCGGGTCCGATTCCTGGGTCGGGCAGTGTTATTGGGTTTTTCTGTCACGAAATTCTCAGTAGCAGCACGGAGTCTGGAAATGTGCCCGGTACGGCAATAGGCTCGCCCCTTATTACAAATCAAATCAAATCAAATCAAATATCTTTATTTTTCGAATATGGGTACATACACGTTGTTACATAAAATATAATTCGCCATACTCAGGCTTTCGCCATGCAAAAATATTACATAATAAGTAGTTAATTATAAAATTTGAAGTGACAATGATTAATAACATCGGCAAAATTTACTAATTTTTAAGTAAGTGCACAACATTAGATGTCAGTTACAATTACAAATGTCAGGTTTACAATGATTATTAAGAATTAATATATTTACAATGTCAAAACAAAAAAATATATAGAAACACAAAATCAAAATACAAAATAGAATAAAATAAAATATAAGAAATCGATTAATGAAATTATTATCTCCAGCTAAGGAATTACATTCTGCTTACTTCAAAGGCTAAGGCATAATTGTTTTTGTAATATTGTCTTCAAGAAACTCCTTTACCGAGTAATAGGTTTTACTTATAAGAAATTCCTTTAATTTAGATTTAAATGTATTATTGTCAGAAGTTTCAAGCAAAGACGTAGGTAAATGATTATAGACTCTAGGAATCATACAAAAGACACTATTATTAAGAAGTCCAGTTTTGTTTGGTATAAAACTTATTTTACTTGAATGCCTCTTACTTTTTAATTTAACAAACATTTTATCATTATTTCTTACAAACATAATCAAATCGAAAATATAAATACATGGCAGTGTCAACAATTTAATTTTTGGAAATATTGGTCTGCAGCTCTCAGTCTGTTTAATCCTAAAAATAGCCCTGACACATCTCTTCTGCGCTCTAAAAACCATTTCGTGATCTACGGAATTCCCCCAGAACATAACACCATACATCAACAGAGGAGTAACATAACCATGGTACGCTGTTAAAACTGCGGCAGTATTAACAGTTTTAGACAACATGTAGATGGCATATGAATACTGATTCAGTCTATTGCAAAGCATTTCTACGTGTGACTTCAAATTTAACTGAGACTCAATGTTCACTCCCAAAAATTTCGTTACATTTACGTGTTCAATTTTAGTGCCAGAATAATGAATGTTCATGTCTTGTAAAGTGTCAACTCTGTTTCGGAATGTCATTAATTTTGTTTTGTCCAAATTAATTTTTAAATTATTTAAAGCTAACCATTCAACCACTTTTTGTAAAGTATTATTTATATCTAACTCTATTTGTGATTTATCTTTACCTGCAAAAATAATAGTACTGTCGTCAGCAAACAAAACTATATTATTATGTGTTATTCTAGGGAGGTCATTGATGTAAATTATGAATAATAGTGGCCCCAACACACTACCTTGTGGCACGCCAAATTGATTATTTTTGTATTCGGACTTGTATTCTTGCATTTGTTTTGTTAAAGGACATAACCTTGTGATATGTGTAAATTGTTTGCGATTTTCAAGGTAGCTTTTAATTAGATTATAGGCGTTTCCTCTGACCCCATAAGCGTATAGCTTGTATAACAATGTGTTGTGTTCAACGTAGTCAAACGCTTTGGTTAAGTCCATATAGAGCGCACAAGCATGATTCTTATTATCTATCTGTATCATAACACTTTGCAAAAATGAGTAGATTGCCACATTTATCCTTTTATCCCTTCTAAATCCCACTTGTTCTGTCGCGAATAGATTATTTACTTCAAAGTAGCTATATAAGCGCTCATATATTACTTTTTCAACAACTTTGGATAAAGTAGGCACCAATGCAATGGGTCTATAGCAACTCATGTCGTATATGTCTTTTTTCTTAAAAATTGGTTTGATTATGGTTAACTTTAATTTTTCAGGGAAAACTCCATGGCAAATACACAAATTAATTATATGGCTAAGTATATATGACAATTCGATGGACACATATTTTAATACCTTGGTAGCGACGTCATCATAACCTGTACTATTCGTCGATTTTAAATTAAATATTATATATTGAATATTACTTGGTGTTGTTGGTTTAATAAATATGCAATTCAATTTACTTAAAATATTTATTGGTGCTCTACCGCACACTAATTTAGTGGGTTGGTTAATGAAATAGTTATTAAATTCATTCGATATCTCTATGGGATCCATAATTGTTTTACCATCAATGATTAGTTGTTGTATTTCATGCTTTGGTACATTCATTTTGTTTTTATTAATTATGGACCACACAGCCTTAGATTTGTTACTTGCGTTATTGATTAAATTATCATTTCTTGTCTTTTGCGTAAGTCTGATGATACGTCTCAACCTCGATGAAAGTTCTACAAACTTTTTTTTATTTAGTTCTGTTCGATTTTTCCGAAATTGCCATAGAAGCTGCCGCTTACGCTTGCAACACTGCTTAATGCCTTTACTTATCCATCTTGAGTTTGTTTTAGTATTTATCCTAACATATTTTATAGGGAAACATAGATTATAGAACAAGCAGAAAGTTTCATAAAAATTATCGAAGGCTATATTTGGGTCATCGCTGTTAAACACCTCACCAAAACTTAAAGCATTAATGCATTCTTTAAATTTTTGCATATTCTCTTTGCAATAATCCCGCTTTGTAATGTACCAATATTTAAAAGAGCAAGTAACTTTTACCGGACATGTGAGTATTTGTGCAGTGTGGTCAGACAATGCGAGTTCTAAGACTCTTGCCTTGCAACCACGGATGCTGAACATGAAATTGTCTATACACGTGTTACTAGCCAGTCTTGTGGGTTCCTTGATTCCCACTCTAAGATTGAATGAAGATAGAATTTGAGTGAACTCGGTAGATTCTTTGGTTTTCTTTAAAATGTTGATGTTAAAATCTCCACAGAGTATGACATGAGCTTTACCAAGACAGAATCTATTCAGTAGGGAAATAAGTTTTGAGAAGAATTTGTTGATGATTTCAGAATTGAGCCTAGGCGGTCTATAAATACATATTATATATAGCTTATGTTCGGATAAATATACACCTGAACATTCAATAATGCCGTCAGCGGAGTATTTTTTAAGTCATGTATTGGACTAAATGATTCTGAGTTTCGTACAAGAATACAGGATCCACCACGTCGGTTTTTACGATTAAACACAGAGCCCACAGTGTAGTTTGGTATGTTTAAAGAATATAAGTCACTAGTAGACATGTTATGTTCCGTTATGCATAATACATTTAAATGATCCATGTTGGAGGATTCTAATGATGCAAGCAATAAATCTGATTTATTAATAAGGCCGTTAATGTTCTGGTGTAATATCGTTATTTGATTACGGACGAAAAAAATGTCTAGAGGTTTCTGGTGTGGGTTCAATTACCATGTCAGTTTGGGTACAACTATCTAAAAAGGTAGTCATTATATTATCTGTCTGGGTACTGATGTCAATATGAAGCTGACTATGTTCTGGTTTGTTTTTAATAGTTTTACAGTATGTGTTATACTTTAGTTTATAGTCCGCGCGGAGAATTTCTTTTAGAAGGGACTGGCTTGCGTAAAGGGCAAAAAACAGGCGTCTAGGTATCATCATAGAATATTTCATATCTAAAAAATTAACATTCTTAAATCCAGTACATACAAATTTAATTTCATAATTTAGTTTTCTCTCATTAAGATATTTATTACGTGGAACTTCTGACACTATAATATTGGGCTTAGTAAAATTCATAAAAAAGTCTCTAAGATAATTTAAAATGTCATTAGGGTTTTTGTCATTAACCCCTCCAAGTATAATAACAAAATCATTACCGCTCAAAGTCTTTAACACAGATTCTGCTGACGTTAACACCTCCTTTAGGGGAGCACCCTGTTTCCAATAGGAAGTTATCAAAAACTCGTCACCAATCAATTTTTGAAGACTTTCTCTTATTTGAAATCCTTGGTCATCCGCTAGAATAATGACTTTCCTTCTTTCAATTTTACGAACCTCGACATTAACGTCTTTAACATGTTTCGTTTGATTTTCACTAGCCTTTGAAACCGAAATGCCACGCTGGGTCTCTGAAATATTTGATATGTCATTTGATGACACAATTTTAACCTGACTAGTAGGTGAGTCTAGGCTATTAGGATAGTCTTGTTTTTCAAGTTCAGAGTTACTATTTTGTATCAAGGTTTGTTCATCTCGTGCGTTCTTTAAAATCTGAGTACTTTTCCTTGGTTTCGCAAACTCTGTTGGCGTGCGTAAGAGACCTTTCTTAATTATTTTTGCCTTATTTTTAGGTGTAAAAGTAACTCTTGTTCTGTCTAAAGGCATGTTAATCGCCTTATAATTATCAATAATTTTTAAAGAGTTTTGTAAGTCAGCTTTTAATCGAATGTTTTCTGAGTTTAAGTTCTCAATTTCTTGATTAGCACTCATAAGATCGTTAGTTAATACCGTTATTTTATCATTAAGCTCCTGCAATGTTTGGCTATTGTTGTGAAAACTGTCTGGCAGACTCATCATTGTATCATCAAATATGCATGATTCTTCGTTAGTGCTTATTAAATTATCCTCTGAACTCGCTCTGTATTGTTTGCGATACGTTATGTTTTCGGAATTCATTTTAGTATGATATGTTTTACTTTTACGGGTAGATAACCAATAGTTTTTTTGATGACTGTTGTCGTTAAATAAAATTAAACAGAACCAATCTTTATCAATCTGACATCGCACTCCAAGCAATCGTATTTTCCTTAGATCTGGGAGTTCAGATACGGCTGGCAACACTTTCTTTTAATATTTTTCGCTCAAATGTAAGTAAAGCAGGTGGCTTTATACTTATGATCACTGGTCATACACATAAGTATGATTGTCTATGGCGATTTACTAACTTTGGTACAGCACAGCACTATCATTCATTCAATAGTAAGTATTTCTGTTATTGTCAATCACTAGTTGTCATGATAGTTATGACTCATTTTTCATGTAATGTTCAAATAAAAAACGTACTGCTTAAAACTATTTTAAATATGTATGAACTTAAGAGCTTTGTTGTCATGTAAAGGTGGTAAAATTGTGAGCAATTGCACTTTCTGAATACCTGTATGTTGTTCTCTTGCAATTATTGTGATATTCTCGTGAATGAAGTTATATAGTTCGTATTTCACACTTGATAATATTATGATCAGGCACTTTATATACCGTTGATAACACTGTCACTCGTTATTTGGGTTATAATATTCACTGTTATGTACTTGTAATACGTAATTTACTTGTTTTTATATTATTTTTATGGAGCCGCAATAAATCCAATGTTTACTTGTGAGCGCCACCTGGCGGATTTTTATTACGTGGGACTAAAGTATATCTGGCGATGAGTGGGTGTAGAAATACACCTCTGCCTACCTCTTCGGGGTTATAGGCGTGAGACTATGTATGTATGTATGTGAACCGTGACAATAATAAACAGTAATAATAATAATAATAAACAAGGGCGCAAATCTATGCGCCCTCCTGAGGTCATGTATGGGGCAGTGGAGGACGGTTCTTCACTATCCAGGGTATCGACAGGGTCTTGGTAACGGCGAACTTATTAAGATAGAGCGGGGTATCTTTCAAGGTGACAGCCTGAGTCCCTTGTGGTTTTGCCTAGCCTTGAATCCCCTTAGCACATTGCTGGGAGATTCAAGGTTAGGTTATAAGTTGCGCAGGAATGGTCAAGCTATATCCCACTTGTTATTCATGGATGATCTGAAATTATTTGCCTGCAGTGAATTCCAACTGACAGCGCTACTGAGGGTCACTGAAAACTTCAGTAGCTCTATCAGAATGGAATTTGGTGTAGATAAATGTGCAGTTATGCATGTAAAACAAGGTAGGGTAGTGTAATCTGATGGTGTACATCTATCAGATTTCACTCAGTTTAGATCAATCCTCGCAACTGATACCTATAAATACTTGGGTATGTCGCAAGCTTTGGCCATCAACGAGACAGACATGAAACAAGCGTTGTGGTAGCGCTTCTTTGGTCGCCTGAAAAAAGTCCTGAAGAGTCTTCTTTCAGGCGGCAACAAGGTGCGAGCCTGTAACGGTTGAGTCATGCCACTCTTGATGTACTCTTTCGGCATACTCAAGTGGACTCAGACTGAACTGGACGAGATTGATAGGCGAGTCCATTCACTGTTGACCACATATCGAATGCATCACCCACCTTCGTCTGTAATGAGGTTGTAAATCGCGCGGAAGTGCGGGGGCCGAGGGTTTCTAAACGCTAAGACCCTACACAACCGCGAGGTGTACAACCTTAGGGAATATTTTCTTAAGGGCAGTGTGGATGTGCATCGGGATGTGGTTGCAGTTGACGGTGGCCTAACCCCGCTCTCTTTGGCGAAAAAGAACTGGCGCAGGCCTGTAGTTTTAGGCGTCGACGACCGCAGGCTTGTGTGGCAGAGCAAGGAGCTGCATGGTAGATTCTACCGGGCCCTTCACGGACCTGATGTAGATCAACTAGCTTCTTTGGCCTGGCTACATTTTGGTAATCTCTTCGGAGAAACCGAAGGTTTTGTCTGTGCAATTGCCGATCGCAGCTCGGGGGTGGAAGTGTCATTCTCAAGGGCGTAACTACGGGGAAACCCGCTCCGGGCCTCCGTTGTCACGAGGCCCGCGATGGCAAAACCGGTGCCGCACCGCTCAACACCCCTAGCCACTCGCACCGGTGTTGCCCTCTGGCTGCCTTTATGGCAGAGTTTGTTTGCTTTGGGCGGCCCAAAGCCTGCCACGCGGACGGATGCTATAGGAGTATCACTGGCAGGTGCCGTTTTTCATCCATAGCATTAATTACCAGTTCACTAAACACCCATCCCCATAACCCGTATTCATTAGATCCACTAAAAATAATAGCCCTACACGTGATGCGGCTAGTCCATAGCTGTACTCAGTAGTGCAGTTGTGGAGGCTCCGCGGCATGTGTCCCATCCCATTTTAGATTAAAACTCTCTACGGGCCTCTGCACGTTGGATCCATATCCCCGTGTAGGCCTCCCAAAGGACCGGTTATTCTTCTAACACCAAATGTAAGAAGAATAGCCGTGAAAAAGAGAAACATAATAATAAATAAATATATCCTGAGGGATGGCACTACTGATATTTGCCGTGCCTGTCACCAACCTGGTGAATCCCTCAGGCATATTGTTTCCGGTTGTTCATGTCTTGCTAACGGCGAGTACTTGCACAGACATAACCAAGTAGCCAGAATTATTCACCAGCAACTTGCTCTGAAGTACAAACTTGTAGACATCGAGGTACCGTACTACAGGTATGTAGCAGAGCCAGCTCTCGAAAATGGCCATGTCACATTGTACTGGGATCGATCTATCATCACGGACAGGACTGTGGTAGCCAACAAGCCTGATATCGTGTTGATAGATCGATCAGAGCGCCTCGCAATAATTGTTGATGTCACTATTCCTCATGACGAGAATCTTGTGAAAGCCGAAAAGGAAAAACAGATTAAATATCTGGACTTGGCTCACGAGATTGTCGTTTGGGAGCGAGAGACTTTTGGGAGCGAGAGAGAGATAGGTACACATTTTCTGTCATTGTCCCTTCCTCGCGATCCTTATGAGAAAACATTTTCTCTTTCTTCACCCTTCGTAGCTTAGTGTTCGTGAACTTGGCATCAGACATTACTGTAGAACTCGAACATAAATAGAACGGTAGTATAGTTATACGACTCGTAATATGAATCAATTGCAAATGGCTCAACCTTCTTCTTAAATGTCAAATTAAATCGATGCCTTGGTTGATTTGCGTTGAAAATTATTATGTGTTTGGAGTTTAATCAATGGAAGTGAACTCAATAATGTTTATAATCATGCAAACCTTATTATTATAATGTAAATTATGTGCTTATCACTGTAAATTATTAATGATAATATGTTACACAATTGATGTTCGGGTGTTACTAAAAAGTTTTAGTACGTTTACAAAATGGTTTATTCCACTTTGTTCACCTGGGGGATATCACCAGGGTAAAAAAGTCAACTTCTTGTTGTCCTCGTTTCACCTCGGCATTATTTCAGCTGGGTGATGTCACCCAGGTCGACATAAATCAAGGACTTTATTCACCTAGGAATTGATTCACCCAAGTGAACAAAGGCGACTTATTTAATCCATCTTGTGGACTTTTATCACTCACATAAAGAATGTTAAAAATGCTTTGAAAATAACAGACGACTTCATATTTAAATCAGTTTATTCTTTATTACATTATTAGTGTACGAAAAAATATCAAATGTAATACAATACTTAAAAAATTATAGGTACTTTCGTGGTCATTGACAATAACTCTATGTTGTCTTTTGTATTATAGTTTACCACGTACATTTGTTTCTAGTATTCGATATTTTGGCAGTGTTGTAAGTGCCATAATCACGCTCCATGATCATTTTGAACGTACTTAATGTACCTAGGTGATAAAAGTCTACATGATGGATAAAATAAGTCGCCTTTGTTCACCTGGGTGAATTAATTCCTAAGTGAACAAAATTCTCTATTTATGTTGACTTATTTCACCTGCGGCTAACGGTTAGGTGAAATAATGCTGAGTTGAAACGAGGACACCAAGATGTCCACTTTGTTCACCCAGGTGATATCACTCAGTTGAACAAAGTGGAATAAACCTACAAAATATCTCATTTATGATTCCCTTCTCAAAAAGAAGCTTGCGCCTAAATGTTTTAAACTAGACTAGCCATGGGTTCAACTAAGCCTTTTAGTGCTACTGCTCCGCACCCATGGCTTATAGCGTGATGTTATATAGCCTTCTTCGATAAATGGGCTATCCAACACAAAATAATTATTCAAATTGGACCGGTTGTTCCTAGATTAGCACGTTGAACCAACCAAACAAACTCTTCAGCTTTATTATAATATATTAAGTATAGATGTGTCAAGGCCTAGGGAATCGGATTTTAAATTGCAGAAAAAAGAATATTTCAAGTTATTAAATGCAACTGTTAAACAAAGTGGAATAAACCTACAAAATATCTCATTTATGATTCCCTTCTCAAAAAGAAGCTTGCGCCTAAATGTTTTAAACTAGACTAGCCATGGGTTCAACTAAGCCTTTTAGTGCTACTGCTCCGCACCCATGGCTTATAGCGTGATGTTATATAGCCTTCTTCGATAAATGGGCTATCCAACACAAAATAATTATTCAAATTGGACCGGTTGTTCCTAGATTAGCGCGTTGAACCAACCAAACAAACTCTTCAGCTTTATTATAATATATTAAGTATAGATGTGTCAAGGCCTAGGGAATCGGATTTTAAATTGCAGAAAAAAGAATATTTCAAGTTATTAAATGCAACTGACAACCGCTACAAACTTGTTATTTTTTTTTGTCTCGTGAAAGATTCTCGCTTCCCGGAATTATTAATTTTGTTTACCTATCTCTCTCTCCTGTTGCTTCGTATTATTAAAGGTCTATCTAGGTCATATAATTAGGGATGATCTTAAAGATGAGGACGACATGGATAGACAAAGAAGATGTATTGCAGCTAAAAGCAATATGCTCGCTCGCAGATTCTCTCGCTGCAGTAACGCTGCAAAAATTACCTTATTTACAGCTTACTGCCAGTCGTTCTACACTAGCCAGTTGTGGACTGATTACACGCAAAAAACCTTCCACACATTACGAGTGCAGTATAACAACGCTTTTAGAGTCATGCTCGGCCTGCCCTGGCGATGTAGTGCGTCTGGCATGTTTGCTGAGAACAGAGTAGATGACTTTTATGCAATCATGCGCAAAAGAACAGCATCCTTTATGGATCGAATCAGGCTATCTAAGAATGCAACTGTTGCAGCCGTATATGAGTGTTGTAAATTTGTGACTTGTAAGTTGTAAAATTTATAAGCAGTAAATGTTACCGTATGAGTTTATGACTCGTGTATTTAAAGAGTTATTGTTCCTCTACCTATTTTCCAAATTCTCTTCATTATATTATAAGTCAGGAATATAATAACATTAGGTACCTATGTAACTGAAATGCATCTGAGGTAGGTACTTTTCTAAAGTAATATAATATAATATAATTTATTTTGTGTTGTGTAATTGAATTTACTTAATGAATTTGACTTTTAGTGAATGAATTTATTGATCTGAATACATTTTTATTTAATGAATTTATTGACTTTGTAATTGAACTTTTAAGGTGCTTACCGTAATATAATATAGGTATGTAGGTACTCAATATAATCTGGGTGCAAATTGAATTTAATGAATTTAACAGAATTATGTAAGAAGGCACTTGAATTGAATTGTATTATAAAATTTTGAATTGTATTATAATATTATTAATATAAAATTTTGTTTCTTTGCTAAATTAATCAAAGTAACAATATCTTATGTAAATTATGAAATGTAATGTAATGTAATGTGTAATGGGTGTTTACCTGAAAATAAACAATTATTATTATTATTATTATTATTATTAAAGCAAGAATATTTTTGTTTGGCTTTGAATTTAGCAGCATTAAGAAAATAAATATATTTTATTCTTTTTCTGTTGAAATTTGTGTAATCTTACCAAACTAATATTTATTCTTTCATGACATTAGATGACTCGAGATGACATTGCGGAATTTCCCTGTTAAATCTGGACTTCATATTATTTTCATTTAATGTAACATAGACAATTCGCGTTATTAAGAGCATTGCGAGTAAATAAGGGTTGTTGTAAGTTTCGATGTTGAGTTTTCCGTCTCTTCACCAAGATACACAACAGGGTACCTTGTAATTTACTTAATTAGAAATCTTCACCCAAAGTTGTAGTAAGAGGTCAGAGGACGCAGTTTTATTTTAAAGATGTCTAGAGGGGGTTAGTGCAATGGAAAATCCAAGTTTGTGGGGTCGGAGTTCCCTTGTCCTGCAGTCCCCATCTTGAAAAGCGTGGTAGTGGGTTTTCTAGTTTATCTGGCAAACCATTGGCTGTACAGAAAAAATAAAAATATGTTTTGTTGCAAATTAAATTCTCTACAACTTCGAATCCGTAGCATTTAGCCGTAAAATGGAAGATAACAAAGTTACGATCGAAAATGTTATTTTTTTAATGTGTTATAAGTTTTTCTTTGTCAGCAATAAATAATGCATTTAATTTGTCTTTTCTTCTTCCAAACAAGACCCGGTCTTCCAACTTGAGACTCTGCAGTACCATAAGGTCCAATTTTCACTCATAACAATGGCCCTAAAAACTGAGATTGAAAAAAAGACAAACTCTATCTCTGGGCGTCTGAAGTCGATAGTCTTCCCAGCCAGAGGATACTGCAATTTGTGCTGCAATACCTAAATGTTCTGTGGACCTGTGAACCTGCAGGCAAATTATTAGAGATATCAAAATTTATAGAGGAAAATGATGCATTATTGACGAAAATGCGACTTTCCTCTAAATTTATTCATAAAAAATTGTATACTGGCAATTAATCAGACCCTGTGCCAAAGCCTGACTCGCGTCACATCCTCTGATAAATGCAACCCCAAATATAGCTTTTCAATGGATTATAAATCCTTAGTGACTTATCAATTCAAGAAGCACCACAACTATAAAATGTCGCATAGTGAAGCTTGTTAGCTAGAATATGTAAAATTTTATCTTAACCAAACCGATAAACATTTACGCAAACTTAGAAATGAAACAACTTGTGCAGATATTACCGTAGTTTATTTTACTTTATTAGTTTATGCACTCATCTAACAAGGATACTATAAGACATGCTTCACATGTGCTAGTGTAGAGGAAAATTAATGAATTCACAGGAACCACATTTTGCCATCGATATTGATGTTATATAGACTATACAGCAGCAAACCACCTTACCTGCAAATACAACCACGGTATTCCACAACGTTAAGCAAGGAGCCATGATGACGCTTTTCACATGTAACCACCGCTTGAACACCTTTAGCCGACGGGGGTTTTCTCCATTGCCAAACAATTTTTGTCCCGAGACAAGAACCGTGAAAGACATTCTGATGTAAATGCCACACGCTATCACTCATCCAAGTGAGCTATGTAAGCGTTGTTTAATTTCACCGAACTATTACGAGCGCCAAGCTAAGCCACGCTACAAGCGCGATGTTGTGGAGTGGATGTGGTACCTGTGAAACAACCCTTACCTCTTTAAACCGAGATTCCAAGAAAACTCCGCAGTTTGTTTGAATGCTGGAAACAAGAAGTTTATATGAAATTCTCGGCATAGTTGAGATATTACTGTTCCTACTGATGCAGAACATGCTTCCTGCATTCCGAGCTTAAACTATCTTACTCTTCAAGAATTTTATTAAATGAATCACTGAGAAGCAAGCCGCAATTTAGGACTATTGTTTCTCTGTATTAGATTGAAAGGTGTATTAAAATTCATGAGTAACTAAAAGATTCAATACCTTTTTTGGATAAACTTGGTTTAGGTAGGTAAATATTGTTTTGCACTTAGTTGTTAAGAAAACAACAAAGGTGACATGGACATGACATATTCAGTTCATTACAAGCAAGCTGATTAATCATGCTTTAGCTGTCCTGCTAAAATCAGTGGATCTAAAGGCTTCCACACTACCGCCGGCCAAGCCGCGGTGCACCCGGCGGCATACAAAGCCGCCGGCTTCACCGCACAAAAAAGCCGCCGGGATGGCTGCCCGGGCTATACCGGCATGCCGTGTGGGTCCAACTTACAACTTGTGCGTGGTCGTTCTACACGACTGTCAAAACTGGATTGATGCTCGGTGGCTTTAGGCGGTAGATGTCAGTGGCACAGACACCCGGCAAAAGCCGGCGGCACGTGCCGCGTGGCAAAAGCTGGAGGCACGGCCGGCGGCACTGTGTGTAGGAGCCTTCAAACCAATTTCAACTTATATTTTACTCCCTTAGAAATAGAATATGATTAAATCCTTCCTTAGTGGATGACCTGCATTATAAAATAAGCCCATTGTCCAAATTGCATATTTATAGCTTAAGTAGTTGAGGGTCGTGTAAAAGTGTTTATTACGCTAGTTTGTAGGTAATAAATAAAGTGCATCGACCTTACGCATCGACAACCACGTTATACGAGGGGAGTTCACTGTATTCTCGGTATCGAGGTGATATACTAATGATAAGGGTAATTTTATTATCTCATTAGTTAATGACACTCTTTGTATAAATACAAAATTTCATTTAATTGCCACCGTTAGTATTCAAGATATCATTGCGAAAAGACAACTATGATGACTGATTCGACAATGATGAAAAAAATCGAGCATCGTGCAGTGATAAAATTCCTCACAAAACAAGGAAAAACTCAAAAAGTTATCCATGAAGAAATGGTGGCTGTTTACCAAGATTCAGCGCCTTCATTATCTACAATTCAGAAGTGGTCAAGTGAATTCAAACGGGGTAGAGAGAGCATTGAAGACGACCCCCACGCTGGTGGGCCAATTTGTGCCGCTACTGAAGAATACGTCAAATTAGTCGAAAAACTTGTACTTGAAGATGCCCGTGTAAGAGTGAAAACATTAGCAGAAATGACTAAGCTATCCGTGGGTACCATTCACACAATCCTTCGTGAGCGCCTGAATTTGTCAAAGGTCAGTGCAAGATGGGTGCCGCGAATGCTCACCGCGCTACAGAAACAAGTGCGAGTTGACTGCTGTAAGGAGTTTTTGGACCTCTGTGGTGAAAATCCGCAAACTATTTTCGATCGGATTGTTAATGGTGATGAAACGTGGGTTCATCACTATGACCCTGAGAGCAAGCAAGAGTCTATGCAGTGGCACAAAAAAGGAGCAGACCCGCCGAAGAAGTTCAAAGTCACTCCGTCCGCAGGAAAGCTCATGGCGACGGTGTTTTGGGATTCTAAGGGAATCTTGCTATTCAAGTACACAAAAAAAGGTCAAAGTATTACTGCTACATCATACGCAACCACCCTGCGTAATTTAAAGGAGGCAATTAAAGAAAAAAGACGTGAAAAATTAACCGCAAGTGTGTTGCTGCTTCACGACAACGCGCCGGTTCACAAGGCGCGCCTTGCCCAGGCTGCGGTGCGGGAGTACGGATTTGAAGAAATCAATCATCCACCCTGCAGTCCGGACCTGGCCCCTAGTGATTATTATCTATTCCCTAATCTTAATAAAGACCTTCGTGGAAAGCATTTTTCAGACGATGAAGAATTGAAGGGAGCAATAAACGAACATTTTTCGGGCCATGAAGAAAAATATTTTTCAGAGGGAATTGAAAGTTACTTTCACGAACAAATAAATGTATTGAGATGTTAGGGGAGTATATTGAAAAATAAAATTTATTCAGAATTTTTCGCCTTTTCCTTCATACCTATACCGAGAATACATTGAACTCCCCTCGTAGTGCTGTGAAAATTTGATTTTGACCAAAATTATATATTAGAAAATATTATTTTTTTTAGATATATTTTGTAAAATTATTGCTATAGGAAGCTTGTATATCTTGAGTAAATACTATTCGGGAAAACACTAACCTAAAATTCACAGTGTGTTATGATGATAATATAAGTAGGTACATTGTCCTAAGTCATCGTAAGTTTACTATGTACTTATGAACCACTCACTAATATCTTTAATTGAATATCGTATTCAAACAAGCTTACTGTATTAATGTATCATGCTGCATCTAAGCAAGCGTTTACGAAGATTAATAGCCCGAACACACGCCACTAAACCTGAACTTTTGTAAAGGAAGCGCCACCGTCAAAACTCCAAACATTTGTCATGAAAAGAGCCATTCACAAGGAATGATTGGCTGGTTATAATTAGGCCAGTGGTGAGTTTCTGAGAAATCAGTCGCAGGTGGGGTGCTTCGAGGCACAATCATCAATCATAATATTCAAGTTTACTTGAAAGGCCTTCAGTATGTTTGGCGAATAGTTTGTAGTTGAGTGTGCTATGATAAGCGTAGAGAAAACTATCAACAGGTGACTATAGAGACGATAAATATAGATTAAATTTGAGTCTAATGTTAGTATTTTTATGTTTACTTTTTGTTTGCTTTTCTGTTTTTGCGAGTCCCAATGATTCCCAAGGGCAATAGATAATGACGATGAGACGCTTCTGTGTAGATACAGAACAAATTCTGCGTCTGTCTCTTTGTTCGCGGTAAACTCAAAAACATCTGAACGGGTTTTCATGCGGGTTTTGTCGTTTTCACTAATGGATGCAATGATACATTAGTAAGGTTTAATACATATAATATGGCGACTCGAACTACAGAAATAAAATTGGTTGAAGATTCGGTTGCATCTTTTTAATTTAAACCGTATGTTTTTATTTTTTAGTCTTTTATTCCTAGAGCGAAGACAAAATTATTTATTCCTTTACAATTATCCAATAATTATTTAAATGATTAACAATATAATTAAATTAAGTCTTAAAATAATAAAAAAACTAATTAATATATACAAGGGAAAATTCAAAAAAATAAAAATTAAAATTTAGAAGGCGTCATGAAACTCATCCGCATCGCAGTCAATTGGAAGCGTGCCCAGAAGACTGGCAGCATTGCCTCGTTGGATGGGTATACTTTTTTTTTTGAGCCAAATACGTGCCAGACCTCTGGTCATGCGAGGCGTCTATGAGTCTCTTTGCGAGATCTCTAAAAAGTGATCGCGCACTTGGACCCCATGGCCCCAATGTTTCGACCCCAAACGGTTCAAATACATAATCTCCTATTAGATTTACATATTTGCGCCGTTTGAGTGTCTCCGCTATAGCAGCAGCAGCGCCCGCACAACCTGCTGTGCTGGGAAGATGAGATGGCGCAAGGGTATCGACTCATGTTGCGTCCCATACCAAAGGTCTACCCAGCTTCCACGGCAGTAACGACATCCCGTCTGGTCTTTTGCCATCATGGCGTGCCAAGCCTTGAGGTGCAAGTTGGGCTGGAATGTCAGCGGTGGCAAGAGCACGGCGCAGTATGTCATTGAGGTTGGCGTGTCGAGAAATACGACCGGCGCTCCTGCGGCATGACAGGCCATGGTGACCAAGGCTATCGACAGCCTCTCCACAGTGACAACGATGCGGAGAGACACATCACACACCTAAACAGCGGCAAGTAGCGAAGCGGAAGGTCGTATCGTCCAACATGGTACGTCTATTGGACGATGGCAGTGCCTGAAGCCAGAGGCCCGATTCCCATTCTCCCACAGCCAGCAGGCGAGCACGCTCCGCAGTGTTGGACGATGTATTGAGAAGGTTTTCTCGTACTACGCTGCAAAGCGGCCTATCCCATTGCCTCTGGGAGGATAAGTTTCGGGGTAACTCAGTTCCTGGACAAGCATTTCTCCAAGCATTCAAGGCATCGGTCTTACACGGCACCTCAGAATCAACCAGTGTGGGAGCTAACATTTTCCTAGTCAATTCTGCAGTGCTGTGGACCGATGACAAGAACGCTGGCAGGCTTACGTCGGTAATTTTGCGAACGCTGAGGCCGCCCAAGCGCACAGGTAAGGACGCCTGTAGCCACACCCGGTCGTTCAGGGCCACATGAAAAATTTTACTCAGGGTATTCTGTATAATTTTGTCAATTTGAATGAGTGGAGTTGGATTTTTCCAAAAAGGTGAGCACCGTAATGCGTGCGTAAATTTAGGAACAAAAAGGCAATATCGAATACTAGTGGAAGCTGAATGTATATTAATTTTGAGTAGCCTGTCAGAAATTTCACTAAAATTTTGATTTTTTTCCTGTATAAAAGAATCAAAACCGTTGTCTAAAATTGGGGACCCCAGGAGGCGAAGAGAACTTTTGTCAACTTGAGTGATATTGGGAGCCAAATATTGAAATTTTGAAAGAATAGAGGTTTTATCTAGATTGTCATTAATAAAAATTTCGCATTTGTTTGTATTCAGTTCTAAGCCTATGGATAAAAATTTTGATTTCAGAAGTGCTAGATCTTGATACACAGACTCTACGTGATGATTAATTTAGAATTTAGTTGGGTTATAACTGGATGGATGGCCAAACTAAAAATGTGTGGTGCAAGAGGATCACCTTGTTGACAACCGACGGCAGATTCTAAAAGATGTTCTTTGTATATTAATTTAGAAGGGTGTCTGTAACATTAGCAAAGAAAATTGTAAATTTGGGGTGTTTCCAATTTAACTTGTGTATATGTTTTTATGTATACTGACTTGCCTGACAGGCAACGCACAGCCAAAATTATTGAGCGTAAGAACCTGGAATTTGGCATGCATGTTTTTTGTACCTAATTTTTGTACATGAATGAATGTACCTGTGCTACCTTAGAGATAGAATTCATTATGTAGATGTTAATGGGAGTAGGTCTCTAGGTTTGCCAGTAGGAATAGGCGTTCTACAGGGCTTTATTCTCGGTCCATTTCTTTTTTTAATATATATTAACGATTTGCCGTTCTTTGTTCAAAATTTATGTGATATTGTTTTGTTTGCCGACGATACGTCACTAATTTTTAAAGTTGATCGCAATTCAAGTAACTTTGATACCGTCAATAACACTGTTGCACAAGTATTAGATTAATTTTGACAAATAATTTGGTACTAAATTTTAGCAAAACGAAATGTGTTAAATTCTCTTTGCCTAATGTCAAAAGTGTTCCTATTAATATAATTTTAAATAAGGAAACAATTTAACTAGTCGAATCAACCGTATTCTTAGGTCTAAATTTAGATAGTACCCTTCAGTAGGGCGCACAAATATCCTGTCTTGCAGTCAAACTTAGTTCTGCAGCGTTTGCAGTTAGAAAAGTTAGGGAATTTACAGATATAGATACTGCTGCACTTGTTTACTTCAGTTATTTTCACAACGTAATGTCTTACCGTATAATATTATGGGGTACAGCTGCTGATTTGCTGAGCAATTTATGAGTTAGGTGCTAGAGTTTCTTTAGGGATAAATTTAAAGAAGTAGATATATTGACAGTTGGCACTAAGTATCTTTAACTGATCATATTTTTATAGTTAAAAAATAAAAACACTAAGTCCCAAAACTGTCTCAAAATTGTCCACAAAAATATGTAATAATTGGTTAATGTATAACTAAGACTATAACAGACTCGCGTACTATTAGTAGTAAACTATTCCATTCATAAATTCCCCCTGTCCCACTGCACGCGCGCCGCGCTCGGATGCTACAAACAGTGCTAAATTGCTAGCGGACGTGAGCGTACCTATCAATTTTTCGCTGCAATTGGTTTGTCTACGTTTTCCCGACGCGATGGCTTATCAGTTCATAATATCACGGGAGTATGTAGCTATCATTCGTGCGTACTTTTTGAGTGGAGGACTCGCGAGTGCAGCTGTGTACCCATGGACATCATTTTGTGAGTGTACAAAAGTAAGCCGTTTAGTGTCGAATAATTAAAACAGCGCATATTGGACGCTTTTGGAC
Organism: Euclidia mi; assembly: GCA_944739405.2. NCBI lineage: Eukaryota > Metazoa > Arthropoda > Insecta > Lepidoptera > Erebidae > Euclidia > Euclidia mi. The sequence continues at coordinate 29,030,947 of OX123204.2, forward strand.
GAAGTGAAAAGACTGTGATCTGTGTATTGACAATGGTGGTGGACATTTTGAAGGCCAATGGAAATACTTTTAAGTTTAGTAAATAATACCTACTTAAGTAAATAATAATTTTAGGCGGGCGGCTCAAAATCGGTCTGTGTGGAGAACCTTGAGGGAGGCCTATGTCCAGCAGTGGTCGTCTCTAGGCTGACATGATGATGATAAAATAATTTGTAAATAGCAGATGATTCTAACTTCATAAATACGCCAAAATAACTGTTTTCTTTTATCACAGAATACCTTCTTTTATTTTGATATGTGTTTGCTTTCTAATTACATACCTTCGTATTTAATTACTTGTAAAACGGTAAATTTTGCCGGTCCTAAGCCCGGATAAACTATGAAGGAGAGGGTAGAATTAAGAAAATTAAAAAGTATCTACCTACATTTTGCATCATTTTATTGTCTAAGGCTACCTACATTATAAGTGCGACGGAAAGAATGCGTAAGAGTAGGACGAAAAGTAAATACTATTAATGAAGTAGTGAATGGATTGTAAAATATGTCTATGATTTTGGTGAGATTTTCTACAAAAAACAAATGATTATAACTTGGCTATTTATAGATGTTATGAAATTCTTACGTCACATATATGATAATAATTTCTTCGCTAATATGTCCTTAAAGTTTTTGTACTAATTAAAAAATAGTGGTGTATATATGCTAATGTACATTAAGAAAAACATAATTCTATATCGCAAAAATAGTGATTTGCACAAAGTGAACACAAGGAATAAGCATAAACTAGTGGGAACTAACTACCGTTTACATAAAGTTCAGAACTCATTTGCGGGGATTGGTATACGATTTTTCAACAAATTGCCTCTTGAGATAATTAATTTACCCATGCACAAATACTAACGGACAATTAGGAACTTTCTTTTACAAAGGGGTTATTACAATATTCAGGAATTTTTAAATGATAAGACACCATGGAGATAGGCTTAGGCTATATTTTCTTTTCTAACCGTTTAATATAATTGTTGCATAGGGTTCCCACCAAGAACTTAGGGTCCCAAGCCAACCTCACCTGCAAGTGGTGCACCTGCCGATCAACGGACGAGGCTCTGGCAAACAAAATGTCCCAATAAGCGGCAATAGGCTCGCCACCTATTACGTGGGATCAAAACACTGGCGAAAAGAGGGCGTTTAATATGCCTCTGCCTACCCCTTCGGGGAAACAGGCCTGAGTCTATGTATGTATGTGTATGTATGTAATATAATTGTTATAAAGATTTGTTAAATTCTCGTTTTAATAAGTGACATGTTAAGTGGAGGTGCATTGTGAACACATGATTTTGCAGGATTTGGATATTTTTATGATTTGTTGAATGTAGTTTAACATCATTTATCCCTGATTATATCATTGTTCACTTGTCACCTTCACAAAATTCTTTCTACATTTGCTTTCCTTCATGCGTTCCACTAATTTATATTAATAATAACGATCTGGAAAGTGGAGGTAATTGGCGGTCATGGTCAGTATACCAATAGATTGTTTCTTACTGCCGGTTCGTATACCGTTGTCGTCATGCTCACTAAAATGTCATTTCTTGTGGTGGCGTCGTGTGTCAGGTCATCCCTGTCCCTCTAATATGGCGAGAGGAATGATGGCTGGCCCATGCGTCAAACCCGTGAACGGGTGCTACTTGCGATGACTGGTCGATGACGGTCTTGCGGCTGGTATTAAATTTTAATATTTATCTGCATCATTTCCATCATGGTTCTGATCACTTTTGCGGATTGCCTGCATTATTAGGCATATACTAGAGGACGCCAGCAGCTACGCCTGCATTTATTTAAATTAACCCGTTTTCCAGATCCCGTAGGAATTTTGGGAAATCCCTTCTTAGTGCACCCCTACGGTCCCCAAGGAACATACATACCAAATTTCAGCTTCCTGCGCCCAATAGTTTCGGCTGTAGCGTGTCTGTCAGTCAGTCAGTAACGCAAGGATTTTATATATTAAGATAATAGAAGTGGATGCTCCTGTTTCACCATGTCTATTATGAAGAGGCTAACTAAATGAACATCAAAATTAAAATTAAGTATTATGCTTAAGTATTTTTATTAACAGTAAATATATACAAGTGATATAGAAGGTGTAACAGTTGCAGCACCTAACAAAATTTAAATTATGTGTATTATGCAAAACCTGGCGATGAAAAAGAGTGACCGTGTGTTTTATTGCCCGTTCTTTCTCATGGTTCTACGCCCTTGCTTTGCGAATGTGGCAGTAAATGTAAATGTAGAGTCTTTAAGTAATTATTTTATAAATGTATTATTTTGACGTTCATAAGCGTCTTATTGTGACCCAGATGAATAAAGGATTTTGACTTTGACTTTGTACCAAGAAAGGATTACCCAACATTTCCACGGGATCGGGCAGTAATGGTTAAAGTAAACAAGCAATGTGCCGGTGTCGCTGTGGGCATCCTCTAGTCAATCACAAAACTCAATGCCGCTCAGTATATCTATGTACGTTAAAATACACGTTAATATAATTTTACAGCCACAGTATACGCTGCAAAGTAACGTTAATATAGGTGAAGCAGCGAAAATCAAATATGTGTTATGCAATTTTGCAAAATTCATATGCAATACACACGTATAATGATTATTATCAAAGTGAAAGCATTGTGTAATGCGCTCAAATTGTATATCACCCGACAATAGGGTAGTTTCCAGGGTCAAAATAATTACATTTTATTTAGTCCGTATTTTAGATTATAAAAAAATATTGGATATGTATTTTTTCTTTTTTCGATTAAATAAAAGATAACAAGGATATAGCCAATTAAAGTTACGTGTGACGTCATCTAGTGCGAAAAAATGCAGCACGCCGTGACGTTATACGTAACTTTAATGAGCTATATCTTGGTCATTTTTGGATTAATTGACAAATAAAAAAATACGTATCGCTTATTTTTTAATAATCTAACAGGACGGACTTATAAATTTTTTTTCGTCAACTAGCCTATTAAATTCAAAATGATTATTTATTACGTATTTAATGGTTTTTTATCATGAGTTAGCTCGTAGCTTGCAAAATTACAAATAAACTGTCATTCTCATATTTTATCCCCCTAGGGGCAGAATATATAAAGGCCTGTATTAGTGTTTCAACTTCAGAAAAGAAAACTAAATACAAAAATGTTTTTAGCTTCAGTAGCTTCGACTCTACGATGATAATTTGTCAGCCAGGACAAGTTATTTTGTAACTAAAAATATAAACCAAATATTATGAATTTTATAGTTGTGATGATGATGATGGTGATGATGATAATGGTGATAGCTATAGTAAGACAGTTGTTATTTCATGCCATTTTGATCTCTTAGCTTTGCAATACATTGCGTATACATATTGTGGTTTTAAATAACATAGGTGTGTATGACATGTTTCACGGCATTAGAATAACGAAACTCTTTACACTTAGTTCGCGGCTAACGGTCAGCGAAGTGCATGCATACTATTTGCTTTCTGGCGTCATTTCTTACAAAATTTACCTTTTATATTCGGTAGTTCATTGTTCCGCAAACAAATAATTATGATTGTTTGTTCATCTATAATTTTGTATGAATTTAGTCTAAAAAACTTGTTAAGTTATTTTGTTTGTAATAACTACAATATTTACGTAGGGTTATTAATGAACTATTGCAAGCAAGAATAGATCATTCTACTGAAGGTGATAAGTGTGTATAAAATAGAGGATGAACAAAAGAGGTATTTGCCTCTATCTAACCTAGCCTATATCATTTTATTAAATCTAACTAAATCAAGTTTAATAGCTACAACAAATGTGAACTCCTGATATTTTACCATGTCTGTTTCGAATAGTAAGCGGATTCAAGGCTTTAATGCATATAGCTATTGCGAAATCCTGGTTGCCTGGTTGTTACGATATAATTAGTTTGTGATGATGGATGGATAGATTAATGTATATTACTATTAATATGTAGGATTCGTGTGAGTGAAAAACGTGTAATATAAAATATCACAACATAATTGTTGTGATTTTGTACATAGTAGAGCCTTGTTGATTACGGCATGACTCTACTATGGGTCAACTCGACCGATGAAGAACTACCCTCTCAAAGAATATGAACCTAAAGTAGTATTTATACTGTATTTCTTTATTGAGGAAGATCTCCTTTTCTTTCTTCCTCATCCCGGTTCTTCATCCATCCTTTTCCTATCCTAAAAGCAGGTGACACACGTGTGGTTTCTTAGTTTTGCGGGTTTCCATGGGTGGTGGAAATTGCTTATCAACAGGGGATCCGACTGCTCGTTTGTCTCCTACAACATAAAAAATCTCATAATAAACTCATAGGCTTTTCCCAAGTTACACAAGCTTATTTGCTAATGATTCCCGCTATATTACGAGTATCTCAGCTGCCGTACAAAATGAACCTTGAATGATCAAAGCAAGAATCGCTCGTAATAAAACGTGAAGCTCCATATATTATGTTTTTACGGAAATTAATTAATGAAACGTTGAACTTTCAGCGTTTTATTTTATTTATTGGTAGACTCGGGGACCGACAGTCGTTCAACTCGCGTGGCATATTAAAATACTCGTGCTTCAAAAGGCACGGAACGCAATAAAGTAGCCTTTTAACGTTTCACAATGTTCATTATTATTGTGTGAAATGGTTGTAGCATCTCTTTGTGCACAGTATTAATTACTGTTTATTTAATACGGCATATTGAGTTTTTTTTCATTTTCCCTATGGATTGTGAATACATGTAGGTTTGGATCCCTTTTTCCACTGTTCTTCAAATAATTATTAATATTCTAATTTGTAAATGGTACCTCAATGGCTAGCTTAATAATTACGCATATTTTGAATGTATCCTACAACTTTTCTATTCATATTGTGGTGATATATCAATGTTTATTGCCCGCTATGACACAGCGAATAACCTCTGCGGATTTCGTGGATTGTCTACGCAATGTCTACGATCAAAGATCTACGACGCTTATTACAATGTCTACGACATTTTGTAATATGAATTGTATATTTCATATATAATACTAGAGGATGCCCGCAACTATACACGCACATTAATTTCACTTTCGGCCGATTCTGTGAGAATTTCAGGCAACCCCTTCTTAGTGCAACCCCTACGATCCTAAAGGAAAACATATACCAAATTTCAGCTACCTGCGCCTTATAGTTTCAGCTGTAGTTTGTCTGTCAGTCAGTCAGTAATGCAAGCATTTTATATAATTATATTTACAGAATTTCAAACGTGTTATCTAACTAATTCTCTCAATATTTCACTCATACATATGTACGTAGCATATATCCTGTTTATGTAAATATTTTCAAAAGTTTGCTTTGCGCTTGAGGATCCTACCGCTATCGCTGACTCTGTTACTGACGTGATGCTGCAGGGTATGGAAATTTTCATCCGAAATTCTGTAGTATTCGTTGGTGGTAAGTCCCAGCCTTGGTTTGTGTCCGCCTGCAAGGAGGCTTCTGACCTCAAGCAAGAAAAGTACCAAGCCTGGGCCAATGCGGTTTCGGCCAAGGACCCGAAAGTGAAGCTCTACAAAAAAGAGTACAACTACGCCTCCAGATCCTTCAAAAGAGCTGTGGCCAAAGCGAAAGTGGAACATATTAGCAGAATTGGCAAGAGACTAGCTCAAATGCCCTCGGGTACACGAGCTTTTTGGTCTCTTGCCAAAGCTGCTGAAGGTAACTTCAGTGGCCTTCCTTTCCACCTCTGCGTAGGGAAGACAAATCGTTGGCCTATAATGCAAAAGACAAAGACGATCTTTTAGGGTGTCTTTTTGCCTCTTACTCTACTTTAGACGACGGAGGTAAATTACCGCCGACCATCCCGCGTTTTCGAGGCTCTATGTCAGACGTTCAGTTTCACGTGAAATCTGTTCGTAGAGCTCTCCTCTCCTTGGACGTTCAGAAGTCGAGTGGGACAGATGGTGTTCCTCCCATTGTGCTCAAAGTTTGCAATCCTGAGCTGGCTCCGGTCTTGATGCGTCTTTTCCAGCACTCGTATTCGACTGGCATTGTCCCGTCGTCATGGAAGACTGCTACGGTGCACCCGATTCCCATAAAGGGCGAACGCTCTGATCCAAGCAACTACAGGCCTATAGCCATCACATTTTGTTCTCCAAGATTATGGAATCCATTATTAACTGCCAGCTTCTGCGATATCTAGAGGAGCACCAGTTGATCAACGACCGCCAGTACGGCTTTCGCCGCGGCAGGTCAACTGGTGATTTTTTAGTGTACCTGACACAAAGATGGGCGGAGGCAATTGAGAACAAGGGGGAGGCCGTAGCGGTCAGTTTGGACATGGCGAAAGCCTTTGACAGGGTCTGGCACAAGGCGCTTTTGTCGAAACTTTCTTCCCATGGGCTGCCTGAGAATTTGTGCAAATGGGTATCCAGCTTTCTTTCGGAGCGTAGCATTAAAGTCGTAATTGACGGTTCATGCTCTGACCCTACGCCCGTGAACGCTGGTGTCCCTCAGGGCTGTGTAATATCGCCAACACAGTTTCTTCTGCACATCAATGATATGATACAAACCAGTGACATACATTGCTATGCAGATGATAGCACCGTAGACGCTCTGTACCCCGGTAGTGCTAAAATGTCTCAGGCACAAGTCATTGAGTGTCGGAACAAACTTGTGTCTTCAACGGACAGCACAATTGACGTGGTATCCGATTGGGGTCGTCGTAATCTAGTCACTTTTAACCCCAAAAAGACACAGGTTTGCGCGTTTACCGCAAAAAAGACCCCTTTTGTCGAATCTCCAATATTTCAGAGCACTTCCCTTGATATTAAGCCGGTCATAGGGATTCTCGGAGTCGAGATAACGCGAGACGTCCAATATCGCGGTCATCTTGAGGATAAGGCTAAACTAGCGTCCAAAAAACTGGGTGTCCTCAATAAAGCAAGAAGGTGCTTCACATCGGTGCAGCGTCTCTTGTTAGGCCCCACATGGAGTACTGCTGCCATCTTTGGGCCGGGGCACCACAATACCAACTGCTTCCATTTGACCGCGTCCAACGTCGAGCGGCTCGAGTCATCGATGACGCGGTCCTTACAAACCGGCTCGACCATCTTGACCTGCGTAGAGATGTTGCGTCTCTCTGCGTTCTCTATCGTATGTATCATGGGGAGTGCTCTGAGGAGTTGTTTGGTCTGATACCCGCTACAGAATTTCACCACCGTACAACTCGTCACAAATTAAAATTCCACCCTCACCACCTTGATGAGTGGCGTTCTACCGTACTGTTACGCGGGACCGGGAAAGTGTCTTTTTAAAAAAAGATATTTGAAGTAGCTGAAATTATTTATTGGAACACGGTACACACACGTAATATTAGATATAGTATTTACTAGATTTAGGAATAGAACTTAGAACTAATCTAGAACTTGAGACTGGCACACTAAGGATATGGTAGGGCTGTTCGCGTTAGATGATGGATGCAGACTGAGATTGAAAGGGACTGAATGAATAAGGAAGGCAAAAGTGCTGACACGGAGATTTAGGCATTGGTAGGGATTTGTGATGAGTAGTATGGATAGGCAACTGTGTTAGCATTTTAGGGCTCAAGAGGCGTTTGTAACTGCCCCCCAATTTAGAGTAAACTTCACGGTAAAAATGAAGTTTACGGGAAAGGAAAGAAATAGCAAGGATTACGAGTTGCGGATACGAAGTGTAGGTGATGTTATAGTGGGAAGTTCAATTTCATCATTTTCGGGTTCAGGGATAGGAGTTTCACGAGATTTTAAAATTTTCCTGAGTATGCCAGTTTTACAAATTAAGGAAATAGTACAAATTAAGACAAGAATTAGGTTTACATAGATTGTGAAGTATAGTACTTCTCATAGAGTACAATATGCGGCTTTTCAATAAAATCGTTTAATTCTTTAAGTAATTTAGGATTTTCAAAAGCAATGGAATCTAGATTTACATTTTTCAAGTTAACAGGAGGTAAGTTGGATACAATAGTATATTTATTGAAATTACAGCAGGAGTCGTTAAGGATATTTAATTTAGCTATTATAGGTTTTAATATAATATTAATATTATTCTTAGAGACTAGCCGTGTGTCTTTACAATAGGCGACACACCCTTGGGGTAAGTACAATAATCCGCTACCACTTATATCAAGTCAATGTTAAATATTGCTCCTTGGTTAAATCCAGTTAAATCGCACTTATATCTAAGTCTACAATAGAGGTATTACATTCTATACTTAGCTTACTTCTATCGGACATGACAAACAACCATTTGTTGTTTTGTAAATGTTGCCAAATGTTTACATTTCCAGTGAAAAACTTAGTGTTACATAATTCGGGAATTTCGGTAAGTACTTTAGTAATAATCTCTGTTTCACAGGATGGAGTTGTGACAGTAGAATAGGATTTTGGAGTGGTACACAGGTAATGTTCATGGTTTATCATTTTACAATCATTTAGATTATTAAGCCTACGATAAGTGTACTTATCTTTACTTATACCTATATACTTAGTAGAAGGAACAATAGTAGTATAAGATACAGGGTTACGAGGTTCATAGGGTACTGGACAGGGTAAATTATGGTACAAGTGGAAATTAGTGGAATTGACTAATGGAATGTCTAAGACGAAAACTATTTTGTTTTCGTTTTCATAACAAGATATAGAAGACACATTTATAATTGTTTGTATATTACTTAGGCTTAGAAGGACTGGAAGGCGTTTAGAATTTGGTATGAATCTATAATTATTAATCAATTCGGTATAGAGTTCTTTAGGCGTTAGAATAGAAGGGTAAAGTATATTTGATTTACTAAACATTATTGAGCTTATAATATCTTCGACTTTGAAGGATAGTGTTAAGAGACTATTCTCTATCATGGAAATTAATTCTAGGATACGTGATCTTATTCCTAATTCTCTGGCGATATAAGTTAGATTTTTAACGTCTTGGTTAAGACCGTCGATGGCGACATTTAATTCATGCTCGTTATGATTTACAGTATAAATGGTTTCATTAAAGGCTTTGAGGGTTGAGGTAGTAATGAGGATATTCTGTTCTACTAATGACGCTAGTTTCTTTTGATCGGACTCAACTTTTTGGATGGCATTATTATACCGGATAGCGTCATCTTCGTCCATGGTTCCGAATAACTTTTTCGAAATAGATCCTATGATAGATAGGGGTGCGCCTCTCCGAGATTGGTGAGGGACATGGTAAAGGATAGATTCAGTGTTACGATATAGGTCTTCAAAGCGAGTAATTAGGGGTTGAAAGAGATTGAAACATTCTACGTTATCTAATGCATTATCATTTTCACAAAGTGATTTAGAAATGTTGAGAATATAGTATAAATTATCTATATGTGGGAACAGGTAAGATATGTCTACTGGTATAACTACGCTAAGGTAACTATCAACTAAATTTAACGATCCTAAGGGGTCGAAATATATTCCTGAACTGTTTGTCAGGGGTTCGACGAAATCTTGACCCGTTGAAGGGTTGCTGTAAGAGAATAGAATAATGATATAGTGAAATAATCATCAGTATTAGATTTAGAAGCGAGTTTCACCTCATCATAGAGATGGGTGACGTGCCTACGATTTATTAGAAGGGTGAGTGTATTTCTGCCGTTTATCTTTACGACTTTGTAAGGGCCTTTCCACACTGGCGATAGGGCTTTGCGCAGTCTTACATGATTTTTCAGGTAAACGTAATCGCCTACTCTTTGGTGCAGTGCAGCGGTACAACAATTTGTGTGATCAAAAGTGTTTCGAATCCGGAAATTATTTGTATCCCTTTATGGCATGTTTTTTTTTTAATTTTATTTTTTATAATATAGGAAGACAAACGAACAAGCGGGTCACCTGATGGTAAGTAATCACCGCCGCCCATAGTCCAAGCCAAACTGACAGCTTTGTTACTGTCACCAACTAAATGAAAGGGCTCGCATAAAAGCCGTTGCAGGAGAAAGAAATGGCAACAATAATTCATGACAAACTATTTTCGACAATGTTTATTGCGCTTGATAAACTTAATGTTAGGATGTTGTTGTTGTGTTTCATTTGCAGGCTGTGTATTGCCAAAAGATGTGCGGTATGCGGCAAACTTTCGCTATTGAAATATTAAATTGTTAATTATCGCTTGCTTATCGGTGATCAAAAACATGGTGAGGAAACCTGCATATCTGAGAGTTTCCCATAATGTTCTCAGAAGACATGTAAAGTCTGCCAAGCCACACTTGGCCAACACGTTTGACTATGGCCTAACTCTGCCCATAGTGACAAGTGGCCCGTGCCCAGTTGTGGGACAGTATATATGGCTGATGATGATCAGTGAACTGCTGATTAGAAAGTAAGAGGTCGTTTGGTAAACATATCCAGAACAACTGATCTCACTGTAACTGCCTTCGTGGTCCAGTGGATAGCGTATGCGACTGTAGGTCGGAGGTCCCGGGTTCGATTCCCGGGCAGGGTAAAAGTGTTGCTGGGTTTTTCGAATTCTCAGTAGCAGCACGGAGTCTGGTGATGTGCCCGGTTACGACAATAGGCTCGCCCCCTATTACGTGGGACCTAAAAATTCATGGCGAAATGTGGGTGTAATATTACATCTCTGCCTACCCCTTCGGGGACACAGGCGTGAGACTATAAATAAATAAAAAAAAAACAAATCTTTGTGTGATGAACGCAGTAATGTCAATACAGTTTATAGATTACTGTTAATAATTATTATACCTACGCATGATAAGATTATAAAACTTATATAGTAATTATTTCATCAGTAATCTAATTGAATTAGTACAGGCTCTGCTAGTTTGAAATATATAAGTGTGTGTGAGTTAGTCCAAGACTTTTAATATTATCATCTTTTGATCCCTCGCTGCTTGGCTATTTCGCAAATCTCTTACCGATGAGCAGTCTATTTGTGTTTATATGGCCTTAGAGAATTTGAGCTGCATCGATGGCTGGGTAAGCTAGATGAATGTTTCAATGCAGTGCTATCGTTAAACGCTAATGGTGACATCAACTACGTGCAATGTAATGCTACTTTAAACAAAGAATGATGCACATTTCTGGCGTCTGTTTACGTTGTGGTTCGTTATGTCAGCCTAGAGATGTCCATTGCTGGACAAAGACCTTTTTTTTTTTGTTCACTACGGTGGGAAACTCTCCTTATGAGTCATCTCGACTCCGCCAACCCAGCCATTAGAACGGCTGGGCTTGGGACTGGCGGAGGAGGTATGTGGAGGCTCTCCCCTAAAGTCGTTCGGGGCATACCCACTAAAACCCACCGCGGTGTCCCTACGGGTCCCGTATGTTGGCGGGGCCACGCGATTCGCGATTTGCATACTTTCTCGCGACCCCGCCCGGGATTGGCCCGCCGTTGGTGTTGGCGGGCCCCGTCTTGTCATGATCTCGCAATCATCCATCAAACTTCTTGCATCCATCAAACTTCTCGCATCCATCACCTCACAAAGCTACTTGGGAGGCGGCGAGGACACGCGCCGCCTCCCGCCTTTTGGCGGACAGGGAGCAGCCCCAGCGCTCACCGTCCGCAGGCACTGAATTCAGGGTGGTTGGAGGTCGTCTCTTGTTCTACGTCCCCGACGCCTGGACCTACGGTTGGGGAGAGGGCGATGTATTTCCCTCTCCCGCTCCGCCGCCTCCTTGCTCAGCATGACTGCTTCGCAGAAGGAGGCGACGGCGTTCCAGGACCTCTCACTCCGGACCATAGACAGAACTACGGCCGGGAGCGAGAGGACAACCGTATTCAGAGCCGCGACCAGATCTTGGCGCTGCGATGCCCAGGCTGGGCATTCCGCCAAAGTATGCAACGCCGTGTCTTCGACAGGGTCGCGGCTGCTGCCACAATGGTGGCATCCGGGCGTTTCCTCCCGGCCTATCCTCCACAAATACCGGCCGAAACAACCATGGCCGGTTAGGATTTGAATTAACCGGAAGGTGAGGACGCCGTGACGTCTCTCCAACCACGGGACTTACCGCCACTATCGTGGCGTGCCCGACACTAACCGATCTTGAGCCAACCCTGTCCAACTTTATGGTTATTTCTTTGTAAAAAGAAAAGTCGTACGCCCTAGAAAATGAGCCAACCAATTTTTCATTACTTCAAAATGGAGCTTGTATTTACAGCATCATTCATTAATCCCAATCCTTTAATCAAATAACGGTTGTTAGATAACTACCAAACAATGTTTTGATATTAATTAATTAGTAAAATGGACGTACACTGTTTTTTTCGGGATATAACGTAACCACAAGCTACAGTAAGTACATTTCTCTTAAACCATACGCCCCTAAAAGAGATGTGTCGACGTACGCGTTCCAACTTAGTTTTGACGATTAATTTATCCTTGAACGACTCTCTAGCTGTCCCCACTATAACAAGAATGTCGTCACAGCAAAAAATTTCGTGGACGACCAGTTAAACGTCTCGTCCTACATGTGAATACTTTTATTTAAATACTCAAGCCTCTTAACGACACGGTAATTTATAGCTATGACACAGTCGGAACGTTCTGTAGGGATAATTACCAGGCACTTAACCCTCGAGCAGAGGTTTAATAAAACTTGTGAATAAATATGCATCCCAGAATATTCTTAACGCTCAAGAAGCGGTTAACGGTACCAACCCTAACGTTGTAAATGCAGCTCTTTTTAAATAACAACCTAATTACCTGCCACTGGCGTGTATTGGGAGATGAATTAAAACAACGAAGTCATGATGAAGACTGAACATTTATTCGTATTAAACATTGTTTAAATATTATCGAATAATGGGGTTACACGTGTACATAATAAATGATGGAATAATTAGGATAGATTACATAGGTTATGTACTTACACACTACACCTCCCTTCTGATAGAAAAAAAAACATAAGTACATTTGTTTTTTTTTATAATATATCAAAAGATTACAATTGTGTTTATAGTAAACCAATGTTATGCTAATTCGAATAAATATTATGTTTATTAAGAAATATATAACTTAGTCCTATTTTTATGAATTATATCTAACTTATTATTGTTCATAATTTCTACGTTTGGTGGTATGTCCCTAATAACTTTATAAGGACCTGAATATAAATCGTCTAGTTTGTTACCTACTTAATTTTTCACTAATATTAAATAATTTTCCTTATATGTAACATGTTTGGTATATTTATTATAATCTATTTTTCTGTTGAATTTATTTTTAAGTAGATTATCTCTCGCTTGTTTCTGTGAAAGCTGTATACGATATTTTAATTCACTTGGATAACTTTCATAATTATTATATATAGGTTCCACTAAGTCTTTACACAAGTTACTTGGTAATATACATCTCTTACCAAATACTAATTCATAAGGCGTAAACTTCATTTCGGCATGTACCGAAGTGTTGTATGCAAAGCACCAAAAGGGAAGCCAGTGGCTCCAAGTCTCTGGGTGCTTCTCTGTATGAATTCTAAGAAAAGAGTTTAAATGTTTATGAGATATTTCTAATGATCCTATGCTTTGATGATGATAGGCAGTAGAATTTAATTGTTTAATTTGCAATAATTTACAAATTTCTTGGCATGTAGTTGATATGAATTCCTTACCTCTGTCAGAAGCTATCTCCTTGGGAACTCCATATCTAAGGATAAAATTATTGACAAATGATCTTGCAATATCTTCAGACCTTTTGGAAACTAAAGGGTAAGCTTCAACATATTTACTGAATTCACACTGTAAAGTCAGTATATAAGAAAAGTTATCATTATCAGTTTCTAAGGGCCCAACTAGATCTAAAAATACTTTTTCAAGTGCTGAATTGGCTGTTGTTATACTCAAAGGCTCTTTATGTGGAATTGAATGTTTTTATCGTTGGCACTTATCACAACGTTTTACAAAATTCTTTACATCTTTATCAATTCCAGGCCAATAATAATACTTTTTTATATTATTTGACATTCTTCTCATACCAGCATGGCCACTACTAGGTAGGAGATGAACGTCGTTCAAAATTACGCGTCTATCATCTTTATCATTTATTCGCTCTATATATTTTATAATACATAATCGTGGTCCGGATCTATCTTTCATTTTCTTTATTTCTTCTAACAATTTACGAATAAATTCTGTATTATCCTTATTTTTCACTATAAAAACTTCCTCAACGTTTATATCTTTACATAATTTATCTAGTTCTTTCACGAATTCACCTCGTGTACTTCGCGATTGAGAATCAAATTTTTTTTAAATTTATTTATAGTCTCACACCTGTATCCCCGAAGGGGTAGGCAGAGGTGTAATATTACACCCACATTTCGCGATGATTCTAAATCTAAATATTTAATAAAAATTGTCCCCTTACTATTAACGTAACAAAATAATTCAGTTTCATTATTTATAATATCTTCTTTCTTAATTCTTTCATAATTTGTCAAATCAATAAATACTAATTCAACTGATTCTTTCGTTTTAATATGAATCCCTACGACATTTGGTTGATCAGGCCAATTATCTGGGGGTGCTATATCAACCGAAGAATCTTAAAGTTTCTTGGCTAGTCTACGCGTTAAAACATTAACGTTATGCTCATGCATTTCTTTTAGTTATTTTCAGGAAATTCGAGATAAAGCGTCTGCTACACTATTATTACAACGTTTGACATATTCTACAGTAAAATTATATTCTTCTAGAGCAAGTCTGAATTTCATTAGTCGACTTGATGGATCTTTTATATTAAAAATGTCAATTAAGGGTCTATGATCTGTACGAATTTTAAAATGTCTACCATATAAATATGGACGAAAATATTTGACCGCCCATACTATTGCCAATAATTCCTCCTCAATTACAGGGTAGTTCTTTTCAGCTTTGTTTAGCGTTCTATTTGCAAAAGCAACAGGACGCCCATCTTTATTCGCTAAAACGGATCCTATGGCATAATTAAACGCATCAGTCCCGAGAATAAATTCAATTTGTGCCGAAAAATCGGGATATTGTAAAATGGGAGGAGAAATAATTTTCTCTCTAAGTGTTTCAAATGCATGCTGACACTTTTGATCCCAATGAAATGATACATTTTTTGTACAAAGTGCATTTAAAGGCTGTGCGATTTCTGCAAAATTTTGTATAAACTTTCGGTAATAATTCACAAAAGCTACAAATCTCTTAACTTCGTCACAATTTTTTGAACACGGGTAATTTTTAACTGTATTAATTTTTGCCGGATCAGGTTGTATGCCATTATTAGATATTACATGTCCCAAGTACAAAATTTCTTTCTTTAGGAAATCACATTTTGAAGGGTTTAATTTCAAATTAACTTTACGCAACCTTTCAAAAATGTCCTGCAGATTTTTGTTATGAATATTTAAAGAGCGTCCAAAACAGACTAGATCGCCTTAATAAATAAAGCATTTTTCGTAATTAAGACCCGCTAAGGCAATATTCATCATGCGAGAGAAGGAACTAGGACTTGTTTTTAAACCCATTGGCATTCTGGTAATTTGATATTGACCAGAGCCAAATACAGTTAACTCGGCTATTTTCATCTAAATTTATATTATGGTACCCTTAGTGTAAATCTAAATGACTGAAATAAACACTCCCAGACAAAGACTCTAATATCTCAGTGATATCCGGTAAATTGTACTTGTCATCTACTATAAAATTATTCATCTTCCGATAGTCAATAACCAATCGCCATTTTTTAGCACCTGTTGAGTCTATTTTTTTTTTCGGTACTATTAACACAGGACTAGACCAATCGCTTTGACTTGGTTCTGCTATGCCTTCTTCAATCATTTTATCTATCTGCTGTTTAATTTCATGTTTCTGGGCTTGAGGTAACCTATACTGCTTAAAAAAATATTGCAGTGGTCTCTGGTTTCAAAGTTATAGTGTGTGTATGAATACTAGTTGTTTTTAATGTATCACCCGGTAAATAAAAAATATCAGTTTACTTAGCGCATAAATTTTCGATAGAAGTCTTTTCCTCAGTATTCATATGCGAAAAATTCATATAAAAAAATAGCTGTTTTACCCTATCTGCTTTATTTTCTACTTTATTAAAAGAACATATATTATAATCACTTAATTTATGTATATTAAATTTTAATTTTGGTAAAATTACACTATTTTCCGTTGTATTTAGTATTTTAATCTGATATTATGTCGCTCACTATGGGCCTTATCAGAAGGCTCAAAGTCACTCAGAGGGCGATGGAGAGAGCTATGCTTGGAGTTTCCCTGCGAGATCGAATCAGAAATGAGGAGAATAATAATAATAATAATAATAATAATAATAATATATTTATTTGCAAGAAACACGGTAGGTACACAGTTGTTACATGCATTTTAAAAATGAGCATCGACATGTTTCGCCGGCGCAGCGGCATGCAAACTAATTCCCAAATTCAGGGTATAATATAACTTTGTGAGATGACAATTATAATAAAATTCTATTAATAACCCTACTTGCACAATATTAATTCTAACTTCTTATTATAATAAAAAAGTAATAAAAGTATTTAGAAATAATCTTATAAGGAAATAGGTACATTAACGAATTATTACACAAAACTAACAATAATACATATTTATTTATGCTTGTATCTTAAAGCAAGGTCCAGAATATAGAATCTACACGGATATTTCACGAAATACTCGTTAATGGAATAAAAACATTCCTGTGATAGCAAGTTTCGTAACTCAATGCAAAATCTTTTAAAAGGTAGTTGAGTTATTGACTTGGGCAAGGCATTGTATATTAAAGGCGCCATGTAAACGCAGCTCCGTCGAAAAATCTCTAACCTAGGAACCGGTATATGGTAATTTAACTGATTTATTTGCCTTCTATTTGTATTATCCTTTGGTTCAAATAGTACAGGATGAGATCTTAGAAATTTACAAATTTCATATATATATATATGCATGGCACAGTTAAAAGTTTATGTGACTTGAAAACTGGCCTACATGAGTCAGACCATGCTATATTAAATAAAGCGCGGATGCACTTCTTTTGTGCGATAAAGACTTTTTCGATTTCCACAGAGTTACCCCATACAACTATACCGTATCGAATTACCGAGCAAATTAAAGCATGATACACCATCAGAGATGTTTGCCTAGATGTGACATCTTTAACTTTTCTTAGGGCAAATATAAATTGATTTATTTTTTTGCAAACTATTTCTACATGGTTTTTCCAAGTGAGATGCTCATCCAGGGTAACGCCCAAAAACCGTGCACTTTGTACTTGATCTATAATAGTATTATTATATCCAACATTAAGTCGTACGGGTTTAGTTTTGCTAGTTTTAAAGTGCAGAACATTAGTTTTGGAAATATTTATTTTTAGTTTATTTAAATTTAACCAATTTATGATGTCATTTAATATTTTACTAATATCGGAGTCAAATTTTTCCCTATTTTTACAATTGATGATAATTGTGGACACCACAATTATCATCAATTGTAAAAATAATATATAATATATAATAATAGTCAGCGAAAAGTATACTTTGATGTTTTATTACTTGAGGTAGGTCATTTACATAGAGAAGAAACAATAACGGTCCTAAGATACTACCTGCGGTACACCACAATTATTGATTCTTGGTTCAGATTCGAATTGTTCCAACTTATTCTCTAAATAATTATATTTCGTTATCCTTGTAATTTGCTTTCGATTTTTCAAGTAGGACTGGAACCATTTTTTTGCTGGACCTCTGACACCATATTTTTCTATTTTCACTATAAGCCTCTCGTGATCCACAAGGTCAAATGCCTTACTTAAGTCCAAAAATAGTGCACAAGTAGGAAATTTGTTATTAATATTATTAAAGATTGATTGCATTAGTGTATATATTGCTAAAGTAGTTGACTTATTTTTACGGAAGCCATATTGTTGATGGGCCAAAATGTCATATTTGTCAAGAAATTGAAGCACTCGTTTGTACATGACTTTCTCAAATACTATAGAAAGTACTGGAGTCAGTGCTATTGGTCGATAATTATCAACGAGTGATTTCGAACCCTTTTTATAAAGCGGTTTTACAACAGTATATTTCAACTTCTCTGGAAAACATCCTTGCTCCAAAGATTGATTGATCACGTGCGCTAAAGGTGAGGCAATATGCGGAGCTATACTTTTAAGAAGGTTTGTTGTAATATTATCATAGCCAGCTGAGTTTGAGTTCCTTAATGACATTATGATTAGATAAATCTCAGATGCATTTGTAGGTTCTAAAAATAAACTATTATTGCGTGATTCTAAATTCTGCATGTCAACTTTGTTATTATTACAATTAGGAGAATAATTATTTTTATAAGCGATGTCAATGAAATGATTATTAAATTTATTTGCTATGTCAGATCCAGAAGTTAATGTTATACTATTGTCAACTATTTTACTAATATATTCTCTACCCGACTCGTTACCTATGTTTCGTTTTACCACGTCCCAGGTGGCTTTAACTTTATTCTGTGAACTTATGATATGTCTTTGGTTGCATAATGATTGTAAGTTATTTACACATTTTCGTAACAGTTTTGAATATGTTTTATATTGCTTTTTATTTTCACTATTTTTATTTACGTAATATTTATGCATTAACAGCCTTTTAGTATTACAGCTATTTCTAATACCTTTTGTAATCCATTAAGGTTTATTTTTATTACATTTATTTATTATTTTTATACATGGAAAACACAATTTGCACAACAAAATCAAAAGTTCATGAAAACTATCGAATGCCTCATTTGTATCCGCTTTATCACAAACTTCACTGAAACTTAGGTTGCTTACACTTTCTATAAATTTTTTAATATTCTCTTTATTCATATCATTGATAACCCTAAAATTAAAACCAATTTTAAAATTATTTTTTTCTTCAAATGAGACTATCTGAGCTGTATTATGATCTGATAGATGGAAATTAAAAGTTTCACCTATCGCGTTGGTAACATTTCCGATTATATTATCGATACATTTATTAACTCTTGTCGGTTCATGTATATAATATTGCATACCATAGTTGATAATCAATTCTTTAAAGGATGTACTATTCTTGTCAGATGTTAGTAAATCAATATTGAAGTCGCCACAAATAATTATTTTATGTTTTTTATGTTGAAGTTTCATTTATAAGTTTGAGAAATTCTCAAAAAATATACTTATTTCAGAACTAGGCGTTCTGTAAATACAAATTAAAATTAATTGAAGTTGCTTTATTTCTACACCACAAACTTCAAAATGCTTTTCTATAGCTAGTTCTCTTATGTCTCCTAGTTCAAAACTAACATAACCTTTTTTTAATAGAATACATGAGCCCCCTCGACGTTTTTCATGTCGTGAATAAATTGCAGCAAGGTAAAAGTTATTTAAGTTAAGGTACTTTTCCTCACATTTTTTTATAAAATGTTCACTCAGACAAACCGCTGTTATGTTCTTTTTCAAGTCACGTAACTCTTGTAATACCACTTCTAAATCGTTTATTTTGTTTAAGACACCAGCAATGTTTTGGTGGAAAACTGTAAAAGAAGGTTTAGGCACGAAAAAACGTTTTGTTGTTCAATTCCATACTGTTACGGCTAAGTTGTAATGGTTTATTATTGGACCGAAAATAATAGGGTATTGTGCCCTTTGCTGGTTGTGTGTTGCCTCTGGAGTCAACTTTGCTTTGAAGATCGTTAGTTGAATCGATTTTCTTGTGACTCAGAAAGTAGTAAGGTATCGTTCCTTTTTTCGGCTTGGCTTTATTTGGAGAAATAAAACGGCTATGGTTATTGTCACAAAAATGTTGCTTGATTTTATCGCGATTAGCCATTTGAAATTTTCTTTCTTCTTGAGTTTTACGTGTTATAAATTTGCTATAATATTGTTTAATATTGATGTTATGAATAATATTTTGTGAAATATCCTGTATGCTGTCAGTTTCTATGAACGTACAGTTTTTATAATTTCTAGTTAGAAGCTTTAATTGATCATTAAGTTTTCGTTCATTAAGTGTACGATTATAAAACACATTGTCTATAAACACATTGCAATTTTGTAAAAAATATAATGCTACAGCCATTTCAGACAAAAATTCAATTGGGTTCAAATCATTACTTCCTGTTATTATAACAATATTATCATTTTTAGTGAATGTTTTCGATATGATATTACAGTCTGATAGAACATTTTTAGTTTTAACATCTGGCTTTATTACAGATTGCATACAATAGTCTCGCAAAATAAGTTTGTTCTTATTTTTAAGCAAATTCAGAATAACACCTTTTCCTTGATTGTCCGATAAGACGAGTATTTTGCCAGAATCTGAATTTATCACTAGTTGTTTACGTTCATTAAGTACGAGTTGTTGATTCTTATGTTTGTTCTCTAAACTATAATTGGTTACATTATTAAAGTACGTACTGCTATCCTTTGGCGCTGGTAGGCAAGCTATTGGATTGATACCGTCGTTACAAGACTCTGCTGCAGATGATTTCTCAGTGACTTTAGGAGTGTGACATTCCAAGTCAAGATCTAATTTTCGTGCTGAAAATTTGGATTTTGTTGCAAACATTCCTTTTTTGAATCTTTTGGACCTATTAGATGATATTTCCACAACTTTTCTTGCACTGAAATTAGTACTTATGCCAGTGCACATTTGTTTGAGTCGCTCAGTCTTCAGCATTTCCTCCTCCAATTTTTGTTTCAGTGTAGAATTATCCGAAGAGAGTGTTTCTATTTCCGCGTGCGCGCTCAGTAATTGTTCTTTCAAATTTTCGACCAAATTTTGTAGAGATAATATCTCATCACTCTTGACGTGTGTAGATAACTCCATCATACTCTTGACGCTTAAATTCGATGAAGATGTATTTTATGATTCTATAGATTCAATTGAATAAGATCGTTTCCCTCGATGGTTTCTCATAGTTATATTGGTATTACATTCCATCGCTACTTATTCACGGAAAATATTCAAATAGAGTACCAATTCTCTGCTTATTGAATGTCCAGCCTTAACTATTAAAACCGACTAGTTCCGTCGTGAATGTCTTGCCTTATAGTTGAAATTTGCCGACACTAGCAAGTTGCGCTAAACATCTGATGTTCTGTATAACTGGAACGCGATCGATGAATTCGATGTTAAACGCACTTATGTTGGTAGCAATGAATGATAGAGATTTTGAAATATTTGAACTTCAAATAAAAGAAAAAACGGATTTCTTTACGAATGCTGTTGTTGTTTACGGATTCATTCACTGATGAGTTGATAATAGATTATCGACGGCTTTGAACTGTTCTGTTACTTATGTTTACACTAAACGTTGTTTTAAACTTTATTTATTGTTGTTTTCACTTGCACTTTGTTTTAACAGTTTATGGTGATCAGGGTTGTTTTTATATGGTTTCTGTTATTCACATAAATACTACACTAGTTTTCAAAACACTGATATACTTATATTGTGATATTAAGACAGATTTATAAATAAATTATTTTTTTAATACGGAGCTAATGTTTACGTGCAGATGACAGCTGTCACCCCTATATAGATACCCCTAGATCCGCAGTAGAACCGAAGTCGCCGACATAGCTCTCCAGATAGCCAAGCTGAAATGGCAGTGGGCAGGGCACATAGCTCGAAGAACCGATGGCCGTTGGGGCAGAAAGGTTCTGGAGTGGCGGCCACGTACCGGACGACGCAGCAGAGGTAGGCCCCCCGCAAGGTGGACCGACGACCTCGTCAAGATCGCGGGAGGCGGTTGGATGCGGGCGGCTCAAGACCGGTCTGTGTGGAGAACCTTGGGGGAGGCCTATGTCCAGCAGTGGACGTCGTTTGGCTGATATGATGATGATTTAGTATTTTAATAGGTACAACGCCATTTATAGGAGTAGCAATTTAACTAGCTAAATAAATACCATCTTTTATCTCAGTTGAAAAAATTACATAATCTTCCTGGCAGTCTGTTTGAATATAGTGAATAGACTCGCATCTAGCCGATATTTCCAAGTGACTATTCAATGTATTTCTAATCGGTAAATTAATTGGTATATTAGAAGTATCACGCATTGTCAAAATATTTTTATCGAAATCTAAAACAGAATTAAACCTTCTTAAAAAGTCTCGACCAATTATACCACTACACCTAATTGGTAATGTATCAAATACATAAAACTTGTAACTAATAATTAAATCATCGCAACTCAATTGTATAATAAACACGTATCCTATTGCTTGGACTTTGCCCCCGAGACCATTGATAATTATATCTTCATTGTATACCGTAAGATTCAAATCCAAGACATGTTTATATTTAATTGCACACAAGGATGCGCTTGTATCTAATAAAAAAGGAAATGTCGTGCCATTTACTGAAAAGTTTATATAAAAGTCACTATGGCAAGATAAAATTGTATGGTCAATTTTATTAGTCACGAAAAAATGTTTCTGTATTTACTGAATTTACAGGCTGATTTTTAGACGTAATGTGAACATTTGGTTGTTGGCTTATCCTTCGGTTTCCTCTAGGCATACCTGCATTCTGCTGACCTAGAAGCTGGTGACCACGCATTGAAGTACCTCTGATAGCGAACTGATGATTCTTTCCTCGCTGGTTGCCTCGAAAACCTCGACCTTGATCCCTATAGAAAGGAGACTGGTTGTTGTAGCTTCCTCGCTGACCTCTTAAATGATGCCTCGTACCTCTATAATTAGAATTAAAATTATTAGTTTCAGACTGCCTCGTTGGTCTCGCGGCATAAATGTGCGCGTGGGATCTGGAGGTCCCGGGTTCGATTCCTGGGTCGGGCGTTGTTATTGGGTTTTTCTGTCACGAAATTCTCAGTAGCAGCACGGAGTCTGGAAATGTGCCCGGTACGGCAATAGGCTCGCCCCTTATTACGTGGGACTAAAGTATATCTGGCGAAAAGTGGGTGTAGAAATACACCTCTGCCTACCCCTTCGGGGATAAAAGGCGTGACGATATGTATGTATGTACGTATGTATGTATGTATGTAGTTTTATTCATACCCAAAATTTCTCCGGACCCGGATGTACTGGTGCCTTCCTCGTCGAGAGCCCCTTGGATTGCGTTCTTTAGAGTGGTAAAATTCCTAGCGGCTATGATCGTACTGAGCCTACGATTTCGCAAACCGTCAGCGAATTTTTAATAGCTATATTTTCATTTAATGGTTTTAATATTTTATAATTTTCAGAATTTCCATTCGCTTGCAATATCGTAAGGTCCACAAACAATTTAAATATTTGTTGGCCATAATCTGAAATAGACAAATTATTTTGTTTGATGTTCTCTAATTTACTCGAAATTGCGGTTGCCGCTTTATGGGGTAAAAGTTCTCTTTTCATATCCAAAATCAAATCATTTACATTTGAATAACTAGTATTTAATCGTAACTTTGTTAAATAAAATTAATAAATAAAATTAATTAAATTTTGTTTACATGTTTCTTTCTCCAATAACGAGTTATAATATTCAATATTATCTATTAATTGCTTGGTGTTAGCCACTGTATCTGTCATACAGGGCAATAAATGTAATACAGTTTTCAAATCAAAAGTATTCATTGTTAAAATAGTTTCAGAGCTGGATGTATCACTTTGACATAAATCAGTTATCTCGTTATATAACGCTTAAAACTGTTTGCAAAAATTATGCACTAGAGGATCATCATCACGCTTGCTTAATTTTAAATTGTACTCATTAAGCCAGTCTTTATATCGCTTATATATTTTATTAGCTTCAATTAATCTATTTACTAAAATATTACCTTGTCTTTTTTTAGGGCCTATATTTATTAAATATGATCTGACTTCTTTTAATTCATTATATAAAGAGTGTAAATAAATTGCCATAACTTACCACTAAAACGTTGATTATACATTATTCATGTACTTACATATGTAGGCATGTACTATATACCTACGTCACATTATTATACTATAGTGCATTATATTAATAACAACTACAGTTCACTAAATAGTCCATTAAATATACCCTTTAATTTCGTTATATACCGTTTTACTAAAGCCGTACCGTAACGCACAATCTGCACGCATATGATAGATTTAACCGAACACTTGTCGACACACGCACTTTTATTTTTTCCGAGCACTTATCGATATCGACTTCAAACCAATTTTACGCAACACCTGGATAGAGTTTATTCGGAACCTGTGCCTCAGCTTCGCCCTCAAGACACCCGGAGATGTCTTGAGGGCCGGTGGTCGCAGAAAAATAGAAGCTCTCAATGCAGCTCTATTGATTTGCCGCGATATCCATTGCATATGGCATTTCTTGTAAAGCTTATATGTAAAATACAGTACACCCATAAGCATGCCTCTAGATATGACCATGAGCATTAAATTTGTGTTTGACATATGCTGCTATATTTCGTCTGCCCTGGCCTGGCTTTTTCCATCCGCTGCATTCTGGGCGATAACGACCTCCAGTGATTTTTGGTTACCCATCACGCTTATTTGAAGATTCACGGAACACACGAATCACAACGTCCAATTTGTCAGATCGATTTCTTTGTTCTAATTGCGCCATAATCATTACTTAGATTATTTTTCCACTATGTTATACACAAAGTCTAATAAAAGTTCCACTCTCTTTAAGGTAAAGTCGTATCAAATAACCGAGTCGCGCGGGTGGTCGACTGTTGGCAGGGTCGCCATGTACGGAGTGTATTGGGAGGTGAATTAAAACAACGAAATCATGATTAAGACTGAACATTTATTCGTATTAAACATTGTTTAATTATTATCGAATAATGGGGTTACACGTGTACATTATAAATGATGGAATAATTAGGATAGATTACATAGGTTATGTCCTTACACACTACAGGCGTAACTAATTCCCACTTTGAACGTTTAACTCGCTTTCCACCGATTAAGTTTAAGATTAAATAGATAACTTAAAATATTTACATATCTTGCTAAGTTCAACAAAGAAAGAATGCCCGTACAAACTTAGTTTAAGTTGCAGTTTGAGCTTCTAACTTTTAGTTTTATCTTGTAAAACTGTCGTAATAATAAAGAAAAAGGAATATTATAGTAAAATAGCTGCATGCTCAAGTTTAATCCTTAATCTTTAGTAAGATTATCATATTCTATGTTTAATAGTCAATACCTGAAGCTGTTAGTAGTTTTACTTCACAGAATTCAGTTCGAGTTTATTAAGAGATTGGGAGCTTCCAAAAAATAACAAACATATCATATCATTATATTTCGCTAGCCTTAGCTGATTCCATTTAATATTACATAGAATAAAACAAACATAAGTTATTTTGGTAGCATGTTATTTTGTTTAGGATCTGTCTCAAAAATTTATTACAGTAAAGATCTTATTTCGTCTTCTTAAAGGATTAAAATCTAGGTCCTAGATTTAAACGTTTTAAAAGACTAAAGCATTTTGTAATACTCAGTCCTCGTATTACGAGGTACAAACAAAATACAGCCATACCACACATAAACAACTAATGGTCTGCAGTCTGTCAATCATCATGTCTTGAATTAATTACGTGTCGAGCAAGTTTCTCGGAATGAGAATATCCGCAGCGGCGCGGCGATCCTGTCCACGCATGGCTTCGTTATACAAGAATGTGACGTCATTAATCACTTTGACCACTACCATGGGATATCAACTCGTTACGATCTTGGAATTAATGTGATGCATTTGGTTTGTGCGATTATACTATTGGCATATTAGTTTAACAATTTTGTGTGGTTTTTGTAAAAAATACTTCTAAATATAGAAGAATTTGAAGAAAATGTTTGTGACTACTAAAGTTCTTATGCTTAGTAGGTAATTACAAAATATCAAAGTTTTAGAGACGATGATAATGGACTTATGTACAAGCGATTGACAAGATGAAAATACTGACATGGTGTAGTGTAATTTGGAAATGTACGTTTGCAGCGAACTTTACAATAATTGTATTTCTGTGCAGGATCAAGAGTCTGACTAGTAAAAAAGGGAAAACCGACTCTTTAAATTGTAGACATGAGTTTCTGTATTTAGTTTTAGTAGCCCAATCCCCTTTTCCTTCTCCTTCATCCTGCTCCTCCTCTAATTCGTTTTTCCATACCAAAGGGAGGCAAGGCACTTCTGATTCTTCTGGTGTTGTTTGTGTCCATGGGTAGCGGTAAACTCTTACCATCAGGCAAACAGAATGCTCGATATCAGCGTACATAGAGAAATTTGCCATGCATTTCTCCTCAACACAGATATAGGCTTGACCATAGTTTAGAGTTATTGACCATATTTAAAGTTGTGAATGATAATTACTGTTTCACCCTGTCATCAATCTCAAGGTTAAGAATTGTTATGATTCTTTAGTATACAAGCTATGATATGATGTCATAATATATTAAACCTATCAAATTGTTTAAATGACATTTTTTTTTTTTATTTTTTTTACCCGGCATATAAAGAATTATAATGGAATGAGAATAAATTACACTGAAAGCTAACATTTTTCTTTTATAAAAGGTAATTAAATAACATTCAGCGGTTACATCTGCATAAAAACCAAATGCCACTACAAAATCGTCGGTTTTCAAACTGCTTTATAACGATAAAATATTTTAAAACGCTGACCTATCATTTGATTACATTGGCAACTGCGAAAGGTTTTTGCAGTTTTGTTTAAATAAAATCATGTTGAATATCAAGCGGGCGTTTGAAAAGCGGTCAAGTGTGGGGCGGTACGTACTATGTTTTTATTCTTTATGAGCATAGCTGTGATAGTAGTATACTCAGTGAGAATTATACCTGTCTAATATACGGCGAGCTGATAGAAATGCCGACAGACAACGGATGCTTGTAAATAATACCGTGACAAACAGCGAGATATTGTATTCCGTCATAATGCTGCGTAGTTAAATAAAACTTTCAAAAGACATTTAATTGCATTGTAGATTGAATTGTATACGACTGCAAGATAGATACATGAGAGTAAGTCACCAACGTCATTTAAATTCATCATCAACCTTCTAGCGTTATCCCGGTTGCATCCAAGTTTTTCGGGTTTTTGTTTTCAGGGTTAACCAGATTTGATAAAATATTAGCTTTACTCCATAGTTAAGCTAATATTTTATCAAATCTGGTGCGACTGCCGTCTGACCTCGGAAATCCAACGACTGCAAATTTTCAGGTCAGTTACAATGATTACGATTACCAGTGATTTAAATCACTTAAATCGACAACTATGCACGCTTGCTTCACCAAGTTAATAAAATCTAAGAGATTATTATTATTAGTTTAAAAACTCTGCTTGAAGTATGTTTATGTCTTCATAGTACCTACGTTGTTTATATTAACAAAATTCTATGTACATATATATTCTCATAGCAGCAATAGCCGAGTCGAGAGACCGACGGACTGCTACGCAGAGGGTCTCGGGTTCGAATCCACGGCACGCACTAATGACTTTTCGAAGTTAAGTGCGTATTAAATTGGTAATTTTCGCTTGCTTATCGGTGAAAGAAAATATCGTGAGGAAACCTGCATTTCTGAGAGTTCTCCATTATGTTCTCGAAAGACATGTGAAGTCTGCCAACCCGCACTTGGCCAGCGTGGCCTTCTCATAGTAAGATAAGGCTGAATAGCTGTAGTCATGCTGGGCACGGGGCCCAGCATGACTACAGCTATTTACGTATGTATCGTGGAGAGTATTCTCCACGATATGAAGTTTATAAATATGATAATTGAGGGCAAACTTCTTCCCCCTGTGGGATCTCCACCTTGTCGTGGTGCAGTAACCGTGGTTAGGGTACTGTTACAGGGCAGGTCCGAAATGGCTTTTTAAAAAAACTCAAAGGTCAAAAATAGACTAATTTAATGAAAGAAAATGACTAAAAATAGAATTAACAAAAAATCTAGTGCCCACAACGAATTCTGCAATAAGAATGTCTTTACCGGAATCGAATAATAATGCATGGATCAGTTTCAATGACGTATACCGCTCAATGCCTACTGCTGATCTAAGCATTATTATTTTATATGTACTTCATACATTAAATATTATAACACCTCAATTATCAAGTATAATATAAATAAGATTGATCATACCGGGTAAAGGGATGATTAA
This sequence comes from Euclidia mi, assembly GCA_944739405.2. Classification (NCBI taxonomy): domain Eukaryota; kingdom Metazoa; phylum Arthropoda; class Insecta; order Lepidoptera; family Erebidae; genus Euclidia; species Euclidia mi. Next base: position 29,059,089 of record OX123204.2, read on the forward strand.
TTGAAAGTAAACCAATTGTTAACTGTAAAGACTTCGTTGAGAGTTACAAACATTTTATTATTTAAACTAAGATTAAGCAACTATAACTGTAACTTATATAAACTAAAAAAACCCGAAATATTATTATGAGATAATAGCATGTAAAGATATAAAGAATTCTTGATATAGTTTTAAGATATTATCTATTTTAACTCACAGATTTAGAAATTACATTTAAATCAATTTGATTTAATTAAAATTTAAATAGTTACCTACAATATTTAGATGACATTTACCAGGTTCTGATTGAACAAAAATCCAACGATTACGACTGATCTTTTGGAAGACGTCTATCGAGCCACGCAAGACTCTAGTTTGGCAACTTCGTGGTAACTTAGCAGATGCTTCTGTTAATAGCGTAGTTTCACATGTCGGGTTTGCCATAATTGTCGAGTACACGTTACCTAGAGGACACACATAGCACTGACCTTTCACTTGTTTGCACTCACTGACACTCGCGAGCTGTGAGTAGAATAGTCTGTCCAGGGTTATTGCCAGGTACGGTTTATTCGGTGCAACTAAAGCGTAAGTATAAAGAGTATTTAAATCTAATGAAACTGGGAATGGGATGATATGGTACAGGTTATAGAGCTGTGAAAAAACGAGCGGAATCTGTAAAATAAATACTAACTTATTGTCTTGGCAATAACATACGATATCACTAACAGTAATTATTTCATTTACGTTTACTAGCGATAAGGGTATAGGTAGCTCAGAGTGTTTAGGCATGTAGTTGATATGTAACTCGAACTTCTTATGCAGCTGCATGGGACTTAGTACAGTCAGGTCTAAACGTTCATTTTACTAAATAATATTGCGTTATTAATATCATCTATATCGAAGGATAGAGTCATTATGATACTTTCTACCGAAGTTAATATGAGAGACAACTGTGACATTTATTCTAATTTATCAGTAGTTTGACTTAACTTTTCGAATGCATGTTCTATAGTTATTGCTACTTTGGTTCTACTGCGGATCTCCTCATTTCTGATTCGATCTCGCAGGGAAACTCCAAGCATAGCTCTCTCCATCGCCCTCTGAGTGACCTTGAGCCTTCTGATAAGGCCTATAGTGAGCGACCACACACTGGTCAAAGACTTTCATCTTGAGACATTGCGGGATATCGGACGAGAAGATATGTCGTAGCTTCCCGAACGCTGCCCAACTGAGTTGAATTTGACGATTGACTTCCTTCTCGAAGTTGGACCTTCCTAATTGGACTACTTGTCCCAGGTAGGTATACTTGTCGACAACTTCGAGCGTAGAGTTCCCAACCTGAATAGGAGCAGGTACAACATTGACGTTCGACATGATTTTCGTCTTGTCCATGTTCATCTTAAGACCTACTTGTTGGGAGACTCTACAGAGGCCAACGAGCATTGTGCCTAGGTCTTCCATGGTCTCAGCCATGACTACGATATCGTCTGCGAATCGAAGGTGAGTGATGTACTCGCCGTTGATGTTGATGCCGAGTCCATTCCAGTCCAAAAGCTTGAAAACATCCTCCAGCGCAGTGGTAAACAGTTTTGGGGATATGACATCCCCCTGTCTCACCCCTCGCTGGAGTTGAATAGGTTTCCAACTCTGGTCCTGGAGCTGGACTGACATAGTGGCGTTTTCATACAAACACTTCAGCACTTCGATATATCGGTAGTCAATCCGGCACCGTTGGAGAAACTGTAGCACCGCCCAGGTTTCGATCGAATCGAAGGCTTTCTCATAGTCCACAAACGCCAAACATAGGGGCTGGTTATACTCCTCGGACTTCTGTATAACCTGTCGCAGCGTATGTATGTTGTCTATGGTACTATAGCCTTTACAGAAACCAGCTTGTTCGGGAGGCTGGAAGTCGTCTAGCTTGCTCTCGAGACTATTCGTGATGAACCTCGAAAACAGCTTGTAGACGTGGCTCAGAAGTGTGATGGGTGTGTAGTTCTTTAAGAGGGTTTTATCCACTTTCTTAAAGAAAAGCACCACCACATCTCTGTGCCACGCCTGTGGCGATTTACCCTCGAGAATGACGGAATTAAATAGCTTCCGAAGGGCTTCTCTAGCGGGTGCACCGCCGGCCTTCAGAAGCTCGCTCGTAATTCCATCATCACCCGGCGCCTTGTTGTTTTTGAGCTGTTTGAGAGCCACACTAATCTCGTGCATGCTGACGTGCGGGATATCTTCGGTATAGTGTCGGGTCAATCCAGCTCTAGGGTCTGACGCTGGAGTGCTTGCGGGTTGTTGCGTTGTCGTGTATAGCTGTCCATAGAACCTTTCGATCTCCTCCAACTGCTCAGGCTTGGACGATACGATTCTGCCATCCTCTGTCTTCAGCTTTGTCAGCTGACTCTGCCCAACAGACAGATCTCTCTGGAACACTTTGGATCCCTTATTCTGCTCGATCGCCTCACGAACACATTTTGTGTTGTATTGGCGGAGATCGCGAGTCAGAGACTTAGAGATCTGTCTGTTGAGGTGCCGATATTTCGGCATGTCATCGGAAGATAGCAGAACCATCTTGCGCCTTTCCTCTAACAGCTCGAGGGTCGGACCCGAGAACTTGTTGGTTCTCTTGCTTTTCTGGGGCTTATAGAATTTAACCCTTTGTTGTATGGACAGCATCCACGAACCCGTTATTAATAATTCTTCAACTGATTTAGACTTGACATTAGAACATTTTTCATTTTTGGTCATGAACCAACTTGATAGAGGCGAATCTTTCGATGAACTAGGAACACTGCTACCGATGGACCTTACGGTCGAAATAGTACGTAAAAACTGTTTATCACCGTTATCAATGCGGTTCAAACCCGAAATAGTACGCAACGCCGATTTAGACTCAGTGGAATTAGAATTAATGAAATTATTTTAATTAGAAATAGGACTCGTTTTACTAGAAACAGTGGATTTAGTAGTAGAATTATTATTTTTAGAAATAGCACTATACGGTTTAGAGACAGTGGATTTAGAAATAGTAGTATTTGAAACAGTGGATTTGGAAATAGTAGACTTATTATTAGAAACAGTGGATTTGGTATTAGGACTAGAATTTACAGTACCTAGACTGTGGGACTTGCAACGGTACTGGTTTGCAAACCCAGCACCTAGTTTAAAGAGTTAGTACTGTTTTCTATTTCCAGGATCTTTGGAGGCGATGATTTTTCGGATGCCGACTCTATGAAGTTTTGTTGAAAATTCCTAGAGTTATTCGGCAAGTTATTAGTATGTGAATTGTTATTAAATGTCCTAGAATTATTATATTGGCGTTTACGACATTGCGAAATATCATGGCCTATATTCTTACAATACCTACAAATGACCGGTGTTGTATTATACCGAGAACTGTGGAAAGAATTATTTTGCATACGCGGCTGATATTGCAAGCGCGGTGTAGACTCTAAATGACCTGATATGTTACAAAATTTACATAACTTTGATTTTAAAATAGAACTTTTGCCAAAATTAAGAATTTTCTCTTCCTCGAATGCAATGTTTACTGCTTCATTTAGAGGCCGAGGGTTTCTGCATCGTACAATATTACAAAGAGCCGAATGTAATCCCAAAGTAAATGTATATAATGCTAGATCTTCTATCATAGCAATACGACCCGCTAATTCTTTCTTTAAGGAATCAGAGTTATGGATTTCGGACTGCAGAGAAGTGAGGCATGTATCTACTCTTAAGGCGTATTGTGCAACTGTCTCATTGAGTAGTTGTTTGCATGACTGAAGTTCTAATAATAGATGATTGTAATGTTTTCTCACACCAAAATTTTGTTTGAGAAAATCTTAAATCTCAAAGGTCTCAAATATTTTATTTGAACATGCAACCTGTGCTTTACCGGTTAATTTCTTTGACAGTATAAACTTTATTAAAATGGCTTTCTGAGATTCCGAAGCGAGATCTAAAGCGTTTTTACAGTTAGTTAAAAACCTGGGGAGAGTTTCTCTTTCTCCGCTATACGGGTGAACAAAATCACATAAAACTTTAAGTGGAACTTGTTCTGAAAGTAATACTTGAGACCTTTCAGTTTTCGACATATTAGGTATTTAGGATTAACGTGAATAGGAAATTTACTCAAATTGGTAAGTGGCAATAACAATGAACAAAATATAGTACTCACAGGCAAATCACGCACTGGACGAACATAATCGGCAGCGGCGAGCAGTTGAAGAAACCTCTTGAACTATGACGATGGAGTCGGCCTTGACTGGCCGATGCTGTCAGCGGTAACGATCTTCTTACGGCAGGCGAGAGGTCACGGTGAGATGTGGGCAGCACACCGTCCACGAGACGATGCGTCGGTTGGCGAGGTGCTGCGAGCACGGCGAGCGGAACAGGACCCAATACGGCGATATGAGCCCTCGACACGGCGAGATACGGCGAGATTCGGCGAGATACGGTGAGATACGGCGAAATACGGCAAGATACGGCGAGATACGGCGAGCTACAGCGAGACGCAGCGAGATACAGCGAGACTCAGCGAGATATAGCGAGACTCAGCTAGGTACAGAGAGACGCAGCGAGATACAGCGAGACTCAGCGAGATACAGCGAGACTCAGCTAGGTACAGCGAGATCCAGACAGTTGTACTTCATCTGGATTGAACCGAAACGCTGCGATTTGTGGGCACTGGTTGACCTTATTTCGTGGAATATCGGACTTATCGAATTTGTATAAACTTACCCGACTATCCCACTTCTGACACCACTGTTACAGGGCAGGTCTTAAATGGCTTTTTAAAAAAACTCAAAGGCCAAAAACAGACTAATTTAACCTCTTGTATGCCGGAATACCAGACACAATTAAAAAGCTATTGTGTCTCGCGTAGATCTGCGTTCCGGCATACAAGGGGTTAATGAAAGAAAATGACTGAAAATTGAATTAACAAAAAACCTAGTGCCCACAACGAAGTCTGTAATAAGAATGTCTTTACCGGAATCGAATAATAATGCATGGATCAGTTTCAATGACGTATACCGCTCAATGCCTACTGCTGATCTAAGCATTATTATTTTATATGTACTTCATATATATTAAATACTAGAGGACGCCAGCAGTTACGCCTGCAATTTTTTTTTAATTTACCCGTTTTGTCTGATCCCGTGGGAATTTCGGGAAATCCCGTCTTAGTGCACCTCTACGGTCACCAAAGAACATACATACCAAATTTCAGCTTCCTGCGTCCAAGAGTTTCGGCTGTAGCGTGTCTGTCAGTCAGTCAGTAACGCAATAATTTTATATATTAAGATTATAAGAAGTACCCACGGTGAAGCTAAGCGAGATCCCGGGAGTGGTCGCTCCGCGTGGGCTTGACGGAGACCTGCGCAGGATGCGTCCAAAGGTGCGGATGCGGGGGACAGTTCTTTCTTTCCCTTGCAGTCGGGCGCGGTCGCAGGAGGAGAGGCGTGTTGCGTTTCCGCGCGCCCTATCTCCTGTGACCAACTGGGGGCGCACCATTTGTTGCGTCGCGGTGGTGCCGCAGAGGAAGAGGAGATGCGGTGTTGTCAGGTTGCCGTCCTCCCTATCCTCTACGGCCGTTTTAGTGCCTGTGGACGGTGTCTCACGGGTGATTGGTTTGTAGGTGGTGAGCCAGACTCAATCACTCGCCGATCAAAAAAGGAAGAAAATCAGGTTTTACTTACAAATGAAAACACTTTTAGAATAGTACACTTCACAATATAATTGCCTATATAGGTAAATACAATGCAGCTACTTTAAAACTAAGATTTACTTATTGAGAACATGAGTAAATTCAGGGCGTGGTCCAACAAGTATATTTGGTGTTCACTGGTGTTCCGAAGGCCAGGGTCTTGATAGGAAGAAGACTTATCTGATGGCCGTGAGCTGGAGCAAAAGGGCCGATTGAACAGCGTCGCACGCTTATATATGGCGTGCGGGGGCGCGCGGGGAGAGGCGCTCCCACTTTCGTTCGACGTCACAGTTCAGACGGAGGGGCACGACGTCACACACCCCCCTCTTTAGGGCAGAATTTTTCCTAGGGAAAATTCTCTGGGCTAGCAGCTAGTTGAGGATTGCCTGTAATCAAGTAGTGGAAGTGGTGTCAGTATTTTAAGTAAACAACCAAACTTACATAACTACATTAGCTATAAATATAATATATTACCCACAATACGCATGCAACAACTGCCTTATGATAAACTAACACACCCGTCATCCATAAAGCCGCCACACACTACATAAGTGCTTAGGCCATAACATAACAACAGAATATGAGAGACAACCATTAAAGGCGTGAAGCGCTTAGAGTAATACACGAGATAAAAGGGACGTCATTAAGAATGAGTTACAGGTAAGAGAAGTTACGTCTAGCCCTACGAATTATTGTTCTTGGGGTGCTGGGTTCGGCACCTTGACCACTAGATAAACAAAATACTAAGTCATAGTTAGGTATAACAAACAGAATTTATACAAAAGTTAAACAAAAATAAATTCAAGTTGCAGACTACAAACTGACTACTGAATTACAAAAGAACAACAAAATACATAATTATTTTGCTCAATTTAATTACAAAGACCACGATTGTCCAAGATGAATGAACACACTATTAAAGTAAACAATGATGAATCATAAGTTCGGTATCTATCTACCAGCGTGTCACTGAGTGAGCGCGTGTGCATCGCAATAACAAACTAGATATATTTTAATTAGATAAGTACTATTTGACTGTTCCGAGTTCGCGACGCCCGGTCAATCACACACAATATTGCTTTATAAAAGTACCTATAATAGCAATTCGATTATAAAATCGATACAAAATTATGAACAACAACAATAAAAAGAACTTCAGAACAAAGCACAGCGAAAAAAATAATACGTCAACAAAGTAGACATTAAAATAAATAAACTTCCAGAAAAGACCACAAACGAGAATCGAACTTGTATACTCGGCTGACAGTGACCTTTTAACCACTGATCCACAGGGTAAAAAAACAATATATTTAGTTTATGGTAAGACTTTTTAAAACAATGTTCAACACAACATTTGGGTACATAACTGCGCAGCAATTTTAAAAAAATAGTGTATTTTACGAGAAAAAAATTTTAGCTACCCACAACAAGAAATATTAATTTATAGTAGACACTACTACAAACGGTAACATAAATTAGAGAACATTCGTTTGGAAAAATAAACAATGTATAGGTTATAAGTATTCTTTTTTTTATTTTATGTAATTATATGTAGGTATCTTTAAATCTTTTATATGCCATTCGCCAAGTGGTTTAACATTCATAACATTTAGTTTTGAAGAATTCTACCGGATTAGGGCGAAGATTATAAAATAAACAATTGCGTTGATGAGCCGACAACAGAGCTGAGTGTACCTTCTCGAGAATAGAAGATAAATAGTTCAACGATTCGGCATAAACTTCACATGGCTCATGCACCATATTGGAATTGAATTCCATGTCAATATACTGAGATCCAAAATATCCTTCAATTGTGTTTATGCACAATGTGAGGCGTAGGTATACAATGGCGTATAATTTACATTTAGAACATTTTATTTCGACATTAGATTTCAAAATTAGTGCCAAAAAATATTAACTTTGTTTATTATAAGAAAGATTGTGGATGTAGTAACATGCACAAAAACAACACATTTTATTTTATCACTTTGTTATTAAAGTTTATGTAGGTATTTATGTATGTTCAACAAACATTTTAAAACAACAAATAGGCATTTATATAGTGAAGGTATTTATGAGCGATAACTCATCGCACGAGTTTATGTAGGTATTTTACAACGAATGCCCGACACCTGGCAATTAGTGATTACGCGCAACGCGTTAGAATAATATAACACATAAAGAGTTGACCAACAGTGGGCAAAAGATACTGGGTTCTCCAGTAGTGACCCAAAAAGAAAAAAAATATATATACACATATTATATTATTATATACACTAAGGTCAGACAGAATGACCATCATACGCTAAAATTATTTAGTAAGTGTGGGTTAAAATCTTATATAAAACGACTTAACCCAGTTTTTTAAACACACATTTTTTGTTTATTAAATCACACAATTTATTGTTATTACCTGATAGACAACAACATAAGTAGGGTTACCTAGGAACCCTTTTAACACCAAAAACCTTTAGTCGGAACTTGATAGTTTAAAATGAAATGCCAAGAATCGTTAGTAGAACTTGAACATTTTAAGAACGAGTCTTCACCACGTTAGTATTGTAGTGAAAACAGGTATAGAACAACAAAAATATCAGGTCAAAACACTAAAAGACAACAAAAATCATCGATAAATCGACGCAACCACAGCGGTCATTCAACGATAGAACTCCAACGTAAGGCGTTGTTGGTATAAACAACAGACTCCATTACACTTTTAGCCCGACAATGCCCGTTCTTCACAGCAAGAAGAACAGAGAAATATAGCATTCATCTCTTGTTTAGCAAGAGCAAAAGTACCATTAGGAAAACGCAAAACAGAGCACATACATCATCAGCATCAGGTAGAAAACAGCACCCAATCTTCTCCCATTTAGTAAGAGAAGGAGACCATTATATAAATGGCAAAACAGAGCACCATCGGAATCCGACAGCAAAAAGCATACATGCGCATTTAGCTGCATCCATACGCATTTAGTAGCATCCGTACAGATATCACATAGCAAATAGGGTCAACACACGGCTAGTAGACGCCGCGTGGACTACGAAGCACTTAGAATTATCTGGTCAAAACAGCAGCAAAAAAACAGCCGATCAAAGGCTAGCAGAGGCTAGAATAGAATAGCCTTTCCCAAAGCTACCAACTCAGCAAACCAACAGCAATAGAAAGAAATAGAAAATTAACTTTAGAGGTTAATTCATTGATTAATTACTTTTACAGGTAAATTATTTAGTTATTTATTATTTATGTACCTTCATTAATGATATAAAGATGCGAGATTTTGAGCAAAGTTATTTGTATATAGCATTTATTTAAGAAAGAGTTTAGTAAAGACTTTAAAAACTTCTTTAATGCTATTTTACAGTTTAATTTACACAATCGCATGAGACAAAATATAACAGAGAAACGAACCCATGAAGAATAATGGCAAAAAAAATTATAATAAATTACACTGCAATGTTCACTAAAATTACACACATGCCTACTAGTGAAAGAAAATAAAGTGCGTAATTGCGTATTGTAGGAAGAGAATGTAGTAAAATGTAAAATGCGTCCAAGAGAAATTGAAATTGTTGGTAGATAAAACACGTGGCTTCGTTGAGCCGGCGCGGCGCGGCGTCGCTCGTACGCCAAGCGGCCGAGAATAAAATAGGTAATTACGTTTGATAACATTGCGCGATGCAATTTATCTAGCAGATAGTTCAATTAAACATATAATTAGTTAGAAAATACAATTAAGCAGCTTGTGGCTGACAAGAAAAATATAGGTTACTCCTGGACGAATTTAACACATTAAAATACACAAAAATATATAAAAATACAGAAAAAAATACCACTCACCTTCGGAACACCAATTTAGCTATAAAAAGAAATCCTATTGGGCGCCAGTGTCTCACGGGTGATTGGTTTGTAGGTGGTGAGCCAGACTCAATCACTCGCCGATCAAAAAAAGGAAGAAAATCAGGTTTTACTTACAAATGAAAACACTTTTAGAATAGTACACTTCACAATATAATTGCCTATATAGGTAAATACAATGCAGCTACTTTAAAACTAAGATTTACTAATTGAGAACATGAGTAAATTCAGGGCGTGGTCCGACAAGTATATTTGGTGTTCACTGGTGTTCACTGGTGTTCTGAAGGCCAGGGTCTTGATAGGAAGAAGACTTATCTGATGGCCGTGAGCTGGAGCAAAAGGGCCGATTGAACAGCGTCGCACGCTTAAATATAGCGTGCGGGGGCGCGCGGGCAGAGGCGCTCCCACTTTCGTTCGACGTCACAGTTCAGACGGAGGGGCACGACGTCACAACGGCGAGCACTGGGGCTGCTCCCCGTCCGCCAAAAGGCAAGGAGGCGGCGTAGTGTCCGCGCCGCCTCCCAAGTCATAACGAGACGGGGCCCGCCAACACCAACGGCTGGCCAATCCCGGGTGGCGTCACGGAAAAGTATGCTATCCACGAATCTCGTGACCCCGCCACTACACGGGAACCGTAGGGACACCGTGGTGGTTTTAGTGGGTATATAGGGGATATCCTTCACACACCTCCTCCGCCAGTCACAAGCCCGGCCGAACACACTCTGGCCGGGTTGGCGTCGAGTTGAGATGGCTCATAAAGAGAGTTTCCACCGTAGTGAATAAAAAAAAGGCAAACTTCTTCCTATCTCCGCGAATCGATATTCTTTGAATCAGATAAGAATTAGATTCAAAGGGTAAGGTTTGCTTTCTTTCTACTCCATTCTTAGTTTACAAGATCCTGTAAGAGATAGCGAATCGGAAGCGAAATATGAAAGGACCGAGTGCTCAGAGCGTTGAATAAACTTTTAGAACATGTGATCACAGCTGACAACATAAACCAATTAAAGAGCGGACTGGACAAATACTTAGCTGCAAATGAAAACCAGTAGAAATTACGAGATACAGCTGTCTCAACTGCCTGTCTGATTAAATATAACAATAATAATCTTCTCCGGCCTATATTTGTTGTGTATGCGTTGGTATAGAATGTATTGATTAGAGCACCCAGAGTACGCCGGTGTGCCGAGTCTCTTTGATAGAAGAACGTGGAACATTAATCACCCGTGCCACTACCATAGGCGCTTAACTCGACATCCAACAAAATATGTTTATTTAAATACGCCGCACTGTTTTTGTACAGAATCAGCAAAAAGTATAACATCAGAAACTTTTTGTGCGAATACTGATAACTGTTCAAAGTAAACCTTAGATTTTATGTCAGATAGAGTGAAATAAATGATTAAAAAAAAATTCGGGCAAGTGCGAGTCTGACTCGCGCACCGAGGGTTCCGTACGCATTTTACCTTATTTGAGGTTGAATTACGCTAGTCCTCTAAATCTGTATGAGCGCCCATACAACTTAGAGGACTATCTTAAATGGAGTCTACTATGTATGTTTGGGGACACCCTTAAATTTTCCACTTTTTTATTTTTTGTAATTTTTCCTTTATTTGTGCTGTAAGACCCTGCTTTTGGCCAAATTTCGTGATTCTAGTTCAACGGGAACTACCATATAGGTTTTCGACCCAAAACCTATAGGGTACTTACGGCTGACCTAGAATTGTCAATTTTGGTCAAAACCAAGGTCTTACAGCACAAGTAAAGGAAAAATTCCGAAAATTAAAAAAAGTTGAAAATTAAGGTTAATTTTGGTACTTACAAATTTTCGCAAGAATCTAATTTTGACCATATCTTTTTATTGGGTTGACCCAGGACCCTGATTTTCATACACCTAATAGCAACCATAGACCTTAATATCTGGTATAAATTTCAATTTGTTAGGTCCACCCGTTCCTGAGAAAATCGGTGGTGACACACGGACAGACAGACAGACAGACAGACAGACAGACAGACGGACAAGAAAGTGATCTTATAAGGGTTCCTTTTTTTACCTTGAGGTACGGAACCCTAAAAATAGAAAGATGTTTATGTTGGATTGGATAGAATGTTCCGATGGTTCCCGCCGCTTCTATTGTTGTGGGTATTACACGCAAAAGATCAAAATTTTTAAAACATGATAATTGTTCGAAGCGTGAAACTATTTTGTAGGTTATAACTTGATTCATAGCTGGATAATTCTTAAGGTCATGTAAATTATCTCTAGAACGATCAATTTATACTTAAAAGTATAATATTGTTACTCTACAACGCCATCCACAGCACCGAAGATAGGACAAGATGGCGCACAAAAGTTCAGGAGAAAGTAATTCGTAGAGGTCACGACCCACAGCATTGAGGACAAACGACTCAAGGAGTAGGAGAAGAACACTATGAAATTGAAACTAAATAACTTGATGTTTTTTGCCATCATTACGTTTAATAAGTTCAACGCAATAATGAATATAATACTAAAAAGTTATTATAATACTTAAAAGTTGACGACCGGTTGGCGCAGCGGAAGTGTAAGCGACTACCACGCCGAAGGTCGCGGGTTCGATTCCCGCTCAAGTCAAACATTTGTGTGCGTGAACATGGGTGTTTGTCTTGGTCTGAGTGTTTCTATGTATAATATGTATGTATTTACAAAAAAAAGTATCTATGTATGTTTATCCATTGTCTTGTACCCATAGGACAAGCTCTGCTTAGTTTGGGACTAGATGGTGTTGTGTGAATGTGGTAGAATATTATTTATTTATTTAAATAAGTCGGTAAGAGGAAGAATAAAACGCACTAAAAACCACGATCGCAGTTAGGCTTGGATCAATTAGGAGAGTACCTACTATAACGTGACAAAGGAGCATACGTCCCTTGTGGTCAATAATTACTAAGACTACAGAACAAAAGGCAGACGAAGCGCGCGGAACACTTGCGTGAGGCCACTAAAGCGAATACAAAATTGAAAAGCGAATACAAACTCGGCTCAGTGCGCTGCGAAGCATCGCACAGTTCACATGCCACGATCAATCCAGCTTTTAAATTCATAAAATGCCGTCTTGCGTTTTTAAGCATTGTAAAAGTTGTTTCCAAAAGCAAAAACGGGAAGATGGAATATATTTTTACAGATAACTATGGATTATTTGACTGTTTTATAATATTATTTCGATAAAATTCGTATTTCTGCAGAAAATATGTAAGTGTTGCCAGTTTACGTCGACGCCGTTCTCCCTGAATTAGGGAAAATGCACTTGTCAATTGATTATGTAATAATGATGGTCATGTTAATGAAAAATACACTAACGTAATGTAAAAGTATATTGTAGATTATCTTACTTCTTATAAAATATAGTAATTGAATTTCCATTAGTATATACATTGTTTTGAGTTCGATCCCCAAACGATCCAAATATTCGTGTACACATGGCTCCTCGTCAAGCTTTATACACTTTGAGCTTTGTACCGTTCTTATGGCGTAGGGAATAAGTATCAAAATCGTACTGCAACTGTTTAGCTTGACTTTGCGCCGTGTGTACATTAAGTACAGAAACAGAAATCATTGATTGCAGCCATTATTTATTTTTAATTGCAATTTTTTTTGGTTTTGATTTATGAATCATAATATTCATAATTTATTGTGTGCATGACAAAATGTTTATAGCTAATTAATATTTAGGACGCAAGCCTATTGCAATTAACCAAACATTTCCAGATACTATACTGAGAATATCTAAACAAAAAATAAACAACATATTCGCCGATCTAAGATCTGAACCCCATGATTGGTATTCGTAAATATATGTTGTTGGTATTATGTAAGTATTTTTTCTGGATCGAGGGTATTAATCACAAAACATAATCTATTTATTTCTCAATTTACGAATAAAATTAGTTAAAACTTAACTCAGTACTTACATTTAAGAAATGTATTTATAAAAGCATACATTAATGGTTTCTTTTATTTGAATCATTTTCACAACAGCATTACATATTAAAAGCTTTAATTAAATCCATGGTAAAAAAACCGCAAACGAATATAAAATATGTAATATTTTTATATTCGTTTGCAAAAACTATATGCAAGGTAGTGGGAGATTATTCATAATCTGGCAACTTTACACACACATAGGTGCGCGTGTCCGTACAGTGCCAGTCGCCAAATGTCACGCACACATAGCTGTCAACGTGCCTCACTTAGTCGGACGAATACGCTCCATCTGAGTCTTGTTAAATCTGTGAATAATTACCGTAACTATAGATGCCTGCAGATCTAAAGGCATCATGAATATATGTCCCATTCTGCGAATCGGTTACTACAAAGGACCAGAGAAATAATATTACTAATAAGAAATAATAAGGCTAATATCCTCTGGAAGACAAACGACTCAATAATAGAATTAGCAGATTTCGTAACATACGCAATATTTATTTATTTATTTATCTTTCTGTAAATAAGGGTCAGTGCACCATTTTCTGTATTCAAATGATGATCCGTTTAGTATCATAGCAAACAAAGAGCTTATTTTAGCATTACTACTTTTGTTCTGGTTGCCCTTTATGATGAAATTGCACATTGGACAGAATAATATGTGCTATTTATTGGCTTATTAAGTTATCGTTTCGGAATTGCGCCGAGTATCGAGGGTTCTAAATGGCTGTTATTGGTGCCAATTGTTATTTGCCATGCCCATTTTTATTCCAATTCAACTGCAGGGATGTAGAGGTTTAAACGTTGGTCTTGCCACTAACCGTGGTTCGATTCTCACCTCAGACTACACTTAGTATGATGAACCAATTGTTCTTCCAAATTGTTGTTTGGGTGTTCTTTGCATCCGTCGATTGAATGTTTGTAACGTCCCACGCGACACAGCTGCACAGTATTAATTTGCTAGTGCAAGAGGTGCTTATTGCAAGAAATAAGATTCATTTCAGTCTCAGTCTCCGCAACAAAATTTTACGTAGTGCAGAAAATGTATCTAATATATAATTTATGTAATTTTCAGAGACAAGAATAAATCTGTAAATCCTCGTTGGTCGCGCGGCATAAATGTGCGCGTGGGATTGGGAGGTCTCGGGTTCGATTCCCGGGTCGGGCAAAGTGTTATTGGGATTTTCCGTTAGGAAATTCTCAGTAGCAGCACGGAGTCTGGTAATGTGCCCGGTACGGCAATAGGCTCGCCCCCTATTACGTGGGACCTAAATAATTCATGGCGAAATGTGGGTGTAATATTACACCTCTGCCTACCCCTTCAGGGATACAGGCGTGAGACTATAAATGAATAAAATAAATAAATAAAATAAGAAAAAATAATTTACGGCGGCGGTAGCCCAGTGGTGTACGTAACGGACTGCCGAGACGTTGGTCTCGGGTTCGATCCCCAGGTACCTCGGGCACACACCTCTGACTTTTCGAAGTTATGTGTGTATTAAAAAATGTTAATTATCGCTCGCTTAATAATGTGCCCAATAGATGGCAATAGGCTCGCCCCCTATTACATTGGGACCGAAACATATCTGGCGAAGTGTGGGTGTGTAATACACCTCTGCCTACCCCTTCGGGGATAAAAGGCGTGAAGATATGTATGTATATAAAATAAGACTAAATCTTTTGTTCTTGTAAGTACAAGTAATCTCTTGACATCGCCGGGATTTATACTGGGATAATGTTAGGGACAAAGATTTAAAACCTTCTCATGAATACAAAATGGGCTTATACAAAATATTCATACGACCCATCGTGATATATCGACGAAGTCTTAAAGGATATCACATAAAAATTATGTTTAAGAATTCTACATTTTAATAAGCTTAGATTTTATTGTTGTCACTTACATTTCTTGATCATTTCTAATTCACAAAATTGACCAAAATCCTTATTTAAGGCTATATTAACCCGTAACTATTCTTTTGTCTGAGACAGTTAGCCCTTTGATCAATTTCCTTAAAATTCAACCTTACTCGGCATAAAATGTTATTACATTTAGTCCACTTATTAAAAGCTATCAATGCGTAGCAGACTGGAAAACTTATGTAGTTATTTTCCCATCTGTGTAAAGTATCAGTTGGTATCAGTCTTACATTCTAATCTAAGCAAAGTTCAAGCCATCTTTACTTATGCATATTCCCTTCAGTTGTTTGTGCGTTATTAGTAATGAAACACAAAATATAAGGAATTAGAGATAGAAATTACAAATAACTATTGGAAGCGGCACAATTTGAAAATCTGATATCCCAAGGCATAGCTCACAAGTGATTATTAGACTACCACTTATTAGCTGAGATGCAGACTGCCCCATTTAGTGCAAAGGTTCGTCAAGAAAAACAAACGACGGCCTGCAATGGAAATTGATTAAATCAAATCCCACAGTAGCGTAAATTCCCAAATCACATTAACTGTCCAGAGCAAAATAAGAAACGAATCAACAACGCGTGAGGGTATTCCAAGATTGATAGCTGGTTCGTGTCGCCTCAAATTGCCTGACTCGCCCCACTCGTCCCACTCGTCCGCTCGTCTCAATCGCATTGCTTGTCCCACACCCGTTGCATGAGGCAGCTTTACCTATATGTAGAATTAATGGTCCAGAGACACTCGTTTCCGAGTAAACATTGTTTTATTTGTCTAGGGATCCAGGCTAAACTGAAACTGTGTGCTCTTATTTGTACGGATATTATAAAGCATGTACTGTACGCTACGTTGTTACTTTAAAATTGTTGAATCGAATTTGATGAATCAAAGTAAAGAGATGCATTAGAATAATTTAGAACATTTTGTTGCAAAATTTACAACACAATGTTGGTATACAAAAAATGGATTTTTATATTTTGATCTTTGATTTAATGTCAACTTTCTTTTGCTAGAGCTAGCACTGTATAAAAAACCTGAGGAAGGTTATTACGTTCGCTAGAAATAAGAATAAGAATTTGAAATGAAGTATTTACATTTAGCCTAAATTTACTACTGTACTTCGCCCGTGACTTTGCCCTGGGTGTACAAGCTATATTACTGCAGACTTTTACCAACATGCGTTCAGTACTTTAAGCGTTAAATAGTAAAAGAAAGATTTGTAAAAGCAGTAAATTAATATCTGCCGATCTCATCACAAATTTAATAGAGTAACCACATAATGTAAATTACAATCCAGTTTACAGTTATAAATATTAAGCCGCATCAAACTTCATATCTGAAACTATTAACTCACACTAATACACATGCGTGTAGGCATGTTGACAACGCTTTTGAACAATGTTCCCGCGGACACTGTCGTATTTGATGTGGCGTGCTGAGTAACTTGAACTATGTTTCATTTAGAATGTGTGAAACTGTATGCTATGTTAGAAGGTATTTGTAACAATAATATAAAGCTGAGGTGTTTGACTTTATGTTACCAAACAGTCACTTTTGTAAGCATCGTTGATACAGTATTTAAAAGAGTAGATAATAATAAGTAATAATTCTCGTCAGAGTCGCATGATAAAGTTGAAAGTTGTATGCACATAATTATTTTGACTGTCAATTTGCGAGAGGTAAAATTTTCATTATCATCATCAGACTTGTTTTTAGTCTGTCCCACAGCCATAACGCTGGACTTCTCGTTGTAGGACGAGTAGAGCGATTAAGCCTTGCTCACTAATAAATACATATACATTTATAGATATCTAAGTATGTCCTAATTTTAAGAATGTTGTGCATGTCTCTCATTGGTATAAGCATATAACTTTGTCTAATTTGTGAATTATTTGTAATTGTTTATGTTTATTCTGTTGAAATGCCTTTGTAATAAATAAATAGTCTCCAACGACATACTGGCCAATTGCGGATTAGCAGACTTCACATTTAGGTATTATGACAACATGATCGCGAACTCTCAGACATGCAGGTCTCCACGACATTTTCATTCACCGATAAGCAAGCAACATAAAATTTGCAATTTTGAAAAGTCTGCGTTGCGCAACATGGTTTTGAACTCAATATAAACATGATAGTCTATTAAAGTAAATTTTACATATCTTACCATAAAAAAGACATAATCATGACTTCTATCTTCTTAATCAACACATACGTCATGTCTTCATTTGATAAGTTTTTGCTAAGAAGTGAACCGTGTAAGGGACCGTACTGAGGGTAAAAAGCAGGGTAACATAAACAATTGACTTAAGGTCAAGATTGGGTTGGTTGGTAAGGTCAAGAAAACGCTGTGGGTTTCACATATGTTAAATATTAGTTAATTTTTTTTTTTAATAAATATATGTGTGTAACTGTTTGTTTTCCCCGAAATAAATAAATAAATTGGGTAACGTCTAATTTATAGAAGCCTTTGGCTGCCGCCACACAGACGTTATTACTTACTTCTACGTATAATTTATTCCTTACGAACAAAATTGAGTAATAACTCTTTCCATTGTAAATGAGCTTGTTTTGGCTTAGATTTTACTGCCGATTGTGTAGTCGTATTTGGATAATCATCACCCCCGCCTAATGTTATCCACACTGATCATGAGCTGCCCGCATTCGTCCACTTCTCGCGATCTCAAAAAGATCGTCGGTTTACACTCCGGAGAGCCTATGCCCGCTCGTCAACCGGTGCGTGGACTCTCAAACCTTCGTTCTTCCGTAGAAAACAAACATTTTACGGTAATATTATAATCCGAAAAAATGTCTCGATAAACTGCAATGGTCTTATATATGGTCCACCACTCTGACTGAGAAATGAAAAATGTCATGAAGTAATAACTTGAAGGCGGTTATAAATCGACCATTTCAGTAACAATAAAATTGCATGAAACCTATATAAGATTCTAATGCATAATCACTGTTATTCGTCATACTTCACTCCTTAGCCCTGAGAATTAAGAGGCTCAAATAAAAATTACTACATCACTTTGTAAGATAACAAACTTCTACAAAATAATTTAATTTCTTATCAAAATTATAATTATAAAATAAGAATGTTATTCTTAATGGTATAGTCAACCCCTTTTTGAAATTATAACTATCTTAGTTAATAATAAATCAAATCAATAAACAAACGTTATTTATCTTTAACGAACTTAATAAGTGAACTTTAATTATTATTTTATTATTTTTGCTCACGCTCGAGCATTGTCAATAAAATAGCTTTTATTTAATATTGAAAACTTTTAAATTGTATTTTTATTTTATTTAATACTTGGCAGCGATAGCCTAGTGGAGCACCAACAGACTGCCATGCAGAGGGTATCGGGTTCGAATCCACGGCGCGCACCAATGACTTTTCGCAGTAATGTACGTATTGAATTGTGAATTATCGCTTGTCCCTTGCCTCGGAGAGCACGTTTGGCCATCGGTCCCGGTTGTCATGAAGATATTTGACAATCGTTATGTGGGCGCAGTGGAGAAGGCTAGGAAATTAGTTACTTACTGGAACGGAGTAATGGAGTTTGCTTAGGGTGTTTTCTTCGATAGCTTGAAGCGGAGCAGTGCTGTATTCCTAAGTCTTAGAAGCTGGTAAGCCACTCACAAAGTCAGTTTGCACACACACGACACTTTTGAGTACGTGAGTTTTTGAGAACTTTTTTGGCGTAGCGGCGAGCGCGGACACGCGCTTCAGGGTGCGAATTTCGAACGACACTTATTGAAGCAGGGTGGGTATGCGCGGGAGTAAGGAGAGAGTATTGCGGGATTTTGATTGACCCTCGCAGTCGCGTGTTAGAAAATAATGAATTTGAGTGAATTGTTGAGTGAGGTGATTATGAATGTTGCTATATTAATAATATTTATTTTTATTTTGTGCATGTGATAGATTTGTTGAAATATATTGTAAAGATATTCTAAAATATATCAAAGTTAGCACGTCTAAAGTATGTGTGTCCCGTTTGTAAGTACCTTTTTATCATCCCAGCAAAAGCTCGGATATCAAACTGTTATAAATCTGGCTAGAATTTATATCATTGTTATTTCTACGTCGAGTTTCAGGTTAAGTTACTCTAACAAGATATAACCATATATATGTTTCTATAAAATGTTAAAACAATTATATTTTAAGTATAAAATGTATTTTGAATTAGTTTTGTAATAAAACATTGTATTTCAATCTGCACGTGGCGACGAAACGTCATATCCCTACTTGGTGAGTTGTTTGTTCACTAGTATAAAAGTCAGAACGCTACGGAGCGACACTCAGTTGTCTCCCGGCAGTCGAAGTGTGAACATCAGACGAACAAGTGTTGCCAATTCTAAAATAGACAAATTGGTTTGACGTTTTGGCATTTGACACTGTCAATCGGGTAAATAGAGTATAAAGACAAGTGTGAACAGACTCTGTTCAGTTTCGCTCCGGCAACGGCTTACTAAGGTACGATATAATTCTGACTATTATATTAATGTGTTTCACGATTCTATATTGCTTCTGTGGTGTCATTTAGAGTATTGTCAATAGAAATAATGCAGAAGCAATGTAATATAGCGTAGCTATTGTATAATTGATATTGTGGGTGGTTTTGTCAGTTGTGAGATGTTATAAGTTTAGAACTTGGAATATCATATAATAGAATCGATTTACATGCTGTGAAACAAGCCATATCAATTATTATGTACCTTTGGTGAATATTAAAGTGGTAAATATTGAATATATATACAATTTGATATATTGAACTACCCACAACTTTGCTACCCAATATAATAAATATGATATAGTTTGTACTGCTTTTATAAACAATTACTATTAAAAGAATAGCCAAGAGTGGTGGTAAATGTAAATGTAGCTTTATCTAAGATATATTCTTGTGATAAACTGAATAAATGAAAGTAAGAATTGATAGTTGTCTATTTTATTTTTCAAACCATTGACAAATGACTAACATACTATATATAGGCCATATACCTTGTATCTTTACATATATACGAGTACCTAATAACCCTTCTATTACGTGCTTGATTGTATGCCTTTCTTTATATAAATATATTAAATTTAATTACATATTTATCTAATTTGATTATGGTGCAGACAACTTCCCCGGCCTAGAGGTTTCCTCTAAACTAATAATTTAATTAAAAAATAAGATATTAAGTGAGTAATATAAAATTTGAGAGTAGATAATTATAAAGTTAGAGCCAGAGAATTTTATTGAGAAGGTAACGGACAAACCCGAACTACTGGCCTTATAAAAGAACCAGTCGTGGTCTTTACTTTAACGGTTCGAATAATTTAGTCTTTTCCAAGATAAAGCGCATCTACTATAGGTACCTAGAGGCCAACAGAGAGGATGAGAGTTATTATCTTTAATTACGACTATAGTACCTAATTCGATAGGTTTTGAGGGCGAGTTTCATTTTCTTTCTTGTAAAGAAGTGAGATATTCTTCGTTCCAATCCAACGTTGCCAAAATGAATGCGTGATTTTATTGATTAATTGATAGCGTGATAAAAGATTATCAGCGATGTCAGTAACATCTTCAGCGGGTAAGAATTTGAGCGGAGTTATATTTAAAAAGTGATTAGGCGTTAATGCAGAAATATCGGAAGGGCCCGAGCTTGAAACACATAGAGGTCGACAATTTAATAGATTTTTCATTTGAACAAGCACAGTACAAAATTCTACGTAAGTGAGTATTTGAGAACCTATACCTTTAAAAACATGAGTTTTGACACAACGAATACTTATTTCGCTGAGTCCGTTAAAATGCGGGCCATAAGGCGGACTATTATTTATTTATTTATTATATACTTTGCTGTACACCTATAAAATTATTACAAAGTAGAAACTTAGACTATAACAATAGTACAGTGGGCGGCCTTATCACTAAAAGCGATTTCTCCCAGGCAACCTTTGGATGGATATGGTTTGCAGAGGAAAATAATGGTGGTTGTAGGCGTACCAAGTAGATACATATAAATAGATATTTATATTATATACATAAATACATGATAATATTACATCAATACTTATATTCGAAAATTTTAATTATAATTTTCTAATAGATGTGTCCGTGTTTTTATTATCTTCTCATATGATGCGCCCCGGTTTTTCGCCCCTAGAAGGGGCTGTGGTAACATAGTAACTTAATGAATGTGTAGATTCTTGGAGCTACACGCCTTCGTCACCGTCTGCCTTATAGATGGTCGGCTACAATGAATCACATCTATCCGTGACTCGGAGAGCACGTAACACCGTTGGTCTCGGAATATCTCATGACAAGGTTAACGGCAGTTACTTTGCCAATATTCTGTCAAGTATCGTTAGATTAGGGCAAGACCCTGGCATAAGTTTTGCATGGAAACGGATTGATAATAGGATGATGATATTAAAAAGTAATAGTGTCCGTGTGGTGACGGATTAAGAATACGGAATGTCACCACCCCATATCATCCCATGGGTGTCGTAAGAGCCGACAGAGGGAGCATATTATACAGAGAACAGCACTGTAAGAGAAGGAAAACTTGATACAAACCCTATACCAACCAGTTTGGCCAGCGTAGGCCAATTCCTCCTTTCAAAGGAGAGGCCTAGTCCAGCAGTGGATTGTTAAAGGCTGATGATGATGAATATATGTGTACCTATGAAACTAAACATATATATATATATATATGTTTAGATATATATATATATATATATATATATATATATATATAGATATATATATATATATATATATATACATACATCTAAATAATCATACTATAATATATAATAACGCGATTTATAATGATATAAATTATTATAGTAGGATGATAGCTTAACCTACAAGGACAGATAGTGTTCCTTTACCATCGCTTTAAATTTCGTAACTGTCTGAGCCTGTCTAATAGGTAGCGGTAGAGCATTCCACAAACGAACGGCAGGAACAGTAAAGGACTTATCAAAAAATCTTGTGGAATGTCCCGGCATTTTCAGTTTTAAACTTTCTGATGACCTCAAAAACTTATTATGTGTATCATGTAGGTACTCAAATCGACTTTTAAGATAGGAAAGACTTGAAAGGTTAAACAATACATTGTACAGTAAAGTAAGAATGTGAGCATTCCGGCGATGACATATGGGTAACCACTTGAGTTGCGTTCGAAATTGTGAAACATGATCATATTTGCGTAATCCAAATATGAATCGTATACAGACATTTTGGAGGCGCTCAAGTTTGTCAAGTTGGTTTTCGGCGAGATCTAGATAGCTGACATCCGCATAATCGATAATGGGTAAAAGAATCGAGTTGGCAAGCGCAATTTTGGTGGCAGTGGGGAGAAATTTCCTCAATCTTCTCAGTGAGCCTGCTGAAGCGAACACTTTTCGACTTACTTCTTGGATCTGTAGTCCCACTTCTTTGATCTGTAGTCCCCAAGTAAGAGCAGAGTCGATCGTAACACCCTAATTCTTGGCCTTGTCCTGGATTTGAAGTGTGGTACCATCAAATACAATATCAGGGAGCTGCGACCAGTTTACTTTTGACACAAATTTGGGGCTACCAACAATAGTAACCTGCGTTTTAGAAGGGTTAACTTTCAGCCCAAATGCCCAAATTAGCTCCAACTGCAAATTTGTGCCAGGTCACTATTAATTACATTAATGGACTGTATTATCTGCGCTAATGGTGACTGCGTATAGATCTGGAGATCATCTGCATAAAGGTGATAGGAAGAGCGAAGATTGTTAGAGATAGAATTTATAAAAACTGCGAAGAGTAATGGAGACAACACGCCACCCTGGGGCACACCAACAGTTATGTCACACCAAGCAGAAAATGTATCCTCAATGTGAATACGCTGTCGGCGGCCACACAGGTAACTACGAAGCCAATCAATCACTGTTGGAGATATGTTAAGAGAGCGAAGAACACCAACAAGAATCTCAAAGTCCAGTGTATTGAAGGCGTTACTGAAATCTAACAGTGCAAGAATAGTGAGCTTTCCGCCTTCCATACCGGACCTGATGTCATCCGTTATATTGACAAAGGATGTGACTGTACTATGACTCTGGTGGAAACCAGATTGGAAGGGATTAAGAAGATTATTTCTGTAGAGGAATGAATTTATTTGGTCATGGACGAGGCGTTCGAGGACTTTGGATAGGAATGGTAGTAAGGAGATGGGACGATAGTCGGCAAAGGATGAGGGATGACAGGTTTTTGGTATGAGAGTAATTTGGGCGTCCTTCCATATCGATGGAAATACCATACTGGACAAGGAATAATTAAGGATGTGGGAAATGATGGGTAGGATTATATCGAGGATAGGAAGGACCATATTACGGCTGACACAGTCACTACCAACTGCGTTGGAAGTGATTGAGATTATGCTCTTCTTAACATCACAATCAGAGACTTGATTAAAGACAAAAGGTGAATAACTAGGGGTTGGCAGAGATGAAAGATAGTCATTTGTGTGTGCCTTAGTAGTCCTGTCAAAATTGGACGAGGCAGAGAAATGTTGATTGAGCAAATTAATATTGAGGTGACTATGTTTAAAATGTACGCGATGTTCTGACAGTAACTGTTGACTAATATAATTAACTAGAGGACGCCAGCAGCTACGCCTGCATTTTTTAAAAATTTACCCGTTTTGGCCGATCCCGTGGGAATTTCGGAAAATCCCTTTTCAGTGCACCCTTACGGTCCCCATGGAACATGCATGCCAAATTTCAGCTTCCTACGCCCAATAGTTTCGGCTGTAGCGTGTCTGTCAGTCAGTCAGTAACGCAAAGATTTAATATATTAAGATATGCGATTTGGACTGTATAAGAGAAAAGA
Organism: Euclidia mi; assembly: GCA_944739405.2. Lineage (NCBI taxonomy): Eukaryota > Metazoa > Arthropoda > Insecta > Lepidoptera > Erebidae > Euclidia > Euclidia mi. Next base: position 29,083,382 of record OX123204.2, read on the forward strand.
TTTCGTTAAGATTTTGTTTTGCGCCTATGAAGTTGGTACCTCCGTCACTGTGTATTAGCGAAACAGGACCTCAGCGGGGTATAAAACGTTTAAAAGCTGCGAGAAATAAGTCAGAACTAAAATGGGAAACAAGTTCCAAGTGTAATGCTTTTGTTGTTAAACATACAAAGAGACAAATATAAGCCTTTTGGCTTTTGATTCCGCGTTTGCGAATATGCGTTATTGTCTGCGCCACAATCAAATTATATAAAAATGTAATTAAATTTAATATATTCTCAAAAAGAAAGCTATTCACTCAAGCACGCACAAAATAAAAATAAATATTATTAATCTAGCAACATTCATAATCACCTCACTCAACAATTCACTCAAATTCAGCCTTTTCTAACACGCGAGGGCCAATCAAAATCCTCTCTTCTACTCCCGCGCATACCCCTTTCGCTTCCCGCTCCACTTAGTGTTGTTCCAAATCCGCATCCTGAAGCGCGTGTGCGCGGCCGCCACTCAACTCTCAAAAAAGTTTCTCAAAACTCAAGTACTCAATAGTGTCGTGTATGTGAAAATTGACTTTGTGGGTGACTTTCTAGCTTCTAAGACATAGGAATACAGCACTGCTCCGCTTCAAGCTATAGAAGAAAACACCCTGAGCAAACTCCATTACTCCGTTCCAGTAAGTACCTAAATTCCAGGCCTTTTACGCTGCGCCCACAATTTCCTGGTCCTTCCAGCCGGATAAAAAACAAAATACACTCGCTTAATCACTCATAGAACCACACACACAATACGCAAAACGGTTCCTCACGCAATTAATTTCATTAAATTACGGCAGCCATTGTCGTACTTCTCGCCACTCGCACCGCTAACGCAACCTCGCTAAATCTCAACAAACGCACACTCTTTTCGCTATTTATAAATTTGTGTATTCATATTTTAATATCTGCATATAAATTTAATGCTAATTTCACGCATTTAAAAACATTTACGCATCCACATAAATTTATTACTAGATTTCAACTCTCGAAATGGCGTCAACAAGACAAACCAAGAAGAAGGCAGCCAGTGACGAGGAACACAGTGAGGCTAACCCCAAACAATCTATTTTAGAAGCTAAGAAGGAAAATCTCTTCCAAATTATGCAAAATTTATACGATCTCAGCCTAAAGGTTTCCGATCCGTCACTTCAATCGCAATTCCTAGCACGCGTTCACTAGGTAGATATTATTCGATCTAATTTCATGGAAACTTTGGACTCATGTTTTATGGCTCAATTGGAAAATAATCCATCCGCAAAACCGAACTACGCCGCTTTACAAACCTTTGACGAATTGTATGGTTACGTAATACATACAGCGTCCACGCTAACACAAAATAATTCTACAAAAAACACATTAGATAATGCTCATAAATATGATTTACTAAACCGCAAGTTACCGCCTCTCAAATTAGTTACTTTCGATGGTTCACCATGTAAATGTTCACCATTTTATGAACATTTTATAAGTATTATCTATGATAATCCGCATCTCTCAGACGCTGAAAGGGTTCAATACTTATTAGGTTCTATATCAGGCAAAGCATTGATCGTTTGTTTCGGCATTACACCTACCGCTAGTATTTATTTAATCATTTGGAATTCTTTGTTAGAAAAATATTAATATACTCGAGTTCAAGCTTCCAATTTCGTACCACAAATTAATAACTATAAACCTAATCAATCTATCGATACATTTCTCGAACAATTTTACTCCGCCGAGGCCGCTTTACGCCGTTTAGATATTGATGATCTCGCAGATTTAATTATTACCCACATTGCACTCACCAAATTAGACAAGGAGATAGTGAACTTGTTCGAGCAATCCAATAGGAATATTCCGATACCTACATTTGAACATCTCGCTAAATTTCTCAAAAAACAAAGTAAATAATTAACTATAAACCTAATCAATCTATCAACCCATTTCTCAAACAATTTTACTCCGCCGAAGCCGTTTTACGCCGTTTAGATATTGATGATCTCGCATATTTCATTATTACCCACATTGCACTCACCAAATTAGACAAGGAGATAGTGAACTTGTTCGAGCAATCCAATAAGAATATTCCGATAACTACATCTAAACATCTAGCTAAATTTCTCAAAAAACAAAGTAATATACAAACGCTATGTACGCAATCCTTACTCCAATACAAAGCCCTCTGTTACGCAACGTTCCTCTAATAATTATAAAAACGCATCAAAATCAAAACCTACTCAAGCATTCTTCGCAAACACTCATTCACCCGCAATACATCAACATCGCTCATGTAAAATATGTAATGACCCTAATGCGCATCCTTTAAACACCACTATTTTTTACTTAGTACAAAAAAATTTACGGGGCACTAAGTATCATTAACTGATCATATTTATGTAGTTAAAAAATAAAAACTCTAAGTCCCAAAACTGTCTCAAAACTGTCCACAAAAATACGTAATAATTGGTTAATGCATAACTAGTAACAGTAGAGCTAGCAGTAGAACACTAGAGCTGGATTGACCCGACACTATACTGAAGATATCCCGGACGTCAGCATGCACGAGATTAGTGTGGCTCTCAAACAGCTCAAAAACAACAAGGCGCCGGGTGATGACGGAATTACGAGCGAGCTTCTGAAGGCCGGCGGTGCACCCGCTAGAGAAGCCCTCCGGAAGCTATTTAATTCCATCATTCTCGAGGGTAAAACGCCACAGGCGTGGCACAGAGGTCTGGTGGTGCTTTTCTTTAAGAAAGGGGATAAAACCCTCTTAAAGAACTACAGACCCATCACACTTCTGAGCCATGTTTACAAGCTGTTTTCGAGGGTCATCACGAATCGTCTCGAGAGCAAGCTAGACGACTTCCAGCCTCCCGAACAAGCCGGTTTCCGTAAAGGCTATAGTACCATAGACCACATACATATGCTGCGGCAGGTTATACAGAAGTCCGAGGAGTATAACCAGCCCCTATGCTTGGCGTTTGTGGACTATGAGAAAGCCTTCGATTCGATCGAAACCTCGAATCGAAGGCTTTCTCCAACGGTGCCGGATTGACTACCGATATATCGAAGTGCTGAAGTGTTTGTATGAAAACGCCACTATGTCAGTCCGCCTTCAGGACTAGAGTTCGAAACCTATTCAACTCCAGCGAGGGGTGAGACAGGGGGATGTCATATCCCCGAACTGTTTACCACTGCGCTGGAGGATGTTTTCAAGCTTCTGGACTGGAATGGGCTCGGCATCAACATCATAGGTGAGTACATCACTCACCTTCGATTCGCAGACGATATCGTAGTCATGGCTGAGACCATGGAAGACCTAGGCACAATGCTCGATGGCCTCTGTAGAGTCTCTCAACAAGTAGGTCTTAAGATAAACATGGACAAGACGAAAATCATGTCGAACGTCCATGTTGTACCTGCTCCTATTCAGGTTGGGAACTCTACACTCGAAGTTGTCGACAAGTATAATAATATAATAATTTATAATAATAATTTATTTATTTATCTTTCTACAAAAATAGTATATATAATTCTAAGGTAAGTAAGTACTAAATTATAATGGGTGCCTGTACTAGGTTGGACCTGTGCCACAGGCGGTAAGAGCACTATCATATGTTTATTATGTTTATTACTAATTAAAATGTTTATACTAATACTTATTACTGCCTACACTATTTATAGTTACATAATTGCATGAGTACCTACAAGAGCAATGCATAGTTCGGAGTTATTTTTGTAATATAATATGCAATAACAAAGTCATGACATAGGTACAATTTATTTTAGCACTGCTAGCAAATCTTCGGTCTGTTTATAATCCAAAGATTGTAAATACTTATACACTAATTGCTTACAGTTGAAATAATTTACGTCATATATAAACAGTATTTTGTTTAGTTTGTTATATATAAAAGGCCCTAAGAAAGCATAAAACCTGTTTGTGAAGACGAATTTAGATTCGGAAAGTGCAGTACATACAATATCTTTACGCCTCTTATTATTAGTGAGATTAGTATCATAAGTTAGCGTGGTGTGCTGTTTTAGGACAATATACATTACGAAAAGCTGTCGTACAGTTAATACATTACATAGTTCATATAGGCGGTGCGTGGGAAAGCGAAAAGGCTTACAGATTGCCACTTTTAGAAGTGCTCTTTGGGCCCGTTCAATCGGCAACATTATGGATTTTGGAGCCCCGCCCCATGATGTGATACAATACTGTATAATAGACTGACATAGGGCCTGATATACGCGTATGATGAGCTTATTATCTGCTATGTAACGGAGCTTTTTAAAAACGAAAAATAGTTTACGTGTCCTGGAAGTTAAGGCCGCTATATGTTGCTTAAAAGAGAGGCAATCGTCAAGTATTACTCCTAAGTATTTAATGTTAGTGGTATTATGGATAACAGAGCAAGTGCAAAGGTTAAGTGACGGGTCATTACAGTTATGAGCATATAAGGTGTTATTACTTAACTGAGTTGGTGGCTTCCGCATAGAGAATTTAAGGAATTTAGTTTTATCTGCGTTTAGCGTTAGAAGATTATATTTCAGCCAGTTGTTTACGATGTTAAATCCGCGTTGAGCAAGATCATGTACCTTCTCGGCTGTGTCAGCGGCAAAAAGGAGCGCTGTATCATCTGCATATGTAATAATTTTGCCATGATCTAAGGTTTGATTACAAAGGTCGTTAATGTAGACTAGGAAAAGGGTAGATGCGAGGATACTTCCTTGTGGAATGCCATATTGAGGTATTTTTAATTCTGCGCTAGAAAACTCGCCGATTCGAACACTTTGGTACCTGTCCTTTAAATAGTCAGCAAAGAATTTTAATTGTGTGCCTCTTATGCCAATAGCTTCCAGCTTTTTCAGAAGTTTAGGTATGGACACCGTGTCATAGGCCTTAGCTAAGTCAAGGAAAATTCCAATGACATGCTTTCTCTTCCCCAGTTCTTCTGTCACATAGTTCGTTAATTGATGTACCGCATCTGCTGTAGACAACTTAGGTCTAAAACCGAACTGAGAAGTGGATAGCAGAGCGTTATTTTCTAAGTATGTCATTAATCTACGGTTGACTATTTTCTCTAAGACTTTAGCTATTGATGGTAATAGCGAAATTGGCCTGTAGTTTGTTATAAGACCTTTTGTACCGCTTTTGTAAATTGGGACTACCACTGCCTTTTTAAGGTATGTGGGAAAAACGCCCTCAGCAAGACATAGACGGAAAATGTGGGTCAGTGGAGGCACAAGAATATGTTTAAAATGCTTTAAGATGTTGTTACTAATGTTGTCCCATCCTGCTGCGCTGTTATTTTTTAAAGTTAGTATGACACGTTCCACTTCGTTTTCATCTGGATCTAGCATAACAAACGATCTGCCGCTCTTTAAATGGGTTGAGAAATTTGAGTGATTATCACAAAGGTTGTTGCCACATTGACTTTGTATTTGTTGTGCAAGTTTTGTTCCTATGTTGACAAAAAAAATATTTACTTCGTCAGCCGACGATTGAGGCGATTCTTTTAAATTTAATAAACTTGTATCGACTATATTTTCTTTACAGGTATAGGTAACGGTTTTTAGGTACTTCCACAGCTTTTTACTGTTATTACCTGCGTCATTTAGTTGTTGTTTGTCGTACTCTATTTTTATTTTCCTGAGCAGATTATTACAAAAATTTCGGTACCTTTTATACGAAATTTGCAGTATAGGGTTGTCGGGACACTGTTTAGCTCTTAAATGTAGCTTGTCTCTATGCCGAATACATCTAATCAAACCTGGAGTTATCCATGGTTTCAAGTTATAGTTTCTCTTACTAACGGAATAAATTGTAGAATTTCTAAAAACGCTGCTTTGCACTGTATTAATAACATAGGCTAATGAATTATTTGCATCAGCACTATTAAAAACTGGGCTGAAGTCAATGTTGCTCAACGTATGTTCTAAACCACTCATGTTTATTTTAGTTTTTACTTGCGGTCGTCTAATGTTCTGTGACTGCGCTAAATCCAGTATGATAAGGACAGCGCAATGGTCAGTTATGGAGGAGTTAGTGACAAGTGTTATTGACGGAAACCTAGCTTTAAGCATGACGTGATCTAAGCAGGAGCCGCTCTGGTGTGTAGGGAAAGCATGAGAAGGGAAAAGGCCATGGTATGCACATAGGTTTAGGTAGTCTTGGGTGCCGGCGTCACAGGTTTCAGCATTTAAATTTATGTTTATGTCACCTGTTAATATAACATTTTTATAGTGAGTTAGGCTTTGTAATATGCAATTCAAAGCGTCATTGAAATGGTCTAGGTTTCTAAAACATGGAGGTCTATAAATGGCAAGAATTGCAATATCGGTACCGATATAAATCACTAGACAGTTGTGTTCTTCAACCTTCGGTTCTTTAACAGTGACAAGTAGGGACTTTTTTGTATATATTACCACGCCGTCGTTTTGATTTAAAGATACCGTGCTTTGAAACCTGTTGTACCCTGACAAAGCTGGTAGTCTATCGTTTCTGTTAGCTAGCCAACATTCTGTAAGAATGATGACGTCGCTTTCAGCTTTTAACCTATGTAAAAATATGCTTAAACTATCAATATTCTTATAAATACTACGAATGTTCTGGGTTAGTATTGTTAATGGTTTGTTAAAGTTCGATATGTATTGACTGCAACTTTCCGTATCGCACATTTTTGAAGAATGTACAGAGATATTGTCTAACTCACTAATGACTTCGTCAATCATAGTATTTACGAAAACTAGGGTGTTACTAGATCTAATAGAACTGCAAAACTTATAAACAGGGACGGCGCTCTTAGGCGCCCTCACTATAATCTACAGAGTTAATGTACCTTGTCTCTGCCATTTTTCTCGCTGGACACTCGGGGTCGCCTGTTTTGTGGTCACTCGGTTTTTTGAAGCGGAAGCACGTCGCACATTTAGGAGTACTCTCTTTCTTAGTGCATTCATTTGCTTGATGACCTACCTCACCACAATGTCCACACGTGTCTACGGTCTCACGGCAGGTCTTTGCAGCATGACCATACTGCTGACATTTAAAACATCTGGTCACGAGCGTAAAATCTCTAACTGGGGAAGATGTCCAGTTGATGAAGACTCGTCCTTGTGTCAAAAGTGCTCGTCGAATATTGGCAGAAACTTCTAGTATGAAGTTGCAGGTAGGGGCTTCTCTTTTGCCGGATTTGTGGCTAAGTTTGATGGACGTCTGGAACGATTCTCGGGACAGGTTGGGCAGCTTGTCGGCTAGATTTTGTTCGAATATACAGTCATAAACCTCTTCTTCTCGCATACCCGCTGGTACTCCGATAACTACGATACGTGGTCTTCGTTTTGGGGGCTCCTCCACCTTCAGGCCCGAGCTACTAAGCTGTGTCACTTGTCTAAGCTTTTCAATATCGTCCTTGGATTCTGTGCTTATAATCACACCTCCGTTTTTTGTCTTGCGTAGTCCTCGCACCTGTAATTTCATTTGTTCTGGGCAAATGATTTTCTGGACGAGAGATTTTGTTTCATCACTAGTTTTTTGCTTATCACTTGGATAAATAGCGATAGAGCTCATATTTTTGGGGCACAAAAAGGTATTTTTGTTGGTTTTAACCATATCAGCAAAGGACTTCACCGCCTCTGATTTAGCGCAACTTTCCTATATGGTTTCCGTAATCGATTGTTTGAAATCTTTTAGATATTCGAAAAGGTCTTGTTTTTCTCTCAGAGCTTCCATTTTTGCAGTTACTAAAATGTTGTGATGCTTCAGTGCTTGATAATGGGCAGTAATTTGCGCCGCGCCACCGCTTATATTTCTAGCGATGTAATTGATTTTTAACTTTTGATCCGAATTTAACTTTCCTTCGGCCGCAATCTGGCATATTTCATTAAGGCAAGAATCCATTGAAGACATCCAGGATTTGATTTCACTGGAGGTCAGGACTTCAAATGACTCCTCAGCAGCATGTTGCTGTGGCTGCGGGGTGCTGGGAGGGCTGCGCTGCGTCATCGTACTCCGATTAAACGGGCTATTTTGTATATTAGCCATATCTAAACTCATATGACTAACATAATTCACGAACACACTGACTCAGCGTATAAGCATATAACGCGGTAAGTAGGTCACAGATTTTATGAATTGCGAAAAAACATGTAATTATTTAAGTATTGGTACAAAGGCACGTCTACTTGCTTTGAATGCAATACGTATATGTACATACAAGTATACCTACCTGGGACAAGTAGTCCAATTAGGTAGGTCCAACTTCGAGAAGGAGGTCAATCGTCGAATCCAACTCGGTTGGGCAGCGTTCGGGAAGCTACGACATATCTTCTCGTCCGATATCCCGCAGTGTCTCAAGACGAAAGTCTTTGACCAGTGTATGTTGCCAGTGATGACTTACGGATCAGAGACGTGGTCGCTCACTATGGGCCTTATCAGAAGGCTCAAGGTCACTCAGAGGGCGATGGAGAGAGCTATGCTTGGAGTTTCCCTGCGAGATCGAATCAGAAATGAGGAGATCCGCAGTAGAACCAAAGTCGCCGACATAGCTCTCCGGATAGCCAAGCTGAAGTGGCAGTGGGCAGGGCACATAGCTCGAAGAACCGATTGCCGTTGGGGCAGAAAGGTTCTGGAGTGGCGGCTACGTACCGGACGACGCAGCAGAGGTAGGCCCCCCGCAAGGTGGACCGACGACCTCGTCAAGATCGCGGGAGGCGGTTAGATGCGGGCGGCTCAAGACCGGTCTGTGTGGAGAACCTTGGGGGAGGCCTATGTCCAGCAGTGGACGTCGTTTGGCTGATATGATGAGTAACAGTAGTAAACTATGCCATTGATTAATTCCCCCCTGTCCCTCTGCGCACGCGCCTCCGCGCTCCGATGCTACAAACAGTACTAAATTGCTAGCGGACGCGAGCGTATCGATTGTTTCTGCTGCAACAGTTAATTGTTTGTCTACGTTTTCCCGACGCGATGGCTTATCAGTTCATAATATCACGGGAGTATGTAGCTATGGTTCGTGCGTATTTTTGAGTGGAGGAATCGCGAGTGCAGCTGTGTAGTCTGTGTACCCATGGACATCATTTTGTAAGTGTACAAAAGTAAGCCGGTAAGTGTCGAACAATTAAAACAGCGCATATTGGACGCTTTTGACGAAGTGAAAAGACTGAGATCTGTGTATTGACAATGGTGGTGGACATTTTGTAGGACAATGGAAATACTTGTAAGTTTAGTAAATAATACCTACTTATGTAAATAATAATTTGAGGCGGGCGGCTCAAAATCAGTCTGTGTGGAGAACCTTGAGGGAGGCCTATGTCCAGCAGTGGTCGTCTCTAGGTTGACATGATGATGATAAAATAATTTGTAAATAGCAGATGATTCTAACTTCATAAATACGCCAAAATTACTTTTTTCTTTTATTACAGAATACCTTCTTTTATTTTGATATGGGTTTGCTTTCTAATTAGATACCTTCGTATTTAATTACTTGTAAAACGGTACATTTTGCCGGTCCTAAGCCCGGATAAACTATGAAGGAGAGGGTAGAATTAAGAAAATTTAAAAGTAACTACCTACACTGATCATTTTATTGTCTAAGGCTACCTACATTAATAAGTCCCACGGAAAGAATGCGTAAGAGTAGGACGGAAAGTAAGTACTATCAATGAAGTAGTGAATGGATTGTAAAATATGTCTATGACTTAGGTGAGATTTTCTACAAAAAACAAATGATTATAACTTGGCTATTTATAGATATTATGAAATTCTTATGTCACATATATGATAATAATGTCTTCGCTAATATATTTTGTCCTTAAAGTTTTTGTACTAATAAAAAAATAGTAGTGTATAAATGTTCATATTTTATTAATCAAGATCCGAGTGCCAGATTTGAACTAGTAAATAAACATCATTTCTGTCGCAATTGTTTAGGATTCCACGATACTAAACTCTGTAAATCTACACATACTTGTTCTTTATGCCAACGCAAACATCATACACTCTTACACTTAGAAAACTTTGATAATATTTACAAAACCAAACAGGTGACCCCGCGATCGGAAGTCGAACCTAACGCACCGCTGAATCATTATAGTGTCGACCCGCAGCGCGCGAAGCCGCTAGCCGTTGCCGCTCGGCGCGTCGGCGCTCTATGGGGCCAAAGGCTGCGTAGCATCTCAAAAATGGATTTTGGGATAGACAGATCTGAATATTTTGATGAATAGAGATGTTTAGCAGAATACCTAGGCAATATAATACAATAAATAAAGTTCACTTAATGGCATTAATAGTGGCCATACTTCTCGCTTCAAGTATACCATCGAAAACTTGTCGTCTGGGTATTGCACGAAACTCAATGCTTAGACTGGATTTTCTCAAGAGTTTTGTTCCAAGATATATAATTTTTATATATGCTTAGAAAGAACATACATTTTGGCTTTTTACTGAGTTTAAAAATAATCTATTTATTTGATATATTTATTTATATAAATAATTTTCTAACCCCCTAGAAAATTTTGACTTTGTGAAATTTCAATAGAGTTTTGACAGTTACCGCTATTTACCGCTGACGTAATATTTATATCTTTACTTTCGTCAGACCATGAAAAACTAGGGCCATTAATTTTTTTTTGCCCGAATCTGCCCCCCTCTACTCAGGATCCAAAAATTACGAATAAATACGCGGTAAAAATGACGAAACGTGTGCTAGAGTGAAGTTACAAGATCTTTAAGATCATACTGTATCCCGAATTGTGCTGATTGAATCTACTTGTAAACCTGGATCGATAAACCTTAAGTTATTTACGAAATGGGGTTGGAACGGATCATCAGGGCAAAGTAAATACAATCAGATTTTACCTAGAGAGGATGAATTAACATCAGATTCCAATTTGTTCATTGCTTCAATTGTGCCTATAAAATAATACAGTAACAAATGATATCCTTTGGCAGAATAATGCGTGTTCGTCTGTCAGTTATTGTAGGCCGATTTAGGTCTGTAGTGGCGGATATTCGGTCGCAGATTAATAATTTAACTAAAAATAACCAGGATGTTTAAGTTAGACACGAATCATTTCAAGCTATGATTTATGGAAAGGTTACTCAGATCCTTACAAATACAAGTTCTAGTTCCGTCTGCACTATATGTGGTGCTAAGCCGAGTGAGATGAACATTCTTAGCAGAGTAACATCTAAACCAGAAAACGAGACTGCTTATGAGTATGGATTATCCAACTTGCATGCGTGGATTACATGTATAGAGTTGATTTTACATATCTCATATAATCTTTCGTTCAAAAAATGGACAGCAACAACAACGGAAAATAAAAAAAGCAAAGAAGTTAAGAAAAAGTTGGTGCCAACTATGTTTCGTAATCATATGGGCTTATATATTGACAAACCCCGACAAGGAACTGGCAATAGCAATGATGGCAACACAGCGCGTAGATTCTTTGAGAACTATCACTGCACTTCCGAAATAATAGGAGTTGATGAAGGCCTCATAAAGTGATTTTACGGTATTTTGCAGACCTTAGCTTCAGGCATATCTGTGAATCCAGAGAAATTTGGAGCGTAAGCTCCGCAAACCGCAAATATGTACGTAGAGAAATATAATTGGTACTGTATGCCATCTTCAGTGCACAAAATCCGCATATACGGGGAAAGTATCATAAGACATTTTGCCATTTTAGCGATAGGAAAACTGTCAGAAGATGCACAAGAGTCGCGGCACAAGGACTATAAAAGAATAAGGTTGAGTTATGCAAGAAAGTGTTCAAGTTCTTCAACTAATGAAGACGTATTTCACGCGTTTTTGTAGACATCAGACCCATATCTTTCAAGTTTTAGGAAGTCGACAGAAACCATATCAAAAGATTTGTTTGAAGAGGCAGTAGATCTCCTAGACAACAATTAAAACGTAGGTTATAAAATGTCACCACTTATGAAGAACTTTAGCCCCTAAGTTATAGTTGTCATATAAATTATATTTTAAATTTATGTTATTATTAAAAGAACCGTTACAGTTATCATAAAAATCTGTTTGAATTTTTAAATATATATTTAAAAACAAAACAAATTAATTTACTTAAATAAAACTTTGATTGTTATAAAGCTAATATATTCAAGATAATGTGTGCAAAATTTCGTTCTATTGTCTCAAGAAACAAAAAAGTTACAGATTTTTGAGACGCTACGCAGCCTTTGGCCCGGCGGCGGCGCCACCGCAATCTTGCGCCACGACCCGCACGCTCCCCATCGCTCTGCCTGCCGCGATCGTATCCAGCCAATAGAACGTCGCCGCCACCGCTGATGATTTTGCGCGCGTAAATTCAAACGATCTCGCGTTATCAATGTCCGCTTCTACTTATAATATTGTTTACAATAATACTACAGTTTTGTTACCTACAGCTTCGGTATTCGTTTATAATAATAACTATCCAAATAAAATTCGTATGTTTCTAGATACAGGTTCAATGAGTAATTTTATCATAAAATCGTGTTGTGAACGCCTTAATTTAGTTGTTACTCCTGATTACTCCACCATTATTGGTATAGGCCAATCTAAAATTCCTTCCCTTGGATTAACAACATTTAAAATATTTTCCCACTTTAATTCACGCTGCTCGTAAGTTTCGAGTGAGTTAGATGCGGTAGCGCAGAAAAAACTTTTATTATTACAGGTATTATTATTTTTTAAGAGAGGAGTACAAATATTTAAGCGGTTATCACAATCTACCCTTCCCATGGCAATAGAACCAAGTGTAGTCTGAACAGCGACGACCGATGAACCAGGTAATGTAATCTTTCCACTTCCTAACACGAGCGGGAACATTTCGTTGCCAATTAGACAGTCGATATCAGCCGGTAAATGGAAAGCATCATCAGCCATAGGTAAGTTGCGTAAATGAATTAATTTAGATGTATCTATAAGTAGACTAGGTAAGCCGTCGGTAATATTTTCTATTACGCGAGCGTGGATAGTGTACGAGCAGCGTGAATCAAAGCGGAAAAATATTTTAAATGTTGTTAATCCAAGGGAAGGAATTTTAGATTGGCCTATACCAAGAATGGTCGAGTTTTCAAGAGTAACAAATAAATTAAGAGTTCACAACACGATTTTGTGATAAAATTACTCATTGAACCTGTATATCTAGAAACACGCGAATTTTATTTGGAAAGTTATTATTATAAACACATACCGAAGCTGTAGGTAACAAAACTGTAGTATTATTGCAATCAATATTATAAGTAGAAGCGGTCATTGATAACGCGAGATCGTTTGAATTTACGCGCGCGAAATTATCAGCGGTGGCGGCGAAGTTCGATTGGCTCAATACGATCGCGGCAGGCAGAGCGCAATGATGGCAGCAATGCAGCGGCGCCGACGCGCCGAGCGGCACCGGCTTCGCGCGCTGCGTGTCGACACTATAATGATTCAGCGGTGCGTTAGGTTTGACTTCCGATCGCGGGGTCAACTGTTTGGTTTTGTAAATATTATGAAAGTTTTTTAAGTGTAAGAGTGTATGATGTTTGCGTTGGCATAACGAACAAGTATGTGTAGATTTACAGAGTTTAGTATCGTGGAATCCTAAGCAATTGCGACAGAAATGATGTTTATTTACTAGTTCAAATCTGGCACTCGGATTTTGATTAATAAAATATGAAAATTAATTTAAAGGATGCGCATTAGGGTCATTACATATTTTACATGAGCGATGTTGATGTATTGCGGGTGAATGAGTGTTTGCGAAGAATGCTTGAGTAGGTTTTGATTTTGATGCGTTATTATACTTATTCGAGGAACGTTGCGTAACAGGGGGCTTTGTATTGGAGTTAGGATTGCGTTGCGTTTGTATATTACTTTGTTTTTTGAGAAATTTAGCGAGATGTTTAGATGTAGTTATCGGAATATTCTCTATCCTATTGGATTGCTCGAACAAGTTCACTATCTCCTTGTCTAATTTGGTGAGTGCAATGTGGGTAATAATGAAATCTGCGAGACCATCAATATCTAAACGGCGTGAAACGGCCTCGGCGAAGTAAAATTGTTCGAGACGTGTGTCGATAGATTGATTAGGTTTATAGTTAATTATTTGTTGTACGTAATTGGAAGCTTGAACTCGAGTATCTTGATATTTTTCTAACAAAGAATTCCAAATAATTAAATAATTATTAGCGGTAGGTGTAATACCTGAACAAACGATCAATGCTTTGCCTGATAAAGAACCTATTAAGTATTTGAACCCTTTCGGCGTCTGAGAGATGCGGATTACCATAAGATAATAAATGGATAAGACTTTTAAAATGTTCATAAAATGGCGACCTTTTACATGGTGAACCATCGAAAGTAGCTAATTTGAGAAGCGGTAACTTGCGGTTTAGTAAATCATATTTACGAGAATGATCTAGTATGTTTTTTTTAGAATTATTTTGCGTTAGCGTGGACACTGTATGCATTACGTACCAATACTATTCGTCAAAGGTTTGTAAAGCGGCATAGTTTGGTTTTGTGGATGGATTATTTTCCAATTGAGCCATAAAACATGAGTCCAAAGTTTCCATAAAATTAGATCGAATAATATCTACCGAGTGAACGCATGCTAGGAATTGCAATTGAAATGACGGATCGGAAACCTTTAGGCTGAGATCGTATAAATTCTGCATAATTTGGAAGAGATTTTCCTTTTTAGGCAAAAAGGCAGGATCCCCTTAGAAGCTGGTAAGCCACTGAAAAAGTCAATTTTCACACACACCAAACGACACTAACTGGAGCGGGAAGCGGAAGGGGTATGCGCGAGAGTAGGAGAGTGGATTTTGATTGGCCCTCGCGTGTTAGAAAAGAATGAATTTGAGTGAATTGTTGAGTGAGGTGATTATAAATATTGCTAGATTAATAATATTTATTTTTACTTTGTGCTTGCTTGAGTGAATGGCTTTCTTTTTATAAATATATTTAATTTAATTACATATTTATCTAATTTGATTATGGCGCAGACACGTTACATCGGCAGCGTCAGTACCTTCTAAAAATAAACTGACACTAGTCTAAACCATGGAATACCGCTATCCCTTCGGGTTGCGGAGGTTAGACAGGCAGTCGCTCCGTGGAAAAGCTAATATTCGGCCAAATCCGGTTAGACTAGTAAGCGGTAATGATTTTATTTTATACTAGTTACACCCGTGGTATCACTTGTGTACGTGTGATACGGTGCTTATTTACGAATGACTTGACTTACCGTTTGTAATAGATCGGCAAAATAAAGCAACATTTGTAGAGGTGGCTACTTGGATATATTATACTGTCTGCGTATGGCATTTACATCAGAGCGGTACACTACTTCAGAAGGCACGTAAAAAGGCGCTAACGTACTCTACAACTTCTATGTCCTGAATCCTGTGCGATATACTTATAATCATAGGGCCAAACTAATGAAGCTAGAAACATTAAATATAGATAGATAAATGATAGATAATGATTAAAGGAACCCATCCTTTTATCATTATAACATAGACACTCACCAAGGAAGGTTCTTTTATATTGCTCTCATAGTTGGTTGAGTATGGGTGAAAGTAGATTTGAAAACTATCTAAGACGAAATTCAGGGCCAACGAAGTTGCGCGCTACAACTTATTTCATAAAACTGAATGAATATGAATCACAATATTCTAAATATGACTTATACATAAATTCATGTGGATGGCAGAAGATGTGAAGCAAAATAATTTGGTATCAAAAAACTTTACTTCATTAAGTGAAACCTTTCAAAATGGCGTATTAAACAGACGCGGTCGTGACGTTTGACTCTCTCAAAAAAATTTGATTTAATAAAATTTTCAGAAAGCTTTCTAACTCGTTAATGGTCAATTACATGTTTAGATGATATTTACGTTTTTACAACAACTTTTGCCAAAATCGAACTTCTAACAATAATATAAATATGTATTGAACTTTTATGACAGAATTGAAATCTTAATATTGCAGCAATATTGTGATAATTATTATTATTTATGTTATTTATATTATAAAATCAATAAATTAAAAAAAATAGTTATAAAATATCTGAAGTTGAAAAATATTGCGAGTATATTAAGGCATAATTTAATTTATTTTGCTTTCGGCCGTTTATAGTCATTCGTGACTTCAGATATTATTAAGGCGCCGAGTACAGCTACTGAGTTGAGCAGTTGCTGTCACTGCCGGATTGAATACATAAGAAAGAGAAGCGCGACGACGACGGGACGTTCAGAACTTTAAAAAAAACATGAAATAAATTAATTACAGAAAATGTATTGATTGGATTAAAAAACTTAAACAGTATTTCGTTACTATATTGCTTGTTGAATAATTTGTCAAAAAATCAGAATGATTGTATGTATTTTAATATGGTTTTTAATCGTTAAAATATTTTTAGAGGTATCTTTGTGATTTTCTTCTATCGATTAAAGTAAGTTGTATTATGTTTTCAACACAGTACTTAACTAGATTATATCCTGAAGAATATCATATATTTTTAGGGTTCCGTACTTCGAAAGGAAAAAACGGAACCCTTATAGGATCACTTTGTTGTCCGTCCAAAAGTCAAAGTCAAGTCAAAAATCATTTATTCATCTAGGTCACAAGGTGACGCTTATGAACGTCATTTTTTTAAAGTAAATTACTAATGCTTCTACATTTACATTTACTGCCTCGTTCGCAAAGCAAAAGGTAGAACCACGAGAACGAACGGGCAATAAAACTCGTGGCCACTGTTTTTAATCGCCAGTGTTATGGTACATATTTTGTTTTTGTAAGGAGCTGCAACCGTTCCACATTGTAATTAATTACTTGTTAATAGTAAATAAGAACATACATAATACTTAAACAAATATGCAGTTACTAAATTAAGTGCTGTAGTAGTCTTCCAATGTGAATCTTGTGTAACAGGAGAATCCACTTACGCCTTATAATGTAGGCAACTCGCGATCATGTTCAGAACTATGGTGGAAAAGTATGTTACAGAAAGTGACGGTATATGAATACACGAAAATTACAAAAACGTTAGTATCCAGCCCATGATAACGAGTTATCTTCATCTAACACTGTAGCAAATTTTTATAAAATTTGTGGAACAGCAATGAAAATGTAAATGTAGTAAGTTGAATGACCTAATAATACATGAATATTAAATTAATAGAACTAGAGATATTATATAAAAAAACAAAATTGAAAAGCAAGGTATCTTTATAAATTCAAAATAATCAAGAGTTGGCTAGTGTAAGTGACCATCTATCCTTATCACTGAAATAATCATTAATGGTATAATAACCTTTCCTAATAAGGCACTCTTTACTACTAAATGGTAATTCTAAAAGACTAATTGGTATTTTATTGTATATACGAATACCAAACCCTACAAAAGAATTATTAACTTTATGTAAACGATGATAAGAGGCATATAACTTATGCTTGTTTCGAGTATTTATGTTATCTACATCACTTTTTGGAGTAAATAAAGCTATATTTTGCCTAATGTACAATATATTAGCAAATAAAAACTGCGAGGCTACTGTAAGAATCCCTATAGACTTAAAGCGTTCCCTAAGAGTATATTTTGCACCTAACATGTATATTGCTCGTACCGCTCGTTTCTGTAGAACGAAGATATTCTGAATATCCGCAGCTTTGCCCCATAACAAAATGCCGTAGGACATGACACTATGAAAATAGCTAAAATAAACTAGACGAGCTGTGTCAACATCAGTAAGTTGTCTAACTTTTTTGACAGCATACGCAGCAGAGCTGAGCTTACCTGCAAGACATGCTATATGTGCACCCCATTGTAACTTATTATCTAGTGTTATGCCTAGAAACACTGTCGAGTCAACTGTGTCAAGTTCCTCCCTATCTAGCCTTATATTAGGTCCCAGTTGTCTAACGTTAGGTAAAGCAAATTTAACGCATTTAGTCTTTTTAGAATTAAGCACTAGGTTGTTTGCTGTAAACCATTGTGTAACCTGTATAAGTGCATTATTTACATCATCAAATTGATTTCTATTCCTATCTACTTTAAAAATAAGTGACGTATCATCTGCAAAAATAACGACATCACAGACGTTTTTTTAAATAAAAAGGTAAGTCATTAATATATACAAGGAATAGAAAAGGACCTAAAATAGAACCTTGTGGAACGCCCAACTGTATAGGTAATTTAAAGGATGTAGTCCCATTTACATCGACGCACTGAAATCTTTGCCGCAAGTACGACTCGACAACACAAAGTGCAGTTTCCTCTACGCCGTAGTGGCGGAGCTTACGCAATAGTGTGTCGTGATTAACGCAATCCAATGCTTTTGAGAGGTCTAAGATTACTCCGATAGCATTTTTAGATGACTCCCAAGCATTATAAACGTATTTTATGAGAGCAACACCCGTATCAGTAGTGGATCTACCTTTAGTAAATCCGTATTGATCTTTATGAAGCAGACTATTTAAATTAAAGTGGTTTAGTAGCTGCTTTAAAAGAATCTTTTCAAATATTTTACTAAATGCCGGCAAGATAGAGATGGGCCTGAAGTTATTTACGTCATTTTTACTGCCAGATTTGAATAAAGGTATGATTTTACTTCATTTCATCAAATCCGGAAATACGCCTAAGTCAAAACATTGGTTAAAAATTATAGAGAGGTAAGGCGCAACAGTCTCAACTATAGTACCTAAAATTTTAATTGAAATGCCCCAAAAGTCGCCGGTATTTTTAATATTAATTGAATTATATGCGATCAATATATCTCGCGGGGTAACGTGCTCGAATCTAAACACGCTCTTGCATTCAGGTACACTGCTAAGCAAAAAAATTCCAGCGTCTAAAGATGATGATTGTAAAGAGCTAGTAGTTGTTAAAGGTGTGCTCGCAAAGAAACTATTGAACATATGCGCTACTTGAGTTTGATTGGTGACTAATAAATTGTTTTTTTTTAGTTCAAATTGGTTTTCCCGTGGTCGTGCTCTTCCTGTTTCATTATTTATAATTCTCCAAGTTTCTTTAATTACATTTGTTGAATGCTTAATTTTACTACTAATAAATTTTGATTTTGCCATAACACAAACTTGTTTAAAAATACTATAATTATTGTCCGTCTGTCAAGACCCTTTTTCTCAGGAATGCGTGGAGGTATCAAACTGCCATTTATACTAAATACTCGAATCTACGGTTCCATAGTGCTGTAAAAAAATCAAACTTCTAATCCAACGCAATCAAAAGATACAGCCGCTTATGCTGCAAATTGCAGCATATTTTCAAACTCGCATTGGAATCAAAACTTCCCGTGAATTCAGAATCTTAAAATTTGGTACGAAGCAACGTATTATATCACTCATAAAGGAAAAATTGCGAAAACCGTAAATTTTTAGTTACAGCATATAAAATTTTTTTTTTTAATAAATTTAAAGTTACTACCCCTTTCTCTTGAACGCGTGGTGGTATTAAATTGACATTCATATCAAATACTCAGGTATATAACATAGTAAGGCTGCAACAAAATCAAGCTTCTATGTCTACGCAATCAAAAGAAAGAGCAATTTAATAATATTTTCAAACTCGCGACTACTCGCAAGGTAATCAAAACCTACAGGGTTCTTGCCGTGAACTCAGAATCTTGAAATTTGGTACGAAGTAACGTCTTATATCACATCTGAAGGAAAAGTTGCGAAAACCGTAAATTTTTAGTTATAGCATATAAAAAAATATTTTTAATAAATTTAAAGTTACTACCCCTTTCTCTTGAACGCGTGGAGGTATTAAATTGAAAGTCATATCAATTACGTCAACGCTATCAAAAGAAAGAGCAAAATAAGCATATTTTCAAACTCGCGCCTACTTGCAAAGGAATCAAAACCTACTGGGTACTTTCCGTGAGCTCAGAATCTTGAAATTTGGTACGAAGCAACGCCTTATAGCTCATATAAAGGAAAAATTGCGAAAACCATAAATTTTTAGCTACATCATATTAGAAAAATATTTTTAATAAATTTAAAGTTACTATCCCTTTCTCTTGAACGCGTGGAGGTATTAAATTGAAATTCATATCAAATACTCAAATATATAACACCGTTAGGCTGCAACAAAATCAAACATATATGTCAACGCAATCAAAAGAAAGAGCAATATAAGCATATTTTCAAACTCGCGACTACTCGCAAGGGAATCAAAACCTACAGGGTACTTCCCGTGAACTCAAAATCTTGAAATTTGGTACAAAACAACTTCTTATATCACTTATAAGTGAAAAATTGCGAAAACCGTAAATTTTTAGTTACATCATATAAGAAAAATAGTTTTAATAAATTTAAAGTTACTACCCCTTACTCTTGAACGCGTAGAGGTATTAAATTGAAATTCATAGCAAATACTCAGGTATATAACACCGTTAGGCTGTAACAAAATCAAACTTCTATATCTACGCAATCAAAAGAAAGAGCAATTTAATAATATTTTCAAACTCGCGACTACTCGCAAGGTAATCAAAACCTATAGGGTTCTTGCCGTGAACCAAAATGTTGAAATTTGGTACGAAGCAACGTCTTATATCACTTATAAAGGAAAAATTGCGAAAGCCGTAAATTTTAGTTACATCATATAAGAAAAATATTTTTAATAAATTTAATGTTACTAGCCCTTACTCTTGAACGCATAGAGGTATTAAATTGAAATTCATAGCAAATACTCAGGTATATAACACCGTTAGGCTGTAACAAAATCAAACTTCTATATCTATGCAATCAAAAGAAAGAGCAATTTAATAATATTTTCAAACTCGCGACTACTCGCAAGGGAATCAAAACCTACAGGGTTCTTTCCGTGAACTCAAAATCTTTAAATTTGGTACGAAGCAACGTCTTATATCACTTATAAAGGAAAAATGCGAAAACCGTAATTTTTTAGTTACAGCATATAAAAAAATATTTTTAATAAATTTAAAGTTACTACCCCTTTCTCTTGAACGCTTAGAGGTATTAAATTGAAATTCATATCAAAAACGCAGGTATATAATACCGTTAGGCTGTAACAAAATCAAACTTCAATGTCTACGCAATCAAAAGAAAGAGCAATATAATCATATTTTCAAACTCGTGACTACTTGCAAGGGAATCAAAACCTACAGGGTACTTCCCGTGAACTCAAAATCTTGAAAGGACAATGGCAGATCTCCATACATGAAAATGTCTGAAATTAAATTGAAGCGTACAGTAATAAAAAATATATCAAAAAAATTGGCGTAAGTAACAGAGTCTTTAAATGATTCTATTTTCACTCAGGAAAGGTGGAAAAAGAAGATATCGGTGTTCGAATTTTTAGTTAAGAATGAACAATGTAGGTAAAAGGAAAGTTATAGTATGAAAGTTAAACAATGTAGGTAGACGTACGTTTGAATTATCAAATGACATATGTCAGATTGACATCAAAACGCGGATGTATTTTGTAGCATCTAACTGTCATAGCCAAAGACAAAAGCAGAGCTGCACATTTTAAATCGATTTTCTGTGAAATCGATACAACACTAAAATGATGCTGTGACCTTTTTATTTGATGTAAACGTTGTTTTGCTTCAAAAATATTAGCTTATTGATATAATGTTGATTAAATATTAAATAACTACATTTTAAACCAAATCAACTCTATAAAGGTCGATCGTATCGATGACTTATTTAATAATCGATACGAATAAAGCACTCACGTCTATTCCTGTCACACCATTGTCTATGGCATCAATCAAATAATAAAGTATTCGTAATCAATTGGAATGCTTTTTATCATTCAATGCCCTTACCGTAGCCAAGTTTTGGGAGCAGAAAATCTGAACCAATGACACGATGAAGAAGAAGAAGCATTATAAAACTCGCGTTTAGCTCTTGTAGTCCCCTTAAGAAAATATTCCATAAGTTATCCCGGTTGCGATTGAGTATCACCTCATTTCTAAGTATGGTAGGTTTATTGATTTTTGACACCTGTGTACACTCGGCCCTTAGTTAAGCTAGACACTGTGGCCTTTGTACGGTTTTATGTCGTAGGGAATAAATATTGAAATCGTACTGTATCTGTAAATTTTGACTTGGCGCCTTGTGTACCTACGGCAGCCGGCAACAACAATGAAAATAAAAAACTTGCAAGTAGTGATTCGGCCGTTGTCCACTAACTTTGAGTGGGCACACCAATTTAGCTAATTCTTGGCCACTTCTGATTGGAAGCCTAAGAGTAATAAACTTATTAACTCCCTCATAAGTTACATGTTTTATTGAAAATCGATACTTACCAACCATTACTTATTAATTTTCCAAGCTAGCGTGTTCTTCTGTTCAAAACTAACCACTCTAATGGATAGTCGATCCTGTATTTATAGCATCGCCGAAAACTAGATCATGGCGGTTACAAGTCATCCAGAACCTCAATTTTTTTTGTTTGTTTTGTTTTGAATTTAATTATTTTAACGCTTTCAATCAAAAATTAATTTTAATGACGAGAATAGAAGCTGAATTTCAAATGGAAAATATATAAAAGCCACTATCTAACAAAAAAAATTAAAACTAGACATTGTCTCATGTCGCCTGAGTCAAAAACGTAAAAAAAATCTCTGAATTTTATTTTTGGAAGGTACCTAAGTTTCGACATTTCCATTTCCAATTCAAATTTCAATTTCCAAGCGAATTATGTGATTGACGTTGAACAACTTCAAACTCATTAAAAGCAGAATTTAATCATACGTACGTGAGATATTTAACATGGAATATCCAATCGTGCGAGAGACATGTTGTAACTAAGTTTAAATTGATACTAGCCTGTATCAATTAAAAGTTATGGGCTCCACAATTACATGCCACTACAACCTGTAGGGCATCATTTAATCGTTAACGACCTCCACCAGTACTTCAAGTTACTTAGCTTTTAATTGGTTGTGAATATTTATAATTATCTGCACACTTTTCAGTTTCATAAAATCGTTAGGAGTTAATAAAAGTAAATAAAATCCTTTTTTCGTTTTAGGTTAATTAAGTAATTGAAGGGGATCTCTGCCTTTTCGCCGAAAATTGTTCAGCCGATTATCACTTGCCAACTAACGTTTTGCAAAATTTTATTTCGCAGAATAATCATTTGCCAACTTGTGATATAATTTTGTTTTTATTTCCCAACCTCACAGTTGCCAACTTTACGTTTGGTCTTCCTTTTAGCAGTTCTAACCTAACCGATGTAGCATATTTAAATGCCCTGTGTAGTGAAATAAAAGCGATTTGGTTCTGGCACTTCGCCGGCCGCTGCCGCAGCACGCTCGCTTCGCTCGCTCGGCTAGTGCGTTGTGGTCGCAGTTCTAACCTAACCTAACCAGCCATTGTTTCAGTTGACGTGCATTGTTTATCAGCATACTAACCTAACCTAACCGATTCCTTTCGATTTCACCTGAACTTCCCGAAACATCACCCGAACAGACGAAACGTTATTCGTCTAAAAGTTGTCTGGCCTAATAATTTAACAAAAGATAAATGCCCCAAACGTTTTTTTTTTCATTAAAATAATCAGCTTAACAATAATTCTACCAAATGAAACGTTGTCATACAAAAATTTGACAATCGTTAGTCGTCAAAGTGAAAAATAGGCGAAACGTTGGTTGGCAAGTGATAATCGGCCAAACAATATTCGGCGAAAAGGCAGGATCCCAATTGAAGGTTACGTTTTTATGAATATCTCTCGTAATATGACTCAAGCTACGAGGTAGCTAACGTAAATTTTGGGAAGGGCAGAGGGGCGGAATGGTCGCGGGGGTGGATCGGTTCAGACGCCCTCATGTGCATGGACCGCTCACTGCCCACGGCACACAATTCGTTTGATCTCGCCGGCTGCTCTGAACGCTATTTATGTCCCAGCAAGGTCACCTGTCGATGATGACGCTACACGAGTGACGCTGTCACACTCCTGACAATGACACTCCTAACTGAAACACCAACCTTTAAACTTTTGATATTACAAAACTTTCTCAAAGGTTAATATGCGTGCCGTGTTAACTAGGCGGCTCAGCCAAAATAATATTTACCATTTCCATTTTCTTTTCAAATTATTGGCACCGCATACGACCTTGACTTTTCTGATTTCATTATTCGTCATAAAGAGGTACTTACTGCAATCTTTATTTTGTTCAGACCGTGGCTTAACATAACTGCAGGCTACAAAAATATGCCAACAAAACATGTGCCAGAAATTGGAATACTGGAATACAATGCCTACCAAGAACGTAATCTCAAAGTGGCTGCGGGCGAAACAAGGGAAATATAAACACTCACCATAGCGCTAGCGAGCAAGTAACAATCGGAAAAATATGAACGCGACGGATCCGGATATACTGGTGGCAAAAGGCCAACTGGACTTACTGTACCTGGGGCCAGAGTACATGCTGGAGTCCGCTCGCGCAGCTTACAACAGCGCCATCGAGTTCAATGTCACCTTCGACAACACGAGCAGCTACAATGTATCTGAGGACCCGGAGGAGCAGTGGAACAAGTACATTAAGCATGTTTCATTTCTCTTACTGTTTTCATTGACGACCGTTTTCGGCAACATGCTAGTCATCTTGGCTGTGGTGCGGGAACGCTACCTTCATACGTCGACCAACTACTTTGTGACGTCACTCGCCGTAGCGGACTGCCTGATCGGGCTAGTGGTGATGCCCTTCTCCGCACTCTACGAGGTTCTAGAACACACGTGGTTCTTTGGTGTGGAATGGTGTGATGTGTGGCGGTCTTTAGACGTGTTGTTCAGTACGGCCTCGATATTGAATTTGTGCGTGATCTCATTAGACCGGTATTGGGCCATAACGGACCCTATAACATATCCAATGCGTATGAGTGGACGCAAGGCTGCATTTCTCATAGCGGCAGTGTGGGTGTGCTCCGGTGCGATATCGTGCCCCGCGATCGCGTGGTGGCGCGTCGTTCGTGTCGAAGAAGTGCCAGATTACAAATGTCCGTTCACGGATAACTTAGAGTATTTAATATTCTCATCGACAATATCGTTTTATTTACCTCTTTTCGTGATGGTGTTCACTTATTATCGTATATATCGCGCGGCAACTATACAGACGCAGTCGTTGAAAATCGGTACTAAGCAAGTGATGAGGCCAAGTGGGGAATTGGCGTTGACTTTGAGAATCCACAGAGGTGGGACAGTGCGGCAACGTAATGATGCGTGTCACAGTGTGTGTATGCCGGAGGAGGCCGCTCAAGAGCCGCTGACGGTTTTGCAGAACAACGGTTTATCGCGTTTGTCGACAAGTTTGACTAACGTAACTCATGGCAAACATTTGCCTAAAACTTTTCGCTATCTCGAAAGTTGGCGAAGTTTGCTAAGGAGAAAAAGGCGGCTTAAACTCTAGGTATAGTGATGGGTGTGTTTACAGTATGTTGGTTGCCGTTCTTCGTGGTGAATCTGTTGTCGGGCATTTGTTCGTCGTGTATCATGCACGAGGAGGTGGTCAACGTGATAGTCACGTGGCTCGGCTGAGTCAACTCCTCTATGAACCCTGTCATCTATGCCTGTTGGAGCAGAGACTTTAGAAGGTACGTATGTTTTAAATTCTATATAACTAAGAAGTCAGAAAATAAATCTAACAATATTTGACGTTCTTTAAATATAAGGATGTTTAATTGCCCAGTCATTGCATCCTGATGTAATTTTAATACCAATTTAATGGGCGTTATTGCGTGTAACTCATAATGATGAGTTGGGGGAGGCCACAGCATCTTTTATAGATGATTGTTGCAGCGCCTGTAAATTTAATTTCTGCAGCGTCTTTGATGGCTGTATAGCCCTATAGCTGCACGACATTTCTTGCCACATCGGTCACAGTTAAAGCGCGAGTCTGTAGGCGGTGATCGGGCCCAACAAAGACTTTTCTGCTTTAAATTCTCGAGCCAGTCTTCGTCATGCTTGAGTAGTCCTACTTTAATATCATGACGCCATTCTGGTCTTGTTTTTGCGCGAATCTCCCAATTCTCTGTATTAATACCAAAGCTGACCATGTCCCGCTTGCAGGAGTCTTTAAACCTCAAAAATGGCCGTCCAGTGGGTCTTTTTGCGTCCGCTATTTGACCGAGCATGATTTGCCGTGGTAGTCTTTCTGGGGCCATACGATGAACATGACCCAGCCAGCGAAGTCTTCTTTGCTTCAACATAATAGTTATACTAGAGCAGTGCATTTTTGAAAGAACTACCTCATTACTCATTTTGTTCTTCCAGGTGACTCAAAGTATCGTTCTCAGGCATCTCAAGTGGACATACATACATACATAGACTCACGCCTGTTTCATGGAGGGGAAGGCAGAGACCACGGAACGCCATTTGCAACGATCCTGACATACCTCACTTGCTTCACTCACTCCCATCAAGTTTCTCATGCATGCTCTTCTGTTAATGGTACTTCTGACTTGTCCTTTTTTCAGGATGTCTCCAATCTGGTCAGAGAACGTTCGCCTAGGTCTTCCCCTTTGTCCTGTCCCATTCACACTTGCCTTATATATCTTCTTTGTCAGTCTATCGTCATCCATCCTCTCCATGTGCCCAAACCATCTCAACATGCCTTTCTCAATGCTTGTCACTACATCTTCTTTTACCCCACACCAATCTCGTATCACACAATTCTTTACTCTGTCGGTGAAAGACACACCACACATACTTCTCAGTGCTCTCATTTCTACAGCATTTATTCTACTTTCAAGTCTCTTCTGCCATACCCAACTTTCACTACCATACATAAGGGTAGGCACTAACACCCCTCTATGCACAGCCAAACGTGCCTTTTTGGTCACGTTTTGACTGTTCATAAACGCCTTCAGAGCTCCTTTCACACTATTACCTGCATTAACTCTCCTTTCATCTGCTTCATTCTTACCATCTCTTGTAAACAACGTACTTAAGTAAACAAACTCATTCACTTGTTCCACTCGCTGTCCATCGATCAAAACATTACAAGCCGTAACGCAGTCCTCCTTTTCAAAAACCATAACTTTCGTTTTACTTACATTCACTTTCATTCCTTTCCTCTCTAACGCACGATGCATGGTTGTTACCATCTCCTTCAATTCCTCCGTTGAAGATGCAAGTATAATCTGATCATCAGCGTAAAGGAGGCATTTGACGAGTAACCCATTCATCCTTAATCCGCAGTCACTATGTTTTAAATCTTGCAAACAACTGTCCATGAAGAGGTTAAACAGCCACGGCGACGCTTCACATCCCTGTCTTACACCTTTCTCGATGGTAAACCAGTCAGTGTACGCCCCGTTTATCCTCACACAGGGTCTAGAATCCTCATAAAGGGATTTCAGAGCTCGAATGAGGCTGCTGTCCACCCCGTTCATTGACAGCACCGACCACATTTCATTCCTTACTACTTTATCGTAAGCCTTTTCCAAATCCACGAATGCGCAATAGACCTTTTGGCCTTTGGCCAAAAATTTTTCGGCCATGCTTCGCAAGGAAAAAACCTGATCCGTGCATCCCATACCCTTTCGGAATCCCGCTTGTACATCCCATATTTTCTTGTCGGTTACTTCCATAACTCTTTCAATAAGTACCTTTGCATACAATTTGCCAACAATGCTGAGGAGGCTAATGCCTCTATAGTTTTTGTAGTCTTGTTGCGAGCCTTTTCCTTTATAAAGAGGCACAACTACAGCTGTGGTCCAGTCATTAGGTACTCGGCCGGTGCTCCAACACAATTTATATAACCGCTGCAACTGACCAACTATGATGCCCTGTCCAGCCTTCAGCATTTCGACTGTAATCCTATCATATCCTGCAGCCTTACCTACTTTCATACTTCTCAGTGCCTTCACGATCTCATCCACGCCAATAACGCTTTCATCAATGCTATCATGACCATTTACTTCAGCTATCGGTGTCTCTATCGCCGTTCTTTCAAATAAACTTTCAAAATAGTCTTTCCATCTCTTCAACACGCACAATTCACCATTTACTATACTTCCATTCTCGTCTCTGATGGATGTGTGTTCTGAGGATTATGTTCTTCCTCGAACTGCACGAACAGATTTCCAGAAAAACTTAATGTTCCTCTGGTAATCGTCAGAACATCTGCTATCAAACTCATCTTTCTTTTCCTCTTTTTTCCTTTAAACCATTTTTTTCACTATTCTTTTTGACCAACACCTTTCTTGCTTCATCTATGTCTGGACTCGTTGCTTTTCCCATTCTTTCATTTGCTCTGGCAGCTAACCAATCTGACCAAGCTTTCTTCTTCTCTGACACTGCTGATTGTACATCCTTGTCCCACCATGTATTCTTAACCTTTCGTATTTTCCTTCTCTTGGTCACACCACATACTTCAGACGCTACACATACTACCTATTCTTTAAAGGCCTGCCATAATTCTTCCATATCATTTATGCCATCGAACCTCTCAAATCTTGCTATCAATCTTCGTTTATACTCATCTTTCACATCTTTCTCTTGTAGATTTTCTACTTTTATTCTTTCCAAGACCCTATTTTCATTACGCTCTCGGTGTCGCCATCTTTTAAAGAGCCCACTTATCCGGCTCAACACCAAGAAGTGGCCTGTGTGGATGCCGATCCCTCGATATACTCTTGTATCCAACTCATTCTTTCTCAATCGTTCATCTACTATCACAAAATCAATCATACTTCTTCTAACATTTTTCGCCTCTCGCGTATACATATGTATCCTTTTGTGATCAAACATAGTGTTTGTCACACAAAGGCTCCACTCCAAACAAACCTCAAGCAGAGCTTTTCCATTTTCATTCACACTCTCATCACCGAATGCACCTAACACCTTTTCAAATCCATCTCGTTTTACTCCCACCCATCCATTGAAATCCCGTAACCAGATCAATATTTCGTTATCCTTACATTTCCTCAAGCTATTTCTTAAACTCTCCCAAAACTCCTGCCTTTCGTCTTGCTCTTGCTGTGACATACCCGTAACTACATTGACCGGGGCGTACACCCCAATAATAAAGACACGAGTAAGTCCTACTTTCATTCTCATCCATAGTAGCCTAGCATTTACACATTCAAACTCTTTTACATACTCATTCATTCGCGCAGATAGTATTACACCAACTCCCTTGCAGGCTCTGCTGGTACTATTTACCTCAGAATAATACGCCGTATATGCGCCATGCTGGGTGGTGTCACACTCTTTCCTTTTTGTTTCATTCACACAACGAACATCAATCTTTCTATCATCCATCATCTGACATACTTCATCCAATTTGCCGTTCATTCCTCCACCAACATTCAATATTGCAAACCTGCTTTCCGTAGGCCGTTTTTCACCCTCTCGGGAAACGAGACGTGATGGGTTGCGAACCGCGTCGCCGCCGTATGGAGAAGAAGAAGTTTTTGTTCCCATAGCGTTCCCACGAGATTTAGGGATCTAGACGGTCCATCCCCGCAGAGCCCTTTACGGGGGTAAGGCGGAATATCAGCTGTGCCCTGTGACCACCAACACAGGCACCCTCCGTTTACGACCAGCTTGCCCTCTGGCCACGAATCCCTCGGCACGGGTCGGTTCACACCTTAGATCGGGGTTTTGTTTCGGGTATGCTCCCTGAAGTCTGCTCTTTAAGTGGAATGCATTTAGTTTACATTCCTGTTTCGCGTATGAAGTCAAAGTTTCTGAGGCATAAAGTAATGTACCCGAAACACAAGTCCGATATACAAGGACTTTGGTGTGGATAGTCAGCTTGCAATTTCTCGACACGCGCGAAAAGAGTTTTCCGAATATAGTCGACGCTTTACCAATCCGAGTATCCATCTCTTTGTCGTTCGAAAGGGGGTTTGTGGTGATAGAGCCAAGGTAACAGAAATTATCTACAACGTCAAGTATAGCTCCTCCCAGTCTGTGATTTTCAGAGGTTGATGTACGCCTTGCACCATGATGACCGTTTTCTTTGTATTTACGCTCATGGAGAAAAGATGACAAGCGTGACTAAATCTCGTTACAAGCTCCTGCAGTTAGCCTTTGGAATTAGCAATAAGTGCAGCATCATCTGCGTAAAGGAGTTCTCTGGTAATTAAGTTTATAAGCGTTAATTTTTTTACTTAAGTAGATTTATGTTGTATAGCCTTCCATCCTTTCTTGTATGCAGATGCACTCCGACATCACACCCCTCAAAAGCAGTTAAAAAAGTCAGTTGACGCCAAAGGATTCTGAATTATCACCGTCAAATATTAATGAGCCCTTCATGAGGTCATGGGAGGACCGGATAAGCAACAAAAGTTTTGGGGGGCATTCAAGTCTGACCAATATTTCGTAGAGGCCTTCCCTACTGACGGTATCGAATGCCTTATTAAGATCGACAAAAGCCATGTAGAGTGGTACGCGATGTTCGAGACATTTTTCCTGCAGTTGTCGAAGGCTAAATATCATATCAGTGGTCGACCGACCAGCTCTGAAACCACATTGTGATTCTGGGTAAATCCGTGATGCTAATGTGTTTAATCTTTGCAAGATTACCTTTGCAAATGACTTTCCTGCTACACTCAACAAGGATATGCTCCTATAATTGTTACAATCGCCTCTATCTCCTTTACCTTTATACAAGGTGACAATGTCGGCGTCTCTCATATCTTGTGGAATAGTCCTCTCATCCCAACATCGCACTAAAAGAGCGTACAGAAGAGAGGAGACGCAGCCAAGTTTGATCACTTCAGCAGGCAAGTTGTCACGACCAATGCTTTTAGCCAGCTTCAAGCTCATGATAGCCTCGAGAAATTCTTTAGCAGTAGGGGGCTCATCAAGTTCTGTCATCGTGGGTCGGGAGCTGAAATGTGACAGCGCATCTGAGTGTATGGTAACCTCTTGAGAATATAGTTTTGAGTTATGTTGTACCCATCTCTCAAGATCCTTGCTTTTGTCGGTAATTGAGTGTCCATTAATGTCTTTGATTGGTGCGCATTTTCTTTTCGTAGGACCAATCGCAATCTTTATTCCACGGTACATACCCCCGAAGTCACCTACATCTCGGCATTCTTGAATTGACTGGCAGAGTTTTACCCAGTACTCGTTAGCATACCTACGACTTGTGCGTTGTACTTCTGCTTTGGCTGCCTTGTATGCGGATTGCTTGGCAGGATATCTGGGGTTGTTCAAGAGATCTATGTGTGATGTCCATTTAGTCTCAATTAATGGTAGCAGAACTTGTTCATACTCAACAAACCAGTCGCTAGCTGTCTTTTCTTTCTTGCCGAACACCCCATTAGCACCTTTCGTTACTTCCGACTTTATCAAGTGCCACATACCTTCAGCGCTAGTAGATTTCTCCAGAATTTCTTTGCTAAGTTTGCCTTCAATTAGCTTCTCTAGTTCTTTGTAAAAGTTCTTATTGGACATAGCTGCAATGTTGAGTGCAATTTTTCTAGGAGCATTCTTATCAGAGTGTATTTTTTTGGGAACGTGACACGATTTAACCATAACTAAACGATTAAACCAGAACTTATCACAGTTAGCACTATGATAAGTTCTGCAGTTGAGTATATCACGTAGGTCCTTCCTCCTGGTTATAATAAAGTCGATCTGATGCCAGTGACCTGAGCGTGGATGCCTCCAAGACACCTTGTGAGAAGATTTATCTTTAAAATAGGTGTTCGTTACGCACAAAGACAAAGATGCACAAAGCTCCATCAAGCGTTGCCTGTTTTCGTTAAAGTTGCCTATTCCATGCGATCGGATGCACCCTGGCCAGTCATTGGATTTGTTTCCTATTCTTGCATTAAAATCACCAAGTAAAAGAAGGTTATCAGTTGCATGGACGGTTTCCAGGTATTGCCTTAAGTCGTCATAAAAAATATCTTTAGTGTCAGCAGCGGCTTTTAGAGTTGGCGCATAAGCCGAGATGAGAGTAATTGGACCTGAGGCTGACATAAGTCTTAGGACAATGATGCGTTCGGACACGCATGTAGGTGTTTCTATACTTCCAAGTAGGCAGTTACGGACGGCAAACCCAACGCCATGTTCTCGCTTCTCTCCGTCATTTTTGCCTTTCCAGAAAAAGGTATAATTATCTTCTCGTATACTACCTTCCTCAAGAAGACGGGTTTCCTATAGTGCGGCTACATCAACGCGAAGGCGTAAAAGTTCTCAGTCTATGATCATGGTTTATCTGAGCTCTGGTATATCATCGGTGGTTGACATCGGATTGTCCATTTCAGTGAGCATAGTTCACACATTCCACGTAGCAAATCTTTTGATCTTAAGTTTTTTTGGTTTATAAATGTTGTTTTTATTCATTGTTTTGCTAGGTGCGTTACCCATCACGTTCCAGACACTTATGTACCTGTTGCCCCACACACCTATAGGAGCTAAGGATGAGAGACGGACCAGTACCTTATTGGCCGGGGGCTGCCCAGCTTAGGCAGGCGGTAGCTGGTCAATTAGCCGCGATGGACTATCCTACCGTCAGGAGTCACCCCTGGCGCTCGCGCAAACACCTATTAGCGCAAAGCTTATCACCGGTAACTGCGACTCCCCGTGTTGTTCCCAACACCTTTCAGGCTCAGGTGTAGTGGCCTCTCCACAGGCGCTGCATGCCTGGGACATAGTTTAGAGAGCACGGACTTGCCCAGCATCCGTGATCCCCTCTCGACCTCGTCAGCTAATTCTCCAGGAATGACTATGTCATTACGTGGGGAGCCAATTTGGTTGCAGAGGTTGCCGACTTGTTCAGATTGAACCCTAATGTCGCCTACGGAACCTCAGATCCGTTGCCTATTCCGCCACACTATGCCGTACCAAAGTCCTTCTTATCCGCCGTAGTTGCAGTTAAGGTCTTCATCCGTAACCCTGGGCAGGGGACCACGTTATACCCCGTGGCGCTGGATCCCTACTCCAACTTAGCCACCCACAAACTTCAGCCTACTGAAGCGTGGGGTACCCACCCTCGCGGCGAGGACGCGTCGAGCAGGAATTACTCCGGTGGAAGACAGAGAAGTTGACTCTGATCCCCCCGGAGCCGGGTTAATGGTTCGTCTGATGCCGAAACCAAGGGCAACTATATTACCAATTACATACATACATACATATCGTCACGCCTTTTATCCCCGAAAGGGTAGGCAGAGGTGTATTTCTACACCCACTTTTCGCCAGATATACTTTAGTCCCACGTAATAAGGGGCGAGCCTATTGCCGTACCGGGCACATTTCCAGACTCCGTGCTGCTACTGAGAATTTCGTGACAGAAAAACCCAATAACACTGCCCGACCCAGGAATCGAACCCGGGACCTCCCGATCCCACGCACACACCTATGCCGCGAGACCAACGAAGCAGTCGTATAGGGTTTGATGTCGAGTTTTCCGTCTCTACGTAAAGATGGTATTTGCATCGTGTTATCCCTTAGTCGCCTCTTACGACACCCACGGGAAGATCGGGGGTGGTGAAACTTGTATTCTATGCCGTCAACCACACGGCAGACCATTTACCAATTAATATGTCATTAACCCGCGATAATAACGATTAATAAATTTGTGAATAGCGGCGCGTTTACCAGCTAATACAATGTTCAAATGTGGCGGTTAACCTGCTAAGATAAGATATGATAAGATAAGATAGTTTATTTCGCAAACATGGGTACAGTACATGATCTTAAATACAATTATGGGTTCAGCCATATTTTACCATTAGGCATGCGAAAGGTACAATACCAAAAACACAAATTAAAATTACACAAAGACACACATTCGACACATAATCGTGTTTACATTTATAAATATTCAAACAAATGCATTCTCTTTTTCTGCAAAAATATCTGAAATACTGTAATAAGTTTTATTTACTAAAAAGGAACTTAATTTTCTTTTAAATGATGTTGATCGGATGGTAATTACGTGGTATACTAATCACGTAACATGGTGGACAAAATACCACCTATTTCACATACATACATACATAGACTCACGTCTGTTTCCCTGAAGGGGTAGGCAGAGGCATATTAAACGCCCACTTTTCGCCAGTGTTTTGATCCCACGTAATAGGTGGCGAGCCTACTGCCGCTTATCAGGATATTTTGTTTGCCACATACCTACATTTCATTGTGATAAAATAGGTGTAATTGAATTTGTATTTAATAAACGTAATTCACATTGAGCGTGGATTCCGCTACAATGAAAGATATTGTTGACATTGGAAGCGGATTTGAATTTATCTCTTTGTTTTATCCCAATCCCAACTATGAAGCTACATAATACATTCTGTAGGTCGCTAAATGGTAGGTTTCATGGGGTAAAACAAAGACCTCCCTACATAAAAAAAGCATTTAGGAATTTTCTTAGGGCTGATATAATATTATTGGCTTTGAGAAAACGTAAAGATTTCACATTGAAATATTCGAAAACTTTTAATTCAACATACACATCACATAACTTTAACGAAAACACTAAAATACAAAAGAAAGGGACCTTTATAAATCGCTTGTCCGTGACATTGATAAAGAAGTTGAAATATATTTGAGAGCGTCTCAGCCATTCTCTGTCAGCGATGGAGGACGCAGTTTCAAGAATTACACAAATTCTTGTACATTTTATTCGCGATTTTCCTTGAAATTAAACAGCTTTTAGGGATTTTATCGCGGTTCAGTTTCTTTGCAAAATTTGGTTTCTGTTAGGTTTGCTTTATTGTTATTTGCTTTGCGATATATCTTCTTCTATAAAATATTTATGACTTAATTACAAGAACATGTCGCTACACATATATTCACCATTTAAAACCTTTTTCAATTTAAATCCTAGAGTCAATATTTACCTTAAATTATTCACGTTGAGCAATTTGCAGTAGTTTCTCCCTATATACAAAAGCAACTCTAATCGCAAAAGTGCTCTGTCATCATCTCTCTTATTCACAACAAAAGACAAAATAAAATAGCAACGCCGCGCACCGTTCGAAATTCAAAAACACGAAGTGCACGCGGATTGCAAGTTGAACTCACTCTTGACCAGTTTAATTTAAGCTATGGCAACATTTCAGTGGGACAACAAAGGTCGTTAGCTCACAGAGGGCGACACTGTAGTTTGCGAGCTCCTGTGTACTTGATTAAACCTTTTTGGAGGTTCGGAAATATACAACACAACGTTACTCTTATTGTAGAGGCTTTGAAAGATTTTTGTGTGTAGATGTTTGTACCGAAGTAATTATGGAATGTATTATATAATTTTTGTGTTCGTCGATTCTTTATAGTTCGCATTATAATAAGCAACATCGGGACTGTTAAATATTTTGTATGTGCTCACAAAATTTTATCAAATTAATTAATCTTTTATATATTTTTGAAGTAAACAAAGCATTAATTAGACTAGCGATCGAGGGGTCAAAGGTTTAAATTACACAATTTAAATTATTTAAAATAAATTATTTCTAGTAACATAAGACCACACGAAGCATAATATCACTGAAGTACCAAACTAACATCCAGCAGATAATTTCTAGTTTATCATAAAATATACTTCCACCCAATGTAGCGATAAAGACAAAAGGCAATTCACTGCACATTTGTAGTCTCTATAACTCGTACCGGTGTCAATTATGGCATATTCTGGGTCTCACGTCGCGACCGTTCGATCGTGCATGGCATCGCAACGATCACATAAATCTTCCACAATGTTATCATATGGGGGAGCTGCTATTAAATCATTTTCACCGTTAAACTTTTTGCGAATAAAGCTTATAGGTATTAGTCCAATAAATTGTTTTATCCACGGATTGTTGAAGTAAACTGACGAATTTTATTTCTGAGTAATGCTTACAATCATAGATAATGTCGTAAATGCTGTATATCCGATGTTTGGTGCGGAGATATAACTTAAAACATAATCTTTGTTTCACAAAAAAATACAGAATACCCAAAAACATAGGTGAAGATTAAGGAATGAGCAGGAGATAATTGGTTATACAAATATTTTGCCAAATATCATTTAGATCTGTGTGTTTTTTGAGAGCATATAGTTTTCTTTTGGATGACAACTCGAAGTAAAGAAATTTATAACAAATACTTAGATCACTAGCTCAAGAAATATTACGTCGCCTATTTGTTATATTTGCCTCACGACCCTTTTACAGTCATGCTACTCGCAACTTGCTGGATAAATATTTTGCTCCTGCCATCAAAAATTCTATATTAGCAGGCCAAGAATCGAACAAATATACGCATTTCATTTTCCATCTACATACATTATAGAACATAGAACATTTTATAACTTATGTTGGGTTAGATTAGCTTTCGTTTACTCTTATGTTCTACATGAAATTATTTATTCTAGCTCACTGGAATTAGAAAACCAAAACTTAATTTACTGATTATCCCCTTTAACAAACATACCAAAACACCACTCCCTAAAAGTTCAAACGAGTTTTAAACAAGGTTAGTACTTGAACTAATAAATCGTTAAAACTAAGCTCAATAACTAAACTGGTCACTGCAAATCGGTGGCACCTATTTCTTAACTGCAATACTCAAAAGCAAACATAGGTTTCTAGGAAACTTTAATCCAAATCCAGTTTATTTTCCTGACTTTAAAACTATAGCACTTCATAAAATTTTCTTGAAAGCAAATCGTATTTATTCATAAATTCTAGTAACTAATTAGTGTCGGCAAGTGAACCATTACTTTGTTGACAGTGTTCTGGTAACCTAGTTTTAAAACATGCATACCCTTCGGATAGTGCTGACATGGCCACCTAATTTAATTTTATTTAAGAGATTCATTATTCACGTGTAAAGTTGATGACGTAATAAATAGAAAATTTAATGAACAAATAAATTTGGTAAATGAGTGTTTTAGGAGGCAATTATTAGGATAGGAAACTAATCACGGCACAGAGTAGAACAGCACAAATTAAACTATGTATGACTGTACGTACTTGCGACGCATGTGAGCGTGTCGTTGTATAGGTACAGCTTTCTATGATAATGCATTGCTTACAAAACCATGTATAGTGTGCTGAGCTATAACGCTTGCGCGGCCTGTGTATCCGTATAAGCTGGCCTTACAGTGTTCCCATCTCGGTTGAACGAAGTATTGGCGATGCCAAGATCCTAACTAGCGACTCTAGCGGCGAAATTAAGAAGTTGTCTATGTACGACTCTTTCACAGATCACTAGTATACTTTTGACACATTTGACAGCTCTCAATACAATTACCGCCTTTACCTCGAAGCAAAGTTGTATTGAAACCTGTGAAAAGTGTTGTACATTGACAACTTCTAACGAACAATGGCAGAATTAGTCTGGGTTTGTTGTGGCGTCCTTAAATTTCATATGAACAAAACAAATTGTTTTTTTGTCTACGATTTTTCATATTTTCACTTTGTCTCGTTAAGGCCGGAATATTTTATGATGATAAAAAGCATTCCAATTAATTACGAACTAGGTACCTACTTAATTATTTGATTGTTGCCATCGACAATGGTGTGACAGGAATAGACGTGAGTGCTATTAATTCGTATCGATTGGTTGGAATGGTTCAAAATATAATTATTTAAATGCAGTTATTTTTTCCTTTAATCAACATTATATCAATACGCTAATATTTTTGAATCAAAACAACTTTTAAATCATATAAAAATGGAACTAAACGTCACAGCATCGTTTTAATGTTGTATCGATTTCACATAAAATCGATTTAAAATGTGCAGCTCTGCTTTTGTCTTTGGCTGTGACAGTTGTCAGTGTCCTTCAGTTTCTGTTTGATGTCAATCTGACATAATTATGTCAAAAAATAAAACACTGATATCTTATTTTTCAAGCTTTCCCTAGTGAAAATAGAATCATTTGTAGACTCTGTTACTTACGCCGAATTTTTTGATATATTTTTTATTACTGTACGCTTCAATTTAATTTGAGACATTTTGATGTATGGAGATCTGCCATTGTCCTTTCGCCGCTAGAGGTGCGTGGATAATCTTTGCGTCGCCAATAGTTTATTATTTAATGTCAACTCTAGTGCAGAAAACTGGCAACTGACTTTAATAAACTGTGGTGAATTTTCGCTCGACGCTATAGTATAACCTGTAATCTCTGTTTGGTGTTCATACAAAAGCCAATATATTTTTCATTACATTTCTTTGACTCATCTTTATTTTAAGGGTAATCTGGTTTTTCTATGTATTATGATATACGCATTTAAACCCGTATTATACTAATTATATAGTCTTACCATAGACGCATCAACTCTAGCTAGTGATGTTATTCCCAAGAGTATTCGTGATATGTCATACAACTACATAGGTACAGTTGAGTGATGCTTGTGCCATGGGAATCGGTCCGCTACCTGCGGTCTCCCACAGCTCAAAGCAATCACGAATATGTATTAAACTAGTTTGAGTGTTTAGATTTACAAATCTATTAATTGTTCACTATTCTCTCTTGTACAAGAGACCTGTCCCTATGGCTTTTTAACTGCCCAGTCTTTGCATTCTGATGTAGTTACAGTACTAATTCAACAATATTTATAGTAACAATAGTCAAATATATTTATAGGGTAGTAATGAGCGTTATTGTGTTTACCTCTACAATCAATTAATATGTCATTAACCCCGTGATAATAACGATTAATAAATAAATTTATGAATACCGGCGCGTTTGCCTGCTAACCCCTCGTTTTCACCAAGAAACAAGTTCAACACTAGTTTTATACAAAACTTATAGACTACTTGTCAAAACATAATTTTTTGTTTTATACATGTATTTAGACTATCTCAAACAGTCTTTCGTTCACACTGTGTAGCCAACAAGTATCTATACAAGTTTAAAACACATTTGCGTTTACACTGAAGTCTGTTACATTTTAAAACTTGTCAGATATATTGATAGCGTTCTCACCTACAAAATACAGTCAGGTTTTAGACAAGTATTGTTTATGATGATGAAGTAAATAAATTTAAAACTAAGTCAGGTTCTTCCTTTTAAAATATAAAACTACTGCTTGAATTTGTCTCGAATTCTACAAGTTTAGCTACAACAAAAACATGAGATCATAAACATGTAGACAACTACAAGTTTTCAACCAACTAGTTTCATACCAGTTTTGTATACGTATCTACAACAAGTTACATTCAAGTTTTGTATAAGGTACAACAAATTTTATTCATGTGTATAGTTTTGTATACAACGTGTTTTATACATGTATATGAGAAAAGAAAACATTGACAAAAAAATGTTAAATACATGTATTATACCTTGGTGAAAACGAGGGGTAATACAGTCATTCAATTGTCGCGGTTAACCTGTTGATTGAATGATAATTACGTGGTATACTAATTATGTAACATGATGGACAAAATACCACCTATTTCATTGTGATAAATTGCCATTTGTAATTCAATTTGTATTAACTGTAACGAACGTTGAACGTGGAATCTCAATGTATTGGCTTAGTGGCTATAGTGAAAGATATTGTTGACATTGGCAGTCGATTTGAATTGAACTCGTTGTTTTATACCAACTATGGAGCTACATAATACATGGTTTAGGTCACTAAGTAGTAGGTTTACTGGGGAATAAAACAAAGATCTACTTACCTTAATAAAAAGCATTTGGAAATTCTCCTAAAGCTGCTATTTTATTATTGGCTTTAAGAAAATGTAAAGATATGATATTGAAATATTCGAAAACTTTTAATTCAACATATACATCACAAAACTTTAACGAAAACACTAAAATAAAAAAGCGAGGGACCTTTATAAATCGCTTGTCCGTGACATTGATAAAGAAGTTGAAATATATTTGAGAGCGTCTCAGCCATTCTCTGTCAGCGATGGAGGACGCAGTTTAAAGAATTACACAAATTCTTGGACGTTTTATCCGCGATTTGCCATGAAATTAAACAGCTTTATAGGGATCGCAGTTCAGTTTGTTTGCAGAAATTTGGTTTCAGTTAGATTTGCTATTTATTTAATTAGCGATATATTTACGTATAATGTCAAATGTCAAATAAATCATTAAATGTAGGATGTAGGTACAACTTCTTGGTATGGTAAAGCCTGCAAGATCCTACTTACAAACTACAATGAAAACATTAATATTCAAATATTTTATTTATATGAAGCAAGAGAGGATGTCAGGCTCGTTGCAAATGGCGTTCCATAGTCTCTGCCTATCCCTCCGGGAAACAGGCGTGAGTCTATCAACAACGTTATGACATAATTTACGAAATTAATTTAAGTATTATCATTCGGGACAAATATCTATAAAATATTGATGTAATTATGAGGACTTATTTACAAAAACATGTACATATATATTCACTATTTAAAACCTTCGTCAATTTAAACCCTCAGGTACTTAATATTTACCTTCCATTATTCGCGTTGAGCAATTAGCAGTATTTTCTCTCTACATACAAAAGGAACTCTAATCGCCAAAGTGCTCTGTCATCACCTCTATTCACAACAAATGACAAAATAAAATGGCGACGACGCACGC
Source organism: Euclidia mi (assembly GCA_944739405.2). Taxonomy (NCBI): domain Eukaryota; kingdom Metazoa; phylum Arthropoda; class Insecta; order Lepidoptera; family Erebidae; genus Euclidia; species Euclidia mi. The sequence continues at coordinate 29,123,875 of OX123204.2, forward strand.
GACGCGCCGTTCGAAATTCAAAAACACGAAGTGCGCACCGATTGCAAGTTGAACTCACTCTTGACCAGTTTAAACTATAGCAACATTTCACTGTGAGGACAAAGGTCGTTAGCTCCCAGAGGGCAACACTGTAGTTTGCGAGCTCCCGTGTACTCAATTAAAGCTTTTCGAAGGTTCGGAAATGTACAACACAACGTTACTCTTATTGTAGTTGGGCTTTTGAAGATATTTGTGCGTAGATATTTGGTGATCCGGTGGTTAGCGTATGCGGCTGCTGATCGAAGGTCGCGGTTCGATTCCCGGGTCGGCCAATAGTGTTACTGGGCAGCAAGGAGTCTGGCTATGTGCCCGGTAACGGCAATAGGATCACCCCCTATTACTTGGAACCTAAAAATTCATGGCGAAATATTACACCACTGCCTACCCCTCCGGGGAAACAGGCGTGAGTCTATAAAAAAAGAGATATTTAGGTATGTTGAAGTAATTATGGAGTGTATTGTAGATTTTTTGTGTTTGTCAATTGTTTACAGCTTGCATAATGAATAGCACCTTCGCATCTGTTTTATCTATTCTATGTAGAATGCCTATTATTACCTAGATATTCACAAAATATAAGCAATTTCACTTATTGTTGTTTCATTGATGTTTTAGAAGTAAACAAAGCAATAATGCCATAATACTTTATTTATTCGTGTTGCGATCGAGAGTTCAATGGTTCAACATTTCAAATTCTAATGTAAATTATTTTAAATAAATAGATTCTAGTAGCATAAGACCACATGAACTATAATATCACTGAGGTACCTAAAATAACAACCGCCACATAATTTCTAGTTTATCGTAAATATACTTCCATCCAAAATAACGATTAAGCCAAAAGGCAATTCACTGCACATTTGTAATCCTCCTAACTCGTACCGGTCTCAATTATGGCATATTCTGGGTCTCACGTCGCGAACGTCCGATCGTGCATGACATCGCAACATCTTCCAAAATGTTATCATAATAATATGGTGAAGCTGCTATTTAATCATTTTCAGCGTCAAACTTTCTGCGAAATAATGCCGCTGGGTATTAGCTCAATGCATTGTTTTATACGCAGATTGTTAGGGAGGAAAACGACGAATTATATTTGTGAATAATTCTTACACTCATGGATAATGTCCTCAATGCCAGATATCCGATGTTTGAAACGATGATAGACCGTTATACTTTTTTTAAATAACAATATTATGTGTGTGAAAAGAATTTCCGTGTAAAAAGTTTTTTTTTTCTTAAAATATTATGTCAATATCTACAGAGTTCTACAGAACTCTTTACTCAGACGATACCCCTGCCACAGAAATTCCAGAATCTTCCTTGTCCGATCGCATACCTATCATCACAGAATTTGAAGTGCACCTGGCTCTTAAATCCATGAAGTTCGAAAAAAGCCCTGGGCCAGATGGCGTCACTACTGAAGCTCTCAAAATAGGCGGCAATATTACATTACCGCACATCACTCACTTTTTCAATAATATTTTGGAAACAGGTAAAATCCCAGCTAAATTGTGCCACTCTAACATTATTCTGCTTCACAAAAAGGGTGACAAATCCGATATTAATAATTACAGGCCAATCAGTTTGCTATCGCATTTGTACAAATTATTTATTCGCATTATTTTAAACCGAATAGATAAAGATTTAGATTATCAGCAACCCCCTGAATAAGCCGGTTTCCGGAGAGGATTTGCTACAACGGACCATATCCAAGCCTTAAATCAAATAATAGAAAAGTGCAACGAATACAATAAACCGGTTTATTTAGCTTTTGTTGATTACACAAAAGCTTTCGATAGTGTAAAACATGAAGCAGTGTTCGAAGCACTAAATAAACAACAAATAGATAACACTTACATCAATTTACTTAAGTTAATTTACAGAAACAGTACAGCCGACATCAAGTTATGTCAGTCTTCAGGTCCATCTTTCCGGGTAGCAAAGGGTGTTAAGCAGGGTGACCCCCTCTCTCCGAAACTGTTCACGTGCATTTTAGAAGAGCTCTTCAAGACCTTGGCAGAACCGTGGGCAAGCGTGGGCATCGTTGTTGGCGATAAGAGGCTTACTAACCTCAGGTTTGCTGACGACATCGTCTTATTTGCATCAACCGCAAAAGACCTTCAACAAATGCTCGAAGATCTGAGCAAGGCGAGCCTTGAGGTTGGACTTGCGATGAATCGTTCAAAGACCCAAGTTATGACCAACAGCAGTAAACGTAGGGTTGAGGTAGGGCAGGAAATACAGTATGTCGACGAGTATACCTACTTGGGCCAGACAGTGTCTTTCGAAAACAGGCAAGATCGAGAAATCGATCGTCGAATCGAGAATGCCTGGAAAGCCTACTGGTCCATGAAAGAGTTCATGAATTGCGTTTTAGTGCTATTGGAAGGTTGCCCTTCCAATAGCACTAAAACGCAAACTTGTCGATATGTGCATTCTGCCCATCTTAACCTACGGTGCTCAGACCTGGTCCTTGACCGAACTTAAAAAGTCCAGCCTCAAGGTTTGTCAAAGAGCAATGGAGCGAAGTATCCTGGGATATAAGAGGGTTGATCGAGTGCAAAATGCCGTTCTGCGATCACTGACGGAAGTTGCTGATGTGGGACGGAAGACTGCCAACCTAAAGTGGGATTGGGCGGGCCACGTGATCCGGATGCATCCTAGCCGGTGGGCGAAAATCGTCACGCAATGGGTGCCGCAAGACGGGCGGCGGAAAAGAGGCAGACCCCGAAAACGATGGCGTGACGATCTAGACAATTTTGACAGAGACTGGCCCAATTTGGCAGAAGATAGGGACGCTTGGAGGAGTGTAAGGGAGACCTTTGCCCAGCAGTGGGACAACATAGGTTAAATAAAAAAATATATATATTAATTACGCAAATAGATTAATGAAACTTTATTAGCAGAAGATTATTAGGAACACAAAAATTTTGCCAGATATAATTTAGTTCTTCGTGTTCTTGGTGAGATCACATAATTTTTTTCTGGATCAAACTCGAAGTAAACTTTTTTATAGCAAATGCGTGGTCTGGCATTTAGCTCAGAAATAATTATATCGACTACTCTTTATGTTTACCTCACGATCCTTTTACAATCATGTTACTCGCAACATGTTGTCTAAATATTGTGCTTTTTCTATCAACATTTCTAAATGAGCAGGGCCAACACAAACGAAACTTTGTACATTTTATTTCCCATCTACATCTTTATATATAAAATCCTTGCGTTACTGACTGACTGACAGACACGCTGCAGCCGAAACTATTGGGCGCAGGAAGCTGAAATTTGGCATGTATGTTCCTTGGGGACCGTAAGGGTGCACTAAGAAGGGATTTCTCGAAATTTCCACGGGATCAGCCAAAACGGGTAAATTAAAAAAAAAAAGTACTTGTACTAATAAATAGTTAAAACTAAGCTCAACAACTAAACTGGTCACTGCAAAACGGTTGCACCTATTTCTTAACTGCAATACTCAAAGGCAGACATTGTTTTCAAGGAAACTTTACTCCAACTCAGTTTATTTTCCTGACTTTTAAAACTATGGCAAGTAGCATAAAAGTTTCTTGAAAGCTAAACGTAATAATTCATGTTGTAACTAGAATTGCTGCGTTCCAAATACAATAATAGACAATATTGATATAGCTTACGACTTAATTGATATAGTCTGTGGTCACATTCTTTTTGGTCTCTCTCTGCTACAAACGTCTGCTGTGAACAACTACAAATGGTGTGATAAAACTGTAATCCTGTATTATCTTCTAAATAAAACCAAATCAGTAATTAATTTCGTGTTTAATTACAACTATTCATAAATTCTAGTAACTGATAAGTGTCGGCAAGTGAACCATTACTTTGTTGACAGTGTTCTGGTGACCTACTTTTACAACATGCATTCCCTTCGGATAGTGGTGATATGGCCGCCTAATTTAATTTTATTTAACTCATTAATTATTCACATGTAGAGATGATGACGTAATAAATAGACAATTTTATGAACAAATAAATTGGGTTCTGGTGAAGAATTGTTTTAGGGGGAAATTATTAGGAAAGGAAACTAAGCATTGCACAATGTACAATCCGGCCGGAAACACTGACTACACCGAGTAGAAGAGCACAAATTAAATAATGTACGACTGTACGTACTTGTGCCGCACGAGAGCGTATCGTAGTATACGACCTCCTATGATATTGTAATGCTTATAAAACCCTGTATGATGTGCTGCGCTATGTCCGAATGCAGTATTTTATTATTTGATCTCAGCTTTAGTGTAGAAAACTGGCAACAGACTTTAATAATCTGTGGTAAAATATAGCTCGACACAACAGTACGACCTTTCTTTGACTGATCTTTATTTTAAGTGCTCTTAGGTTTCTCTGTGTTTTATAATATATAAGCATTTATACCCGTATCATACTAATTAGCCTTTAAGTATGGACGTGTAGTCTCACAGGCTCCGGACGAATGAATATTGGTTTCTAAGTTTTGTGAACTGCCCCTTACTCCCCATACCTGAGCTGCTAGGTAGCTTTAGTTTTAGTAATGAAACGATCACTAAAGGACGAAGTTGCGTCATTCGATAAAAACACGTGAGAAATCTTTATTTAAAAATCACCTGTCAGGCTACATGTCCATAACTACGGTATAATATGGTAGCAGTGGATGACCAATCACTACCACTCATAAAAGGACAAGAAATGTACGAGGAATTTGTCCTGAAAAGAAGCATAGAATAACAACGCACATTTGTGTCGCATACAACAATCCAGTGTGCTTACAATGTTCTCGTTCTTAGAGAAAATACTGACAATAATTAAGCGTAAACAGCAGTTGTCAGATTTTTTGTTATTTGTTGTCTGAAGTGGTTTTTACTTTTTGAGTTCCTTTTATGTTAGAATTCAATAAAAAGAAGTTTAATTTTGTTTTCTTTGTTTTCAAAAAACATAGCTACACTTAAAACTACCCAAAGGCTGTCCCAATGTTTTGATTTTGCATGTTTCTAGATATTTAATATCAAACGTAGATTAAATGTTCACATATTTTCACTATAACTAACCCACACTTAGTTAAATATAATTTTGAAGCTCTTTTGCATAATCTTGTTAAAAAACACTTGGAAGTGTAGGAGCCTTTGAGACTACACGTCCACGGTAATGTTGTAAAAATGTGACGCCCATACTTAAATGTTAAATAGTCTTACGATAGACGTATCAACTCTCGCTAGCGATATTATTCCTAAGAGTATTCGTGATATGTCATACAACCACATACAGTAGAGTGATACTTGTGCCATGGGATTCAGTCCGCTACCTACAGTCTCCCACAACTCAAAGCAAACACGAATATGTAGTAAACTAGTTTAAGAGAGCTTAGATTTACACAATCTATCAGTTGTTCAGTGTTTTTTATATCTCATACAAGATACTAAGAATAGATATCCTTATGGCTGGTAAGATCTGTGTTGTCTGCTTTATATATTTTTTCTTTTCTTTACTTAAAAAACTTATTCATATTAATATATAGAATACTAAAGAATTAGCGCACTATTTTACGTCGTTTTCTAATCATATACTTGTCAATTAAATAGTTGTCTTGCCATCATATTTCCGTTAAATTACTCGCCAATTAAACACTTATAAACATAATGAAAAATCATTTTAAAACATGAAACAGTACTAAAGAAATATATTTAAAAACGAGTGAATATAAAAGTTTTGCAACGGTCTCTATCAAATTCCTTTGCGATAACCCTTATATTTGTTAAACAATGGTAGTACAAATAGTAAAACAAAACAATAAATGTCGTCCATTATTGCACTCTCCTTGTCACGTAACAAACTTTGTACTGCCCGTATTATTAATATTAAGCCTGTTCGGTAACTCTTTGATGGAATTAAACAAAACTTTTGGTACATTGATGAATTATTATTATTGAACATGTTTGTCGATGTGTAGGGGCAAAACCAGCATGGACAATAATATTTTTTTGGATCAAAACATGTTTTTTGTACTTGACAAACTGAATATTTATTCTGTCGTTCACACACTGCCTTTAGGATAAACGACAATTCAACAAAAAATACCAAATCGCTACATATGCTGAATAGGTAAGGTGACTGAATCGTCGTTAGTTTATGCAATAAACCGCTAAGCTTTGATAATCCTTCTTCTGGTACGGAGTACGGAGATACATATTTGCCATATTTAGTATGCAGCTTATGTCAAAAATGTACCACTAGTAGCCAAATCCATGGATAAATCAAATATTGGTCTTAAGTCATCCAAACTTGATGCTTTAAGTCGCGATTCTATTTATAGATGACCTATAGCCGTTGTACAAGCGTAAGTTACATTCTTTACCATGGCGACAATTTGCACGGAACGCTGTGGATTGTAATATTCTCTCAAAAAAACTAAAATAGTAATACGTCAAAAGTCGGTAATAAGTGTTCTATCCCACGTAACAGGAGCGGTTTTCTATTACGTAAAACTGAAATGACACCGGTGAAACGCGGGTATAACCCATGTAACATCTCACCTCCGTCTAATCCTTAGAGAATGTATAGCTGTGACGTTGTGTGAGTCGTCCATCAGACAGATAAAAATATCCAGCTAGACAGATATTATTTAGCTATGCAAATTGCGAGATTTTCTTGATGAATTTATTCACTTAGTAGATAAAATTTTATATTTTTGTCTTTTATATTGTTTGTCAAAAAGCAGTGAGCTAAACTGCTAATAAACTTTATGTTATAAGAAGTGAGATGTGAAATAATATTTACAACAAGACTTCGCCCGCGCCCCCACCCGCATGACCATCATTGATGAAAACCATACAAAAATCAGTTCAGTAGTTTTTGAGTATATTGCTTACAGATAGTCAGGACGGGGCAAGGACTGCATTTTATAAGATGTACCTATAGATAATAAAAAGAAATATATGAATAGTTTAAAAAACACTAGAAAAACACGTTTTTGTAAGTGCACATAAAAACAAAAAATAAATTGTGGATCGTTCAAGTTGTCTCTATTTCTGGGCTGAAGTGTAAACTGTGAGCTTTTAATTATAAAATTTGATTGTAAAAGCGCACCAGCGCTGGAATAGGATAGACTTTCTTGTTAACTAAAACTAACTTCCTGGCGGAAGTTGCATGAAGTCTCACAAGAGCATTACGTTTATGCCGCCATGGGGTTACCAAAGGGAACCAAAGATTTCTCATCCACAATCAAGAACTGTACAGTTTGCCACTGTTTTGGCTTCATCATCAGACCTTGAAACCTAATCGTTGTCGAAGTTCATTACAAGACTTTTCTAAGAAATCCAAAACAGCTATGATACGATTTTTCATCATGAAGTTCCAGTACATATCTGCCAGCTCCATCATCAGATCAGTTCGACAGTACCATATTATTGTATTGTCATCAGAACTACATACACCTGCTAACTTTCATTACGCTACGACTCTTGGAAGATGGTTAAATTAGTTACCTTATATTCCATTACATAGTTACATACAGGTCGACCTAATACATAATATCTTCCGGCTCCATCATCAGATCAGTTCGACAGTACCATATTATTGTATTGTCATCAGAAATACATACAGCTGCCAATTTTCATTACGCTACGACCTTTGGATGATGGTTAAATTAGTTACCTTAGATTCCATTCCATAGTTACATACAGGTCGACCTAATAAAAGCGTGTTAAAATATTTAACAGCCACTTGCTCTCATGACACAGACCGATAGCAAACGTCCAATTGAAAACGTCGGTATAGTTCGAAGTAAATATTAGACGTTTCAAGTATTACCCAAAACGACATTCAGCAAAACTTTTGATTGTTTACGTAAAAAGGACAAGAACATTGAGGGCCATTTCTATTCGTAGTAAGGGTTTTATAGACTCGAGAGATATGATGCTTTGACGTTTATTGGGCTACTCACTGACCACCCAACTAGTTTATGCGGCGAAACAACAATATTTGGCACAGTGCCAACATGTATTAAATAAACAACAGTACTAGTTTATGTGAGAAGGGTTGCGTGTAAATCTGTGATCTGTTTTTGTACTGGCGCGGGCGTCGCGTTTGTTTATAATGTTTTGCATTCAATAAATATTTGCTGAATAGTTGATGCATATTTTTATATACTTCAATAAGGATACAACAATAGGCAAGTAAGTAACAAATTTGCTGAATTCGTTTTGTATGTCATGTGAATGTCTGCCTAACGTTATTTAATAGCTAGCTGTATAGTATGTTTTTTTTTTCAATTCTAACATTTCTTTATAATAAATACATTAAAATTTGTGTACTACAATGTTTAAAAATATCTAAATCCCATGGATATAAATCAGGCTTTAGGTAGGTCCAAGAAATAATTATTATATTTTTTTATTAGCACAATTGTTATGCACTGAAAAAAGCACTACTTACCCTTGTAAGTAGTGCTTTTTTCAGTGCATAACAAACAAACAAAGCAATCCCTTGATTGCTTTGTGTTCTTCTCTACTACTTAGGTATTAGCAGTGAAAAGTAACCGTATGGTGAGATTAATGGTACATGTATGATAAGGTTAATTAATGTCGAGGAAGCGAAAGAGATGTGTTTGAACCGGAGCATTTGGCGTTCCATAGTCTCTGCCTACCCCAATGTGAGACAGGCGTTACGATAGATAGATAGATAGAAGTAAACGTAATAGTTTAATGATTTTGGCCCCTGGTGTAAATACGGTCCGACCGTATTTACACCAGGGGCCAAAGTATACAACATGGTGGGCACACCAAAGGATGTTCTACCGCTACAAACCCCAGGTGTCTATAAAATCAACTGCAGCTGCGGAAGCTCTTACATAGGGCAAACGAAGCGGACTATCGCTGAACGTATAAAGGAGCACATCGCAGCTGTAAAGAACCGTCAAACGAACAAATCGGCGATTGCGGAACATTTACTCCAATCGGGCACCAATCACTGGATTGAATTTCATCGTCCCCAAGTCTTCTCCACGGAACGCCACTTTTACCCAAGAGTTGTGCGTGAAGCGATTGAAATCAGAAAACATAAAAATTTCAATCGGGAAGAGGGCTTCAAATTGTCATCGGCGTGGAATCCAGTGATTCGACTAACAACACCCCACTTTAATGCGCAGTCGGCGAATGTTCAATATACAGATACAGTTAGTGTGTTTTGCGCCGGTACTTCGAAAATAAACGACCCGGGGGTAGAAATGGAAGCTTCTACCTCGCACCCGGAGACGTGACACCGCTACACCAGTCAGCTTGCGACCACGGGGCGTGCAACCGTCTCGAAACGTCAAGCAAAATAAGGTATGTAAATACCTAATGCATGTTCGCGTTAATTCCCGTTTATATATATATATATATTCTTAAACATGCAACGCCAGTGTTTAAAAGTTTCTAAAAAAAAATTATATAAGTATGTTTATCCATTGTCTAGTGCCCTTAGTACAAGCTTCTGCTTAGTTTGGGACTAGATGGTGTTGTGTGAATGTGGTAGATTATTATTATTATTATTATATTCACCACTCAATTCAATATTCGATCTAACCATAGATTTGGAGATAAGAGCTGCTGATATTTAGACAGGCTTCTAACAAAATATGTCATATATGTATCTGTAATCTCCAAAACCATGGATAGATCTAATACTTTGACTTTTTTTTAATAAAAATAGAAAGTGAAAATAATTATATTTGTACAGGTTTATTTTTTCAAAGCATATCATAGCAAATTGTAACATAGTTTTATTACACGTCATAAATATTGTCGAGCAAGCTCTTACAAATTACATATTTTGACCGGTCGTTAGACAAGTTTTTAAGCTTTTGAGGGATTTAAGTTAAAGCTCTTGCATTGTACATGTATGTTACCCATTTTAATATGTTCTTCATATTACTTACGTCACTAAACAGACAAATCAGACCCACACTTGATATTTTTTGTCAGTTTTATTGATAAAATGGATATGTGTCACGTTTGTGAGTGCAAAACGCAATCTAGTAATAACTACTTGGTCTCTTATACAGGTAAAAGAAATATGGGGCTTATCAAAAACAGAGTTTTTCTTACTATCAAATTTAAGTACTGCCCTAAATCCCGTATGAAACCCACAGACGTTGCAAAAATATATATGTTAATATCGTAGTTAAGTTAATGTATTTTATCGGCTACCCGGCTAGAGAAAATAAAAAAATCTTTTCAAGGCCAATGTGTGCGCTTTTACAATAAAGTGCCAAGCAATATTCAAAATTTAAGTTATAATAAATTCAAAAAGATTATAAAACGTAAACTTTGTCAAAAAGGGTACTATTCAGTGCTAGATTATATTGAAGATAAAAATGCTTGGGATTAATTTGCTCGGTCCCACAGGCTACTGATGTTTGATTAGTGTTAATTTTCATGTGAGTGTGAGTTATTGTGTCTATATTATGCTAGTAAGTACTTTTATATTATTATTAAAAAAGCCTTATTAATTGACAACAACATTATAGACACACCAGCTCATATACTTATGAAAAATTCAATGTAGTTACTAAGTTTTTAAATTGTATAGAATCAAGACGTAGAAAAGAGTGGCCCGGAGTTTCTTGCCTGATTCTTCTCACGAGGCTCTACTTTCTGAACAGGCATTTTTTCAATGCTCAACTATGTTAATATGCATTTAAAGTTACTTTTTTTTTATTTGTATGACTTTCTGACGTGTCCAAAAAATTTAAACATTTTTATGGAAATAAACATATTTGAGTTTGAGTTTGAGTTTATATGTCGTAACAAAACAAGGACAATGGCTACTATTTCATTATATTACAGCTATCTATATCCAAATTGATTTTAATTAAACTTTGACGTCTAGGATCAGTCCTAGTCGTAAAACCTTGCCAGATTTATGCAGAACAAATTTAATTTTGGTCGCCACTGCTTTATTAAGTTTAGGTACTATTAACAAAGTTTGTCTTGAAGCCGTTAAATATGGAAGTAAAAAGAACGGTGACAAATGAAAATTGCTTTAAGTCGGAATTACACATTACAATTTACCAAGACTTAGTAAGTTGATAAAATAGGAGTTTCGACTGAATTTAGACTTGGGATGACTGTTAGTCGTATCTTGATCTTTTTGTAACTTGTGCAGCACATACAACGACACACATCAATAGAGGTCTTGATACTCTTTCATAGTTTTATTTTTTTCTACATACATAATATACTGTGGCCATTAGTGCTGTGCACTCCCTGAGGTATGCGCGCGGCGAGACGAGGGGGAAGAATCGGCTGCTGCGCTCTGTCAGCGCGCCGTCAACTATAGACTAATATATTATAACTGGAAATAGACTGGCAACTTTGACATTTTAGGCGACGCAAGCGCCACCTTTTTAACTTACATGCTACTTTTTGCCGTCTGTTTTACAAAAATTGCCACTAGAGGTCGTTGATGTTAGTCAAGTATTATAATTATAGTCAAAATTATTTTAGAAATATAAATAAAACGGTAGAGAATGCTTATAAGTGACGTTTATTTTCCAAAAATCACAATATTTACTGCAGAAAGATCACAGTAGGTAAGTTATGCTAAAATCACCAAAAAAAAAATTATATACCCATTTATTAATTTGTTTATTATTTTATTTATTTATCTTTAATCATTTATTTAATTTGTTTTGTATTAGTCTAAGAGCCAGTGTTCCGCAGACTTACGGTATAGTAGCAAAGTTCATATTAATGCTAGTTGTACAAATTCATCTGCCGTAGATAAAATGGGGGTTCACTATTCCAATAGAGGGTTCCTTTAGGCGTGCCTAGAAGTCGAAAAGCATAAAAATCGACTTTCAAAACGTGTTCACAGCATGTCTGCCGTTTTGATTCTTAAAGTAAAAAATATATATAAATATATTTAAAAGAAAAACTTAATGGCAGACACTGGTTCCGGTTCGTACTATATTTTATATAATATCATAGTTATAATATTAAAATTTCATAAAATTTGTGTTAATTTAGCAAAGCTTAAAATTATATATGTTATTTATATTTGTTTCTCTTTCACGGGTATTATTCTAAAGACAATGGGCAAAAATGTATGGGACCTGGGACCACCCTCCAATAGTAATAAGGTGTAGGTCATTGGATAGGCATTTTTAATAGAAACAACTTTTTTATGATATTTTGTTGTAACAGTTGTCCGTTCCAAGATATATGACATACAAGTTTCGATAAAAGTATGTTGAAAAAAGCGTTTAATATAGTGCTTAGTACTATATAATGCTTTATTTTGCAAACTGACTCGTCCTCGTGCCCTTTGCTCGAGGCCCTTTGAGAGTTTTAACCTAGAATGTGATGGGACACCTACTGAGGAGCCTCCATAGCTGCACTATTAAGTGCAGTCACGGATTAGCCGCAGCAGGTGCAAGAATATTGCTATGTTTATTTTTCATCAATAATGTATCGAAATCCATGTACTCACAAACATTCACGAACGAATTTAGTTACGTGCGAAGAATAAAGAGGGAGCTAGTTTAAATGATTTTACATGAATGAAGGCAAGATTCCGACGCATGTATCGGACTGTCAATGTCAGACGCACATGAGATAAATATTCAAAGATGTGTCGTGCGTTATCTCGTGATATGAAGACTGTAATTTTTAAAGTGGCTGAATATTTTAAGAAAAGAAAAGCAGACAAAGAAAGCTTTGAATTTAAAAATGACGTGATTATTGCCAAAATCGTTGCGGAGGCTACGGGGTACAGCAAAAGAACCGTGCATAATGTGATTTCTGCGGGTTATTTATCAATTGAAAATTCAAGGCAATTAAAATTTCAATCGCCAAAAAAACCAAAAGTTCTAAAGAAAAAACACGTTGTGGATGATTTTGACCTTGGAGTTATCAGAAGAAAAATTCATCAGTTTTACGAAGTTGAAAAAAAAAATACCAAGTGTCCGTAAGTTACTATCAAGTTTGAGACAGGATGGCATTTTTAATTGTGGACGGGAATATTTAAGACAGCTTTTACACAAAATGGGCTACCGTTTCAAAAAATGCAAATCTAAGAGACATCTCCTTATAGAGCAGCCTAATATTACAGTGTGGCGGAAAAAAATATCGTACACAAATCAGAAATTACAGAACGCAAAACTTCAACATATATTTTCTTGATGAAACATACATCAACGCCAGTCACCATGCCAGCAAATGTTGGCAATCATCGACAGAACCCGGAATTCATGCTGATATTGGGCAAGTACGGCGATTGGTAATTCTCCACACTGGGTGTCGAAATGGCTTAGTGGTTGATGTATTGACTATATTCAAATCAGATGCTAGAACCGGTGACTATCATGGAGATATGAGCGGACCTACTTTTTATAAGTGGGTAGATGAAAAGTCAAAAGATCAGTTGCTGCCGAATTCTGTGGTTGTAATGGACAACGCGTCTTACCACACCGTTCAGATTGAGAAGAAACCAACTATATCAAGCCTCAAAAGTGAAATGCAGAACTGGTTGCTACGTCATAATGTAGAATTTTCAGGAACCATGTCAAAGGCTCACCTGCTACTTCTTATCAAAAATACACAAAAAGAACCCGTGTATAGAATTGACGAACTCCTGAAAGCCAGTGGACACACTGTTCTGTGTTTACCTCCGTACCATCCAGATTTAAATCCAATTGAGTTGGTCTGGGCTGATATTAAAAACAACATAGCCCAAAACTATATTAATTCGTCTCTAGACAAAAATAATTCACGGCGGAAAAATGGCAGAGATGCGACGATCATGTCCAGAAAAATGAAAATGATTACTGGAGTCGCGATAGTAGGTTCGATAATGTTATCGATTTATTCATAATAAATTTGCAAGACTCTGATTCAAGTACCGGTGGCGAAGTGGAAGATGAAGATGATGACGAAATGGAAGATGAAGTTGAAACAGAATCGATGTCAGAATAACTTTGATTAGAATATATAATTGTTTGTAAATATAAAAAAATTTCAATAAAACAAGTCCTGCTTTGAATTATAAGTTTAGTTCTTATTTATCACCTGCATATTTTTAATAAAATACGAGTATATTTGGGTTACATTTTAATCAACTAAGTAAGTATAATATATTACAGATAGATAGCCATCATCCCACCACAAGTCTTGCCTTAGAAATGAAAACTGATATCGTAAGATCTGTCCGACATGTATCGATCTCATGTGAACTCATGCACTTTTTTCTTCGCCTCCCACCTCGCCGCGCATACCTCAGGGAGTGCACAGCACTAATGGCCACACTATAGTATGTATTTGCTACTACCAAATAAACCATGAGAAAACACTAGGTACCTAATTGTTAACATACATACATACATTGACTCACGCCTGTTTCCCGGAGGGGTAGGTAGAGACTACGTAACGCCATTTGCAACGATCCTGACATATCTCTCTTGCTTCATTCACTCCCATCAAATTTCTCATTCATGCTCTTCTGTTCAGGGTACTTCTAACCTGTCCTGTTTTTAGGATGTGTCCAATCTGGTCAGAGAACGTCCACCTAGGTCTTCCCCTTCGTCCTGTTCCATCTACACTTGCCTTATATATCTGCTTGGTCAGTCTTTCGTCATCCATCCTCTCCACGTGCCCAATCCACCTTAGCATACCTTTCTCGATGCTTGTCACTACATCTTATTTTACCCCACTACACTCTCTTATCACACAATTCTTTACTCTGTCAGTCAAAGACACACCACACATACTTCGCAGTCCTCTCATTTCTACAGCATTTATTCTACTTTCATGACTCTTCTGCTATACCCAACTTTCACTACCATACATAAGTGTAGGTATCAACACCCCTCTATGCACAGCCAAACGTGCCTTTTTGGATACGTTATGACTGTTCATAAAAGCCTTCAAAGCTCCATTCACCCTATTACCTGCATGAACTCTTCTTTACATATCTTCTTCATTCTTACCATTCCTAGTAAACAGCGTACCTAAATACACAAAATCATTCACTTGTTCCACTCGTTGTCCATCGATCATAACATTACAAGCCGTAACACATTCCTCCTTTTCAAAATCCATAACTTTCATTTTGCTCACATTCACTTGCATTCATTCCCTCCCTAAAGCACCATGCATGATTGTTCCCATCTCCAATTGTTAACGCAAACACTTAAAAAAATCTTATAATTAATTTATTATTTGTATATAAATAGTGCACATTTTCAGTCAATAACACACTGAATTCTAATTAGTTACTGCGTATATTATGCGATTAGACGCGTTTATACATTTACAGTCTTCTTCGCATCATATCGCGTTTGACTTATATCCTTGATATAAGTCAAACGGGTCTCACAAATTACCTCAATTGCTAGCGATGTCCCAAATATGTGTCAGAATTAGTCCACTATCGCCTAAAAGACCTAGATTTATAATTTTATCTAAGTACCTTTATTCAGTTTATATCGACAGTTTCACCTTTTCACTGTTTTATATGTCTTTTCGGAATTACCGGTTGATAGTAAAAAGCCAAAAAGATAAGACCATTAAGTCAGTAAATTCTTTGTAGATTTTCGGATAGTCCGTGAGTAAAACTTTTTTTACACCAATAAACTGTTTATTTGTATGCGCAAAGGAATATAATAGGTATATAAGCAGGCGTGGAAAGATCATGAGACCCTCTGGTCTCGAGTTTCATCCCACAGCACGTACCACTAGCTTTTCGAAGTTAAGTGCGAATTAAATAGTTAATAATCGCTTGCTCTAGGGTGAAGGAAAACATCATGAGGAAACCTGCTTGTCTGAGAGGTCTCTATAATGTCCTCAAAAAACATGAGAAATAAGCCTGACAAGCCACACTTGGCCAGCGTGGTGGACTATGACCCAACCCTTCTTATGAGCAGTGGGAAACATAATAAGACTGACGACGATAAAGAAAGAAAAATATTTGTTACAAAATATTCATGAGAAATACACAATTCCATTACTAAACATCATGCAAATTTTACCAAATATAGACAGACAGACAGACAATCACGTACAGTTCATGTATTATACAATAGAGTACTAGGCAAACATGAAATAACAAGAGAACAACTAAAGTCCGATCCCAGCAAGGCGCAGTACGACATTACGGGAATGTTTATCTAAACTGTGCTCTCTGCTATCTAAACTACGTAAGGATAAGAAAATCTTAAGTGGGATTTCGTCGACATCGCTCCGAGCCATCTACAATGGATATCTAGGAAACTAAATAATTGAGTTCCCTTTGATACTTGATGGAGTCTTGGAGTAAGCTGATCAATTCTAATACTATTTCTAATAAGATTTTAAGTATTTTGTGTAGAAGTTCGAGCGTATACTGAATGACGTTTGAAAAAAATACCTATAATACCCAAATATTTGAAATTGAAATGCGTTTGAAAACTGTAAAAAAGTATTATAAAGGGGATTAGGTTTCATTATAAGTGTGGTTATAAAAAAAGAGTTTTACAATTCAATAAGTTTTTGAGCACGGTCTTCTTTCAGTATTGTTTCTGTGCGAAAGAATTAAATTGTGTGATTTTCATTTTTAATGGTTCATGAATCTTCTTCAGACATCCCTGAATGGCAATTCTTTCTTCAAAACATTAAATTATCCGCTTACGTTAAGGTTAAAATATTCAATTAGGTGCACAAAATTTATTAGAGGACGCAATTAATCTGAAGTCTATATTTACATAATCATAATGTCTAAATATAATTAGGTATGTACATAAATCTAAAAATAAAAAGTGAAAATATGTACAGGTGTGTTTAGGCGTCGTAGAAGGCCTCCGCATCAATGTCATCGGGTAACTTGCCCAGAAGGCTGGCAGCATTGCCACGCTGGATGGCAATGCTGATTCTTTGAGCAAAGAATAAATCAGCCTTCTGGTTACGTGAGACGTCAATTAATTACGTACGGAATCACTGGTACTCGCTAAAAATGGTAACCGTCACTACTTTCTCATTTATTCAGGAGGACGCATAAGACTTCATGTTCTGCAGACCAATCTTTTTAATTGAAAAATGAAATAAGCTGTATCAGTTTTATGCGTGCTGGGTCGTTACTTATATCTATCGCACATTTTTTAACGCTTCAAGTATCTCTCCGAAGACAATAACACAATATTTCTTTGACTTTGTTATTCAGAAAAGAGTATTTCAAAATGTCATAGAAAAACGATGTTGTGGGATTTTCTACAAGAATAATGTACTAATTAATCATATTGAATTTCATTGTATCTGAAACCCGCGATAGCTTTCTCTGGTGAGAGCGACAGTATTTTCTTGATTAATTTAAGAGACAAATTCTATTAATCATAATCTCTTTGAGAGCGGCTGAAGCCCCAGGCGATTTTCAACGCCTAGATAATCCACTTTAAGTTGTAGACGATGCGCCACGATCGGGGACTCAATGAATTTGCCTGAATTTAGGATTTGTACTAAAATGACAGATTATTTGTAGCAATTTGGTAGACTTTCAACAAACCATATAATCGTTTATCTTGAAGGTATTTGGTCCTTCACGAGCCGCATACGATAGTATGTTGAACCTGATCTACGTACGTAATTAATTGCTACGTAAAACTTTCATACATTTACGTACATTTTTTGTTAAATGTTTTCTCCGAAACTGCATTGACAATAGATTTTACCTAAGTCATAGGTATAAATCTGGTCAGTTATTTTTGTATGCACCGCACATTTATTTTAATAGTTCATGCGTAATATGTGGGTAGGTACTTATTCACTCCTGAGTCGCTTCACTGCATACTTATCTAGGTACCTATAGCGTTTGGCATTCATTAGTTCAAACGTAGGTATAATCCCGCACCGCTTTGTTTACATTTGAATATAATCATATTCTATTTTATCACCTTTTGCAATCTGCCTTTAGTTGGGTGTTGCTGAGTGCTTTCAGTGTATTTGTCGCTTATTATTAGTCAGCAATATGACTGCTAAGCAAAGAAAGCCAGAAGATTTATTGACGATTTTTCATGAAAAGAAGGGATTATTGTTTAAACGCATGAATCGTTTATATGATTCATCAAAAAATATCTCGTCATTCGAGTCTAGGAAAAATGAAAGTTTTATGGCTGAATCAAAGACAATTGATGACATGCGTGATAAATTCGAATCGTTTGTTGATCAAATTAATGAAATTAATATAAATCTAAGACCGGACACCAGTCCCGACTATGCTTGTTTGGAGTCTTTTGTCTTCCATACAAAAATTATCCTTGGTGTTTACTATTGTACGTCCTTGCGTGTTGATTTCTTTTCGTCCTTTGAGAATCTCTTACTTAATCAATCCCCCTCTTAAAGTCAAACCATAATTATGGGTGACTTTAACACCTGTCTTCTTAAAAACGACTCACGTTCCTCTTCTCTCTCTTCTATTGCTGTCTCCACTAATCTGCATATACTTCCTTTGAATGCTACTCATCACTTCCCAAATTCTACACCTTCACTTTTAGACCTCATTCTTGTCTCATCTCTTGACCATGTCGCTACACATGGCCAATGTAGTGCAGATGCTTTTTCCTATCACGACCTGATTTATCTCTCCTATAAAATTCGTCCCCCCAAGGCAAAGTCTAGAACTCTCTTGCTTCGCAATTTTAGTGGTATGAATACTGATGATCTCATTGATGATGCTAAGGCAATTGATTGGAAACCATTACTAAATGCTGATACTATTGACCGTAAAATTGAATTATTTGAGAGAAATCTTATTGACCTCTACGATGCCCATGCGCCTGTTCGCGCTATAAAATTAAAGCATACGCCATCTCCTTGGCTTACTGAGAAAATAAGGCTACTTATTCAGAAAAAAACAGCGGCCAAATCAAAACTAAAATCCAAACCCACTGAGGTAAATAAATTAAAATACATAACACTCAGAAATCACTGCAATAGGGTGTGTAGGGATGCACAACGCCAGCATATCCACAGTTCTGTAGAAAACGGAGATCCTGCGAAAGTTTGGAAATTTCTAAAATCATTAGGGGCATGGAAAGCAAAGTCAGAATATTAAACCCTACAATTTTGATATTAACATGCTTAACCAGCACTTCTCTGCTTCGTCCAATTATGACGGGACCACCAAATTGAATACAATAAATTATCTTTCATCGCTTTCAACTCCTGATTATACTACCTTTGTCTATAGTCAGTTTAGTGCATGTAATGTTAAGAAGAGCATTTTATCTATTAGCTCCAACGTTGTTTTTTGTGACGGTATCACCCGTAATATGATCCTCCCCATCCTTGATATAATCCTACCTATTATCACGTACATATTTAATTCCTCAATTTCCAGTGGCGTGTTTCCTGCAGCTTGGAAGTATGCTCATGTGATGCCACTACCTAAAAAATCCAATCCTGTATCCTTCTCTGAATTCCGACCCATATCCATACAACCCTTCCTTTCCAAAGTCCTTGAACGTCTCATCTATAACCAACTTAACTCATTCCTTATAAAAAATTACATACTCAATCCTTTTCAATCAGGTTTCCGTTCTGGTCTAGCACCACTACAGCCCTTGTGAATATTACGGATGATATCAGTTCATGTATGGAGGACAGCAAGCTCACAATTCTCTGTTTGTTGGATTTCAGCAATGCTTTCAACACCGTTGACTTTGATGTTCTTCTTGCCATTTTAAGCTCTCTTAGCATATTTCCATCTGTGACTGACTGTTTTCGTAGTTACCTGTTTGGCCGCCGGCAGCGTGTCCGTTTTTCTAATTCTGCGGGTGTACCTCAGGGCGGCGTTCTCTCTCCTCTGCTCTTCTCGATTTTTATCAATTCAATATCTAATTCTATTTCAAGTTCCTACCACCTTTATGCAGATGATCTGCAAATCTACTCACAAGCGAAGCTTGAAAATTTATCTCTAGGCATCGCCAGTATTAATCAGGACCTAGTTGCCATATCAGAATGGACTAAAACGTATGGTCTTAAGGTTAATCCTGTTAAAACCCAGGATATAATTATTGGCAGCTCTAGACTGATATCTAGGATTAACTGGTCCGTGCTTCCCCAGGTGTCTTTTGCAGGTGTTTCTATTCCTTATCGTAAAGATGTTAAGAATCTGGGGATATACATAGACACAATATTTTCGTGGGCCGTCCAGCTGCAATACATCAGCCGACGCCTTTTTGCTGCCATAGCATCATTGAGAAGACTGCGTAATTTCTTTCCGACTGCCACTAAAATTACACTTGTGCAATCTATTCTTCTTCCCATTCTTGACTATACCGATGCCAGCTATCTCGATCTCAATAATGATTAGCTTGATAAACTTGAGCGGCTCCAAAATTTCTGTATAAGATTCATATTTGGTTAACGCAGATATGATTATATCTCTGAATTTCACACGAAGCTCAAGTGGCTGCCAATCCGCCTTCGCCGGAATACTCACATTCTCTGCCTTCTCTATAATATTCTATACAACCCTTCTTTTCCCATTTATCTGAAAACTCGCTTTGAATACCTCCATGACACACATACAAAGTGCTTAAGATCATCGGAGAATCTTAGGTTGAAACTTCCTGCACATTCTTCGGTTTTCTACGACAAATCTTTTACTGTCCAGGCTGTCCAATTGTGGTATTTGTTGCCTGAGACAATAAGACAGGCTCAATCGTTGACATTATTTAAGAAACTTGTCACCAAACACTACTTAGCAGATTTTCCGTGACTACTCTTTTGACTTGCACTGATATTGTATTTTTTATGGTATCTATTTATATCGGTATTTATATTTATTGTATTTATTTATAGTACCTATCTATTTATATATTTTATAAAGTATATATTTATGTATGTTGTAATATTAGTATGTAAGTACATAGTATTCTTATTAATTTACTTTTGTTGAGCTCTTTAGGATACACTATTCCTCTAAGTACATACCTACCCATTCTATCAGTCACTCAATTATGTATTCCATTTGGTTGTCTGGAAGAAATCGCATTTGCGATAAGACCGCCCTTGTACCTAGTTTTAAGTTGTTTATAATTTGATCACTGTATTCTTGTATATTTTTCTGGTGTACAATAAAGAGTTTTCAATCAAACAATCAATCAATCTTTTGAGGATTTGTATATTCAGGTCAAACGTGTTAGAAATAAAATAAACAGTCGCCAGACTCCATCAACACCTGGTAATTCTAACCCAAATAAATCATTTGAACCGCTTAACATAAAGTTGCCTCCGTTAGCGCTGCCATCGTTTGACGGCAAAACTGAGAATTGGCCAGTCTTCTATGATTCGTTCAAGGCGAATATACACGATAATTAACGGCTTACAGACTCGCAGAAGGTACAGTATTTAATAGGTAGACTCACACATGACGCTTTGAGGGTTACCGCTGGTATTGTACCTACGGGTGAAACGTACCGGTTTATATGGGACAGTTTAGCCAAGAAATATCAAGATAAACGCACATTAGGTGCACATTACTTGAATAATATTCTTGATTTTGAAAAGTACTTCATAGAACGCGAATAGTCTCGATTCTTTCATAGAAACATTTAGTGCATCTATTTCCGCATTGAAACAACTTGAGATTAAAGATCTTATGGATTTTATGTTCCTGCACTGTGCCATGAGAAAGTTAGATTCACAAACAACTCAATTATTCGAACTTTCCATTAGAGATACTGAATTTCCCACCGCTAAGTTATTGATTAGTTTTGTGCAGGATCAAGCGAAAATATGGGCGCGCTCGAATTCATCTTATTCGAATGCGAAAAATAATGTTAGAAAACCCGCTTCGCTACCTGGTCGATCGAAAGCATTCATCATAAGCGGTCCACCAGACGAGCCGGCTGTTTGTCTCGCGACTGCGCCTCCGCCGTGTGCATATTGTAATGATAACGATCATGTTCATTTGTATCAGTGCGCTAAATTTAAATCAGATCTCACTCCTAGAAAGAGGTTTGAGTTTATTAAATCGAAGCGAGGTTGCGCGAACTTTCTAAGCACGTCACACGGACTGAGTAACTGCAAGTCAACATCAGTCTGTAATTTATGTAAACGAAGACATCATACTTTGTTGCATTTCACAAAAAATTATGAAATCGCGCGCACCACTGATGTTGATAGTGTCGTAACGAGTTGTAATATGGTTTCAGTTTCTTCTCGTGCCCCACCTTCTCGCGACCCCTCTACGATCTTACCATCGCCAGTTTCTTCGCTCGTCCGGTCGACCGGCACATCGACGCGTTCTCGCGTCCCGCGTGAGTCACATAAGATGTCAAGTGCACTCACTCACAGCTCTGCGGTTTTATTCTCTGCCGGGACGAACCCTAGGTCGACCGTATTGTTGTCAACTGCCCAAGTTTATGCGCGAGCGAATAACGATGGCGCGCGGCAAAAGACAATAATACGATGTCTAATTGAAAATGGTTCGCAGAGTAATTTAATAACCACTTGATCCTGGGTCCTTTAAACGGGGTGTGAAAAAGCATCTCTCAAGGCCATCAAAGTGAGGGCCGTCATGTCACATTGCTTAACCAGCAATTGGGGATGGTGGCCTTCCCAATAGGACTTCACTGGCAGCTTACCATCAGGCAGCGTGAAGTCAATTTGACAGGGTTTTTTTAATAAAAAAAAAAACTTAGACTACAAATAACTCCTTTGAGTAACTCATTTGTCAAAGGAGTTGGTGCTGTATCGCGTCCAATAATAGGTTACGTACATTTAAATACTGAGTCACGCATTTATCCAGATCAAAAATATACTATACATGCATTAGTAGTTGATTGCATTACTGATCGGCTCCCTTCGCATCGTGTGGAGTTGGGTGTTCAGGTGGACTTTGACTCGCTTCCGCTTGCGAATTTAAGCTGGAATGTTCCGGGAGAGGTTGACTTAGTGTTGGGTACTCAACTGTTTCCGTACATTTATTTGGGGAAGAGGGTAGACTTCGGTTCTCGTGCCCCTCCCGCTTTACTGACCGCATTCGGTTATGTTCTTGTGGGTGATTTTCCTCTTAATAATGATACTGTAGTACCTAATTCTTCGTTCTCAGCATTGGTTATTAGTGATTTGTTACAAAAATTCTGGGAATTGGAGGAAGTCAATCATAAACGCTTTTTCTCGCCCGAGGAAACTTAATGTGAGAATATTTTTTCCTCTACAGTGTCGCGTGACGAGGCGGGACGTTATACAGTCGCATTGCCCTTTAGTAAGAATCCTGCAGAACTAGGTAACTCCCGCGCCGTCGCGTATCGTCGGCTTATGGCGCTTGAGCGAAAGATTCGACAATCATCTACGTTGAGGGGAAGTTATAACGCGGTGATTAAAGAGTACATTGATAATGGTTACTAAAGCCAAATCAACGAATCAGATATCTTGGATGACGGGTACTACATCCCTCATCATGCTGTTGTTCGACCGGACAAACCGATGCCGCGCATTGTATTGGACGCTAGTTCTAGGACTCATACGGGTCTATCTTTAAATGATATACTCCACATTGGTCCAAATTTACAAACAGATTTATTCCTTCTATTAATAGATTTTAGATTATTTCCTATAGCTATAAATGCAGATATTAAACACATGTATTTACGGATTGGTGTATCCGTTGACCAGCGTAAATTCCTAAGCATTTTATTTCGCTTTAACGAGAACGTGTGTTAACATTCTCTTTTAACCGCTTGCCGTTCGGACTTAAATTGAGTCCATATATAGCTATGCGTACGGTGCGACAACTGGCCTCCGATAGTCCGCATTACCCTGAAGCTGCTAAAGTGGCAGAGACCAGTCTTTATATGGACGATTTGTTGTATTCTGTGCAGGATGAAGACACCGCCAAGCGGCTATCCCACGATCTTGTAAAGATGTTCAAATCGGGGGATTTTGATTTGGTTAAATGGTGTAGTAATTCACCCGCGCTTTTAAATAGTCTTCCTGACTCTCATCGTAAGTCCCTCGATTTTCATACTGGAAATGATGTGTCTAAGGTGTTGGGACTGTCGTGGGAACCTTCCCAGGACAATTTATTTTTCACCTCCGCTCAAGTAGTCGAAAAATCTACGAAGAGAATTATACTCTCGATAGTCGCGCGTTTATTTGATGTTCTTGGTTTGGTCGCCCCCGTGATCTTTTACGCCAAGTTGCTCATCAAAGAGCTATGGCTGAGTAAGGTTGGTTGGGATGAACCCGTTCCTGACGATATCTCTAAACGTTTCTCTATTCTCATGCGAGAGTTACCTTTATTAAAGACCTTACGGATACCGCGTCACGTGGGTGTCACAGATGGTTCCGCTATTCGTATAGTCGCGTTTGCCGATGCCAGTATGGGTGGGTATGGATGTGTGATTTATATACACTCTGTTAGCCCGTCCGGTGTCGCGGTTCGCTTGCTTTGTGCGAAATCAAAGGTTTCCCCGACTAAGGTGGTAACCCATGCACGTGTCGAGCTATGTGCCGCCGTGCTCATGTCTAAATTAATAAGGACTATGCGCGATACTTATGCTTTACGTGTTCCTATTGCAGGAATTTACGCCTTTTCAGATTCAATGATCGCTTTATCTTGGATACATTCTTCCCCGCATCGTTGGTCGGTCTTTGTCAGTAATAGGGTCGCTCAGTGTCAAGAGAATTTTGACTCTCGCAATTTTTATCATGTGGCTGGTCCTGAGAATCCCAGCGATTGTTTATCTCGCGGTATCCTTCCCTCTCAATTGGTGTTCCATGAGCTTTGGTGGAATGGTCCGCCTTGGCTTTGTAGCCCTCCGGAAGAGTTGCCTGTAAAACCATTCTTGCCTACTAATTGTGAGGAGCTTCCCGAGCTTCGAGCAAGCGTACTGACGATGAGCAATCGATTGGAACAACCGCTGCTATGCCAAGTGGCATCACGTGCCTCTTCATGGGATAAATTATTGCGTATCGTTGCTTATGTACTTAAATTTGTGTATCCAAAACCTTGCTCCGCTCAAAGTCTGTCAGCTGCGGAACGAGTTATGATCCGAGCTGTGCAATCTGTACACTTTGCTGATGACATTAAGCTCATCAAATCTGGCAAATTACTGCCCAAGAAGCTTCAGCGTTTGGCTGTGTTCTTGGACGACGAAGGCCTCCTACGAATCGGTGGTAGGCACTCCAAATCAGGCCTCCCTTTTGACGCTAGGCACCCGTTACTGCTGCCAAAACATGACCATGTAGTGGATCTGATAATTCAGCATTATCATGTGATGCATTGTCATACTGAGCCAGGACTTCTTATGTCTATTTTAAGACAGCAATTTTGGATACTAGATACCAGGACTGTCATACAGTCTCAGTTGCAGCAATGCAACACCTGCTTTCGAGTTAGTCCGACGCATCCTACACCAATGATGGCTGACCTACCGAATGTCGGGTGTCTGAATCCAAGGCATTTGTCCACACTGGAGTAGATTATGCTAGCCCCATACGTATAACCCTCGCCCGACGCAGAGGGCAACGCACGCAAAAGGCTTACATTTGTTTATTCGTATGACGTATGCCTGGTCACCAAAGACGTCCACGTAGAGCTTGTCTCTGATTTAACGTCCGATGCTTTTTTGGCCGCGTTTAAACGGCTTATTTCGCGTCGGGGGCCGGTATCCTGCCTTTATTCAGATAACGCTACTAACTTCGTCGGTGCCAGGGCACAACTAGATGACCTGTATAGTTTTTTAAGGAATTCTAGTATTAATTCGTCTCTTTTAGATGAGCTCTCAACGCGCCGCATAAGGTGGAAAATGATTCCTCCTCGTTCCCCACACTTCGGTTCTATGTGGGAAGCAAACATTAAATCATTAAAGAGAAATCTTTACCGGGTAATCGGTAGCCAAATTCTCACTTATGAGGAATTACAAACCGTCCTCGTTCAAATAGAGTGTATCATGAATTCACGTCCTCTAAGCGTGATATCTTCAGATCCTCATCCGGAAGTCATTACTCCCGCTCACTTCTTGATGTCGACACCATTAACGTACCTGCCAGCAGCGGATTTGCCTGACCAGCGTGTTAGTCTGGCACATATATGACCTTCATGCAAAATCTTCATGTACAACAATCTAAGACTCTTAGGTATTATTATCCTATGATTCATAAATACTAAACTTTCCTCAACTGTGATATTTGTTCTAAATTTATAATAATAGCAAAGTGAATCTGGAACATTTTTAATATTTTCTGGCCACCCTTCTTTTGTGTATTTTATAACTAGTAACAATTCTTCATCTTTACTAGTTTCAGTAATTAATTGTATTTTTTGTTCTTCTGAACACTGCAAGTACTGAGATAACCCTACGCAATGAATGACCTCACACATGTATGACTCATCAATCTGCGAATTTGATAAGTATGATCTCGAAAGTAAATCAGATATAAACATAAATTTTCCTTTTAAATACTTGTACTCTAGGTCATACTTCAATAGTTTTAGTTTTAGTCTTTGGAGTCTTGGTGATGGAATCTCATGAATACTTTTCCTTAATAATGTCTCCAATGGCTTGTGATCATTTAAAACTATACATTTAGTACCATAGATAAAATAATGAAACTTTTTAGTTGCCCAGACTACACTTAACAACTCTTTTTCAATTTGTGAAAATCTTTGTTCCGCAGGTGTTAGATTTCTAGAAATAAAACTTACTGGCTTTCCATTCTGTAGCAAACAACCACCCAGACCATCCTTAGATGCATCACACTGTATCACTACTGGTAAATTCCTATTAAAGTTTTGAAGAACAGGGGCTTTGGTAATAAATTCTTTAATTTCCTTAAATATTTTTTCATGAACTTCCGTCCACAACCAACCTACATTCTTTTTTAACAATTCTGTTAGTGGTGACATCATCTTAGCTAAATTAGGAATAAACTTACGCAGATAATTAACCATGCCTAAAAAAATTTGCAATTCCTTTTTATTTGTTGGACTTTTCATGTTAACAATTGAGTCTGTCCTATCAGGGTCAATTTTAATACCTTCCTTGGAGAATATATGACCAAAATACTTGACTTCCCTTAACTTAAACTGAAACTTATTTTTATTAAATTTTACATTACACTTTCTAGCACGCTCAAATACTTTAGTAAGTATTGCATCATGTTGCTCTTCAGATGATGCAGCTATGAGCAAGTCATCGCAATAAATTATTACACCTGGAATATCTCCAAAAGTTCTTTCACTATACCTTTGGAAAATCTCCGGAGCAACTGATATTCCAAAAGGTAATCTTAAAAATGTATAATTTCCAAAAGGTGTACTGAAAGTGCACAGATCAGAAGACTCTTCGGTAAGCTTAATATTATAAAATCCATCAGATAAGTCTAATACTGAAAATACAGTCTTATTAGTTAGTTTTGACACAATTTCTTCATATGTGGGTATCAAGTAGTGATTTTTTATCAGAGCTTTATTAAGGTCCTTAGGATCTAAACATATGCGGAGTGATTTATCTTTTTTTTCTATTATTACTAAATTACTAACAAAACTTTTTGGGTGTGGTACCTTACTTATAATTTGGTGAGTCTCCAGGTTCCTCAGTTTTTCTTCTAACCGAGTTTTTAAGGCGTGTGGAACTCTGCGAGGAGGTTTTACCACTGGTGTAGTCCCAGGCTGGATACAAAGTTCCAAAGGTTCCTCAAACTGTCCTATTCCCTGAAACAGTTCACAATGCTTATTAATAATTATATCTTTATTCTGAATGCTACTTATATTTTGTAATATTCCTAATTCTCTTAAGGTGCTTAGTCCCAGAATCGGCTTTACATTATTTTTAATTATATAGAAATCAGTGATACATACTTGGTTATCTCTTATTATTTTTAAAGATGTCTTTCCTACCGGATAAATTTGTGCCCCCCCAAATGCTTCTAAGATTACTTTAGTCTCAGACCATTTAGGTGTTTCATCATTGACTATTTTCATTAAGTCTTTTATTGACAACACATTAACCTGAGCACCTGTATCACACTTGAAATCAACCCTTTTATTTTGTACTCTTAGTGTCAAAATCCACTCATTACATTTTATTTGAGTATTTCCAATACCATGACATACTTTTAAAAGTCATAAGTCATGCACATTATTGTCTTCAGAAACTGTGTTCACAGATTCCATGTTATTACTTGTACTTATTTCATTAATGAGTTTACATCCCTTTTTATAATGATTTGGCTTGTTACAGTTATGACATATTTTGCCAAACGCTGGGCAATTTCTGGCCTTGTGCCGTGTCCCACATTTTTTACAATTATACAAAACATCCCCTTTACTACTAGCGTTATACTTAACTTTTGATTTGTCTTCTGTGTCCTTGAATTGTGAAGCCTGTACTGCATCCACCGCTACTGGAGGCTGCTGCTGATACATCATCTTGATATGGTTTTGAGATAACTCCGAGGCTCTGCACATGTCAACGGTTTTCTGTAGATTTAGGTCATTGACTTCCAGCAATTTTCGTTGTAATTTTTTATCGTGAACACCCAAAACAATCCGATCCCTCAGCATTCTTTCTTCTTGATCTTTATAATTACATGTTTTAACGAGTTTTCTTAGATCTGTGTAGAACAAGTCAAAATTCTCCCCCTCTTCCTGACATCTTTTCTGAAATGTGAATGTTGAAATAAGTTCATTTTGTTTCGGTTCAAAGTACTCGTCCAAACTCTTTAATAGTTGGTCATACTTGACGGTTTCCTCTGTTTTAAGCACATTAAAGTACAATTCTTGTACTTCATGCCCGGCACAATTGAGCAAGATGGCTGCTTTTCTTGTTTCACTCAGCCTTTCCAATCCGGCCGCTGAGACAAAAATTTTAAATTGTTGTTTGAATAATCTCCATTTAGGGAGAAGATCTTCCGTTGTATCATCCTTCTACTCCCCCTTATTTAAAAGAACGCTTCGAATTTCTTACGGACACACATTCTAGATCTCTGAGATCATCGGTGAATTTGAGACTGGCTATTCCAATGCCCATTATCCGTGTGGTGACGGATTAAGAATACAGAATGTCACCACCCCGTATCATACCATGGGTGTCGTAAGAGCCGACAGACGGAGCATATTATGCAGAGAACAGCACTGTAAGAGAAGGAAAACTTGATACAAACCCTATACCAACCCGTTTGGCCAGCGTGGTATAGTAGGCCAATTCCTCCTTTCAAAGGAGAGGCCTAGTCCAGCAGTGGACTGTTAAAGGCTGATGATGATGATGATTCCAATGCATTCGAGCCGATTTTACGATCTGTCGTTCACAGTGCAAGCTGCACGCTTGTGGAATGCACTGCCGTTATTCATCAAACAAGCTTAAACAATTACATCATTTAAAAATATGGTCAAAGACTACTATTTATCACTCTAACCTTGATGTTCTATTAAGACTGTTTTATTTAACTTCCTTCTTCTTTCATGTATTTATGTATTCATATTATTAGTATATATGTATTTTAGAATTATTATTATTATGTATATAGTTATTTATATATTGTATGTACTTGGTGACTATAATATATGTATGTATATTTTTGTACGCTAGTGTATGTATTTGTATATTATATTATATTTGCTATCTGTTTATTATTGTATCTAAATCATCTAAACGCCAAACTACCCTTCTTTCTTTCTGGCTCCGTTATTTTCTTGTCCATCCTAAAGTTGCCTGTAAGACATTGCATATTAGCGATAAGGCCGCCATTTGTCACACTTATGACTTCTACAAATTTCTACATTTATGTTTATACTCTTAAATTTTGGTGTACAATAAAGATGATTGTATTATTATTGTTATTATTACTTTATATGGTACTGGCGTATTAAATTATTGTTCAAAGTTTTATTCTGACGAGAAAACACTCAACTCCGCAACTTAATTGACAATAGGCTTTAATGTAGGCAACACTGCTCTAAGCAAACTTGTCAGTTCCGCCAACATACGGAGTTGGACCGGAAGTGGAAGCTAGTCGCGCTACACAAATGTACGCCACGTACTTACATTATACAGGATGCTTGGTAAACGCTTAATGAAAGTTTCATGTAGTCAGGACAAAAGGTTTCATGCGTTATTTAACCTAATTATTTGTTCATACTAGGCTTATGACTTTATGCCGTTTGATCATTCACGCTTACATTTGCGAGAAATGTGCCGAACAGTCAGCAAAAGTTCCTGATTTTAGGGTAATACGCTAGCCTCCCTTTTTTGATAGCTTAACCCTGCTTATAGATCACCCTGCTTATAGATGACCACGGATCAATGTCAAAATGTGGAAGTGTTAACGGCTTATTATACAGTTATTTAAACATCCTCATCAGCCCTATTTACTGTCCCACTGCTCGGCACGGGCCTCTTCTCACTTTGAGAAGGGTGAGGCCAAAGTTCACCACACTGGCTAAGTGGAGGTTGGCAGTATTCACATGTCTTTCGAGAATGTTATGGAGAACTCTCAGACATGCGGGTTACGTCACGATGTTTTCCTTCACCGAAAAGCAAGCGATAATTAACAATTTAATAAGCACATGACTTCGAAAAGTGGATTTGAATCCGAGACCCTCTGCGTAGCAGTCTGTCGGTCTCTCCTTTCAGCTATCGCTGCTACAACATAAAATACTGTTACAAATGGCAAATGAATGTGTGCTGATATGCTAGCAATTACAATCTTATATTGCTAGTAAAGTGGCTGGCAGTGGCTGGACATTGACAGCTGAAAGTCGAACTCAGTGGCGTGCCGTTGGAGAGGCCTTTACGTTTGTAAACATTTCAACGAATATATTTTTCGATGTTTCAGCGTCCTTTTCATTTTTTTTCTTTCTTTGATCTCAAGCAGTCATTGAGTCCGAAAGTCAAAGTCAAAGTCAAAATCATTTATTCATCTAGGTCACAAGGTGACGCTTATGAATGTCAATTTTTAAAGTAAATTACTTAATGCTTCTAGGCTTCTACATTTAGATTTACAGCCTCGTTCGCATAGCAATAGGTAGAACCACGAGAAAGAACGGGCAATAAAACTCGTGGCCACTCTTTTTAATCGCCAGTGTTATGGTACATATTTTGTTTTTGTAAGGAGCTGCAACTGTTTTACATTGTTATTAATTACTTGTAAATAGTAATTAGGAACATACATAATACTTAAATAATTAATGCAGTTACCAAATTAAGTGCTGTACCTAGTAGCCTTCCAGTGTGAATCTTTTGTAACAGGAGCATCCACTTACGTCTTATAATGTAGGCAAATAAAGAGCATCATCTAAATATCATCTCCGAGTGATGGCTGAGAGTAAAGCTTTTTCACTGTACTTTAAATTCCTTATAATAATAATAATAATAAGCACAACAACCGGCAACACTGGCTGTCAACGTGCATACATCAATTTTGTTCAGAAAATATTTAATAAAATATATCTAGTTCTTCACATAAATATATATCACAAACGAGACCGTAACCGTATCCAGTATAATATTCCATAATAAGTTTATCAAAGAAATACCATAAATCCTCACTACGAAACGAAAATAAAATCTGTACAAAATGACATCCATCAAGACAAAATTGTCAAAACAATCACAAATAAATACAGTAAAAATGAAAAATAAAGCACAATAAGCATGTTGACTGGAGCCAGGAGCAAGACAGCACATCTAACACCTCCGGGCTCGTCGCTGAGCTCCGCCTCGCAGCCGTCGGAACCTGTGCCGACAACGCCGGCAGCTGCAGTTACGTCGAACTCCAGCGACGAGTATTTCTCTCCGCCGTCGACACCGTCACCTGCGCGGCGGCGTGGAAGAGGCCGGCCACCAGCGTGCTTAGGACCTCGGGGCCCACCGGCCCCAAACAGGGTCCCCGCTGCCGGTGGTAATGTGCAGCGCATGAAGTGGACGACATCAATGAACGAACATGTCATGTGCGCATATTTTGGGGCGACAGAGGGGGGCACTAACCTCACTGCGTACCGTAGTCGCATGCTGTCTATGTTTCAGGCCTTGGAACCAAGCATCAACGTCACGGCTCAACGATTATCGGATCAGGTACGAGTAATCCAGCGCAGTGGCAAGTTGGATAATACCGTACTTGATAGGATTCGCTCAGACTACTTACCTTCGAGTCATGTCAATCCCGTCCGGCCCACGCTAACGCCGACACCGAACGCACCACCAATAGGTGGCAGCGCCGTCGAGGAGGAGGATGACATGGCTGATAATGTAAGTACCCAGTGCAATGAGGAGGTAAAGGACGCTTTGGAATGTGCGATTAGGGACTACCGGCACACGCCACCCACGATTAGACCTCGTCTGCCGCGGTTGCCTATGCATAGGCGAAATATAGCGCTGGTAAGTGCTCTTGACTCGTTATTATCTAATTATTAAAATAATAGTGAGGATCTCGGTGATACTCACTCAATCTTGTACTGTGCTGCCGTGGCGGCATGTCGTTAAGTTCCCTGAAACTGACACTGTTATACGACAAAGATCTGCTGTACCGGCGTGCCTCGGCAATACGCCTCTCAATCCTGCACGGATTGAGAGGCGTATTGCCGAGGCAAGGGCACTTATTGGCAAGCTGATCTGTTTTAGGGCGGGGAATACACGCCCCAGGGTAATGCGCTTTGTGAAACGGGCCTTCGTGGGGACTAATATTAGTCCTCAAGATTATACATCCCGTGTCACAGAGCGCATTGACTTCCTAAAACAGAAAGTCTATGCATGGGCAAACCGTATTCGTAGATTCAAAAAACGTGTGGACCGGTATCTCATTAATCGTACATTCCAGAGGGACCAGAGGTGGGTATACAGAAGCTGGGAACGACCAGACCAATGTGTGACTAATGTACAGCGGCCGGATGCGGACGCCACAGCCATGTTTTGGCGTAGCATCTGGTCGATGCCCATTAGTCATACTGAAGGCGATTGGATGCGAGATGTCGAGCGTGCATGCGAACATATTCCCGAAATGGAATGCGTGGCCATTTCTAGCCAGGACGTTTCACAAGTAGTCCGTCCATTAGCGAATTGGAAATCTCCAGGGTTGGACGGGCTGCACAATTTCTGGCTGAAATGGCTACGTAGCTCGCATGAACGCTTGGCATCTCAATTCCAATCAGCTGTGGAATCTGGGTCGTTACCAACATTCATGACGACTGGAATTACCCACCTGCTCCATAAGACAGGCAGTACTAGCGAGCCCGGCAATTATAGACCGATAACATGTTTACCATCGGTCTATAAACTTCTTACATCTATTCTGAGAGCTAAAATAGCTAAACATGTTGAAGACCATGCAATTATGTCAGCCTCTCAGAATGGATGTAGGAAGGGGGCTCGTGGTACTAAGGAGCTCCTCCTCATTGACATGGCCATTAGCCAACAAGTTCGCCGTAACCGAAAGGATCTGGCGGCATGTTGGATAGATTATAAGAAAGCGTATGACTCCGTGCCGCATACATGGCTTTTGAGGGTGTTGGAGTTGTATAAAGTAAATACAACTCTACGCACCTTCTTAAAGTCATGTATGGGGCAATGGAATACGACTCTTTGCTATCCAGGATGCCGACGGATCCAGGAGGACGGCGAACGTATTAAATTTGAGCGGGGAATTTTTCAGGGCGACAGTCTGAGTCCCCTTTGGTTTTGCTTAGCCATGAACCCTCTCAGTACTTTACTGGAGGGTTCAAGGTTAGGCTGCAAGTTACAGAGAAGTGGTCAGGCCATATCTCACCTGCTGTTCATGGATGACCTAAAGTTATTTGCCCACTCTGAGGCCCAATTGATAGACTTACTAAACGTAACCCAAAACTTTAGTAAATCTATCAATATGGAGTTCGGTGTGGATAAATGTGCTGTCATTCATGTGAAGCAGGGAAAGATGGTGGAATCTGAGGGGATCCAACTCTCAGATTCCATTAACCTAAGAACGCTTCTCTTAACTGATACCTATAAGTACTTGGGTATGTCACAGGCTTTATGTATCAATGAAGCCGTCATGAAGCAATCGTTGCAAGAGCGTTTCTTTGGCCGCCTGAAAAAAGTACTGAAAAGTCTTTTATCAGGTGGCAACAAGGTTCGTGCTTGCAACGGTTGGGTCATGCCACTTCTTGTATACTCCTTTGGCATACTCAAGTGGACTCAGTCTGAATTGGACGCCCTGGACAGAAGAGTTCGCACTTTGTTGACGGCATATCGTATGCATCATCCACGTTCATCCGTGATGAGGTTGTACATCCCGCGAAAGTGCGGGGGTCGCGGCTTTCTGAATGCCAAGACCCTACACAATCGCGAGGTGTGCAATCTCAGAGAATATTTTCTCCGGGCGAACGTGGATATGCATCGAGATGTTGTCGCGGTAGACAATGGGCTCACCCCGCTCAGGTTGGCTAAGGAGAACTGGCGCATGCCTGTAGTACTTAGTACTGATGATCGCAAGCGTGTATGGCAGAGCAAGGAGCTTCATGGCAGGTTCCATCGGGCCCTGTATGGACCCGATGTAGACCTATTAGCCTCGGTGAACTGGCTACGCTTCGGTGACTTCTTTGGGGAAACCGAAGGGTTTGTTTGTGCAATTGCTGACGAAGTTATCAAGACGAATAACTACCGGAAATATATCCTGAGGGATGGCGCTACTGATATTTGCCGTGCCTGCCACCAACCTGGTGAATCCCTCAGGCATATTGTTTCCGGTTGTTCACGTCTTGCTAACGGCGAGTACTTGCACAGACATAACCAAGTAGCCAGAATTATTCACCAGCAACTTGCTCTGAAGTACAAACTTGTAGACATCGAGGTACCGTACTACAGGTATGTAGCAGAGCCAGTTCTCGAAAATGGCCATGTCACATTGTACTGGGATCGATCTATCATCACGGACAGGACTGTTGTAGCCAACAAGCCTGATATCGTGTTGATAGATCGATCAGAGCGCCTCGCAATAATTGTTGATGTCACTATTCCTCATGACGAGAATCTCGTTAAAGCCGAAAAGGAAAAACAGATTAAATATCTGGACTTGGCTCACGAGATTGTCGACATGTGGGATGTGAACTCAGCAATTATTGTGCCGATAGTCGTGACCGTTAATGGTCTAATAGCCAAGAGCCTCGACCGTCACCTTAAGAGGCTTGCGTTGGGTGCTTGGGTCAAGGGCCTGATGCAGAAGGCAGTACTTCTGGACACGGAACGTATTGTGAGGAAGTTCCTGTCTCTGGAGCCCTAACCACCGGCAGCTTGGACCCTGTGCCCGATGCTGGTGGGACCCCACGGTTATTTTTATATTTTTAAATGTGTTTTTTTTAGTGAATGATATATTTAAAAATGTAATTTTAATTTGAAAAATAGCAAATAAAGAAAATAATAATAATAATAAAGCCTTTTTATTTCCTTAATATGCAAAAAAGTATAACAAAAAATAAAAGCATAAAATAACTAAAATCACATACATGCTGTTAAGGCCCCTGAAGGGTATAGGCCTCCTCCAACAGTTTCCAGGTTTCCCTTGCTTTTGCTTTTGTTATCCAGTCATCTCCAGTAGCTTTCCTAATTTCGTCTACCCAGCGTTCCCTTGGACGTCCTCTCGTTCTAGTGCCACTTGGTCCTGACCAGTTTGTTGCCAATTTGTTTATCTTTTATCTGTCAGCCTTGCCACGTGGCCAGCCCACTTCCATTTCAGCCGTTTCATGTGTTGGAGAGCATCTATCACCTTAGTTTCTTTCATTATGTTTTCTGCTTTCTTCTTATCTTTCAACCTAATATTCAGAATACTTCATTCCATGGCTCGCTGTGTTTTTAGTATTCTGTCTTTAGTATAATTGTTGTAAATCCAGATTTGTGATTCATATGACATGCAGCGCAGTAAACATCCATCTATAACTTTCTTTTTCAATTTTAAAGGTAGTGTAGATTTCATTATTTCTTTTAGACTCCAGAACTTGTTCCATGTCATGTTTATTCTCCTATCAATCTCATCTTTGTTTCTAGAGTTGCGGAATGAAATGTTTTTTCCTAAGTATATGTAGCTCTCTACATACTATAAGTGTTGTAAGTTGTTTACTACTATAGGTATTTTTTGGTCATTAGTCATTACTTTTGTTTTAGATGTGTTTAGTTTAAGTCCTATTTTGCTGCTAACGGTACAAAGCTCCGATATCATTCCTTCCAATTGTTTTGATGATCTTGAAAATAGTACTATGTCATCTGCGAATCTAAGGTTACTCAGAAGTTTCCCGTTAATGTTAATACCTTTATGTTGCCATTGTAAGTCTTCCATTATGTGATGCAGCACTGATATAAAAATTGTTGGTGATAGAGGGTCACCCTGTTTCACACCTCTGCATATCTCTATTTTTGGCCCTAGTCTGTCAAGTTTAACACGACTTACGCTTTTGCTATATACATATGTCCTTCAAAATGTTTATATAGGTTTGTGGAACATTTTGGTTGCCAAGTGCCAGGCTGTCGTGGGATATAGAGTCGAAAGCTTTTTCGTAATCAATAAAGGCTAAATATAAGGGTTGTTGACGCTCCTGGTGCTTTTCAATGACTTGTTCTAAGGTATGGATATGGTCGATTGTACAAAAGCCTTTTCGGAAACCTGCCTGCTCTATGGGTTGATGTGTTTCTATCTCTGTCTCTATTCTCTTATTTAAGCAGGCTGCAAATAGTTTGTAGATTGCTGGAAGTAATCTAATAGGCCGGTAGTTGTTCATATCTGATGGATCTCCCTTCTTATAGAGAAGTATTATTCTTGACTCCATCCATTTTATAGGAACTTTTTGTTCTTGTATTATTTTATTAAAAATATTTGTAAGGTGACTTGCCAGTATGAATTTTCCTAGTTTAAGGGCTTCATTGGGTATATTATCATACCCTGGGCTTTTTTCTTGATGGAATCTGTCTATTTGTCGCATAATTTCTTGTTTTTCAAAAGGTTTGACTGATTTTGGTGTTTCAGTAATATTTGCTAGGTTTTGACATGTTCTAACTTGTTTATTACATCTTTGGTAGCTATATAGATCTCTATAGTAGTCAGTGGCTGTTTTGACTATGTCTTTTCTTGTTTGTGTGTGATCTTTGAGGGGATTTTGATTTCAGCTTTGGAATCCATGTTTTGCTGGTATTGAGTTGTTTATAAGCCTTTTTTTGACTCCCGGACCTTAATAAGTTTGATTCTATAATTTTCATTCTTTAATCTTCATAGTCTTTTCTCAGTCTTTTGTTTGTTGTTTTGTATAAGCTTGAGAGTTCTTGTCTTTCTTCTCTACTTTTTGTCTTCTTATGTTGTAGTTGTATTCGCCTTTTTATCATATTTTTTGTTTCAGTTGATATTATATCCTTTGTTTCTTGATTTGAACTTGTCTTGTTTAAACTTTGTACTATGGATGACTATATTTTATTATAGTAGGACTCTACATCGTCGTTTTCACACCAGGAGATACTTTCCAATTCATTCCTTGACAAATTTTAAAATATTTTTGATTTTTGTTCCCCTTGAATTAGGGTGGTGTGGTTGCTGAACTTGGGTCTACTTATATTCTGTCTCCCTAAATTAAATGTACCACGTAGCAATTTATGGTCACTTGAGAAAAAATTGTTGTTTAATGTTTCAATATTGGAAAATTTTTTGGGTTTGTTACTGAGAATGTAGTCAATTTGATTTTTAATATTTCCATTCAGGCTGGTCCAAGTCCATTGATTTTTGTATTTTTTCTTAAATAATGTGTTTATTATAGTGAGCTTGTTGCCCAATGCATACTGTAGCAGACGGTCGCCTCTGTGGTTTCGATTTCCATAGCAGTATGGTCCCAGTACTATACTTTCTCCATGCTTTCTTTGTCCAATTTTAGCGTTTAGATCTCCCATTACAATCAGTATACCGCTGGCAAGAGAATGGGCTTTCTGTAATTGATTGTAAAAGGATGTTATTAAATACCTTATACGTTCTCTGAATTAATGACTTCCCTGCTTTAGCACCTAACTTTATTGTTCCTGCACTACATTCTCGACTGACAATGAACCGGTTGTAGAACTAAAGACAACAAACAGCAATTTAGAACGTCCATTATTAACAGTTTGGAAACAATGGCGCGGGATGTCGACTTAGACAAATTGTAATGATGCGGCGAGGCGACGTGTTCTGAAGACTTAAAGAAGCTAAATATTGAACTATTAAACATCTCATAGAGTAGGCAAACGTCATCAAATAATTAGAGTTTATATTAATAGATCGCTTTTTGAAGAAATGTTGAACTGTACTGAATACATCAGTTAGTACTTTTCCCCGCAACTCGCTCAAGGACAAATAGTATTGTGAGTGCTTTCAATGCCTTAATTCTTAATGCCTGATTAAAGTGTGTGCATTTATAATATTATCCGTTGAAACTTTAAGGGGCCTGATAGCTTATTTCGCATCTATATAAATAAAAGTGAAATGGCGAATATATGCATAAGTTTGTTGCAGAACTATCGATAAGATAGTGTTTTGTGTTGTCCGTAGTAAATCGATAGTTTCACTATTGGAGCACAGCAAGTATCCTTTTTAATGTATAACTTTACGCTGGTCTTTCATTAAACTTTGGAAACGTTACAAGAGCATGCAGTTTTACATATAAGACATCTTAAAATAACATGGGATGTCGAAGAGTTGAATGAAAAAAGGCTGATGTCGTAAGATACGATGTTATTGAACGACATGTAAAGGGCCAGCCTTTGAACAAACATTGTAGCTATTTATAAATGTTTGAAGAACTGAACCATGGGGATATTAAGGAAGGTTCAAGCCTTCCTTAATATCCCCATGGTTCAGTTCTTCTGGTTCTGCAGGTCTATTGAATGCGGTTTCAGTGGTTTTATTTTGACGTTACAGACATGAAGCTTATACGTTTTCTATTGATCCAGGACGAGAATATTAACCATAGAGATTTTTAGCTTTATATGTATACATTGCATTGCAACAGTGCCGAAATATTGGTTACTCCAAACAAACGTACGTGATATATATCCCGAAAGACAATTTAAAAGTTTAAATGAGCACGAAAGTTTAAATTCCTATATTTTTATGTATAATTTTCTGTTCAAACAAAATAGTAAATCAAGGTTAACGGCAAACCATTCTGAAATGTTAGATATATATATATATATATATATATATATATATATATGTATATTGTTTAGAGTCCGGGTTAAATTGGGTAGTTTGCAGAAGACAGTGGAAGCGATTAATTCATCCAGTCTTAGCCCAGGAAAAAAGGTTTAAACACTTATACTGTGACTGCACAGCGATGAGTTCAAGTAGGTAGGTACATGAGAAAATTTACCTTAGATCTCCTGGTGATGTTCTTGAGTGGACCTATAAGATTAGACTCATAATTTTGGCCAAAATAACAAGCAAATCGTTATAAATACCAGTCCAATGATCAGGGTTTTCTTCAACGAAGTCGTCGGGCACCAACCACGTGCACGAATTCACACAAAATTTACAATGTTCAATATGTAATAAGTTTATCTTTTATCACAAACACAAAACAATTCGCGAAGCTACTAGGACGAGCTTTCCAAAAGGCGATCAATATAATTCCAATACGCAAACTTACAAATTTACAATACTGCGTGGGCGCAAGAAATTCAACGTGTCGACCAGCGAAATTTCCAGAACAGGAAGTCAATGACAGTTCAGTGTGACCATAGTCAAAATTTACAATATACTAAACTAACTAAACTAAAATCCATCAGCCCCAGTTACCAAACGAAGAATGCGCCCCCTGTGCCATCTGAGTGGCGGCAAATTAGCCTCCTTGATCAAAACGAAGTCACCAATCTTGGGTGGATCGGTCTTGTCGGTCCACTTAACGCGTTGCTGGAGTATGTGCAAATATTCCAAAGTCCAGCGTTTCCAAAAGCTCTGAGTAATCTGGCGTACCAATTCTAAACGCGACAGACGACCAGGTCTCGTATCAATATAGGGATACTCAGGCAAGGCGACAAGTGGGCGACCAATCAAAAAATGGCCCGGCGTAAGGGCCTCCAAATCATTTGGATCTGAGGAGATCGGGCACAATGGCCTAGAGTTCAAAACGGCCTCAATCTTACAAAACACAGTTGCGAGTTCCTCAAATGTAAGGACAGATTCACCAATTGTCCTGCGCAAGTGTGTTTTGGCCGATTTTACAGCAGCCTCAAAAATACCACCACAATGTGGACAATTTGGTGGGGAAAACAACCAATTTATCCCACGTCGGGC
This sequence comes from Euclidia mi, assembly GCA_944739405.2. NCBI lineage: Eukaryota > Metazoa > Arthropoda > Insecta > Lepidoptera > Erebidae > Euclidia > Euclidia mi. The sequence continues at coordinate 29,164,146 of OX123204.2, forward strand.
AAGCCTATTGCCCGACGTGGTATATTTGGTTTCAAGAAAATTAACAACGTCATTCAAATAATTAAAGGTACCCTTGAAGTTAGTGCCGCAATCAGAACGGATCAAGGAAGGCAGCCCTCTGTGGGATACAAATCTGTCAAATGTGGCTACAAACGCCTCGGTCACAAGCGAGGAGACCAGTTCTAAGTGAACGGCTTTTGTGGAAAGACAAACAAAAACACACAAGTAGGCCTTAACAGTCTTGCTGTTTCGAAGTGTCGATGTTTTCACGAAAAAGGGACCAGCGAAGTCCGTGCCAACACCGTCAAACGTCCTGCTCTCAGTTACGCGATCTGCCGGTAAGTCTTCCATCAAGGGCTGCATGGTAGAAGCCTTGAGCTTATAGCAAGGGATGCTGCGAAAGACTACACTCCGAAAATTCTTCGGGCAGACAAAATCCAAAATTCGCGTTGCAAAATGGCCAACAGAGCATTACAACCGGCATGCGAATTTTTAAGGTGACGGTCAGTTACCAACAAGCGTACCAAATGACCGTCCTTGGGTAACAAAAGGGGGTGACGTGCCCCGTATGGGAGGTTGGCGTTCTTGAGACGCCCTCCAATGCGCAAGAGACCCGTATCGTCCAAAAAGGGGTTCAATTTAGATACAGCTCCCGACAATTTCGATCTCCCTGACTTAAGGATAGCAATCTCCTTCTCAAAATGCGCCAATTGCACAGAACGAATCCAAAAGGTGAGGGACTCCTGTCATTCTTGTGGTGAAAGAAACGGTGTCAGTCGTTTCTGTTGTGGGTGCCTAAAATTAAAAACAAAACGCTTTATCTAAGCAGTAACACCTAACAACTTATCGAAGGAGCTGTAACGATTCAACAAAAAATCGGGGTCGAAGGCGCATTCCACCTTCTCAAGAGCGAGTGTTCGTAGACCCGGCAAATTAGAAGTATTCAAAACTGGCGTTCGAGGCCAATCAATTTCTGGTCGACTCAACCATTCCGGACCCTACCACACTGAATGACCTATTAAACTAGGCGTCAAGCATCCGCGCGAGGCACAATAAGCGGAGTTGAGCTCACCTGGCACGTGTCTCTAAACAAGTTTGACTTCGGATTTCTGGACTTGGGAAACGCGATTAGCGACGAATACCTCTAACGTGTGGACAGAAGCCTTCAACCAACAAAGAACAATTTGGCTGTCTGTCCAGGCGTAGGTCCCATTAATACAAATCGTTTTGCCTAAGGTGTTAGACACGTGATTCAATTAGCGTACAAGTAGTGCTGCTCCCGAGAGCTCCAATTTCGGGATGGTCAGAGATGTCCAAAGGGGTGCAACCTTGCTCTTTGCCATTATCAGGAAATCCCTCACCTGACCTGAGGCACTGACTGTGCGCAAGTACACCACGGCCGTATGACCACGTTCCGAGGCATCAGAAAACCCGTGAAGGGTGGCCTTGTACATCCCGGGAGGAAGGGTGGGACGAGGCAAGTAGATCTCGTTGACGGCAGGAAGTGAGGATACAAAAGAGGTCCATTCCTCAACAAGAGTACCGCGTAGAGGTTCGTCCCAGGACAATCCTGCTGTCCAAAGCTTCTGCAAGAAGCATTTTGCCCAAAATATAACAGGACAAATCCAACCGTTAGCATCAAAGGTTCTGGCGACAGTAGACAATACGAGACGTTTAGTCCAAGAACAAGGCAATTTCAAGTCTACGTTATACGTAAAGATGTCTTGGACTGGTCTGTACTGAACGCTGAGAACAGCCATCATGGCGAAGTTGTCAACAATCTCAAATAAATGTGGATCTTGCTGATGGTCCTCGGGTAAGCCCTCCAAAAGCGCTGGTGAGTTGGAAATCCATTTGCGCAACTCAGAACCAGCGGAGGCCAAAATACCTATCAATTCGTCCCGCAGGAGGATCGCCTCGTCCGCTGTGGAGGCACCCGAGCAAATGTCATCAACGTAATATCGTCTTTCAAGATGGCGGAGGCTCGTGGGAAACGTAAGCCTTCGCGGTCTGCGAGCTCCCAAAGAGAACGTATTGCCAAGCAGGGGCTTGACCTTAACCCGTACATATAAGTATTGGGCTCGTAGACGACCATGGGATCGCGAGGAGTCTGTCTCCAAAGGATCAGCTGGAAACGACGGTCATCAGGGTAGATAATCGTCTGCCTGAACATCATTTTTATATCGGCTACAAAGACAACCTGATGTCGTCGGAAGCTGGTGATGACGTCACAAAGGTCCTTGACCAACTTGTGACCAGAATGCAAGCACTGGTTCAAGGTTACGCCCGTTGAAGTCTGCGCAGAACCATCAAACACCGTGCGCAGCTTGCCTGTTGATGGCTTCAATACCGCATGATGCGGGAGAAAGTAGTGCTCCACCGAATGCCAATCCAAATTTTACACAGACATGTGTCCCAATTGTTCATATTCTCTCATGAACTCAATATACTTCTGTCTGAGTTCCGGATCACGACCCATGCGGCGCTCCATAGCCAACAATCTCTATTCGGCTAAAGGTCGTGACTCACCAAGCGTAGGCCGAACAGACAGAAAAGGTAGCTTCGTAATGATCCGACCAGAACGGAGTCGACCAGTGTTGTTCTGGAAGAACAGCTCGCACTCTTCATGTTCTGGATTTAAACGGGCAGCTTGAGGGGGCTCCTCTACCTCCCAAAACCTCTGAACCGCATCCGAGAGAGCGGAGCCTACCGCCAACAAATTATCAAGTTCAGGTGGAGTGGGTTCCCTAGGTACAGGTCCCATCAAAGCAAATCCAAATATGGTCGGGATGGCAGTCAAACCATTTGGCACCAAGACCCGTTTCCCACCAATCAAAATTCCACCGAGGACATCAGAGCCAATCAACAAGTCGATTTGTCCCGGTGTGTCAAATTTGGGGTCTGCCAGTTCCAATCCCGATGTCAAATTCACCACAGCAGCAGGTAGCTGTTTCTGTGGATGCATACCCAAAATATTCTTCAGCACAATAGCCGAGGTTTTAATCCTCGGGTGTGAAGATTCAACAGGGGCAAACAAAACCTTAACTTGCCCTTCAACATTAGAGGCTACGTCACCTATTCCCCGTATACAATTCGGAAAGGAGCCCAAATTTAATTTAATCTGCCCTACCAAATAAGTGGAAACAATGCAACCTTGTGAACCTGTGTCCAATATAGCACGGATAAAACAACAGAAGTCCCCGTGGGTCCCCAGACCCTAACAGCAACCGTTGGTAGGATAACGGTCTTAATGGGGGTGGTTGGCGTTATAGGGCAGGAGTCAATGACCTATTGTTGCCTGGGCGGTGACCGTTGACCAGGACCAGGCAAATCAAAACGAGGGTGCGGCTTGAAGTCCTCAAAGGCGCGATGACTCGAACCGCGCGCCATCTGTGGGGGGTCATAATGACGCACCCACCCAAAACGAGGTGGGCGCGAGTCAAGGCGGGGACGTTCCGCCAAAGGAGGGGAATACCTGGGGCAGCAGTCATTGTGCTGGTGACGTTGAGCGGTCGCACATTCAGGTGCACGAGAGAGAGGAGGCGTGCGCACGCTACGGTTCTCCAAGCGGGGTGAGCGGCGATCAATTGAGCGAGGCGACTCTCGGCTGAGGTGAGCCTCGGCTGCCACCTTCAAAACATCCGCCCGTGCGCGGCGTCGGCTGGTTGGACAAGCGGTCTACCTCTCTGGCATTCATGCAGAGAATGTCCAAATGCTGTCCTCCACAGTGAGAACAGGGGCGAGAGTTTGGGCAGTCTCGCTGGTAGTGGGACCCCAAGCAAGAGAAGCAAAGGCAGCGGGCATTCGCGATGCGCCTACGAGAGGCGACATGCAGGTCCAAGAATGTCCTACAACTGGCCGTTCTGTGCCCCGTGACCTTGCAGTAAGAGCACTCCGCTGGGCTCTGCGTGACTGCAAAGCTAGGAGGGCGCCGGTCAACATTGGCTCGGGTGTGAACGCGAGCCTGCTACTTGACCTTGGGCGGCTGCGACTTAGCCGGCGTGTCACCACCGGAGTTATCCAGGACCCGGCACTCATCCTCGAGAAACCTCTCCAGGTCTGCAAAGGGGGGCAGATGGGTCGCGCTATCCCCACCAAAGCGCTGTTCAAAATGCGACCTCAGGTCAGCAGGCAGCTTTTTGAGCAAAATGTGCACCAAAAGGTAGGACCATTGGTCCACGGGAAGGTCCAAGCACTTAAGTGCGTTGATTGCCACCAAAAGCGGGTTCAAAAGTTGGGTGCGCAACCCAAAGACCCGGGTAAGCGTGGGAAAACCCAAAATCTGCTCAATATACGTGTCGGCGAGGCCACATTGTTGTGGTACCTACGGGTAATTAAGTCCCGAGCCGTCTGATACGCCTCGTCAGACACGGGCAGATGCTGGATGAGGCCCTTGTCCCCTCCATCCAGAACCGGCATTAAATATGCCAATTTTTGTGCCGGCCGAAGGTCAGCCCTGTCATCAACCAGGTTGTCAAACAAATTAACGAAGCCCAGGTAGCTTCCTAAGGAGCCATCGAAATGCGGGAGGTCTAAAGTGGGAAGCCTACTCACCAGTCCCAGTCCCGGTGCTGTCCTAGGAAGCTCCTGCTTCAAGCCGGGTTGCCCATCCCTCTCGGCAATTAACTGTCTTGCACAGTTAGAGACAGCATCATACAGGTCTAAGACCTGGGCATAATCCTCGCTGACTTTATTTCTCTGGTCAGCGGTAAAGTCATTAACTGACACTACGAGACAGCAAGCGCTGATAGTGCGAAATTGCTGCTCCTTACTTTAATAACTTGCCAGGCGATCATCGATCCGCTCATACCTTTGTAGTAAGGCCTGCTGGCAATCAGGCCGGTTCACCAAGGCACTGGCTAAGGCAAACCAGCGCCAATCTGATGCAATAGCACCAGCAGCCGCACGCAAGTCCTTGATAGCTGACATAATTAAATTTCAAAAGAGCTTGGACAAGCGTTAAATAATATTATCAATTAAAACTTAATATTTGTTAATCCTTTGAAACCAACAAAGTATTAGCCTGTTTACTGCTGGTACAAGCAAGTGACAGGTATTTACTGCCCAACAAAATTATATAACAAGCTCAAAATCTGCTTGTTTCAATATATTGACATAGGGACAAAGTTATCAAAAGGTTTATAACTTACAGCAAATTAAAGTTGAACTTTAAATCAATTAATTAACTATTTGCTACAGACAGACTAAGTGTGTTATATATTAAAACTGTAGACACCAGTTTGTGTTACCTAACAATATTATCAATATATTATAACAACCAAAGGTTTATCCATGTAATCCGACCAAGATGCAAAGTCAAGTTTGGTTGTTATAATGTTTCAAACTCAATTTATGCAATTAACTAAATAAATTGATACATATAACTGATATGTATCCAACCAAAGCTGACTTATTAATGGTACAACAACAGATTCAAGTTAGATTTCAACAATGCAAGTCAAACAATTACTCATTGAGGTTATGTATGACATGTGTTTCAAAGTATGTAGGTCAACTTATACAAATAAATATTATGTATTTTAGACAAGACTGGCCTGAGAACACCACAACACTGTTAACAAATGAGATATTTAGCTCAGATACAAGCTTATACAATACCAATCTGAGTTTCGATACACTCAACAGCGGCTAAATTTCAACTACGCTCTGCTACCAAAAATTATGTTTAGAGTCCGGGCTAAATTGGGTAGTTTGCAGAAGACAGTGGAAGCGATTAATTCATCCAGTCTTAGCCCAGGAAAAAAGGTTTAAACACTTATACGGTGACTGCACAGCGATGAGTTCAAGTAGGTAGGTACATGAGAAAATTTACCTTAGATCTCCTGGTGATGTTCTTGAGTGGACCTATAAGATTAGACTCATAATTTTGGCCGAAATAACAAGCAAATCGTTATAAATACCAGACCAATGATCAGGGTTTTCTTCAACGAAGTCGTCGGGCACCAACCACGTGCACGGATTCACACAAGTCTTACAATGTTCAATATGTAATAAGTTTATCTTTTATCACAAACACAAAACAATTCGTGAAGCTATCAGGACGAGCTTTCCAATAGGCGATCAGTATAATTCCAACACACAAACTTACAAATTTACAATACTGCGTTGGCGCAAGAAATTCAACGTGTCGACCAGCGAAATTTCCAGAACAGGAAGTCAATGACAGTTCAGTGTGACCATAGTCAAAATTTACAATAGACTAAACAAAACGTTACCAAATCGATACAATCGATTTGACTTATCATAAATAATATTTCTATTTCAAACATATATACTTAGATATGTATGGTAATGTAGTATATAGGTAAAATTAATATTTTGTAATGTTTCTGTAAAAAAATATAACTGAAATAAAATATTTGGTAATAGTTTTATAGTTACGCGTACAAGCTCATGCATCATGATATATATATATATATATATATATATATATATATATCAACTAGTCATTTATATATATATATATATATATATATAAATGACTAGTTGTAGTAGCAATCAGAACAATATATCGTATGTACTAGGCAGCAGTACCTAAGCTTTATCTACACAAACAGATGCCACGCTTGTATGAAGCTTAGAAAATAATTACCCTTTTTTAATTACGTATCATCATATGGGCCCGAATTCCCCGAAAGCTTATAAACACAAAACTAATTAGCATTGGTTTAAATACGCCTGCCAAATACATATCCTCTCACAGGACTAAAATTACCCAAACCAAATTAAACGATTATTAAAATGGCCAGGCTTTTATCTACGAAGTAGTTTTAAAAAAGTTTGTAACATAACAAGAACATTTCGGAAAAAATTACGTAAACAAAAACCTGCTGGTTGAAAATATGTTGATAATGAATTTCAAATGTGTTTTTGTACTGAAATGAAGTTTGCAATTACTGATTACTAGGTATTATTAGTCATATTGGTTTGTTAAGGCATAGAAATTGTATTTATAGCAGCAAAACATAGCGCTACAATCTGCTTTAGGTTTTTCTATTCAGCTCATTTAAGCATGAACCTTTCTCATAAACGTTGTTCAGATCCTTCCAGAATTGACTTAAATTTAACGCCATAATAGACATAGCAGCCCAACAGTTTGTAATAATTAGTGATACATACATACATATGTACAAAAATAGACTCACGCCTGTTTCCCGGAGGGGTAGGCAGAGACTTCGGAACGCCATTTGCACCGATCCTGACTTATCTCTCTTGCTTCATTCACTCCCATCAGATTCCTCATACATGCTATTCTGTTCAGGGTACTTCTAACCTGTCCTGTTTTTAGGATGTCTCCAATCTGGTCAGAGAACCTTCGCCTAGGTCTTCCCCTTCATCCTGTCCTATTCACACTTGCCTTATATATCGGCTTGGTCAGTCTATCGTCATCCATCCTCTCCACGAAAAATATGTAGAGGCCAAGAACTAGCTCCGAGTCGTAGATTCATAGCCTTAGACTCGGAGGCGGCAGGATGGCGACTAGCGCAATGATGATCCTAAAAGTAAAATAATTTGCGCCTTAGAAAACTATCATCACAAGTGTTATCCTGATTGTATCGAAGTCTTTCGTTTCGGAGCGCGGGGTCAGCTTGCTAGTCTAACGAGATTTCACAAAATGTAACTATTTTGAACTATAGCATTTTTGTATCACAACCTTAATATGTAAAATGTGTTAGCAAGCGTTAGTATAGTATGTATCTTGTCATGTTCGGCATTGTTCAGAGCGCGAATTCATTAAGTTACGTATAATAACTGGTGGGAAGCACTAAAATCGAACACAAGCTCATGTAAATTAGAAGTGCCTTCCAACATTACAACACTTTGAAAATTAACAATTGTTGGGCAAATCTGAATTAATTGCAGCGTATCGATAATGTAATATTGGGTGTGTCGCGCTTAGAAACGTGTATCGGTTTTTGTTTTGAATCAAGATTCTGTTTATTTAAATTTGGAAAATGAGTACATTTCAAGGCAATTTCTACCTGTATATATATCAGGTGTATCAATCTCTTTTATTACAAACTGGCTGACAAGGCATAGCCGAAACTACTGGAACTGAAATTAGGCATGTATGTCCCTTGGGGAGAGAGAGGATTCATGAAAATTTGTAACAAAGAGAGTCATAGTTAGTATAAAACTTTTATCTAAGTGACATTCTCGCGGGTAAAGTAGTGCAAAAATTAGTTCAGAAACATATAAAATAATACACATCGTAGTATTTTTCAATTTACACGAACTTCACATTTAACAATACTTGTCACATTAAAGAAAAAAACATTGTTCAACTGATCGGCACTTGAACGCCAATGGTTATTAGCCACGAGGTCAGCATTTAACCCGACCCTTGTCAAATTTCACTAAATTGTTTCGGCGACCTAGTTTTTACACATTTGTCTTCCCTTTGTAATAATTAAACTAGTTCGCAAAACGATGGTTATTTTTTTCTGATATACTTGCCACTAACTCACGTCTCTATATGAAAGTTTGAAGAGGTTACCAACATTTTGTGTAGCATTAGTATTTCGATACCAAAATACGTAATTGTAACTTGATACCAATAGTTGAAAAACAAAATATTACAATAATCATTATTAGTTCACTGCTGAATATGGGCTTCTCCTAACTTACGTTACAATAACATTGTAAGGCAATAGAAGAATCTAAGCGGCGCTATTATAATAGTTTTCTCTATAGTGTTCAGTTTACTTCCAGGTAGAATACAAACTCTTAATGAATATTGCACCAAAGGTAGCCTAGAAGTGTTGTCTAAGGTCTATCTGATAATGTAGATAAAAACTTACGAATTTTAAACTTTAGCGATTTGTGTACAACATATAAAATTATTAAGCGGGTCTGAATTTCGAAAAATGAACTTATTTAATATATTATTTCCGACGTTACGATTATTTTTACGCAATTATGTGCCGTGTAATATTTATTTATAATGAACACTGTGCAAAATGGCAACGCTTCACAACTTAGAGATGCTAAGTTGTGAAGCATTTTTCAGCGTGAAAATAATATATTGTTACGGACGGGGTAACGAGATTGGAAGGAAACACCAAGTAACACTGATGACACTTTATTCGACTTCGAAATTGTACGACGACACACACGACGCGTCATACAATTTCGACGCAGACAGCACCAACACTAGCGTCTTTTGCACTGTACTTCACTGCACTTCACTACACTATACTTTCACTTCACTTTATTTCACTACTACTTCTTTCTTTCTTTTACTTCTTCCTTTTCTTCTCTACTTTACCACTTTTCAACTTAAACTGGCGCTCAGCGCGTCTACACCACCTTATATACCCCTAGGAATGTTCTAGATCCACTAATTTCGATTATCATTTCATTATTCAATTGTTTTTCCATCTCCTGTCTCTTTTTAACCTTTCCATTCCTTCCTGAAGTTTCTAGAATTTTCTAATTTTTACTCGAAATGTTTAAATAATCTTTTTTTAAATATTTTCTTGTCAATGACTGGTGGATTTGGCGAACACTTGACAAAGTGTATACGTCATCGAATTAAAAACTCATTTCCAAATAATAAAATAGTCTTCAAACCTCTTTTCTAATTATTGTGTTTCGTGACGACGGTTTGACATGACACCGGCCGTCACAACATTTTTATACATCTTTTAAAACAAAGTCCCCTTTTCATCGTGCCCAGGTATGTGTATAATTCACGTAGGTGGAGCCGCGGGCGTAGTCTAGTTTACGATAAAATATAGTATGAAAGACAGTATTTTCTAACCGCTATCTTTTCGATAATATTAATTAGGTACCTACAATCACCTAGATAAGAAAAGCCGATAACCTGATACAATTTCGCATCAAAATCCTGAGAATGATGGACAGAATTTTCCGTCCGGCTTTTGTAGACAAAAGCTTTTGTTATCTCACGCGATACGAGTTTGCCCTATCTTTATCTCTTTGAACTGACGGTACACGTGTTGTACGTCAAAATATTGCTGACCTGTAGAACATATCATTAACACGCTTTTATTAGGTCGACATGTATGTAACTAAGTATGTAAAGAAATCTAAACTAACTAATTTAACCATTTTCCAAGGGTCGTAGCGTAATGAAAATTGGCAGCTGTATGTAGTTCTGATGACAATACAATAATATGGTCCTGTCGAATTGATCTGATGATGGAGTTGGAAGATATGAACTGGAACTCGACATATATGTAACTATGTAATGGAATCTAAGGTAACTAATTTAACCTTCTTCCAATGGTCGTAGCGTAATGAAAATTGACAGCTGTATGTAGTTCTGATGACAATACAATAATATGGTATTGTTGAACTGATCTGATGATGGAGCCGGAAGATATGAACTGGAACCTTTTATTGGAAAATCGTATCAAAGCTGTTTTGTATTTCTTAAAAAACCTTGTAATGAACTTTGACTACAATTAGGTTTCAAGGTCTGATGACGAAGCCGGAAGACAGGCACTGGCATTCCATGATGGAGTATCGTATCATAGTCGTGTTTGCACTTGTAAGAAAGGCCACGTAATGGACTTGGAACACGACCAGATTTCAAGGTTGTAACAAACCAATTATTATATTGTTGACCACGCAGTGGTGTACTAAGGGTCCCGTACTTATGCGGCAGAACTAGCGTATGTGGCCCTAAGTAGAGTAAAATCATTTAGTGGTCTCACGATTGAAAAGCTAGATTGTTCTAAGCTGACAGATAAAATATCATGCAATACAGAAGCATTGGCGGAAAAGAAGAGGATGCGGACTCATTTGCCTACTTAAATTAAATTCGAATTTCAAATTCAAATTCAATTTATTCTTTTAATTAAAATAGTACAGTTTACTTATTTCGAGTACAAAAGCTTAGTTTTAGGTTCCTTATATAAAATTATATGCCTGAACTAGGATAAACCTGTGTTTCAGGCAATCAGGGCTAGTTAGATACAATAAAATATATACCTAATCACTTACTACAGTATTTTTAGTATGTTACGTTTTAGTACAGTATACATACATACATACATAGACTCACGCCTGTTTCCCGGAGGGGTAGGCAGAGACTACGGAACGCCATTTGCAACGATCCTGACATACCTCACTTGCTTCACTCACTCCCATCAAGTTTCTCATGCATGCTCTTCTGTTATGGGTACTTCTGACTTGTCCTTTTTTCAGGATGTCTCCAATCTGGTCAGAGAACGTTCTCCTAGGTCTTCCCCTTTGTCCTGTCCTATTCACACTAGCCTGATATATCTTCTTTGTCAGTCTATCGTCATCCATCCTCTCCATGTGCCCAAACCATCTTAACATGCCTTTCTCAATGCTTGTCACTACATCTTCTTTTACCCCACACCCCTCTCGTATCACACAATTCTTTACTCTATCGGTCAAAGACACACCACACCTACTTCTCAGTGCTCTCATTTCTACAGCATTTATTCTACTTTCAAATCTCTTCTGCCATACCCAACTTTCACTACCATACATAAGGGTAGGCACTAACACACCTCTATGTACAGCCAAACGTGCCTTTTTGGACACGTTTTGACTGTTCATAAACGCCTTCAGAGCTCCATTCACACTATTACCTGCACTAACTCTCCTTTCAATATCTGCTTCATTCTTACCATCTCTTGTAAACAACGTACCTAAGTAAACAAACTCATTCACTTGTTCCACTCGCTGTCCATCGATTAAAACATTACAAGCCGTAACGCATTCCTCCTTTTCAAAAACCATAACTTTCGTTTTACTTACATTCACTTTCATTCCTTTCCTTTCTAACGCACGTTGCATGATTGTTACCATCTCCTGCAACTCCTCCGTTGAAGATGCAAGTACAACCTGATCATCAGCATAAAGGAGGCATTTGACGAGTAACCCATTCATCCTTAATCCGCAGTCACTATGTTTTAAATCTTGCAAACAACTGTCCATGAAGAGGTTAAACAGCCACGGCGACGCTACACATCCCTGTCTAACACCTTTATCGATGGTAAACCAGTCAGTGTATGCCCCGTTTATCCTCACACAAGCTCTAGAATCCTCACAAAGGGATTTCAGAGCTCGAATGAGGCTGCTGTCCACCCCATTCATTGACAACACCGACCATATTTCATTCCTCACCACTTTATCGTAAGCCTTTTCCAAATCCCCGAATGCGCAATAGACCTTTTAACCTTTGGCCAAAAATTTTCCGGCTATGCTTCGCAAGGAAAAAACCTGATCCGTGCATCCCATACCCTTTCGGAATCCCGCTTGTACATCCCATATTTTCTTGTCGGTTACTTCCATAACTATTAACAGTATTACTAGATCTACAATATCGTATCATTAATTACAACTTATAAATTTAAATAAACATATATTTTGTTTGTGATAGTTATTTTAACACAATTAATATTTTTTCTGTATCTTCATAGGACATACTCAGAAGGATATTGTTGACAATTTTGTTACATTTGAAGTAGGTGCAAGGAATTAGGTAAGCTAATGCGCTTAGACTTTTGTAAAGTAAGGGTCCCAGGAATATAGAAAATTTGGATGTGAATGCATGTCTTGTTTGTACTTTAGTCGGAAAAATTATATCATGTCGCCTTTTGTTGGTAGATATAGTGCTGTAGGGAAGGACTGTGTGTTGCTTTAATATTATACTCTTAATAAATAGTTGTCGAACTGTTAGTACTTTACAAGCTTGATATAGGGAGTTAGTTGGATATAGAAACGGTTTGGAAGTTGATACTTTAAGGATTGCTCACTGAGCTCTTTCAACAGACAATAACAAAGATTTTCCTACGCCCCCCCGTCGTAATGTCGTAATAAAATATGTTAATATTGACTGGCATTAAGCAAAGTACACTTGCCTTATTAATGTTGGGTCTGCAATATGTTGCATTTTCTTGAAGACATATATTAACTTACGTATTCTACCGTTCAAACACTTGATATGCTCTTCGAATGAAAGTGTTTGGTCTATTATGATACCCAGATATTTTATTTTATTTGTGCCATTGATACACGGATATGCACAGGGAATTCCAGGAAAGGCTCCACAGTGATGGGCGTACAATGGTGTGTTAGTTTGTTGTGCTGTAATTTGCGTATGGTAAACTTAACATAGTTGGTGTTCTCTGCAATTAGTGTTAGTAAAATGTGCTGAAGCCATTTATTAACACAATTAAATCCGTGTTGCGCATGCTCGAAAACATATTTTTCTGATTCAGCAGAAAAAAGTAGAGCAGTGTCATCAGCGTATGACATAATAGTACCGTGATTTATATGTAGATTACAAAGGTCGTTTATGTAAATAAAAAAAGCGTAGAAGCTAAAATGTTTCCCTGAGGAACTCCGTAAGACGTGTTTATTTCATCAGTGCTAACTATATTGCCGATTCTTAAGCATTGCGTGCGGCCTTCTAAGTAACTTTTAATTAATTCTAACTGTTTACCTCTTATACCAATGTTCTCGAGCTTACGCAACAAAATTGGGACGCACACAGTGTCAAAAGCCTTGGAAAGATTTTTATTGTGTGGTTACCCTTGTCAAGTTCTTGTACCAAAAAGTCAGTCAGATGGTGTACGGCATCGGCTGTCGATAGTTTAGGTCGAAAACCAAACTGTGTCTTAGATAATATTGATTTGTCCTCTAAATACTTTATCAGTCTATTATCAATAATTTTTCCAGTATTTTTGACATAGAGGGCAGTAGAGTAATCGGCCTATAGTTATTTACTTGCTGTTTGTTGCCCGATTTATACACTGGTACTACCACAGACTTTTTAAGGCACTTAGGAATTATACCTCTGGACAAACATTTTTGGAAAATGTTGATCAGCGGGGGAACTAAGATGTGCTTGAATTGCTTTATAATTTTGTTAGGTATATTATCCCATCCAGCGGCACAGCTGTCTTTTAGGGACATAATTATGTTGTTGACTTCGGTTTTGTCATTGTCAAGTAACAAACAACAATCAAAGGCACATTTGGAAAATTATAAATAGACACAGGAATATTGAGAACAAAATTAATGAGTTTATAACAATCAAGGTAGCTAATCAAATTGTTAAAAATCCTAAACAAATTGCAAACATTTTTGTGAACCAGTTTGTTTCGAATAGCATTGTCGCTGGCTATTATAACATGCATTCAGCTGTTGGGTTACTACAAAATAATATAGATAGAGTCCAAAATGAACTACATTGGCAGCTAACTACCGCAGAGGAATTAAGAAAATTAGTTAGTAGGATGGAGCACAAAACCTCATGTGGCCATGATGAATTGCCAGTAACTGTTCTGAAAGATAATATCGACATTTTGGCTTTACCTTTAAGTATTTTCTTTAATAAATGCATGTTGAAAGGTGTATTTCCGGACCAACTCAAGATTGCAAAAAATATTTCTGTACATAAGAAAGGATCGAAGCAAGATCCCAAAAAGTATAGGCCTATCTCGCTGCTGCCAACGCTATCAAAAATTTTCGAAAAGCTAATCAAATGCAGACTTTTAAGACATCTTAATATGAACAAAGTGCTAAATTACAAACAATTTGGTTACCAGACTAATGTTGGTACACAAGATGCCATAGAAAATTTAATTTGTAATGTAAGATCTCGTCTAAACTTAAAACAGAAAGTAGCTGGCCTGTTCCTTGATTTAAGCTCCGCCTTTGACACAGTGAACCATGAACTGTTGCTGAGCAAATTGGAACACTATGGTGTGAGAGGTAATTCTATGAAATTGTTTAGATCTTACCTAAGTAACAGAAAGATGTATGTAGAAGTTAAAGCACTGGATAATAATGTTTATGTTGATAACGATCATGACGTATGAAAACAAAAGGCAAAGAAATCTTATAGATCTTACAAGGAGGCATTTAGATCAAAGATGGTTTATACTAATACGGGGGTTCCACAAGGCTCTATATTGGGTCCATTATTCTTTGTTATCTTCGTTAATGATCTAATAAATCATATTAAAAATAAGTTAGCTGAGAATGCGCAGCTGGTATTATTTGCTGACGACACGAACGCCATAGTGTCTGCAAACGATCTGAGCTCTCTCTATGTGCGCGCGAATGAAACGCTAAACATGTTCCATAACTGGTTTACAGTTAACGGGTTAAAGGTAAATGCATCAAAAACTAATACAATACTGTTTAGATCCACAGCTAAAAACACTGACCGTCTTACCTGTGTCCTAGATGACGATACAATTAATTCAGTAGAAGTAGTGAAGTTCCTTGGAGTATATGTGGATCATTATTTTAATTGGAAAAATGAACTCGTCAACATAGAAAACTGTATAAGTTCTGCGTGCTACGTACTTAGGAGCCTGAGAAATGATATTAGTGTTAAACAATTAGCAACAGTTTACTATGCACTTGTGGAATCCAAGCTAAGGTATAGCATTTTATTCTGGAGAGCAAGTTATGAATATAATATAGAAAAGGCTTTTGTTTTACAAAAAAGGGCAATTCGCATGATTGTTCGTATTAAACAACAAGAATCTTGCAGGCAGTATTTCAAAAATCTCCGTATTCTAACAGTCCCAGGTCTTTACGTGCTCGTTCTACTGGCTCACTTTAAAAAATATGTCCACGAGTATGAGACAGAGGAGGAGAGACTTGTTGGGGAGAATACGAGACGAAAAGACTTCTACACAAAAACCATTCCCCATCTAAACATTACTAAACATGGAACCTACCACATGTCTGTTAAACTTTTCAATAAATTGCCAGTCGATG
Source organism: Euclidia mi (assembly GCA_944739405.2). Taxonomy (NCBI): domain Eukaryota; kingdom Metazoa; phylum Arthropoda; class Insecta; order Lepidoptera; family Erebidae; genus Euclidia; species Euclidia mi. Next base: position 29,179,908 of record OX123204.2, read on the forward strand.
TAAAGCTGCTCCTATACAAGAGTGAATTCAAAATAAAATTTAAAAGCTTTTGAATGGAAAGATGTTTATATTCTCTTAATGATATGTAGTTTCGTAATTTTGGTTAAATTAATTAACTGTTGAACTTATTTGTATTTAATTCTATAATTATGACATTTATTTAATTTTAAGTTGATTGAATTGCTACTAATTGTTGATTTTATGAGATTGCATTATTACTATTACCTATTTAATTTTTTTTTTATTCTATTTTTTTGTAAGTGACATGAATAATTGTAATGTATTTTATTAATATTGATTACTGCTAGAGTGTTTTTGTGTATTTTTCTATGCTTTGTTTTTGTATTTGTTTTTTTTAATAATCTATTTTATTGTAAGCTTAATTCTACCATGACATATCAATGTAATCATATCAAACACAATGTAAAAATTGTTTGTGATTAAATAAATAAATAAAATAAACACGAAGGATGTGCTATATTTATAAGGAGTGCTAAGGTATTGTGATTGACCCTGGACCTTTTCTGAGAGGCATTTGCCAACATTGACAAAAAAATTATTTGCAATATTAGCAGATTCAAGGTGTGATGAGTGCGCGCGTAATAAACTTGATGGTGACTCATGTTGTTTATTAGTATATTTCGCATTTTTAATACATAGCCAAATTTTTTTGCTATTTTTACCGGCTACGCTCATTTGCGATTTGCTTATAAATTAGTCCATATTACAAGTTATTTATTGAAATATAGCGAATTCCTTAAGCAAATATTGATTTCAACGACTTTGACACAGATTTTGATTTACCGGTACACAATCTTCACTGAATTCGTACAAAATTTCGTTTGTCACTCTAAAACAATAAAACATAATCGACAGCGAGCTGTTTTTTAGATTTATTATAACTTAGTGACACCGGTATGATACTTAGGGCCCTTTCTCTTCACTTAATTATCAAAAAAAATTAAGATAAGAATTTTTGATATATGTAGTAGAGCCTTGTTGACTTCAGCATGAATGGGCCGGCTCGACCGGGGAAGTACTACCCTCTCACAGAAAATCGACGTAAAGTAACAGTACTTAAACTGTTGCGTTTCGTTCGGTGGGTGAGAGTGCTGGAGGCCCTATCCCCTATTCCTTCTCCCTCTCCCACTCTTCATCCTATCCATTTTCTCGACCCCAAAGGGTGGCAACGCACTTGTGGTCGTACACTTGTGGTATAATCACCTAGGTGACTCCAGTGGTGTTGCTTGTGTCTATGGGCGGCGGTAATTGCTTACCATCAGGCGATCCATATGCTCGTTTGCCGCCTATTACTATAAAAAAAATGCTTTGTAACTTTTAGCTAGCACTGATTATACCTATATTTACGATGTAAACATTGGTATATTAATTATTCCGTACATGTTTTCTTACGAAACATAATTGCTTTCTTTAGCTCTAATGAGCACAATCGTTATACACGGAACAAAGCTCGGGACATGAAAGTAGCTTTAATTAGTTATGAATAACGGCATACAAGTACTCAATTGTATTCTTTATATTGCCTACCATAGAGTCTAGAATTCCAGCTGCATTCTGCTTTGCAAATATGTTCAGAGCTGTCTGAAAGTTTGTAAAAAATATAACATGCGTCGAGCCCGCTAAGTAAAGCGAATTAAATTAACACAAATAATTATGACATCTAATGCACAAGACACGCAATTGCATAGCTTTCTTAGAAACCAACCTTATTTAAAGTTAGTTCTATATTATACCAATGAATACAGATTAGAAGTGTAATTCTTAACGGTTTTGTGTACCGATTCCAAGTGGGGACTGTTTCCAGTTTAGTTCGTAGTTGGCGCCGTTGACGGCGCTGGCGTCGTTCTCCGTCTCTCTTGCTCTCATAGTGAAGATACACAAGAGGAACGTTCGTCTCTCTTGCTCTCATAGAGACAGCGAGCACAGCGCGACTGCCACGCCGCCAAGCGGCAATTTGGGTCAAAGAAAGTTTGTCTTCAGAGCGCCCATAGAAAATGGGCCTCTATGTAAATATCTGACCTCTTTGATCATACCTCCATGAGTTCTATAGAAAGTTTACGTTTGACATACCTACGTCTAAACAACATTTTTTTTATAATTCTGTTGTGTTTCTTTTTACCATTATTCATATTTTTCTGAAGATGAAGATGTTTATGTTAGCTGTGGAACCTAGTTGTAGGCCAACTCTGGGACGTTACAAATTGAACTCTGAAGGACCTGAAGGCAAAAAATTTTGAACAGTTTTTATGACCCGCTCTAAGACCCTTACCTATCCATTAGAGAAGCCACCAAAACAAACTTTAAAATAACACAGTGTTTTCTGCAGTATTCCCTTAAAACACTTTATTTCACTACTTTTGGACCTCTAGAATGTTTTGTATCTAAATATAGCTTTTATTTTACCGAGCGGTAATAATTAATTTTTCTTGATGTTAATTAAACAATCCTTCTACGTTTAAAAGGAAAATACACCTAGGTATACCCATATTCAAAATCAACACAACACAAATACAATAAAAAAGCGTCAAACTAAATGTTTATAATGAAATGCCGTAAAACAAACGCAGAAAAAAGAGACAATTAATCAATGTTCAGCCATTCATGCCGGTATCAATTTAATGGCTTGATTTAATGAATTGCACCGCAGATTGATCCTTTGCATGCACTTAAATTGCCGCACTAAATATGTATCTCAATCGATAGCAACGCAAAAACTTTATTGAAATCGTTTATAGCTTGCAATTTAAATTATTGTGAACGTTTCTGTACACTTAATAGCTCCACTAAAGAGATCTTTGGTCTTGGGAAATTTGGAAATATTTAAATAGTACCTAAATTTTCAACATGTTCAAAGTTAGGTACTTATAAATAAAATCGTTAGCCTTTTTGTAATGATATTCTATACATTTCTTTACTTTGCTTTACGTTAATTTTAAATCAGTAATACAATGAAATTAATAGCACCGAATGAAACGAAACCGATTGCACAGCTTATTCAAACAAATAAACGTGTCTAGAGTTTGGCTAGAAAGGACTGGGATTGTTTGCAGAGATTGGTGGAAGCGTGATTATATTCATCAGTCCTTGTCAGCCACAACAAATCTCTGACATAACTGTACTGTGTTTCACAGCGATGAATTCAAATAACATGCATATTTTCTTACCAAATCTTCACTGATGTTCCGGAGTGGACCTATAAGATTACACTCATAATTTTGGCCAAAATAACAAGCAAATCGTTATAGTTACCAGTCCAATGATCAGGGTTTTCTTCAACGAAGTCCTCGGGCACCAACACGTGCACGGATTCACACAAGTTCTACAATGTTCAAAATGATACAAATTTTATCACAAATAAACCGATGCCGGCAGATCAATTAGCGGCAATTTACTAGGGTTTCAAGTTTACTTTAATATCACAAAAGCACGCGAGACTCAAGATACGGCGTGCAAAAACTGCGTGAGCGTAAGACAATTTTTTTCCCGGACACGACAATGAACGATTTGGCAGTTCATAGTGTGACCATAGTCAGAAATTTTCAATAGACAAAGTAACACGCAACTAAAGTAATATAATCGATTTGACTTATCATAAATAATATTTCTATTTCAAACAAAACGTTCAAAGCCAGCTGGACTCAGTGAATGTCACTGTCGCTTTAAGCCTAGGATGATGTATCTCCATGGATTTGACAAGCAAATAATAATACCGTGACAGACCGAGATAATGACATACAGAAATACATAAGAGTAAAAGAGACAAAGATAGCATTTTTTGTCTTTGTCAGAGTTTTCGTTTTTTTTTGTTGGTCACAACTGAATATTGTAACCAACAAACGTTTGAGCTCTAGATAATTTCCGCGAAAAATTGTGTTATTATTGTTATTAATTGTGAATGCTTCGTGAAAATATCATTGGTTCAGATTTATTAAGGTGATTTGTTACATTTTAGGCTGTAAAAGCCATAGTGAGCGGAAATGTGAGAACTTAACCATTTATTCGTAAGTACGATATTTTAGTTATAATATCTATTTATACATGAAAATATTGATAGAATAATACAAATAGCGTATCATTACATAAGGAAATAATTTCTAAATTGCATCAATAAACCAAAAAATGCCATTTTATTATCACCGCAATTCAATAGGTCGTTGAATGTTGAGCTAGCCAAAAGTCATCGATACTTTTTAATTTTACAGCGTTAAATGTTTTTTAGGGATACCACTGAAGCGTTTGGGAAATAACCCAAATTTTGGGTAATTTGCCGTTACTTAGTTTCATATGAACCTAAAATTAATGATTTAATTTGTTTTCCGATTCTTTGTAGTAATGAAATTATTTGTTTATAGATTCCCAAAGGACTGCACGATCCAAAAATAATTGTGGTTACGTACAACAGGAGGAGAAAACTGGGATCCGAATAAATATGCAAGAGTATGCTCTTAACACTTAGAACAAAAGTGTTTTAGGAAATCTCCCCGCAATAGGTACTTATTTGGAATCATTCTCGAATGATAAAGAAGAGAAAATAAGAAATTTGTATACAAAATTAATTTTGTTCAAAGGACAGTAAAGTTGAGTGTCAAATAATACACCGCTATTTTTTAATTAGTACAAAAACTTTAAGGACAGATTAGCGAAGATATTATTATCATATATGTGACGTAAGAATTTCATAATATCAATAAAGAGCAAAGTTATTATCATTTGTTTATTGTAGAAAATCTCACTTAAATCATAGTCATATTTTACAATCCATTCACTAATTCATTGATAATATTCCATCTTGCTCATTCGCATTCTCTCTGTCGCACTTATGATGTAGGTAGCCATAGAAAATAAAATGAAGAAAAATAATAAATGTAGGTAGTTATTTTTTAATTTTGTTAATTCTACCCTCTCCTTCATACTTCATTCGGGCTAAGGACCGGTAAAATTTATCGTTTAACAAGTAATTAAATACGGAGATATGTAATTAAAAAGCAAACAAATATCAAAATAAAAAAATGGTGTTCTGGACTAAAAGAAAAAAGTAATTTTGGCGTATTTATGAAGTTAGAATCATCTGCTATTTACAAATTATTTTATCATCATCATGTCAGCCTAGAGTCGTCCACTGTTGGACATAGGCCTTCCTCAAGGTGTGTGGAGAACACAGACCAATTTTGAGCCGCCCGCATCAAATTATTATTTACTTAAGTACGTATCATTTACTAAACTTACAAGTATTTCCATTGTCCTTCGAAATGTCCACCACCGTTGTCAAAATCATCCAATATGCACTGTTTTAATTGTTTGACACTGACCCGGTCACTTTTGTACACTCACAATACGATGTCCATGAGTACACAGCTGCACTCGCGATTTTTCCACTCAAAAAGTACGCACAAAGCATAACTACATACTCCCGTGATATGAACTGATATGATAGGCCATCGCGTGGGGCAAACGTAGACAAACAATTAACTTTTGCAACGAAATTAGATACACTCACTTTCGCTAGCAATTTAGTACTGTGTGTAGAATCGTCGGGGCGTGGCGCAGGCGCAGAGGGGCGGAGGGGTGGGGGGGAATTTATCAATGGTTCATTTTATTATGATAGTACACGGGTTGGTCATAGTATTAGTATTGCATTTGCCAATTATCACGTATTTTTGTGGACAGTTTTGAGACAGTTTTGGGACTTAGTGTTTTTATTTTTCAACTACATAAATATGATCAGTTAAAGATTCTTAGTGCCCTGTTAAATTTTTTGTACTAATTAAAAAATAGCGGTGTATAATAAAATATATATAACTCTGAGCCTCGTGGTTATTTGGCGAGTGAAACCAGTCCCACATATTCGACACTTTTGTTATACATAATAATATTAAGTATAAAAAATACTTATCGCACACCTTATGGATGGATTTAAACCTCCTTGTAAGGTTAGCTATATTTTAATTTTTTTATTGGGCTGTAAATTATATTCTTTAGATGTTTGTTACTATTCGTTGCAAAAATACCTAAACGGATATTGATGGAACTTCTCGAGTTAGCTCATAAATTCATCGAAATACCAAATTGATTAAAAATTATAGGAGAACGCGGTCTCAGATGTCTGGTAAGGTATTCAATTCCGGAACAACCGGTTGGCGCAGCGGGAGTGTAAACGACTGCTACGCCGAAGGTCGCGGGTTCGATTCCCACACAAGTCAAACATTTGTGTGCATGAACATGGATGTTTGTCTTGGTCTGGGTGTTTCAATGTATAATATGTATGTATTTACAAAAAAAAGTATATAAGTATGTTTATCCATTATCTAGTACTCATAGTACAAGCTCTGCTTACTTTGGGACTAGATGGTATTGTGTGAATGTGGTAGAATATTATTATTATAATTCAGGTTTGATACAATGTTACTTAAAAGTTAATATGTGCTTCGTAGAATTGTAGGGTAAACATTTACAACATCTGGTAACATCAACTCAGGATGTACTCTATGTCCGTCCTTTATGGGTGTACGCAAATGTCGAGTCCATTTGATTCTTGGTCCTAGCTTTAAACAAATGCTAATAGACTATTAATACTTGGAGGCGATAAATTGCTGTTCAAAAGAACATTTCATTTATTCTAATTTCTTTTCAATGTATCGAACTTTTCTCGAGTGCCCTGGGTGAAAAATTAACTTTTGTTTGGCAAGCTCTCGGCGTTTAACGTGATGGAAATTAACACTAATGCTATAACTTTTATTGGCGAGGTTATAAGAGCAATAAATAGTTACGGTAAACGTTTTATTGATTGTAAATGTTCTATGACTTATTATTGTGTAACTCGTTTGATCTTGATAGTAGAGTTTAAACTTTAGGTTTACATATCAGGGTAAGGTTACAACTCAACAATATTATGTTGAGCAGTACATTTATTTACAAGAAAATATATTCTTAAAATATTTCGAATTGCACTTTTCGTGCTTTATTAGTGCGATTCATCCAATAAAATAAGCCTTTGAGTTTTAAAGAAAATAATAAAATATTTATGGGTCATTTATTTGTAAATTATTGCTTGCCTCGTGCCTCGCAAGTAATCTTCGTTAAGCCGTCGGTATCGGTTGTCATGAAGATCTTTGACAGTCGTTATAGGAAATCAGTACTAATGAATAAACTGACACTAGTCTAAACCATGGAATATAGCTATATCTTTGTGTTGCGAAGATCGGACAGGCAGTCGCTCTGTGATAAAGCTAATATTCAGTCAAATCCGGTTAGACTAGAAAGCGGAGCCCGGGTTCTAACTGGGTCAATGACTGGACGATGATTATTTGCAGGTTTTATTCAAAACCGTTAGCTTGCAAGTGACAATCTTTTAATCTTATGCTTTAGAGTAAGTGATAATAGGGGCAAACTATTATGCAGTTAGTATTACTTTTACTATTCAGTATAATTTTTTATTACCATGCTACTTATAGCATGGCAATAAAAAATGACCAGTCAAATTTGACCACTTTTATGTTATTTCTTTTTACAATTTAATTCACATCATGAATGTCATTTAGGGCTACTGCTGTACCTCTAGCTAAAAAGAGATAGACGAAATTCATGGTCACTATGCATATGCAGGTGTTGCTCGGCAAACATTCTAGGTGAAAAAACTATATTTTTTATTTCATATAAAATTCAATTGCTAATACAAAATCATTAATTTCTTCAAATACATCTACAATGAGTCCAACATATTGAGACATTATTTCTCCATTCCATTCCAACACTAATATTGGATTAAGTTATTAACAGTTAGTAAGTAAGACATAAGTTTCTTATCGAGAACGTCCGAGCAGCTACAGCTCATCATAAGAGCGGTTTCAGACTAGCGTTTTATACGCGCGTCTTTTGTAGGGTATGTAGGGTCGCCATTTGACACACATGCAACTCGTGCGAGCATTGACGTGCTTACAAGCACCAAAAAGCGCGATCAGCTTGTTAATATTAACTCACTACTACGAGTTCGAGCAAACACACTGAAATATATGCGTGTACGTGAGTCTTGTTTTTTGAAGCGCGTTAGCTTATCAGCACATCTCTTCTCACCAAATGATCTAGATATTCTGGCTGTTCATGTTGAAGTAGCGATATGAAAACTCTTTGTATTCTAGGCTGATATGTTTCTTTACCTTCGTGGTGCTTTTATACTATGATTCTTGATTTTGAATGTAGAATGTCACTGTTTAGTCAGAATGCATGGTAACCGGATTACATATATTTTCATGTCTGAAAATCTAACGTTTTATTAATCTTCCACTGGTCAAACTTTAAGTGGTTATGCGCCCTACACGAGGAAAATTATTGTTGTAAATAATGGAGCTATCGAAAATACAAATTTCGAAACTTGACGGCGAAAATTGGGTATCATGGAAGTACCGCATGTCGGCGATGTTACGTGGCATGGACGGTCTCATGGATATTGTTCAGGGTAAGCTAAGTAAACCAGTAAAACCTGCAAAGAGTGAGTATGGAAGGTACGGCTTTAGAAGCGACGATGGCTACATATCGTACGAAACTACGAACTTAGCCGAGTACTACAAGTTGGAAAGTACAGCTCTCTTATTGATTACGAACAATTTGTTAGATGAAACTCTCGACAAAGTAATAAGGTTCACGAATCCTGAGGAAATATGGGATGAACTACATAGATTGTACGATGGTGTATGTGAAGACCATTTATACAGGAAATGTATGGAATTCTTTCAATACAAATGGGAAATTTTGCCGTGTGGTTGACGGCATAGAATACAAGTGTCACCACCCCCTATTTTTCCGTGGGTGTCGTAAGAGGCGACTAAGGGATAACACGATGCAAATACCATCTTTGCGTAGAGACGGAAAACTCGACATCAAACCCTATACGACTGCCTCGTTGGTCTCGCGGCATAGACGTGCGCGTGGGATTGGGAGGTCCCGGGTTCAGTTCCTGGGTCGGGCAGTGTTATTGGGTTTTTCTGTCACGAAATTCTCAGTAGCAGCACGGAGTCTGGAAATGTGCCCGGTACGGCAATAAGCTCGCCCCTTATTACGTGGGACTAAAGTATATCTGGCGAAAAGTGGGTGTAGAAATACACCTCTGCCTACCCCTTCGGGGATAAAAGGCGTGACGATATGTATGTATGTATGTATGTATGTATGTATGTACAAATGGGAATCTACTTCAAGAAATGATATGAAAGCTCATATTTCAAAGATGAAAAACTTATGGCACAGTTTAAATCAGGAGCTTATCAAAGACGAGAGAGAAGGTAAAGAATTACCAGAATTGTTATTGATATGCAAGATTATGGAGACCCTGCCAGAAAGCTATTTCAACTTTAAATCGAGCTGGTCACTCATGTCTAAGAAGGATAGAACCGTGGAGAACCTTACTTGTCAGTTAATTACTCACGAGAAGGCATTGTTAGCTAGGGATAACATGTCTGAATCTACGTCTGAGAATGTGTTAGTTGCGAAAGGTACCAAGAAAGGTAGAAACACCAAGAAGGGTAATGGTAAAGGTAGTAAAGAGAAGAACAAAAAGGCTTTCAGATGTCACATTTGTAAGGAAGTCGGGCACTTTAAGAATGTCTGTCCTAAGAAAGAACAGGTTCGAGAGAAAGGTCCTGCAACAAGTATGATGGCAGTAAAGGTTAATGCGACAGATTGCACTCAAGATCGTGATGATTGGTATGTTGACAACGGAGCCACACACTATATTACAATGCGAGGCGACCTGTTTGCGGAATTTGAACGCTTTACGGAACCATGTACAGTGACAACAGCTAATGGAAAGCAAGTTGATGCCGTGGGTAAAGGAAGCATTTTGATGAAAACCAAGAATGAGGTATCGTTTTATTTGAGAAATGTTTGGTATGTTCCTCAGATTACTACAAACCTGTTTTCGCTACTAGCAGCGTAGGACATGAATCCGAAAAGCGTGTTTCAGTCACGTATGATTACCTGCTCATTGGAAGTTAATAAGACAGTAACCGTTACTGGAGATAGACGGAGATATGGTGGACTATACAAGTTAAACTGCAAGGCGGTACAACCAAATAGAAGAGTTGTTGTAAATACTGTTGATACGCTGCAGCTTTACCACGAACGTATGGGTCACCAGGATAAACGTCATGTGAAGAATGTAATAGAGTAAGAGTTGAATGTCAAAACTAAGAATAATGGGACGTTATGCGAAGGATGCATTTTCGGGAAAACACATAGAAAGAAGTTTGGTGTTAGAGAAAAAGCAAGTAGTCCAGGAGAACGCATACTTCGGACGTCTGTGGTCCGTTCCCACCTTCAGGCACTAAGTCTAGATACTTTGTACACTCGCTATCGATATGTCTATTGTATGAAACAGAAGTCAGAAGTCCCTGCAAAGTTGCGAATGATGTGAGCTGAAGCAAAGGCAGTTGGACACACGATTAAGGAGTTTCTAAGTGACAATGGGGGGAGGGGGAATTCGACAATGCGGAAGTCAAAAAAAAATACAGAAAGACGGAATACATCAACAGTTAGTTATGCCCTATACTCCAGAACAGAACGGGTGCAGTGAAAGAGAAAACCGTACGATTGTTGAAATGGCCAGAGCAATGATGCATGCTCATGAAGAGCTTCCTCAAAAACTGTGGGCAGAGTTGATCAATACAGCGACGTATATTCTGAATAGAACAGGACCAACTTCTGTGGAACACAAGTCTCCGTACGAGTTGTGGTTTGGGAAGAAGCCGCAAATCAAACATTTGAGGATCATTGGTTCGACTTGCTACGCGCATATTCCGAAACAGAAAAGGAAGAAGATGCAGAAGAAAGCAAAGAAGTGTTACTTGGTTGGCTATGACAATGATGACGGTTATAGACTCTGGTACAGAGAGTCGGATACTATAGTTAGATCCAGAGATGTCACTATTGATGAGTGACCACTGGAGACTAATTTAGGAATTGAAGAACCTGGGGATACTGAACGTTCACAAGTAACATAGACAGCTAATATAGAAGTTCCAATATATGTAAGGAAGGAACAACATGGTAATGAGATATTGAAGCCAGTCACAGCTGAAAAAGACAGAGGAAGACCTATTGAGACAAATAACAAAGTTGAACTCTCGGAGGACACGGAAGTTATTGAGGGTCCTGTTACTAGCGGTGATGAAGAAGAATTTGAAGATGCGCGTGTAGAGGAGTTGGAAGACGAATCTATTGAATTGGGCAGGCAAGGTATGCAGCTCAGAGATCGATCACTCCTGCAGCGACCATTGAAATTCAATGATTACGTTTCTCATGTCAATACCAGCGATGATTGTTACTACAAACCAGGAACTTACAAGGAAGCTATAGATTGCCCAGATAAAGACCATTGGCGCAAAGCTATGGATTGCGAGATTGGATCCTTAAAAGCAAATGGAACGTGGGTTCTTGAGAAATTACCTAAGAATCGGAAAGCAATACCTTGTAAATGGATCTATAAAGTGAAGTTAAACCCAGATGGTTCAATAGATAAATATAAGGCACGTCTTGTCGTAAAAGGTTTTAGACAGAAGAAAGGGAAAGAGATCAGACCTTTAGCCCCGTAGCTAAGATGGCAACTATAAGCGGTGCTGAGTTTAGCAGCTAATGAAGGGATGGCACTACGTCAGTTTGACATCTGTATAGCCTTTTTATATGGTTTGTTGACTGAGGAAGAGATATTCATGCGGCAACCGGAAGGATATGACGATGGTAGTGGACGAGTATGCTTGCTTAAGAAAAGCTTGTATGGGTTAAAACAGGCTCCACGATGTTGGAACACGACGATCATAAACTATTTCAAGGAAATTGGCTTTGAAGTCAGTGAAGCTGACCCCTGCCTGTTTAAGAGAGAGAGATCTAATGGGAAGTTATTAGTTGCTCTGTACGTCGACGACGGTCGTATAACCGGTTCAAATGAAGGACTGATTGATGAATTCATTAAGGAATTGAAAAAGAAGTTTGCGATAACATATAAACCTGTATCGTATTACTTGGGTATGGAGGTTGAAGTCAGAGAAGGCGGTGATATTAGAATACACCAGACTTCTTATGTAAAGAAAATCTTGAAGAGATTCGGTATGGAAAACTGTAAACCAGTAAGCACTCCTATGGTAAAGGACCCTGTACCACAGGAAGCAGAGAAGGTTGATAACTACTTTCTGAAGAATTATAGACAAGTAGTAGGTGCTCTTGCTTATCTGATGGTGTGCACAAGGCCTGACATAGCATAATTATCCTGTCAGTGTAGTATCCAGAAGCTTGGAAAACCCGACTCACATGGATTGTGTTTGGTTGAAGCGCATGCTAAGATATTTACAGTACACTCCAGATATGGGAATTCTGTATAAGAAGGATTACAGGAGAGGTGTTCTGGAATGTTAGAGTGATGCAGATCACGGTGGATATCTGACAACAGGGAGATCAACTACTGGACTTGTATGCATTTATGCTGGAGGCGCCGTGTCATCGTTGAGCCAGAGAGAAGCCAGTGTGGCTATTTCCACTACAGAAGCCGAGATTGTCGCAGCTAGTGAGGCAGCGAAAGACAGCATTTGGCTAGCTCGTCTAATGCAAGGCATGACGAAGATGGAGGCTTCACCTGTTTTCTATGTGGATAACGAAGCGGCTGTGAGATTAGCTGAGAATCCTGAGTTCCATAGAAGAAGTAAGCACATTCGAACGCCACTACGCCACTTCTTTTTGCGAGAATTGGTGACTGCTGGAGATCTGAAGGTGAATAGGATCAGCACTGAGAAGCAGCTGGCAGATCTTTTCACAAAGCCACTGGCTAGGCCGAGACTTATCAGCCTACAAGAACAGCTAGGTCTACACATCGAGAGAAGGTGTTGAAGTAGCGATATGAAACCTCTTTTTATTCTAGGCTGATATGTTTCTTTACCTTCGTGGTGCTTTTATACTATGATTCTTGATTTTGAATGTAGAATGTCACTGTTTAGTCAGAATGCATGGTAACCGGATTACATATATTTTCATGTCTGCAAATCTAACGTTTTATTAATCTTCCACTGGTCAAACTTTAAGTGTTCATCTTAGTATTCATTTGTGGTAAATGCCTTTGTCAATCGAATTAAAACGATAACTATTTTGTATGTAAATACAATTTTACACTGTAATTATTTAATAAAGTATTTATTTATAATCAATCCGAATTTAATCACTTAATTCGCGCATGTAAGCACGAAACGACACGCAGTAAAAACGCTTGTCTGAAACCACCCTAAGCCAATCAGTCGCTTCTAACGATCAGGTGGGTCCGTGGGTCGCACAATAGATACATTATAGTTTCATATTACTAAAGGAGCTAATTATATCACAATATTTACTAGGGCCTCCTGAATAAAGAACGAAAAAATATAATCTTTATTGTTTACACATCCAAAGAGCAAATAATCTATCATCGGAAGCCATTATTTCTGAGTAGGAAACTGATTTAAAGATTAAGGACGCTGGCAGTAAAATATTTTTGTCTGTATTTCTGATACTATTTTACTGACTTCTTATTTCATGGTCCCAGCGCTTTCTCAGAACTGATCAAGAACAATTGTAACGGATGCCAGGAATCGAACCTTTGCTAGTCCGCTACAGTGCGCTGGTGGTGTGTTGCTGACGTGTGCCTACGACGATGCGTGTTCTTCTATGTGTGTGGACTGTATGGCTTCGATGTATTGGGGCTTCAAAAATAAAACATCTTCATACGTTGAGAGCGATGCTGTTCAGGTGTTCGGTGCTTGATGGTTACAAGATGGTGGTTGAGTCGTCAACGAACTGGCCGAATTGGTGGTCGCTTAAGTACCTCGAAATTTTACCTTATCGACGACCATCGCACCGAACACGTGCACAGAGAATCTATCGTTTATTTTAATTTTAAATACAATACAAATGTTACGTATTATTCGTTTCTATTATACATATGTACATGTTCTATACGTCGTTAAATAGGTCTCATTAAGTTCTATCTATCGGTATACAATACCTAAGCCTAACTACTAGCGTCACTAAGTTATTCCATAAAAACTCCCAAAAAATGCTGTCACACAAGGGCCCGCCCACTATATTTTCTATTGAAAAACTATTGTATACTAAATTTATATATATAATTTTGGTAGGCCTTTGTGTGCAACTATATGGGGCATCTATTAAAACAAACACCATGAAAATATCTTTATTCAATTCGAACCTATTACATGAAAACTTATGAATCATAAGAAAATTACAGAATTTCCTAAGTAAATACTATCGTAAATAAACAAAATTTATGATAAACATACAAATGTTTGTTATTATGCTTATTTTAACTATATAAGGTAATAACTAGCAATAAAAAAGTATCTTGACATGATTTCAAGCCTATATGAAGCCAAAAAACACTTATAAAAACTATAAACGGCTATGTAAACAAACAGCTGTTTTATCAAGTATTAACTCTTATCTGTCACTACTGATAATGCTATTTATGATCGATATCTAAGGTCCCTACAGTTAGCACAAGTTTAAGACTAATGTTCATGTATTACATAGTTGTTTATATTAACGATCTAACCATTTACACTATTTTAGCTATTTTTTAACGTTTTGACACGTCCGGGAACCGAACCCGGTGTACCGCACGATTAGATAACACTGATTTTATACGATTTTCACTCGCAGTTTCGAATACACTATTCACTGTCATAGTTTTAATGTCTGTCGCGAACAACAATAATTATAAGGGCGGTTTCAGATTAGCGTTTTATACGCGCGTATTCACTCGTTTATGGAAGCGCATGTAGGCGCGTACAGGCGCGCCTGTTGGTACACGCGCAACTCGTAAGAGCGAACGCGCTTCTAAGTCAGAATCCATTTTGACACTGACAAGATGTCACTACCGTTTCGAGCGAACACGCCGAAATAAGTCCGTTTACACGAGTCTGGTTTTTTGAAGCGCGTAATGTAGAGCCCGTGTAAGCCCGTATGCTGAAACGACTCCATACGTGCAGAATAATACGCTAAAATCGCCCTTATGGTTTGATGTCACAATTATCGAGTACTTACTAGTACAGTACCGTTTGAGCTTTGTTTTGAGCAGTATCATTTTGTTTTGTACTGAGTCGGTCTTGATATTACGTAAAAAAAGTCGCATCCATCACCATCAAGAAAGAAAAGAAGTTAATTAGGAACCTACATTTCTTTTTTCTAAATTAAATTCGTAGATATTTTTCTATTAGTTGTATCGTTTTCCGGAAAACACGATGTCTGTTTTCCTTAAATGAAAAATTAATCGTCTGTGAATGGACAGCAAGTGCTGAGCTGTTTTTATAATGCGTCTATATCAACAATGTCACTACGATTATAATTGTTACTTTCGATAACAGGCGAGCCGATGGACCACCTGATTTTAGGTCATAAACCTGTCTCATGGATACAATTGTATAGCTTGATTGCTAGCTCTGTAGCTTTATAGATTAAATATCGAGATGAAACACTAATGAAGAGTATAGAAACTGCAAGATGATTAAGCCTTGTTTCCTCTCCTCACTGTATAAAACACAACAGTAGAGAGAATTACGCAAATGGCGCTATTCTGTAAGCATGCAATAAATACTCTTGCATTCAAGCTGACGTAATTCTGATCTGTAAAGTTTTATTACTTGCATCAGCAGTTAAACTTCTGTCTACTCTGTAAATACTGATTCAGAATAAGTATTTTCAAAAGCACGTTAAAATAATTCCATGTAACAAACTTCATTCACGTTCATTAACTTTTGTCCGAGGTAGCAATAAAGGCAGCCAATAAAATGTTACGTCCCGATAAAACCTTCGTAAAACTTATAAACTAGCACTAAGATTTATGTCCAACCTGAAACTTACATTTTCTCCATTTTTTTTAAATTGCAGAATATAATATAATGGAGAAAAATTGCGAGTTTCGTGGCATCATATTGCAATTTTATTTTTTCTCCCATACGCTTGGGATCGTAATTTAGCTACCACAGGTGGAAATTAATATCGCTATAATTAAAGCACATATTATAGCACTACTATTTACGGTACTTACTCATATTTCAGTGGACTGGTAGATAATATTTATGAACTAATGTATTTCTGTCGTGCTAAATGGTGAAGGAAAATATCGAGAGGAAACTTACAGTCCTACGTGTCTGAGACTTCTTTATTAAGTTCTCGTAAGACATCAGTCTGTCAACCGGTATTTGGCCAGCGCGCTAGACTGTGGTGTAATTTTTCTCATAATGAGAACAGACCCTCGACCAGCAATGGGTCTGTTAATTTATATACAGAGCTGATGATGATAAAACTACATCAACAGGCAGTATTTTGTAAGACAATTTCTTCATAATTATATGAATACTTGAAAGACTTGAAACCTATTTCACAACATAGATTCAATTGGTGTAAAGACGGAAACCGATTTACATTAATACATCAAACATTATCCGCGCGTGGAACATGTTGTGGAAACCAATACGTTACGTAGTTAGTGGTTATGGTAATTAATACTCGATTATAGCTTGGTATGACATATTTATTTGACAATTATGTTTCAATGTTGTTCTGATTGATTAAGGGCGTACAATTATTTATTTATTTATTATTGCTAAATACAGGAACATAGATTGTTACATAATCATTGTTACAATGCATGGCTAATTATTTTGAATGCTACGTACTTGTACTGTGCTGTTATAAAACCTGAGAGTTTATAATACACATATTATAAACTCTCAGGTTTTATGTACTTACACAGTCTGAACTGTATACCGACAGGTAATAAGGCTAAGAGGGCACGTGCAAATACCTAATTTTTTATAACATTTCGTGAGGTATCAAGAGAAAGTTCTTTGGATCCAATAACACAAAGGTAGCTCGGAATAGGTATTATTATGGAGGAATAACGTAGATCTGCACCTTTATTATCGTAGTATATTTTTGTTTTATATATTATCAGGCAATCATAAAACACGCAGTCAATACAATTAATTTCTAGCCACCAAAAGCATTTAAGTAAAAACATAAAATCTTTCGAAACTAAATTATATCAGGCACCAACTATCATCAAACTGAACTGGGTACCGGGATATTTTTAATGAGTCTCTTTCCACCTCCATTCCCTCGAGTGTGTCATTTGTGCAGCGTGTTCAGCTTCTGCACTAATGAGCAACGGTGACAAAGCATTTTGACACTCCTGAAACCCTGGAAAAATTTAAACTTTTTGCAACCCGTAGCGATCTTAAATCGGAGGAGTTTAAAATAAGTAAGCCATTGTTACACGTGCATCAACCAAAATGCATATAAAACATTTTAAAAGTAGGTAGATGGGTGTCAATCTTTAAACTAAATGAATGGTATTTTTTAAATACGATCTAAAAATGTCCCACACACACTCCCACTACTAGGTCACCTGTGAAACCAGGTTCAGCAGCGGTAACCATCGATGAAAATGAGTTTTGTCACTCGTTAAGTCCTGAAAAATATATCAAGTGTTATTTGATCCACAACGAATTTAGTCTGAAGTATATCGGCGAAATAAGAGAATAAATAAGCCACTGTACTAAGTATATCACTAAAATGCAGCATCATCATCCACCCTGTATATACTCTGTCCCACTGCTGGGCACGGGCCTCTTCTCACTATGAGAAGGGTAAGGGCATAGTCCACCACGCTCGCCAACTGCAGGTTGGCAGACGCAAAAAAAAACTAATTATTCGTCATAAATGGATTAAGTAAGTATATTATATATAACATATATTTAGCGAGTAGACTTTTATTGTAAAACACTACCTATAAAAGACAGCGAGCGTGTCGGTGTCGGCCATTTGCTCGTTGGCTTTCATAGGGTGCGGTAGTTGTCAGTGCGATTTGTTAACGTCAGATAATTAGTGAAATTATACAAAAGCGTAATTAGTTTCTATTATAGTGTGCTATTTTTGCTAGGAAAGTGATTGGTGTCTTATTTTTTAATTACTCGTTGTGTAATGGTTAATATAGACGTGATTTAAAGATTATATTTTCGTTTGATAATTACAATCGTTGTACGTGACTTGAATTGTGTTTTTTTTTTAAATAAATTCTGACATATTAAAATACTTCACTTGTGAACGGAAACCTAGACACTTTGTTTTGAAAGGAACCAGTGATACCACCATTCAGGCTGACTCGTACGTCACGTTAACGATAGAATTCGATGAAATCTCTAAAGAGGCTGACTTCGTCGTAGTACCGGGGTCTTGTATGTCTGCTCCCGTAGTTATAGGAACTGACATTCTAAATCGCGATGGTATTACATACGTTCGGACTAAAGATAAACAGTACCTAAGTCGTACCGTAGGAACGGTCGTTAGTGCAGTGTCTAATGATGATTTACATATAAACACGCCCTGATATAGGGCACTGATTTTGAACGTCTCAAAAGCCTACCTAATTAAGCAGTTCTCGAATTATTTAATTTGCGGCACCGCGTCTACTACAGTTACAACCGGCAAGATGTCTATTAAGCTTAAGGACGATACACCAGTTGCTTATCGACCTTATAAGTTAACTTACTCGTAAAAACTAAAAGTCAGAGAAATTGTGCGTGATCTAAAGGATAAAGATATCATCCGCGACTCCAATTCCGCGTATGTTAGCCCAATAATATTGGTTAAGAAGAAGGATGGCAGCGATCGAATGTGCGTTGACTACAGAGCACTCAATCGGCTGACAGTTAGGGATCGGTACCCGTTACCATTGATAGATGATCACATAGATAGGTTGGGCAACTATAAATACTTCAGCAGCCTTGATGTGGCCACGGGGTTCCACCAGATTGCTCTTCAAGAAGATTCGATTCACAAGACAGCGTTCGTCACAAGCGAAGGACATTACGAATATCTTCGTATGACTTATGGTTTGATGAACTCTCCCATATTTATCAAAAAATCATCAATGATACCCTCCGTGACCATAATGAGGCTGGCAACGTGCTGGTTTACGTTGACGATGTCCTCTGCATGTGTCATAGCATAGATGAAGGCATCTACTTGTTGAAAAACGTGCTAGACACAATAACTAAATCTGGTTTTTCAATAAACTTGCGAAAGTGCTCTTTCTTGTCTACTGAAGTTGAGTACTTAGGGCGCGTAATTAGTCAGGGTCAGGTTAGACCAAGCCCTCTTAAGATTCAAGCACTGGTACTTGCTCCAACGCCGCGGAACGTTAAATAAACACGGCAGTTCCTAGGCCTAGCGGGATATTTTAGACGATACATCAAGGATTACGTAACTAAAACCGCATATATAGTACGTTTAATGAGAAAAGACGCGAGCTTCTGCTGGGGCCCGCAACAAAAAAATATTAGGCAGGAAATAATAAGTTGTTTAACCAGATCATCGGTCCTGTCCATCTTCGAGCAATCTCTACCTACCGAGGTTCACACGGACGCTAGCAGTATAGGCTTCGGCGCGGTACTCATGCAAAAGAAGACCGAAGGTATGAAGCATGTTGTCGCTTATTACAGTAAAACCACCCAAGGCGCCGAAAGCAGGTACCATTCTTACGAACTTGAAACGTTGGCTGTCGTAAGGGCACTGCAGAATTTTCACCACTATTTAGTGGGTATAAACTTTAAAGTTGTCACAGACTGCATCGCTCTTAAAGCCACTGAGAAGAAAAAGGACCTGCTTCCGCGCGTTGCCAGGTGGTGGATCTATTTACAAGGCTTCAACTTCACTATTGAATACAGAAAAGGATCTATGATGACACATGCAGACTACCTAAGACGAAACCCGGTGCCTGATACTATGGTGCATCAAATATCTAGACCACGTAATTGGGCACAAATTGCTCAGACTGCAGATGATGAGACGCAAAATCTGCTGCAGAAACTACAAGATGGAGAGTTAGATCCCCAAAGATACGTTTGTCAGAACGACCTACTTTATTATCGTTACACTCCAATAGGCGAGGAAGCCAGACTCCTTTGCTTTATTCCTAAAGGGCACCGGTTCAGTTTGTTAAGAATCTTCCATGACGAGCATGAGCATGTCTGCGCGGAGAAGACCCTTGATCTAATACTAAAGCGACAACAGCCACACAATTTTAAAATTAACGATCAGGTTTTTGTAATTAAATAGTCACAGTCCACGGGAAAACTAGACAGTGGCATGCGTGGACCTTACGGAGTAATTAAGGTACTGCCCAGCGGCCGTTACCAGCTGAAACTCATTAGCGGCTTGTACGGCAAAACCACTCAAGCAGCTGCTGAGTATATGGTACCTTGGAGCGGAGAGTGGTGTCCAGAGTCATGTGCAGCCTTTTTCGAAGGTGAGTTACTTTCACGTACGTATTAGTGTTCTGATTTGCCATTTGTATAACCCACTTTTATTCACTTGCTGCTTTTAGCTAAACTTTTATACACTCATTTAAAGCTTATAGCTCCTGAACTACTAAAGCTATCCTCCCTAAATAACCCGTATAATATAAGTTGGCGGATCAGCTTGCTGACTAGTACATGCACTCGATTCGTGATTGTTTGGGTTGGACGTGCGATTCAGTGATGTCTCCGTACTAGCAAGCGTGTCTCTGGTAAATGTGACTCAAAACTGACTGACAAGTCTGTTTGTTGTATGTGCGATTCAGTGATGCCTCCGCCCGCCAAACTTGATATGTGTTGATAACCTATGAGAAATATATGACAGGAGGTGCGATTTAGTGATGCCTCCGTCCTAATAGACATGCTTATAATGAGAGGTATTGGTCTATGAAGTTATATGAAGGTGTTGACGTGCGATTCAGTGATGCCTCCGTCAACCTCATACAGAGGGGACGCCTTCTGTCTGATTTGTTCACAGGTGCAGTTCAAAAGAGCAAAAGAGGTCGCTACAAGCCACTTTGAAGATGGAGTAATGGAATAACGAGTGTCCTCATACTGTCGAATGATTATTTATGCATGTTATGTGTGCGTACACTTAATTTACCAAGAGGGCTAGTGCTTAATTCTGGTCACATTTCAGATAACGAGGTGTATGATACCGGTGCAGGACCATCGTTAGCATCCATGAGATCAAATTTCGAGGGAACCGAGCACCATGGTGGACTATCAATTGCAGAAATGGCTCCAACGCAAGACGAGCTATACGAGGTCCGCATCGAGGACGACGCTTCGTCAGGATAGGCCGATTTAGCGAGTAGACTTTTATTGTAAAACACTACCTATAAAAGACAGCGAGCGTGTCGGTGTCGGCCATTTGCTCGTTGGCTTTCATAGGGTGTGGTAGTTGTCAGTGCGATTTGTTAACGTCAGATAATTAGTGAAATTATACAAAAGGGTAATTAGTTTCTATTATATTGTGCTATTTTTTATAGGAAAGTGATTGGTGTCTTATTTTTTAATTACTCGTTGTGTAATGGTTAATATAAACAATAGATAATTACAATCTTTGTACGTGTCTTGCATTGTGTTTTTTTAATAAATTCTGCTACTAGAACCTAAATATATATAAAGACTAGCTTTTGCCCGCGGCTTAGCTCGCGTAAATTCGGGGTTCTCTAGTTATAGTATATCACCTAAGTTCGGGTAACACAAATCTCCTTTATTGGGTGGATACTGCCATAATTAACAGTTAAAACGACATTTACACTAAAAAGTATTTACACATACAAACTACTTAGTACTACAACTTAGTAGTACGTAGTACTCAAAATGTTATCCTGTATCTGTGACGTTTCGCTAGAGAGGCCAATATGGCGACTGTGATTTGTCCGTCAGAACCATTAGAATTTTACAAAATACTCGACAATCCGTATTTTGTGGATATATGTTGTCGACTCGTAATCTTTATTTTTTATTGTTTTATTATTCAGGTAAGGTTTCGATGTACTCCTTGACGAAATTATTAATATAAGATTTGACACTGCGATAGCAGCGCAGTCCGTCGGTTCCAATGTGAAACATTTCAAAATCCACAACTACTTACAAATTAAAAATTAAGTAAAGAAACATTTTCCAGTGGACCAAGTTTAGATAGCCCTATGTATATATCATGCTATGAGCCACAGGAGCGGAGCAGCAGCCTTAAATAAAGCGGGTGTAACCGCGGCCCCCCATTGGATCCCCACCTTGTCGTGGTGGAGGGGCTCAGTAACCGTGGGTTTGAGGTATAACACCCACGTTGAAGCTAAGCGGGATTCCGAGAGGGGACGCTCCACGTGGGCTTGCTTGGGGTCTGCGTAGGATGCGTCCCAGGGTGTGGGTGCGGGGGACAGTTCTGTCTGTCCCTCGCAGTCGCGAGCGGTCGCGGGAGGAGAGGCGTGTCGGTGTTCCGTTGCCGCGCGCCCTATCTCCCGCGACCAAATGTGGGCGCAACATTCGATGCGTCGCGGTGGGGTCGCAGAGGAAGAGGAGATGCGGTGTTGCGTTACCGTCCTCCCAATCCTCTGCGGCTGCCGGGTGTTTTGGCGGCGGAGCCCAACACCTTCATCCGCCGCCAAGGGGGTTTCGTTCGGGGCCCGCCTGACCATCTGACGAGCCAATACCCGTCGGGGGGTTAGCGAGGAATGCTTCGGTGAAACCCTACCCTTCGACACATGGGTACATGAGGAGCCCGGGTTGGTTTTTACTCAGTAAGAGTCTGACAGTCCCCTTCGTTTCGTCGATAAAACTTATCGGTTTAAAATAATACTGATTCTATAATATGTTTAAAATCAAAAACCTAATGGATCCATAAAATAATGGATCGTGCTTCTTTACTTGTGAGGTAATCTTCTCAGTTTAGACTTCATTTTATTCGCCAACGTCTGTCGCATTGAGCGTTTCGATTCGTCGACGTCATCAGAAAGCGTCTCAGAGAATCTCACGACATGCCAACCCTTCAAAATGTACACGTTAAAGTATAAAATGTGTATACACGCGTAATAATATCCATTATTCTTTACTGCCTTTTTAAATATGTATTTTCAGTAGAAATGCCTGGTACCAAGTTGCCGTACAAAATAATTTATAAGGTTACGTATTGGAATTCCTACCTTATCAACCTCATTTGGAAATACGCGAACCATAGGAAAATCAAAAGGATGATCATATCAATGAGTGAATTAATGTAAATGAATTTCATATCTCCATATCTGATTTCACGGCGGGTGTCAAATATAATTTCACGGGTACATACGTGGTTATTGAATTGATATTTCATTTTGTTAACCTTTTTTATGTGCGATCGGAAAATTTGATTTATTAAGACATTCCTGTGTTATTATATTAAAATTTCGTAATTTATTTAAATATTTGACTTTCTCATTTACGTAAAACACTGCCACTAAGTAAGTACCTAAACATTGTGGGTTATATTGTCTCCTGGTCTGAAAACAATAACTTGACTCTTTGAAAACAAATAGAAAAACTAGTACGAAACGTGGTCTTAAAACTAATTTACACATTATTAACCTCTCCAACTAAATAGAACCTCCTATTACGAGTGAATTCACATCATTTCATACGATAACCATTAAATTCTGAATATTCTTCAGTTCAGCTTCAGTCTAGGTCCATTATACATATTTTAAGGGTTTATCTTTAGCAATTAACAAGCAGGTATATACATACGTTTACTGTAACTCAATTAGATTTCAGTTACAAAACACTATACGATACGTAATAACTCTGATAAGACTGATTCACTTCACTTATTTAATATAAGTCGATTTAGAGCTTTCTAGACGCGCTGAAATTGGCGTCTTATATCTTAGGGCCGACACTTTTATACCGAACTCCAGCGGAGAGCATTTTTCACTGTTAAACTATTATCGACATTGTTCTAATTTTGAAATAGTCTAAAATCAATTATTAGATAATCGTTTTCGGTGTGTGTGCGTGATTGTTGAATACATAGTATTGTTAACTGATTTTGAACATTATTTGAAACTAGCTGACCTGGAGAACTTTGTACCACCATATTTGTTTGCTATTTTCGTTTCATTCATTTCAACCTTCTCCTAAAAATAACAATCAAACAAGATTTATCCAGTTTGGTGCAGTCGTTTGGAAGTTATGATGATTATAGATGAGAACAATGTCAATAATAGTTGGACAGTGAAAAACGCGCTGCTCTACGCTTCGCTGAGTACCTACCTACAAGCCTTAAAGCTTCTAGACGCTGAAATTGGCGCCTTACAAGATAATATATCTTACAAATCTTGACAAGTGAACTTTAATAATCTGTCCGTGACCTTTTGCTTTAGCAATATTCCCGTAGCTTCACATTAATTGAAATACATCTCCGACTCCAAGCTGTCGAGGCGCTTCTTGTTTGGACAATTAGACGCCGTTTTATAACTAGTTTATATTAATTAATGGATTTCGTAGCCGATTTCATTGGAGAGGGAATTGGTTTGCTATTTTAATCTGTCATGATATTAGAGACGACTAAGTTTAAGATAAGATTGAGGG
This sequence comes from Euclidia mi, assembly GCA_944739405.2. Classification (NCBI taxonomy): domain Eukaryota; kingdom Metazoa; phylum Arthropoda; class Insecta; order Lepidoptera; family Erebidae; genus Euclidia; species Euclidia mi. The sequence goes on from OX123204.2 coordinate 29,204,381, forward strand.
TCGTACAGGCCCTTCTTTAGTTGTGTATACCGAATCAAAAACCTTTTTTTTTATCTTTCTTTAACATAAGTATTAAAAAAATCGCAAAACACATATATTACAATATAGTTTATGTGAAAGTTTCTGAGGATGAATGGATTTCATTCATTTCAATAATGAAATGAATGAAATCCCTTTATCCTCAGAAACTTTCACCAGTATAGTAATACCCTACTCTCATGACTATAAAGTCATGAGAGTAGGGTATTACTTTATTATAGAACGCAACACGCGTTGACATTTTCCTATTACCATTTACCTTGCACAGTGGATTGAAAGATCATTGCACCTGGTTCAAAAGAGATTCTTAAACATCGTCAATTCCTGGTTATATTTTGAGCCGTTTGACTATAAAGTCATGAGAGTAGGGTATTACTTTATTATAGAACGCAACACGCGTTGACATTTTCCTATTACCATTTACCTTGCACAGTGGATTGAAAGATCATTGCACCTGGTTCAAAAGAGATTCTTAAACATCGTCAATTCCTGGTTATATTTTGAGCCGCTTGCAGTCGATGTGATGGCCTGTGAGTTTATGTCTAAAGTTTAACATATATATTATTCTAATGAGAATATTTTCTCAACATCTCTTCTTGCTGATCGTATTTTGAGCCGTTTGCAGTCGATGTGATGGCCTGTGAGTTTATGTCTAAAGTTTAACATATGTATTATTCTAATGAGAATATTTTCTCAACATCTTTTCTTGCTGATTATATTTTGAGCCGTTTGCAGTCGATGCGATGGCCTGTGAGTTTATGTCTAAAATTTAACATATGTATTATTCTAATGAGAATATTTTCTCAACATCTTTTCTTGCTGATTATATTTTGAGCCGTTTGCAGTCGATGCGATGGCCTGTGAGTTTATGTCTAAAGTTTAACATATGTATTATTCTAATGATAATATTTTCTCAACATCTCTTCTTGCTGATTATATTTTGAGCCGTTTGCAGTCGATGTGATGGCCTGTGAGTTTATGTCTAAAGTTTAACATATGTATTATTCTAATGAGAATATTTTCTCAACATCTCTTCTTGCTAATTATATTTTGAGCCGTTTACAGTCGATGTGATGGCCTGTGAGTTTATGTCTAAAGTTTAACATATGTATTATTCTAATGAGAATATTTTCTCAACATCTCTTCTTGCTGATTATATTTTGAGCCGTTTGCAGTCGATATAATGGCCTGTGAGTTTATGCCTACAGTTTAAAAAAAAATTATCATTCTAATAAGAATATTTTCTCACCATGTATATTATCCAAATCATAATCTTATAGAATGATGTTTACGTTAATAATTTATAACAATTATTTTGGCATGTTGTTGTTGTTCCTTGATTCGTAAACAGTTTTCCACCCTAATATTGTAAATGAGGTCAATAGTTTCGTCCTCAAGGACTAACTAAAAAACAAACAGTGTAAATAGATTTACAAACGATATTCCTTAATCGATAATGCGAAGATTAGAAGTAAGTGAACTTCACCAATATTAAAAGTAAACAAAAAGTAAATATTGACGATCAAATGAGCTTTACCGCTTTTTTCAAAATAGGTACGTTCTATTTTCTTGCGAGTAGCTGTACTTGACTGCCATTGAATAGATTTTCAGTAATGTATTTTAGTGTCTACACAGAAAATATGTTTGCATTTTTTTCATTGCTTCATAAAGGCAATCCTTTATTTCAAGGACTTTGTTTGAAATAGAATTAATTTTTATTATAAGTCAAATCGATTATATCGATTAAATAACATTTTGTTTAGTCTATTGAAAATTTCACACTGTACGGTCACACTGAACTGTCACTTCCGTTCCCGCCTTGAAAAATTAACACGCCGGTCTTGGTCTGTCTCGCGAGATTGCAATTGATATAAATTGATATAAATTGATCGTCTTTTGAATTAACGCGAATTGAATTAACTTGTAAATACTTACAATTGCCGCTTTTGACTTCCGGCAAAGTTTGTGATAAATTAATGAACATTTGTGAAATATTGAACTTTGTAAAACACGCGTGTGAATTCCTGTTTGGTGCCTGGAGAAGGACTACGCTGAACTGGACTCTGGTATTCGATTCTCTTGTTATTTTGGCCAAAATTATGAGTTTATCCTATAGGTCCACTTCAAGAATATCACCAGTGAAGATATCAGGTGAGCTGAGACATTTTATTAATATTAGGATTATAATTCATCGCTGTGCTACCACAGTAAAAGTGTTCAGATAAATTGTCTATCGTGGTCAGGTGGATGTATTACAGCTTCCACTGCAACTCTGTTTTCAACAGTTTCCCACCTGGCTGCGGTAACTCTAGACATAATTTTTGGTAGCAGAGCGTGGTTGAAATTTAGCCGCTGTTGCATTACTGAGTACAAACCTCTGATTGGTATAAGCTTGTATCTTATCACCTTGTAGACAGTATTGTAGTGTTTGTCAGGTCAGTTTTTGCCTAAAATACATATTATTTATTTGTATAAGTTGACCTACATAACTTGAAGCACATTGTCATTTATAACCTCAATCAGTAATTGTTGATTTGTATTGTTGAAATCTAGCATAGATTTGTTGCTGTTACTATTAATGAGTCACTTTGATTGGATACATATCAGTTATATGTATCAATTGATTTAGTTTATTGCATATATTGATATATTAAGTTTGAACCTTACATTGTTAAACCTTGTTATAATATAAAGATAATATTGTTAGGTAACACATATTCTGTGCTTACTTCCTATTGTATATCTCAAATAACACAGCCAGTCTGTCTGTTGCAAGTAATTAGTTAATTTATTTGAATATATAACTTTAATTAACTTATTTGAAGGTTCAACTTTTGATAACTTTGACTTTGTTTTGTGTCAATATATATTGAAACTATTAATTTTGTTGGACAGTAGATACCTGTCACTTGCTTGTACCAGCAGTAAACAGGCTAATACTTTGTTGGTTTCAAAGAATTAAGAAAAATTAAGTTTTGATTGTTAATATTATTTAACGCTTGTCCGGGCTCTTTTGAAATTTTGATTATGTCAGCTATCAAGGACTTGCGTGCGGCTGCTGGTGCTATTGCATCAGATTTGCGCTGGTTTGCCTCGGCCAGTGCCTTAGTGAACCGGCCTGATCGCCAGCAGGCCTTACTACAAAGGTACGAGCGGATTGACGATCGCCTGGCAAGTGTGGAACAGCAATTCCGCACTTTCAGCGCTTGCTGTCTCGAAGTGTCAGTCAACGATTTCACCGCAGACCAGCGAAATAAGGTCAGCGAAGACTATGCCCAGGTCTTAGACCTGTATGATGCTGTCTCCAATAGTGCGAGACAACTAGTTGCCGATAGGGAAGGGCAACCCGGCCTGAAGCAGGAGCTTCCTAGGTCAGCACCGGGGCTGGTGAGTAGGCTCCCTACTTTGGACCTCCCCCATTTTGATGGCTGCCTAGGAAGCTACCTGGGCTTCGTTAATTTGTTTGACAGCCTGGTCAATGATAGGGCTGACCTTCGGCCGGCACAAAAATTGGCCTATCTGATGTCGGTTCTGGATGGGGAGGCCAAGGGCCTCATCCAGCATCTGCCCGTGTCTGACGAGGCGTACCAGACGGCTCGGGACCTAATTACCCGTAGGTACCATAATAAGCGTGGCCTCGCCGACACGCACATCGAGCAGATTTTGGGTTTGCCGACGCTCACCCGGGTCTCTGGGTTGCGCACCCAACTTTTGAACCCGCTTTTGGTGGCCATCAACGCACTTCAAATTCAAATTCAAATTCATTTATTATTCGTGAACACAGGGTACAATGATCTTATACATATAATTAGTCCAGCCCATGTTCCACCAAAAGGCATACAAAATAATATATATGCTATAATCAAAATTAAATTAATTGTAGAAAAAAAAATGTCAGTAAATAAAAAAATGTCAAAACTTCAATAAGATAGTACAAAAAAATACAGTAATATTACATTTGTCAGAATAATTAAAATAATCTAAGTAAATGTATCAAAAAATAATAAAATGCCAGCAAAAAAATTAAATTATAAAAAATGACTAACTGAAATTAATATCTCAATAATATGTGCATTGATGTCAAACAACAATGTCAAAGTGTACAAAAATCTATAAGACCAAAAATAAAATCTAAATAGTCAATATGGACCAGAACACCAATACAGACTTTGACATAGCAAATCGGATGTATCAGACAATATCATTTATGACCTATCTTGTAGGTAGTCGATAACAGTGTAATAACATTTCTGAAGTAGGTATGCCTTTAGAAGTTTTCTGAATTTGTAATTATTTTTTATATTTCTGATGTGATTTGGTAGGTGGTTATAAATTTTTGGTGCCATACCTAGAAGATTTTTATTAAAGATATCTTTTTTATGAGATCTCATGCAGATTTTATTTCTATGGCGTACGCTTTTTAAGTGAGTGTATAAATGTATGTTCTCTTTAACATAAATAGCTACTTCGTAGATGTATAGGCTTGGAAGTGTCAATAACTGAAGCTTGAGAAAATAAGGTCTGCAGCTTTCAGTGCTTGGTATTCCACTTATTGCCCTGATACATTTTTTCTGTGCTTTGAATGCCATTTCTCTGTTTGACGCGTTCCCCCAAAAGATAATTCCGTAGCGTAGTGTTGAAGAAACTTGTCCGTGATATGCTGTTATTAGTGTTGATTGGTTAGTTACTTTTCGAAGGTTGTAAAGAGCATATGAATATTGATAGAGTTTTTTGCATATATTATCTATGTGGATTTTCCAATTCATGTTTCTGTCTAAACATACGCCTAAAAATTTAGTACTATCGATTTCATGTATAGTTTTATTATTGTGACTGATAGCCAGTTTCTTGTTATTAGTTTTCTGTTCAAATGAGATGTAGTTTGTTTTTTCCAGATTTATTTTCAGATTATTAGCTATTAGCCAGGCTATTATGTCATTCAAATCGTCATTTATCTCTCTTTCAAGGGTCTCAATATTTATGCCTTTGAATAATATTGTAATATCATCAGCGAATAGAATTATGCGATTTTTAACGACTTTGGGCATGTCATTAATATAAATATTGAATAATAATGGATTAAGTACGCTGCCTTGTGGTACTCCGAATACACATCCTTTACAATTCGAAGTATGTATTATTTCGGTTTTAGTAAACGGGCAGATTTGATGAGTGCAAGTATATTGTTTGCGATCAGTTAGATAGGACTCAATAAGTTTTAGAGCGTTGCCTCTGATTCCGTATTTGTCCATTTTATTAAGGAGTATCGCATGACTGACGTGGTCGAAAGCCTTCGACATGTCCATGAATAGGGCCACAACAGGAGTTTTATTGTCAATGTGACTGAGAACGTGGTCAACGAGCGGGTAGATAGAAGAATTAATATTTTTATCTTTTCTGAATCCATGTTGTTCGCTAATTAAGATGTTATTTTTTTCTAGAAAGGAATATATACTTTTATAGAGAACTTTTTCAATGATCTTAGAAAAAACCGGCATTAACGCTATAGGTCTGTAATTGCAAGGATCTTGTCTGTTGCCTTTCTTATACAGGGGTTTGATAACAGAAATTTTTAGTTTTTCTGGAAATACACCATTTTCTATGCAATTATTGATAATGTGGCTAAATATTGGAGCAATTATAGAAGATGTTGCTTTAACCACTTTGGTAGTTACGTCATCATACCCATATAGACATTGGTGTTTTTGAGGTCATTTATTATTCTAATAATATCAAAGGGAGAGGTTGGTGCAATGAATAATGATTGAGAAATTGAAGGAATGGCGTATTTTTTGGGATAATTATTGTTATTATTCGTCTGAGGCTCAATCAAGTTTATGAAATAATCATTAAATGATTCTGCTATTTCAACTGGATTATTAATAACTTTGTTGTTGACTATTAAGCTGCCTATACCCTCTCTAGGATGGTTGTTTTTTAGTTTATTAATTATGTTCCATGTGGCTTTGCTTTTGTTCTCGGCATTATTAATATAATTATTGTTTTGGACTTTTTGGGTCTGTTTGATGATGTGTTTTAGTCTGTTTGTGTATGTTTTGAGCCGATTTCTATTCAATAAGCTAGGTGACACTCGATATTCCCATAGCATGTCTCGTTTGCGTTTGGCACATTTTTTTAACCTGGTCGATATCCATTTGGGTCTTTTTAGTGATGAAATTTTAAGTCTTATAATCGGTAAACATAGGTTATAAAACAATGAGAATAAGTCGTAGAACTCATTGAAACTACTATTAGGATCCGAGCATGTGTATACATCACGAAAGTGCAGGTTTTTTAGGCATTCACAAAATTTTGTCATGTTCACTTTACTATAGTCACGTTTGTGAATAAACCAGTGAGAGAGCGTACAGGTTTTCTTGACACGACATTTTAGTATTTGCGCTGTGTGGTCGGATACTGCTAGTTCCCTGATTTCACACCTGCTGCCTCTTACATTATGTATTATATTATCTATGCAGGTGCCACTGCATAGGCGTGTTGGTGATCGAGTACCTAAAATTAAATTATAGCTGCGCAATAAATTTGTGAAAGTGACGGACAGTTTATTATTTTTGCATATATCTATATTAAAATCTCCACATAAGATAACTTTGTTGTTACGACGTAAGCAAATATCATATAGCATTATGCCCAATTTTCAAAGAATCTAGAAACTTTAGCATTGTCATTTGTTGGGGGTCTATAGATGCAAATAATTATGATGGGATGTTTGATAAGTTTTATGGCACAGCATTCGATTTGATTGCTTATGGCCCATTTTTTTACGTCTATGATTTCAAATTTATGTGAGTTTTTGACTAAAATGCATGAGCCCCCATTTCTATCGTTTCTATAGTAGCTTGTCGCTAATGAATAGTTAGTGATATTCAGGTGATGTTGGTCATGCTCTTTCATGTTATGTTCTGTAACACATAAGATATCAATTGGTAGTCCCTCTTCGCAAAGTTCATTTAAATGTATTCCTAATAGATCCGATTTGCCAATGAGACCGTTTACATTTTGATGCATTACAAATATATGATTATACACGAAAAAAACTATCATGATTGAGGTTATTAGAGCCAATGTCTGCGATTTTGCTATGCACTAATTCATTGTCCCCTGAATCTAACTTGTTAAAATCGTATAGCATGTTGCTTAGTATTTGAGTATGTATATTTCTTATTCCATGATTATTTATTTTGCCAGTTCTGGCAGATAACATTTTATAGGTCAGATCACGGTTGCTGTCAAAGAAATATGCATACTGGTTATTTTGTATGTCTACATATAAGAGATTTATGCACTTCTCCACTTTAAAATTGTATATTGGGGCGCCTGCAACATATGTGGGGGCACAAATAATTGTGTTAGTGAAGTCAATACCTTGCAATAATGTCCTAATAATATTAATAGTGGTAATATGATCCCTCTCTTCTATAACATCATTTTCACCTATAAACAGCAAGCAGTAGTCATTTTGGGTGAAGCCATGTAGTTTTTGTTTGATATCCGTTAAAAGATCTTTGGCGGTACCGTTGGTCTTGATATAGTGGCAATATTGAAAGAAATCTGAGTAAACAGTGTCGATGATTGATGAGGACCCTTTGGTTTTATCACAGCTCAGAATGCATAGCTTACTCTTCGGTTTTGTTTGCATCTTAGTGGTAAAGTCTTTTTTATTATTATGCATTGCGTTTTTGGTTGAGGGCTCGAATGTGGGTACTTTCGTATGTTTTCTTGGCGTTGAGGTGACTGTAGTTTGTACCTCTTTGTTGTGCGTAATGGGCTTTCTAATAACTTGCGATTCACCTATTGTTGTTTTATTAGTTTCTAAACGTAGGTAGTTTTGGTTTGGAGATTTGTTTCTATGAATTGGTGATAATGGTGTAGTTTTCCTAGTTGGCGTCGAGCATATTTTCTTGTAAGTGTTGTTTTTTCTAACCATTTCTTGTAAGTCAGATTTGAGACGAACGTTTTCTATGTTTAAATTATCAATTTCTTGATGTGTGCTTGCTAATTGCATAGTTAATGTTTGAATCTGTTCATTTAAATTGGTGATAGTGTCGGTGTTGTTGTGAGGACTGTTAGGGATGCTCATCATTGTGGCATCAAATAATATGTCTTTTGAGCTATTGTTTATGGTGTTGGTTAAGTCAGTTAACGAGCATGTTCTTCGTGGTTTACGATGGGTGACATTATCGTTAAATAGATCCATTTCCAGTTCAATTGTGTTTAATTCAACCAATTATAATTACATACAAACACCGGGTAGCGGGTAGCTAAAAGGATGATGTTGCTCAAATGCGCTTAAATGTAGTTCACTCCAATCTGTATATTTATGGCTCAATGTGCATAATCTGTCAAACTTCAGTGATCACAGGTCTTATGCGAGCATGTTATTCATATTTTCTATCAGTAGTTACTCTAATCTATAATGATATGTAGAATGTCAGCCGTTGTTTAATTAGAATTATACTTTGTCGATGGTTAGTCGAGAATAACAGTAGTTTTAATAAGTTGATGGTGGTAACATTGATTGACTGACATGTGTCAAATTCGTCAAAATGTCAAAAGCATTTGTTTATGTTTTATGCGCGTGAGTGTGAGTGTATTAAAGATATGTAAAAAACAGCTGTGGAACAGCTGGTTACGACTGTGTGAGTGGTTTTCAAAATGATATCAACGTTTCTGTGATGTGGTGATCAGGTTTTAACTCACATATTGTCCAGGTAAAGTTCACGTTGAATTAGTACACACTATTTTGAGGTTAGGTTCTTGAGTTTCTACACTTTTTGCACAGTTTTCCACCTTTTCTTACAAATTATTGATTTAAGAAAAAAATTGTCGAGAGTAGACGTGTTTACGTTGCTAGGGTTGCCAGCATTGTACTTAAGTGCCTTGACCTGCCCGTGGACCAATGGTCCTATCTATTCGTGCACATTGTGCTGAAAAAGCTGCCTGTCGACCTGAGGTCGCGTTTTGAACAGCGCTTTGGTGGGGATAGCGCGACCCATCTGCCCCCCTTTGCTGACCTGGAGAGGTTCCTGGAGGATGAGTGCCGGGTCTTGGACAACTCCGGTGGTGACACGCCGGCTAAGACGCAGCCGCCCAAGGTCAAGGAGCAGGCTCGCGTTCACACCCGAGCCAATGTTGACCGGCGCCCTCCTCGCTTTGCGGTCACGCAGAGCCCAGCGGAGTGCTCCTACTGTAAGGTCACGGGGCACAGAACGTCCAGTTGTAGGGCATTCTTGGACCTACATGTCGCCTCTCGTAGGCGCATCGCGAATGCCCGCCGCCTTTGCTTCTCTTGTTTGGGGTCCCACTACCAGCGAGACTGCCCAAACTTTCGCCCCTGTCCTCACTGTGGAGGACAGCATTTGGACATTCTCTGTATGAATGCCAGAGAGGTTGGCCGCTTGTCCAACCAGCCGACGCCACGCACGGGCGGATGTTTTGAAGGTGGCAGCCGAGACTCACCGGCGCGTAGCCGAGAGTCACCTCGCTCAATTGATCGCCACTCGCCCCGCTTGGAGAACCGTAGCGTGCGCACGCCTCCTCTCTCTCGCGCACCTGAATGTGCTGTTCAGTGTCACCAGCACCATGACTGCTGCCCCAGGTATTCCCCTCCTTTGGCGGAGCGTCCCCGCCTTGACTCGCGCCCACCTCGTTTTGGGCGGGTGCGTCATTATGACCCCCCACAGATGGCGCGCGGATCGAATCATCGCACTTTTGAGGACATCAAGCCGCACCCTCATTTTGACTTGCCTGGTCCTGGCCAACGGTCGCCGCCCAGGCAACAATAGGTCATTGACCCCTGCCCTATAACGCCAACCTCCCCCATTGAGACCGTTATCCTACTAACGGTTGCTGTTAGGGTCTGGAGACCCACGGGGACCTCTGTTGTTGTCCGTGCTATATTGGACACAGGTTCACAAGGTTGCATTGTTTCTACTTATTTGGTAGGGCAGGTTAAATTAAATATGGGTTTATTTCCAAATTGTATACGGGGCATAGGTGACGTAGCCTCTAATGTTGAAGGGCAAGTTAAGGTTTTGTTTAGCCCTGTTGAATCTTCACACCCGAGGATTAAAACCTATGCTATTGTGCTGAAGAATATTTTGGGCATGCATCCACAGAAACAGCTACCTGCTGCTGTGGTGAATTTGACATCGGGATTGGAACTGGCAGACCCCAAATTTGACACACCGGGACAAATCGACTTGTTGATTGGCTCTGATGTCCTCGGTGGAATTTTTATTGGTGGGAAACGGGTCTTGGTGCCAAATGGTTTGACTGCCATCCCGACCATATTTGGATTTGCTTTGATGGGCCCGGTACCTAGGGACCCCCCTCCACCCGAACTTGATAATTTGTTGGCTGTAGGCTCTGCTCTCTCTGATGCAGTTCAGAGGTTTTGGGAGATAGAGGAGCCTCCTCAAGCTGCTCGTTTGAATCCAGAACATGAGGAGTGCGAGCTGTTCTTCCAGAACAACACTGGTCGACTCCGTTCTGGTCGGATCATTACGAGGCTACCTTTCCTGTCTGTTCGGCCTCCGCTTGGTGAGTCACGACCTTTAGCCGAAAAGAGATTGTTGGCTATGGAGCGCCGCATGTGTCGTGATCCGGAGCTCAGACAGAAGTATATTGAATTCATGAGGGAATATGAACAGTTGGGACACATGTCTGTGTCAAATTTGGATTGGCGTTCGGTGGAGCACTACTTTCTCCCGCATCATGCGGTATTGAAGCCATCGACTGGCAAGCTGCGCACAGTATTTGATGGTTCTGCGCAGACTTCAACCGGCGTATCCTTGAACCAGTGCTTGCATTCTGGTCCCAAGTTGGTCAAGGACCTTTGTGACGTCGTCACCAGCTTCCGACGACATCAGGTTGTCTTTGTAGCCGATATAAAAATGATTATGATGACCGTCGCTTTCAGCTGATCCTTTGGAGAGAGTCTCCTCGTGATCCCATGGTCGTCTACGAGCTCAATACTAATACGTACGGGTTAAGGTCAACCCCTACTTGGCAATACGTTCTCTTTGGGAGCTCGCAGACCGCGAAGGCTTACGTTTCCCACGAGCCTCAGCCATCTTGAAGGATGATATTTACGTCGATGACATTTGCTCGGGCGCCTCCACAGCGGACGAGGCGATCCTCCTGCGGGACGAATTGATAGGTATTTTGGCCTCCGCTGGTTATGAGTTGCGTAAATGGATTTTCAACTCACCAGCGCTTTTGAAAGGCTTGCCCTCTGGCAAGCCTTTCAAAAGCGCTGGTGTATCCTCTGATCATCAGCAGGATCCACATCTATTTGAGATTGTTGACAACCCCGCCATGATGGCTGTTCTCGGCGTTCAGTACAGACCAGTCCAAGACATCTTTACGTATAACGTAGACTTGAAATTGCCTTGTTCTTGGAATAAACGTCTCGTGTTGTCTACTGTCGCCAGAACCTTTGATCCGAACGGTTGGATCTGTCCAATTATATTTTGGGCAAAATGCTTCTTGCAGAAGCTTTGGACAGCAGGATTGACCTGGGATGAACCTCTACACGTCACTCTTGTTGAAGAATGGACCTCTTTTGTATCCTCACTTCCTGCCGTCAACGAGATCTCCTTGCCTCGTCCCATCCTTCCTCCCGGGAAGTACAAGGCCACCCTTCACGGGTTTTGTGACGCCTCGGAACGTGGTCACGCCGCCGTGGTGTACTTGCGCACAGTTAGTGCCTCAGGTCAGGTAAGGGTTTCCCTGATCATGGCAAAGAGCAAGGTCGCAACCCTTCGGACATCTCTGACCATCTCAAAATTGGAGCTCTCGGAAGCAGCCCTACTTGTACGCTTATTGAACCACGTGTCCAGTACTTTGGGTACAAGCATTTGTATTAATGGAACTTACGCCTGGACAGACAGCCAAATTGTTCTTTGTTGGTTGAAGGCTTCTGTCCAGACCTTGGAGGTATTTGTCGCTAATCGCGTTTCTCAAATCCAGAAATCCGAAGTCAAACTTGTTTGGAGACACGTGCCAGGTGAGCTCAACCCCGCTGATTGTGCCTCGGGCGGATGCTTGACGCCTAGTTTGATAGGTCATTCGCTGTGGTGGGGTCCGGAATGGTTGAGTCGACCAGAAATTGATTGGCCTCGAACGCCAGCTTTGAGTACTACCAATTTGCCGGGTCTACGAACACTCGCTCTTGAGAAGGTAGAATGCGCCTTCGACCCCGATTTTTTGTTGAATCGTTACAGCTCCCTTGACAAGTTGTTAGGTGTTACTGCTTGGATAAAGCGTTTTGTTTTTAATTTTAGGCACCCACAACAGAAACGACTGACACCGTTTATCTCACCACAGGAACGACAGGAATCCCTCACCTTTTGGGTTCGTTCTGTGCCATTGGCGCATTTTGAGAAGGAGATTGCTATCCTTAAATTAGGGAGATCGAAATTGTCGGGAGCTGTCTCTAAATTGAACCCCATTTTGGACGAAACGGGTCACTTGCGCGTTGGAGGGCGTCTCAAGAACGGCAACCTCCCTTACGGGGCACGTCACCCCCTTTTGTTACCCAAAGACGGTCATTTGGTACGTTTGTTGGTAACTGACCGTCACCTTAAAAATTCGCATGCTGGTTGTAATGCGCTGTTCGCCATTTTGCAACGCGAATTTTGGATCTTGTCTGCCCGAAGTATTATTCGGAGTGTAGTCTTTCGCTGCATCCCTTGCTATAAGCTCAAGGCTTCTACCATGCAGCCTTTGATGGGAGACTTACCGGCAGATCGCGTAACTGAAAGCAGGACGTTTGACGGTGTTGGCACGGACTTCGCAGGTCCCTTTTTGGTGAAAACGTCGACACTTCGAAACAGCAAGACTGTTAAGGCCTACTTGTGTGTTTTTGTTTGTCTCTCCACAAAGGCCGTACACTTAGAACTGGTCTCCTCGCTTACGACCGAGGCGTTTGTAGCCACATTTGACAGATTTGTATCCCGCAGAGGGCTGCCTTCCTTGATCCGTTCTGACTGCGGCACTGACTTCAAGGGCACGTATAATTATTTGAATGATGTTGTTAATTTCCTTGAAACCAACAAGGCTGATATAGGCAATAGGCTTGCCCGACGTGGGATAAATTGGTTGTTTTCCCCACCAAATTGTCCACACTGCGGTGGTATTTTTGAGGCCGCTGTAAAATCGGCCAAATCACACTTGCGCAGGACAATCGGTGAGTCTGTCCTTACATTTGAGGAACTCGCAACTGTGTTTTGTAAGATTGAGGCCGATTTGCACTCTCGGCCATTGTGCCCGATCTCCTCAGGATCGAATGATTTAGAGGCCCTTACGCCGGGCCATTTTTTGATTGGTCGCCCACTTGTCGCCTTGCCTGAGTACCCCTATATTGATACGAGACCTGGTCGTCTCTCGCGTTTTGAATTGGTACGCCAGATTACTCAGAGCTTTTGGAAATGCTGGAATTTGGAATATTTGCACATACTCCAGCAACGCGTTAAGTGGACCGACAAGACCGATCCACCCAAGATTGGTGACCTCGTTTTGATCAAGGAGGCTAACCTTCCGCCACTCAGATGGCGCAGGGGGCGCATCCTTCGTTTGGTAACTGGGACTGATGGAGTTCCCCGATTTGCTGAGTTCTTGGTGGACGGTTCGATTCTGAGGAGAGCGGTTGCAACATTGTCACGTCTACCAACCGATTAGCGGACCGGTAGGCCGGTCCGGGGCGGGTGGATGTTTGAAATAGAATTAGTTTTTATTATAAGTCAAATCGATTATATCTATTAAGTAACATTTTGTTTAGTCTATTGAAAATTTCACACTGTACGGTCACACTGAACTGTCACTTCCGTTCCCGCCTTGAAAAATTAACACGCCGGTCTTGGTCTGTCTCGCGAGATTGCAATTGATATAAATTGATATAAATTGATCGTCTTTTGAATTAACGCGAATTGAATTAACTTGTAAATACTTACAATTGCCGCTTTTGACTTCCGGCAAAGTTTGTGATAAATTAATGAACATTTGTGAAATATTGAACTTTGTAAAACACGTGTGTGAATTCCTGTTTGGTGCCTGGAGAAGGACTACGCTGAACTGGACTCTGGTATTCGATTCTCTTGTTATTTTGGCCAAAATTATGACTTAATCCTATAGGTCCACTTCAAGAATATCACCAGTGAAGATATCAGGTGAGCTGAGACATTTTATTAATATTAGGATTATAGTTCATCGCTGTGCTACCACAGTAAAAGTGTTTAGATAAATTGTCTATCGTGGTCAGGTGGATGTATTACAGCTTCCACTGCAACTTTGTTCTCAACAGTTTTCCACCTGGCTGCGGTAACTCTAGACAGACTTAATATATCAGTGTAACAGTTATTATACATAAACTAAAGTGTATTACTGTTAAGCATTTGTATCATATAGTTAGAACAATGTCATAAAATATACCTTCTATAAAAGCCTCTTTAAAAGGTATACATTTAGACATTTAGTACCTACTAAATTCGGGCATCAGGCATACATTCATCTCCTTGATTTGTACTAAGGCCTTTACTCTTTAGCGATTTATCCTATAGGACACACGAGTCGGGCCCATAAAAGGTAAAACTAAACATAAGCTTACTTGTAACTGCATTTTAACAGAGATCAAACGATATTTTTCACATTGAAAGGCTATTTCATTATTATCATCATTTATGGGACAGGACGAAGGGGAAGACCTAGGCGGACGTTCTCTGACCAGATTGGAGACATCCTAAAAAAGGACAGGTCAGAAGTACCCAAAACAGGAGAGCATGCATGAGAAACTTGATTGGGTGAATGAAGCAAGAGAGGTATGTCAGGATCGTTGCAAATGGCGTTCCGTAGTCTCTGCCTACCCCTCCGGGAAACAGGCGTGAGTCAATATATGTATGAAAGGCTATTTATATTCTTATCGGCAATACCAAACTTTACCTCCCACATCGATCTTTGAAATTTACAAATTTATACACTGTAAACTTTTATAATAACTCCTCAAATGCCTCAAACGCCAAACCTAATCAATAAAGATATATTCAGAATAAACTTTTACTTAAAAAGGTCAAAAGCTCTTTTCTTTTAAAACAAAGACTTTCATAACTGGCGCCCACTTAAAATGTTTAAGTCGTAGCCAACTATGAAATGGTGTATCAGTTGTTATAAAAGTGTTTAGCCGCCAGTTTTAATCGAATCCCCTCCAGCCTATCGGAACGGAAAAGTGAATTACAATGCTAATGAAGTCTTTCTACCCTCTCTAGGTTTTCTTCTTGCCCTCTAACTGTTTCTGCCTGATCCCATAGTAATTTCGGAAAATCTCTTTATAGTGCATCCCTACAATCCCTAAGGCACACGCAAAATTTCAGTAAGTAGTAGTTACTAAAGAAAATATCGGTATCTCAGTCTTAAAACTGTACAAATTATCACTAGGAATTTCAGTACAGCCAGTGCCAAGCCCAAACAAAAGAATGAATCAGTTTGTTCTTGGAATCTAAAATTACTTAGTCATATCTTTCTTATCTTTTATGAGCATTTTGCGTTCTGTTGAAGTATGTAATTTACTACCTTCTCGGTAGTGATCGCGCTATGAATTTTTGTAGTGAATAAGGCAATCATTCAATAGATACTAATGTGCCCTGTATCTAGGTATCTAGACCGATGTATATTATTCGTGGCCGTATAGTTAACTTATCATATTTTTTATAGTAACATCTGCCCCGGTGGTGCTAACCATGCCACTTGACGGGGTAGCTGACACAGATTAAGTGTCATCTCGACACCAGCAATTTATACTAAGCTAACTTATAAAAGTGTACTTTACAGTAAAAGCTTATAAAGTGAAAAACGTGATAACATTTATATTAATTAAGATACTTATTTGAAGTTTGGTACCCCTCATAGTTAATTTATTCATTTAAATTTCCCATGTTTATTTTTCCTCAATTACTTATATTTTTTAACTTAGCGCAACTTAGCCGCATATACGCGTAATTCATCATTATGATTGCACATGTTACACACGTCTAACTAATGTTAGCGTAGTGTATGATGGGAGATCAGAGTGCTAAAGAAGTGTTATTTTTATTGCCTTGTAATAATAATTTTATAATATATTATGCTTTAACTATAACCTTAGGTTTCTATATATATACACAAGGTATATTATTGTGAATTTTTATGTTAAATAACAAGTTATTAGAGTTAGCTTTATTTAACCGGTACGGCGTTATTGGCGGATATCGTATTAAAAGCCGTCAAATTATACATAGCATACTATACATCGACCTGTGTCACAAGTTAGCGTATCATTTAATTTTCCGTAGAGCTATAATATACATAATTAATTTTTAAGAATTCTGGATAAAATTGTGAAAATAGTTGGAGAAATTGATAAATATATAAATAAAACAAAAATAGCATAGTAATCAACTGTTTATTGAAAATTAGGTAAGTACATACTTATTTATTAACAATGAGAGATCAGATTAATCACAGTTCGACCTCGTATATTATATTCAAATCAAAATTGCACTTGATATTAAGAAAAACAAAAACTTTTATGCCTAATAGAAAAAAAAAATTAAAATTAGTAAATATAAATCACATAATTGAAACAGAATATTGTAATAGTTAAGTATAGTAATATACTAAAAGTTATATTATGTAATTTGAATCTCATCATCACTTGCATTCTCCTCATCCTGATCAGTTGTTAATAAATTTCTATAAAATGTGTGACGCTTTTCGGGTATAATATTGTTATCACAATAATATTTTAAATCTCTATATTTAGCTTCATTAATTTTTTACAAATTTTTGTGTGCTTTATTAAGATAAGGCTCCAAGTGGGATAATCTAGTAGATGTCTTTTTAAAACATCGAATTTGTTTGGTTTCGCTATCACTTAAACTATATATTCCAACAACCCGTTATTATCAGGAGAAACTTGTATATTTTTAACTTTATTCTACATAACTTTATCGTTGTTGACATTTTTAGATCAGTTCTTTTTAGTAATTTTACTTTTAAAATCAAATATCATGTTTTGATTGACCTCGACAACATTATAAGGATTCCCATTGACCTTTGTCCATCGCACTAGTGAATACCATTCATCTGGCGAATATACCTCTCTACTTTTTGCAGTTTTTTCTATTAAAGCATGAACCGAATCGCCCTCAATCTGTGTCCTGTGTCCATAATATTGTGGCTAATCTTTATTTTGAAAATTTTTGCAGCTAATAAGTACATATAGTAAACAATACGGTTATGATTTTGTCCCCCACAGTTGTCTGATCATAGGTTGACTTCGTGAACCCCATTAGAAGCTAATTTATTAAAAAAATCGTATAGACAACTAGCCACTTCGTTAGCCCCACTCTTAGCCGTTTGCTCATCCCATATATAACAAAATGCTTCTTTTGATCCCATATTGTAAATTGTAAAATTATAAACATTGAGCTTACGTCTGTTTTTTTATTTATTTTTATTTCTGCCGAACAAATTGACTCCATGCTGCCTGATGTTAAGCAGTCAGAGAAGTCTCATAGTGATGGCCATCATCCCAGTAGCCAGCATGGCATTATGGCATGATAGCCCTCACCTTGACGGCCTTGAGAAAAGCTTTTTCACGCCCCGCTTCAAGGACCCAAGATCATAAGTGGAGGGAAACACGTGGGCTGGTAAAGAGTGCCACATCTTAATGGTACAGCAGAGATAAGAGGCGCCGAACCGTTTGGTGCGTGACGGCATCTGTTCTACCGTGTAAGAGTTGCACCTGAACTCTGCACGTGTCGTTCGGGATAGGAAAGGAGAGGATGTGATTAGTTGAAAGAGCTCTTCGGAGCACTCACCGTGATAGATGTGGTAGAAAACAGCCATTGAGGCCACGTCTCTGCGTAATTGCAGTGACTCAAGAGTCTTAGTGGCCTCTGGATCCCCAATGATACGGACAGCACGCCACTGCAACCTATCGAGGGCGTCCAATAAGTACTGAGCGGAGCCATTCAAAAGGTGAGAGCAGTATTCCACGCAGGAGCGAACCTGGGTCTTGTATAACAGACACAACTGCTCCGGCGTGAAAAACCTCCTCACCTTGTTCAGGACTCCGAGTTTCCGAGATGCGGATTTGATGACACCCTCGATGTAGTTCTTCTGGTTGAGATTTCAGCGTATGTCCATACCTAGGATATTGAGGCTATCTTGAATCGGTAGTGAAGTGTCCAGAAGAGAGGGATGGGGAAGGAATGGAGATACCTTGGCTGAGAATGCGCACACCTGTGTTTTCTTGGCGTTGAACTCGAGCAGGTTCTCATCACCCCAATGCGAGATGCAATTCAGAACCCAGTCAAGCTCAGCAACAAGTGT
Source organism: Euclidia mi (assembly GCA_944739405.2). Lineage (NCBI taxonomy): Eukaryota > Metazoa > Arthropoda > Insecta > Lepidoptera > Erebidae > Euclidia > Euclidia mi. The sequence continues at coordinate 29,222,810 of OX123204.2, forward strand.
TCGCCTATACTCCTCAGTATCGGCTTGCTTAGCCGCAGGATATCCGAGATATCGCCCATGTAACGTACTGTCATCTGCATAGCAATGTATGCCCCAAAAGTGAGCATATCATTGATATGCAGAAGAAAAAGCGTGGGCGATAACACGGACCCCTGAGGCACACCAGCATTCACCTGGAGAAACTTCGATGACTCACCTTCACAAAAGACTATATACGGCACTCATGCAGGAAGCTGGCAACCCAGTTGCACAATCGAGGCAGCAAGCCGTAGGCTGGAAGCGTGGAAAGAAACGCACGATGCCAGACTCTATCGAAGGCTTTGGAGATGTCGACACTAATAGCCAACGACTCCCCATGCCTGTCCATCGCCTCACCCCAAAGGTGTGTGACATACGCTAGAAGATCACCCGTTGATCGCTTCGGTCTGAAGCCATACTGACAATCACTGATTGAGAGTGATCTTCTAGGTAGCGAACGAGTTGGTTGTTGATTAATCGTTCAAACACCTTGCAGAGAATAGGGGTGATAGCAATGTGTCGATAGTTGCCCGGATCAGAACGATCCCCTTTCTTGGGAATCGGTTGTACGTTTGCCTCTTTCCAAGCCTGCGGCACTACGCCAGAGGCATTGGATAGGCGATACAGGCGTGTAAGCATTGGAGACAAATGGCGCAGAAGGCGCATTCTTCGTTTGGTAACTGGGGCTGATGGAGTTCCCCGATTTGCTGAGGTCTTAGTGGACGGTTCGATTCTGAGGAGAGCGGTTGCAACGTTGACACGTCTACCAACCGATTAGCGGACCGGTAGGCCAGTCCGGGGCGGGTGGAAGTTTGAAATTGAAATATTGTCTATGATAAGTTGAATCGATAATATTAGTTGGTATCATTATTTTGTCTATTGTAATTTTTTGATTCTGGACACACTGTAAGATGACACTTGACTTTTGCTTCTTGACTTGAAAAATTAACACGTTTTATGGTCTCGTGAAATATCGCCTTTTGAAAAGCACATAGTTGAATCTTCGCGGTTGTATTGTGTAATAGTCTTGTAAATAACTTGCAATTATCGCTATTGGATTTGCCCGACAAATGTTGTGAGCGATTGATAAACTTTGTGAAATATTGAACATTTGTAAATTTGTGTGTCGACGTCCACGAGCATCGTGTCCGAAGACATCAGTTTGAGGAACAGCTAAGTAAATTAGACTTCATTCAGTTTAATATTGGCCAATTTTAGATCTGTGTGTGTCTAATTTAGTTCCAAGCCTGACATCCAGAGAAGATCACCAGGTAAGTTGAATTGTGTAAATTCATCACTGTGAAACACAGTAAATAATAATATATGTTCAACCTTTGTCTCGCTTACAAGGATTGAATGAATACAATCACCCTTCCGTTGCCCTCTGCAAACAATTCCCAGTCTTTCTAGGCAGATTCTGAACATAATGCTTACGAAACAAGTGTACTTACATGTTGCTGTATACATTAAATTATGATGGAGCTTCCGAACTTTAACGTGAATAGCGATCAAAATGCTTCAAGTTACTTAGGTCGGCCAAAGTTGTATTTACAAACTTATCAGCTGAATAAAGCCCATTCTTTACTTGTGAACGGGTGCCAGAGTGGTATATAGGTAATAATAAAATATTGTCGTATCTTGCATACTTATACATACAACTTCTGCCGTATGTCTAAAAATAAGATTTGGAAACTTAATTTGGATTAAAAAGCTTCATTATGGAATAACTGTTACCTAAAATAAGAAAAGACAAGTTTTAAGTCCTTTGTGAGGAATTGTTATAGATTGTAGATAAAATCTACAAGCGTAATACTTACGCCTGTCAGTTTTGTCTTTTATGAGCGTATAGAAACAATAATTTTGTTATTTTGATAGAAAATCACCTACTTATTGGCTGAAGATCAAGTCGTCGAAGAAGACGCTTAGTCATTTGAATTACAGTGGCTATTAAAAAAGCTCAAAGTTCACATTTTAATTAAGCGGGATGATCGTTTTTCAAAGTAATAAAACGACGAAATTTAAAGTTAATAACGTGCAAAGTGAGATTACTGAAATAATCAATCAAATGGACTCTATCACTTTTAGAAAAGATGATCTACTTCACCATAATAAAATTATGTTGAATAAAAAATACCTTGACAAACATTAAATCTCTCTTATTATGAAAATGTCTAGTAGTAAAGTTATTCGCTCAAATAGACTGTATCGCTGAGACGGAGGATCTCAGGTAGGATGTCGAGGTTCGAGAGAAACACTGCTAGGCTGAACAGGTTCTTTATTATGTCTGACTACCGCTTACATACAGTATGACCGAACTAGGTAAGCACTGGCCTGAGCTGGCTGGAGTGTAGACTCTTGCTGCTCTCCGACGCTCGCAGGGTAGCTGCTCGAAGGGTCGCCGATGAGCTGGCCAAGGTGCGCTGCGCAGGCAGCTCTGTGGTCGATGTTCAGGCTGAGCGGGTTTCAGGCGGTGCAGCCGATGTGGGTCGAGCGGTCAGGCTCAGGCGTCCGTGGCCTGGCTGTAGGAGCTCGTAGGCAGGAACGGAGGCTTGGGTGGCAGCTGGCTAGTAGCGGCACGGCGCCAGCAGCCCGTGGCTTGTAGCCCGTAGGAAGAACGCAGCCCGTAGGAAGAACGTAAGGTGCAGTGAGCCCGTAGGAAGAACGTCAGGTGCAGTGAGCTCGTAGGGTGAACCCCAGCGGGACAGTAGATAGGAAGTAGAATGTAGAATAATCGCGAGGTGTAGCGGCAGCGTTCCGATGTCTAGGGAAAGTGACCATTCTACAACGCGCACCCATCTTATATAGGCATAAACCTATGACTCACAACTGCCTTTGGCTAGTGAATATGACCATATTTGGTAATATTGCGAACGATGTCTGGCTAAGCTGGCGTTAAGCGCCTGCGAGATATTATAACGCAATACGTGTAGTATTACGTTACATAGCATTAGATCGTCTAGCCAAAATCGGTTTGAAAAGTAAACGTCGAATCGACTAAAAATCACTGGCAAAAAACACACGACGGCCGGCGTTTTTTTTCAGATTCCAGTTGGCGGCTGAATGGCCGACCATTCAGCCAATGGCGCACATTGCACTTATCAGATTTTACTTGTAGCCTCAGAGCACTTGTTTTTCATCGGATCCCAATCCGCCATGAATTGCCAATAAAGTGACATGGGGCGACGTGGGCCGGATCGGGCGATTCGAGACAAGAAATAATCAAATATCATCTCCAAATTTAAACGTTACTAACATTATAATATTAGTGCCAGTGTTTGGTCTTAAGGGTGGCTGAAATGAGAAACTGGAATGCTCTGTACAAAAGATGATCTTTAATCCGTGTTAACTACACGAGATCCGTACAGCAAGTGAACTTGCACATACACGATACAATTAAAAAAGTTTTAAAATTATAATTATTGCTTTGAGCCTAATGCTGCTATGATAATTTTGTCAGGCGCGCGTGAACATGCCCCCGGGCGTTGAAACCAACGGTTTCAACCAGACTCCGTAGACACAGGCAATGGACAGATCCTGTTGAACGCTCTGCGAATGACTCCAGTCGATGTCTGAATATCGGCTACACGAGCTATGCCATCTGTTTCGGGGTGTACAGCCACAATGCGTCCAAGACTCCACTTCAGAGGAGGAAGATTGTCCTCTTTGATGACAACAAGGGTGTTCAGCTTTATTCCATCCTTGCAAGAACGCCATTTCAACCGCAGCTGTAATTCTGAAACATACTCCTTGCTCCATCTACTCCAAAAGTGCTGACGTTATTGCTCGATTCGTTGAAAACGAGAAAGATGGCTAGCAGAGTGGTCCGTGTAATTCGGTTGCGGCAACGAAACAAGGGGTCGTCCAATCAGGAAATGACCTGGCGTCAGCGGTGTCTAGTCTGCAGGATCTGAAGACATCGGCGTCAGGGGCCGAGAGGTTTGTATGGCTTCAATTTTAGTCAAAGCGGTGTAAAGCTCATCAAATGTCAAATTACAATTGCCCAGCACTCTTTGAAGGTGATACTTTGTGGACTTTACACCCACCTCCCGGAGGCAACCAAAATGAGGCGTATACGCTGGGATGAAATGAAACCTTATTCCGTCATTAGCTGCACTCTCACCCAAGGACGAACTATTTAATTTTAAAAATTTTGAGATGTCGTTGTATGCACCGACAAATGAGGTACCGTTATCAGAAAATATATCAGCGGGTTTACCTCGTCGAGAAATAAATCGATACACAGCTAGTAAGTAACTATTGCTGGTTAAATCACCTGCGGTCTCCAAATGGATGGTCTTGGTGGTGAAACAAATAAAAATTGCGATGTACACCTTTACCAGCCTGCATCTACGACCTTGACGACTAGCGCACATAATAGGACCGGCATAATCAACGCCCGTACTCTCAAAGGGATAACCTGGACTCACACGTTCTTTTGGTAAATTACCCATTATAGGCGTTACAACCTTACCTTTCATGAGATGGCAAAGAACACATTTATGATAACAGGCCTTCGCCAAGTTGCGACCTCCTGTTGGCCAGTAAGATTCCCTAATTGAGGCTAATAGTAACTGAGGGCCAGCATGCATCAGCCTTTTATGCTCAAAATCAAATAACAACTTGGTAAAATAGTGAGTGGACTGTAATACAATCGGGTGCTTTTTAGAAAAAATAAAATTAGAATTGTCGAGGCGTCCGCCTACACGCATTAATTTTTTGTTGTCTAAATGAACATTAAACTTAAGAAGAGCATTCTTCCTAGGTAAACTCTTTTTATGCAAAAGTAATTCATACTCAGTAAACGATTCAGACTGACTTTGAATTATAACAACATTTAGTGCATCTTGTAATTCATCTTGTGACAAATAATTAGTTTCAGGGTAACGTTTCCTACATGACTTAATAAACCTTAACATATAAGCTACTGAACGTACAAGTCGTAAATAATTAGAAAAACGACTAAAATTAATCAAAGGTATAACTTTAGAATTATCTAAAACAGCACTACATCAGGTCGGATTTCCGGTAATGGCTCATCTCCTAAACACTTAATTTGAGATGGCCATTCAGACGGGTTTAGCCTCAAAAAATCTGGCCCTGACCACCACAGATCGAAAGCCTGCAGAACACTAATATCCACGCCACGAGATATTAGGTCTGCTGGATTTTTATCTGTTGGGACGTGTCTCCAGGTACAATTGCCCGCTTTGTCCAAAATTTCAGCAACGCGGTTACTCACAAACGGCTGAAGTTTGTTAGGCGTCATTTGTAACCATCCCAACACTATGGTTGAATCAGTCCAGCAGTAAACCCGGCTGATCGCCACTCGAAGTGAACTCCTCACCTTCTCATAAAGACGAGAACCAACCAAGGCACCACATAATTCCAGCCTCGGAATTGTTGTGGGCTTAATGGGAGCCACTCGACTTTTAGCCATTAATAAACAAACCGAACGATCGCCTATGTCATTAATACTGCGATCGTAGACGCAAGCACCGTATGCAGACTCAGATGCATCTGTAAAAATGTGGAGTTCTAATTCCCTATATGAATTACAGACTACAATTCACGGAATACGTAAATTATTTAAAAGAGGCAATGATTAAATTATAATGTCCCAATATCTTCGGATCTCACAAGGTAGTAGTTGATCCCACCCCAGCTTATCTAACCACATTTTTTGCATCATTATTTTCATGGTGATAACAATGGGACCCAAGAGACCTAAGGGATCGAATATTCGCGCAATCACGGATAGCAAATCACGTTTAGTGTGAGTAGTTGCTGAGTTAGACAGATCTATAGAAAACCCCAGCTCGTCAGTGGTGACATACCAGTCTAGACCAAGCAACTTGTCAGGCCCACTTGATGTCTTATTTAAGTCAAGTGAGGCTGGCAAGTTGTCTGAAGAAAGAACAGCGTCAGACACCAGCTGAGGAACATTTGACTTCCATTTATGGCATACATGCTGACGCAAGCTCCTTGGTGACTTCATGACGAATGAAAGTCACTTCCTCCAAGTCATCATCTCCAGTAAGCAGGTCATCCACGTAAAAATCATGATGATGATATCAGCTATTTTAAGGTTCTCGCAGTCGTCTCCTATCTGTTTAAGACACCGTGTCGCAAGGAATGGCGCGCTAGCCGTGCAGTATGTGACGGTGTTTAATTCGTAAACACTAATAGGCTCACTAATATTATCACGCCAAACAATCTGTTGCAAATGCCTATCGGACGGGTGTACTGCAATGCATCTATAAATCTTCTGCACGTCAGCAGATAAAACATACTTGTGAAGTCTGAACCGAAGAAGTATAGACTGTAAGTCATTAGAAGATACTCCCGTTGACGTAGGACAACTAGCATTAAATACAACGCGCAGTTTGGTCGTGCTACTCGACTCACGTAGTATTCCGTGATGAGAAATAAAATAACCAGAACACAAATTACTTTTAGTTATTTTAGTCATATGACCAAGCGATTCATATTCTAGCATAAAATCATAATACAGCCTACTAAATTCCGGCTTAACCTTTAATCGAGGCTCTAAAGACTGTAAACAGTGTGTAGCGCTTTTATAGGAATTACCTAGAACCGAGGGATCTTTCTTAAGGGGTATGCGAACACAAAAACGGCCATCAGACAATCGGGTCGTATTTTTAACGAAATGATCTTCACATAACTTTTCTTCAGGCATGTAATAACTAGAAGACCTCGCATTTACCTCCTCTAATTGCCAAAACTTAGTTAAGTCGGCTCTGAGTGTATCACTATTGTCATCAGAAACAATATTAGATAAATTACATTTTAAATTATGCGAAAACAACGTAATATTATTGTTTACAATAGGACCGGAAACGATCCAGCCCAAACGGGTTTCACATAAAACTGGTTTTCCAGTACCCAATTTATAAATTTGTGATTCTAATAAGTCCCAAAATAAGTCGGCACCGATTAAAATATCAATGTCGCCGGGCTTATAAAAAGTAGGATCTGCTAAAATAATATTTGACGGCATATCAAAATTCATATTTATGTCACGGCACGGTACATTACTCGTAATAAATGGTAAAACAAAACAAGGAAGAGTGTGAGTAAAACTATCATCTAACGAAGATATCTCAACCTTACATATTTTACCTACGTGCGAAGTGACGTTGTTTATACCTAATATAGATTTGTTAACCTGATTAGTTATCAAGTGCAATCGTCTACATAACTTGTCCGTTATGAATGACGCAGTGCTACCACTATCGAGGACTGCGCGAATGAGATGCACATAACCATAACGGTCCCGCACCTTGAGCAGAGCGGTCGATAATAACACATCTCGCTGTTCGTAACTATGGCGCGATGCAATGTTTGCAGATAACGCGACGTTATTCGTATCATTGGTGGCAGACGGCATAATAGTCGATACAGATTGATTATTAATCGGTATGAAAGTCGTATAACTAAGTGAATTTGCAATAGCTTCTTTAGAATCTATGTGAATTAGTCTGATGTCTACGTTTACAATGCTTACAACCTGGTTTTTTCCATTTATTAGCGTAATGACCAGAACGAAAACAGTTAAAACAAATTTTATAAGTGGGTAGTAATTTGAGACGTTCGTCATTACTTAATGCAAGAAACTGTGGACAGTTATTTAATGTATGATCATTATTATTACATTTAGGACATGCTTTAGGAGCTAATTGAGTGCTAGTGTTGTTAGGAGATTGCATTGTTACCATTGACTTAATCTTAGGGCTTGATTTACCTGGCGTTTGGGAAATATGATTGGTTTGAGCTTGTTCTATGGTCTCAAGTAGATCGGCACGGTGACGTAGGAGGTTAATAAATGAGTCAAACGTAATAATTGTGTCCTGATCAAACTTGCTCTTGTGCTCCTCCCACTCGCGATATGTCTTTTGATCAAGCCTGCGTGTAACAATGTAAATCAAAAGTGTGTCCCAGTGCTTGACAGGTTCCATAACGATTCTAATGATTGTAAATCTTTATTTAATCGATCGATCAAGCCTTTTATAGCAACAGAAGATTCCTTTGAGATAGACTCAATATTAAATAACGACGATATATGATTATTGACTAACAATCTTTTGTTATCAAAGCGATCGAGCAATAAATTCCATGCCACAGAATAATTACTTGACGACAACTCAACAGCTTTAATTACAAGAGCTGCTGTTCCCTCCAGTGATGCTCTTAAGTAATGAAACTTATTTATTTCGTCAATTGTATTATTAGCATGAATTAGGCTGGCAAAAGTGTCGCGAAACTCTAGCCAATTACAATATGAACCGTTAAACTTTGGTACCTGAATCGTAGGCAACTTGACTGGCCTATGCATACTAGCAACAGTACCTTTAGAGCTTTCTATCGATTTATATCCCTATTAAAGTCACACAGAATATTCCGGGCTCTAGACAAGGTTTTATAATAAAGAGACTCAAAATCAGAACGTTCACTGTATTGTAATTTTAGATCGTCCACAATGCATTCTAGACGTAACTGTACCTCATCATACCGTTCGTACAATGACTCCATTTTACCCATGCACAACTGCAATTCAGAAACATCACAATTAGTTAATTGTTTGTCCTTAAGCGAGTCCAGGAAGGTGACGAAAGAAGTTAGACGGCCTTTTGCCTCGCTTTTTAACTAAATCCCTTTCCTCAGACATTCTGGGATACGAGTGTTATCCACCTGAAATTGATACAGGAATGCAATTTAAATACGTACAATATAATTGTTATACACGCCTACCAGTATAAGTAGTAATTTAAAACAATTTGCAACGCAGAATTTTAATAATTAACTAAATAGAAAAACTAATTACAAACTATAGTTCAACTACCTACAATATAAATGTTGTAAGTTTTACTACTAATTAACTATTTTTTACTTAGTTTTAACAAATAACACTAATAAAAGTACATAAAGATTCTAAATAGGCACTAACAATGACTTGCATAAATATCAAACACTCTAAACTATAAATGTATCATGTCGAGGTACTTGCAAAAAATAAAGTATTGTCAGCTTATGGATTAGTTACAGCTTTATATAAAATTAAGTTTAGATAATGTAGCCAATATCTAAGCTAACTAAACTATAATAAGTACGATTTAAACTTAATCTGAACTGTCGAATAATCGCGGGAGGAGAGGCGTGTCGGTGTTGCGTTGCCGCGCGCCCTATCTCCCGCGACCAAATGGGGGCGCACCATCGTTGCGTCGCGGTGGGGCCGCAGAGAAAGAGGAGATGCGGTGTTGCGTTGCCGTCCTCCCTATCCTCTGCGGCCGCTGAGTGTTTTGGCGGCGGAGCCTAACACCTTCATCCGTCGCCAAGGGGGTTTTGTTCGGGGCCCGCCTGACCATCTGGCGGGCCAATACCCGTCGGGGGGTAGCGAGGAATGCTTCAGCGATACCCAACCCTCCGACACACGGGTACGTGAGGAACACGGGTTGGTTTTTAGTCAGTAAGAGTCTGACAGTCCCCTTTGTCCTTTTCCCCCAGGGCGAAGGGACTCCATGAGAATTTTCCAACCCGACACCAAAAAAAAAAAAGGTTTAAGTACTGACCTTTTACATTGGTAAATTTAATAATATTACCTGAGTGTTGGGTTTCGATATTAATTATTAATAAATGCAATACACCGCTAAAATGACTTGCTTGAGCTTAATCCAATCCTCAATCCATCAACCTTCAAGTCACCTTCAATAATCCAAATCCATAATTCGCTGATTATCTTCAAAATATATATTATAAACCCATCCGGCTCGAAGGACCATATGTTTGGTCTTAGGACTCTTAGGGGTGGCTGAAATGAGAAACTGGAATGCTCTGTACAAAAGATGATCTTTAATCCGTGTTACCTACACGAGATCCGTACAGCAAGTGAACTTGCACATACACGATACAATTTAAAAAGTATTAAAATTATAATTATTGCTTTGAGCGTAATGCTGCTATGATAATTTTGTCAGACGCGCGTGAACAGCCAGTAATATTGCAGTTATGATTGTTGTATCCGACTGTTATTGTTGCTAAACTTCTGTTTAAGGGCTTCAATTACAGTTTAGTTATGAAGGTTGCGGTTAAATTGTAGTGTTATTGAAACTGGGTCGGTTTATGAGCCACAATTGAGTTCTAATTGTGGGCTATGGTGAGAGATGTGGGTTGTGTTGTTAGCAGACTGTTATGTACACCGGTGTGTGTGTTGTTTCATTGTACTTTTGGAGAACTTACTATTGGTTATCTATACTATAATAAAACTCAAAGAGCACTTTGTCTGTACTTTGAATATTTTTGCGAAATTTCAATTGGATTGTGACATGTTATCGATATAGAACACAATACAATTTTTTTTGGAATTATTGTCTGTCTGTCTGTATGTTTGTTAAATCATCACGCAATAACGAGTGAACGGATTTTGATGCAATTTTCACCAATATATTGACTGAAGACCCGAATACAATCACGCTATCACCTATGGGAGCCTAGCAGTGTCATTCAAAAAATTTAATAGACTTGAATTCGAGCAACACACTAAATTGTTTGTATCGAGATAAACGTATAGTTTGTGTCTTTAGTTAACATTTAGTCTTTAGTTTATCAGAATCCGTTTATTCTTTCAAAAGTTATCGCAATTAAAATATACATCGCATTGTTTATCCCGTGATTCGGACTCAATTTGGGCAAAATTTTACTTTAACTTATGGCTCAGCGCTGGATCTTAATACCGACTTTTAATTTTGCCAGTGGTGCCATCTAGGGGTATTACTTAAAATTATTATTTTAGCGGTACTTTTACCGACTTGCTCACAACAAGAACTAGCTGAATTAAAACACACGATATTTTTATGTTGTGCCTATGTGTTGCATATTCTGAAATCCATTACTGCAAATTTTAACCAACAATTCGATCAGTTGCCGTTCAGTAGTTTTTACGTGTAAGAGATACTAATAATAAACATCCATCCATAGATAGGTATTATATGCCCTGTTACTTACGTATTATAAAAGCGAAAGTTTGTAATGATGTACCTATTCCATCCTCACAAACTTTCGCGTTTATAATAGTAGTAGGAAATAGGGCAGGATAGCAGTACGGTAGGATAGGGTTTAAAACTTTTATTTGATAGTGCATAGGTACGTACCTACTTTTAATTTTTTCCATAGAATTTGATTATGCCTATGTCGATTCAGTAGTCTTTATTTCATCAAAATCCCTTCATTCAATCGCATGTTCGTAATACCATATAAATTATTGTGATATCATACAAAAGCTTAGTAAGCTCTGTTAAACCTCTGTAAAAAGTTCGGTTTATAAAACTGATCTACCATTTCATTTCAAATCAACGTATGGATTGATTTTTAGCAGCAAAAGTTCGAACTGCATTGTTCGCAATATTTATACTGGTAGCGCCATCTACCTTCCTATCGATAATGAATTACATCGACGTCAATCGTTCCTCGCTTGCTCGTCCAATACGAGCGATCCTTTTATTCCTTCCCTCCCAAAGGCACGCCTTGCTGATTGGTCGCAAGAATTCAACGACGCTACGAAGGAGTCTAGAATCATCCGCGTCGCGCCGAACACGTGTCCCGAACACCGACATATTCTACCGCTTTATACTATAAACGCAACAAAACCGCCCGCGAGTGAAGTGATTAGTGCAGCTTCAGGATTCACGAAGACACCAGGAGGCTGCCATTTGTGAAGAAGAATACTGATGTGCAAGGTAAGGTGTGCTCCCATACTCCCGTCTACTATTCCTCCCATGAACCCACTCACTTCACTTTTCCTTTCCTAGGCGATCAGAACCCACTTCCTTACAATCCACAATATTAATAATTTTTCCAACTCGCCTAGGAACATACGGTTTCGGTGTAACGCCGAACCATATACTGTTTGTGGAAAATCTTACCATCGACTTTTAAAAAATTACGTCATTTGGTCACTGCTTTCTAGCGTTAATAATTTAAGCCACTTAAAATTTGCTTTCAATGATTGCTACTAGATATCGTTGACTTAATGACGTATTTTTTTAAAAGTCGCTGTTAAGATTCTCCGAGAGCAATATAAATACCAAAACAAACCATGTTTCGCGTAATGTTGTCAAGGTCATCTGCGGCCACCATATAATCCACACAAACAAAAAAAAGGACTCTTTTATTAAGGTAGCAAGTGCAAGTTACTAACTTACTACTATTTTAATACAGTACCTAAGTAAGAAACTTAAATAATAGACATGGGAGTTTTCGTATTTAGTTACAAACGGATATGTAACCGATATTCAATTTTCATATCGATATCGAAAACCGTTTTCAGATATCGATATCAGTAGTATGATTTGCAAAAGTAACTGTGAAACGAACAAAACGCAAACCAACGACAAACGCAATATCGAGTAGCCGCCGGCAAGTTGCTAACTTACGGACTCTTTGTAGTAACTAAATAATTATAAGCTAGACCTTATTACTAGCGCGTTAAGATATAGATATTTCACACGCACTATTTATTAGCCAAATAACCAATCACTAGCCGAAGTTACGTAATATTCGCTTCATCCCTTTCACGCCAGTAAAAAAATTAATGGTGAGACAGAGACAAAGCGAATAAAACCGTCGATGGCATATATCGGTCGTAGTGTGAAGTTTTCGTTTTGTTCGTTGTTCGTAGTTCATCCTCGTTGTTGCGCTTTGGATAAACCATTACTCGATGAAGTTTTTGTGAAAACGGTTATGTATATTTAGATATCGATATGGTATGATAATAAACATATATCCGATATAAGTTACGTTTTGATACATCGAACCCATGCCTATTAAATATGAATGGGAGTTTCATCAACCGATCATTATGTTATTTTACATTATCAAGGTCACGGAAAGGGATGATACTTTAAGGATATCGACATTATCGACTTCCACGCAGGCGAAGCCGCGGGCCTAGCTAGTTATGTTCTATAAACCGTACATTTGTGTTAGCTGAGGGGTGAGTAGTTATACATAGGTAGACTCATATTTTAATGCTACCAGTTTAAGCGTATGAATATTTTTTGTTAAAACTACTGTAGAGCTCAACAGTCGGAATGGCTAGGCGCTTTGTGTCTATGAGGTAGCATTGGATCCGCGAGATGTGGATTACTACCACATTCAGTAAGGATATCAATCTTTTCTAATATTTTAGATGTGTAAGTGTGTTTGATTTTTTTCTTTCTTTCGTGTCACGGAGCGATGATAATGAATTCGTTATGAATTCTGTGTGTGGAGGCTAGATAGTGTCATTCTGACAGACAACCGATTCCCATTTTTCTTTTTCATCATCAGCCCTTTATACTGTTCCACTACTGGGCACGGGTCTCTTCCCATTATGAGAAAGGTAAAGCCATAGTCCACCACGCTGGCCAAGCGCGGGTAGGTTAAATAACAATTTAATACGCACATAATTCTGAAAAGTCATTGGTGCGCGCCGTGGATTTGAACCCGAACCCTCTGCGTAGCAGTCCGTCGGTCTCTCCACTAGGCTATCGCTGCTTCTGTGATGGTATACTTTTCTTTTTACTAACTAAGAAAACAAGTTAATAAAAATACATGTAAAAACATCAAACCACCAGTCTCGTTTTCTTTGCCGTGTGAGTGAGTAGCCAACTCTTGTGTCGGAGTTTTCAGAGGCCTCTGATATGGTCCAATAATGTTTGTCCTGAGATAAAACCGGGACTGACAGTTTTACGTGCCCTCCAATACCATTCTGATATAAATGTTCCACATGGTGACCCATCTAAGTGGTTAACTGTGCAACCGTTGCTGAACTTTGCCGACCTAATTACAACGGCAAGGAAAGTCGCAACATCGCCAGTGACCTGTGTTTAATTTGACATAAGCGCTTTCTTAAAACTCGTAGTTGATTAAGATACAAAAATCAAAAGACAACAAGTATCTATCGCTTTTGATGTTAAAATATTCGCAAGAAATATTATCAGAATTTCCTTTCACGTTATTTCTTAAAAATACTTCGTAAAAATTTGATGATTTGTAATCAGAAAATCCTGTGAAGCGTTTTCAAATTAAGAATACATTTTCTTAGATGAAGTTGGAGCAACCAAAGAAATATAACCTTATTAAGTCATAGAAGTAACACTCAAAATAACAACAGCGGTTGGTATGATTGATATCTTCTTTCTTAAGGCACATGCAATATGATAGAAAGAGCTATCGATAGGATTAGCAGCACGATCTTATAGCAGTCTTGTGGTAGCCAGACAGTAGACAACACATAGAGTTAGGAAACCGAGTGTTGTTCGTAACGGTGATGATTTATCGATAAATATTTTTGGTCAATGTCAATGTCTAACTTTAGTATGTGTCAATATATTTAAGCCGTAGAAGTAAACAACTAAAATATTGAATTTGTAGTTTTTGTCGACGCCTGACAGTGATTTGCAAAGACTTGCCAGACAGACAGTACTAAAAAAATCACGTGTTTAATTGTTCGTTTTTGCCATAAAATCTATTGACGAAAAGTATTCATAAACTAATGAGCGATGCGTTGCGATGCGATGCTAAGAAACTGTCACTTAGATTATGTATTGTACGAATTATACCAGATTGGCTAATGCGGCACGGCAGGCTTTGGCAATTCGTTTGCGTCGCATCATATCACGTTGCTTGCTATTTCTAACGTTGGACACTGCTCGATTTTTTTAGAGTTGTAGGTAATCCGATTGCCACGCTGAAGCTTGCGGGTTTGATTCCCACTCAAGTCAAACATTTGTGTGCATGAATATGGATGTTTGTCTTGGTCTGGATGGTACTATGTATAATATGTAATATATTTACATAAAAGTATATATGCATGTTTATCGATTGTCTAGTACCCGTAGTACAAGATATGCTTAGTTTGGGACCAGATGATGTTGTGTGAATGTGGAAGAATATTATATTTTATGGTAGAATATTATGTAGCAGACTACAAGGCAAGACGTCTTTGATCAGTCAGGATAGCACTAATATGATAAATAATATAGAAGTACGTAGATTAATAAATTCAAATCGTTGTAATTATTACATTTTATTAATATGTTCAAACTAAAATTACACACTTTTTGTTTAGCTTTGGATAAATAATTCTACCGGGTGTGCAATGTCCGGGCATAAATGTAATGTAGGCACAGCTTTCGGTTTTAAACGACGCCAGGTGCTTTCTGTCTTTAAAAAAACAGTCTTTCTCAAAATGACGTGAACAAATACAATGGTACTTCTGCTAAATCAAACTAGACCGTCCAACGGCATTTATCCAAAGTTTTCTTGTGACGTCATTAATAGGCAATCTGTAATAAAAAACACCTTCTTAATAATAAAAAATGCTACTCACATCCCTAATCCATCTACTATTTTATAGATGCAAAAATGTAAGCCTACACACACGCGCGTACACTGGAACACTTGGCTTTAGGTTAATAGACGCTACTTTTAAGGTAGGTTACATACATACATACATACATATCGTCACGCCTTTTATCCCCGAATGGGTAGGCAGAGGTGTATTTCTACACCCACTTTTCGCCAGATATACTTTAGTCCCACGTAATAAGGGGCGAGCCTATTGCCGTACCGGGAACATTTCCAGACTCCGTGCTGCTACTGAGAATTTCGTGACAGAAAAACCCAATAACTCTGCCCGACCCAGGAATCGAACCCGGGACCTGCCGATCCCACGCGCACATTTATGCCGCGAGACCAACGAGGCAGTCGTATAGGGTTTGATGTCGAGTTTTCCGTCTCTACGCAAAGATGGTATTTGCATCGTGTTATTCCTTAGTCGCCTCTTACAACACCCACGGGAAGATAGGGGGTGGTGACACTTGTATTCTATGCCGTCAACCACAAGGTAGGTTTCTAAGTAAATTATGTACATTGTACATTAAAATGCGCTTACTATCAAACGCGCGATAGAAAATTAGACCGCTGGACGCTGGACGTCTTTGTTTATTGCCTACTTAGCAACCGCGGCTACCCGCTGTCGCTTCCAGCTACAGTTTTACATTCATGTCCGATAGTTAGTTTCCGTATTTATCCCTCATTCAAAAAACATCGATATCTCCTTTCACTGTCAAATCCCATCACTAAGGCCATTAAATCAATAAATGTACAAAATATCAATTTGTGAGTTAAATTCATAACACATACGTATGCAAGCTGTTCCTTTGATTTGCAATGATACTGTGTAAACTTAACACTCATTATAGCATTAATACGAGAAAAGTAAAGAAATTTGTTGGAAAATGCCGACTCACTGCTAGAAGATAAAGTTTCTCCTGTTATTTCCGTTCCGAGAATAGCGGAATCCACATCCCAATATCACATACACGATGTGTATTAATTAATGAGTACACTATTTAATTATTTTAAGCTGACTTACTATTTAAATGCAAAAAAGTTATTAAAAATGTAAACGCAAATGTCCAACAATTTTACACTGATGACAGATCACAGCACGGCTATTTAGAGAATGTAGTCAAAGATATGAGTATGTAAAGAGTCTATGCCTCTTTAAATGAGACGCGTAATTTGACGTTATGATTAACCAACTAAGACCAACTGACATTGCATGTTGCACGTTCGGTATAAGGAAATTTATAGGGCATGTTCTCTCTAGTCTAAACCTAGTCCAACCTCTCTGGGAGCAACTTACACCAAAAATCGACATACCGGAATTCTGTCACATTCGTTTGAGCGCTCAATAAAACTTGAGCAAAGTATTCAGCAGCGCACCCACGCATTCGTAAAGTCGTAATATATTATAATCTTACTTCGAGTCTCGCATGTCATACACGGAATTTATCAACTTATATAATAGCTCGTATAATCACACTGACTACACAGATTACAATCATTATGAATAATGTAAGAAGTAACTTTGTGTACAGAATTTAAAGGATTACAAGGTCACATATTTTGAAGCGCGTTTAAATGTTGAAGGCTTTTGAATGACACGCAAGGATAACTTTATAAGCGTTTCATTTCGGTGAGTTTAATTTAAATACTTCTTATGTATCGTTTATGACATAATAAGATATTCAGTAAACTACATAGAAATGGTCTATCAACTTACACAAAGAGACTTAAACCAAGGTAAAATTAACATAAAATCTATACACTATTATTTCGATGATAGGATTTCAATGCTCTTAAACAGTTTTCGTAATTATATCAGGCCAAGGTTCAGATACTTAAAGAAGGATTTCAATGTACACTAACAGTTTTACGTAATCGTATCAAGCCAAGGTAATAGAAATAAATCTTTACTGAAAAATATTTTATACGTTTAAATCTTTCTCACCAAATGTCTGAACTAACACAGAATGCGAAGCATTCTTCATATTTTGATATAATAAAATTACCCTGCCTTCTTATGAAAATCTTCTTCTAAAAATGCGAATCTGCGATTTCAGTTCATCAGATTTACGGCTGTTTAGTGATTCAAATATCAAATGATTTTATGTCTAAATTATTTAGTATGTCCTCTTCTAGTGTGCATCACGTTAAATTATTTTATTTAAATACTAGACTTCGCCTTTCAACGTAACAATTGGTGAAAAGTGTACAAAAATCCGTTCGGTAGTTATTGCGTTTGTCGCGTTTTATCGCCAGAGTCACCGACATACCTCTCCGAATAGCCACGCTGGAGTGGCAATGGACAGGGCACATAGCTCGAAGAACCAATGGCCATTGCGGCAGGAGGGTTCTGGAGCGGCGACCACGTACCAGACTACGCAGCAGGTGTAGGCCTCAAGGTGGACCGACAATCTGGTTGTGTTCTCGGGAAGCGTTTGGAAGCAGGCGGCTCGAGATCGGTCTGTGCTGTGAAACCTTGGGAGGCCTATGTCCAGCAGTGGACGTCTCTAGACTGACATGATGATGATGAGAACTGACAAATAGGAACGAAAGGACTCTTCTTTTTTATGACATATATAAATACGACGTATAATGCCCTTTGTCACATAGCCATCGCTTTTAGGCGTAAAATCTAGCCGAAGCTACGCGCACAACAATTGTGTATCCTTGGAGCACCGACTGATTGCAATGGCAAGTACCTAAATTAATCGAACAGAAATTGAATAATCAATTTTTGGATTAGTAATAATGAATGAAGATTTAATTATTCAAAGAAAATCAATACAGTTACACAAGCCCTCCTATAATGATAATACAAAATAAATTGGGACGGGTCGCCGAGATAATGCCTCGACATTTCTCTCTTTCAGCTATTTTTTTTTAATAAAAACAAGTTCCATTAACCACTAACCAACCAAGGCAACCAACATCATAAAGGACACATTTACTTCACAACATCAGTTAAGAGATGATTGAGTTTGTACAAAAATGGTAAACGTTGTGCAACAATCATACGGTTGCTACGCTCATAACACCGTCAATCATTTTTATCGGCAATCTGCATGGTCCAGTAAACATGCTTCTCCTAGCGGTATCACACGGTGATAGAGTTGTGACACGATGCTCTTATTTGTCCCTTACATGGTTTAGTATCAACACATTCTCGAGTCGTGTGAAACTAGATTTTGTTAGTGTTTCTAAACATATTATTAAACGAAGTCCTCTTTTCGTCTTGTCTGATTGTTTGAACGCGATAAACGCCAAATTAACCAAATGGAGTTTTATACGGTTTTAATTTTGGATATTGTGATCCCTGAGGCAAGTTTAGGTGTATAGAAAGAAAGAAAGAAAGAAAGATAAATCATTTATTAGGCACACCAATAAAAATACAACAAAGTTTGACGGTAAAGACCAAAAGAAAAAAAAACGGGTCTCCCTTGTTTGACCGAAAGGAATTTGACAAATTTTCATTTCCCAAAACATTTTTTGTATAATTTCATTTGCCAAATTATTACTTAGCAAAAAACCTATTCACAAAAAATTTTAACGCAAACCTAATGTTTTGGGAAATGAACGATTAAACTATAACTTGTTTACCAACTACTACTTTTAACATTTTTTATTTAGTCAAATAATTAAGTTGGAATAACAGTTTTTACGCAAAATCAATAATTATCCTAATCTAAATAGTTCAGTTCCGGGTAACCTACTAAAAACAATCTTTTTTCTATTAATGCAAGTTGTTTCTGTCGTAGGAGGTCACAGTTCTTTTTTTTTGTTTTTTTTTGTTCACTACGATGGTAAACTCTCCTTATGAGTCGTCTCAACTCCGCCAACCCAGCCATTAAAACGGCTGGGCTTGGGACTGGCGGAGGAGGTATGTGGAGGCTCTCCCCTACAGGCGTTCGGGGCATACCCACTAAAAACCACCGCGGTGTCCCTACGGGTCCCGTGTGTTGGCGGGGTCACGCGATTCGCGATTAGCATACTTTCTCGCGACCCCGCCCGGGATTGGCCCGCCGTAGGTGTTGGCGGGCCCCGTCTCGTTATGATCTCGCAATCATCCATCAAACTTCTTGCATCCATCAAACTTCTCGCATCCATCACCTCACAAAGCTACTTAGGAGGCGGCGAGGACACGCGCCGCCTCCCGCCTTTTGGCGGACAGGGAGCAGCCCCAGCGCTCACCGTCCGCAGGCACTGAATTTAGGGTGGTCGGAGGTCGTCTCTTGTCCCCGACGCCCGGACCTACGGTTGGGGAGAGGGCGGTGTATTTCCCTCTCCCGCTCCGCCGCCTCTTTGCTCAGCATGACTGCTTCGCAGAAGGAGGCGACGGCGTTCCAAGACCTCTCACTCCGGACCATAGACAGAACTACGGCCGGGAGCGAGAGGACAACCGTATTCAGAGCCGCGACCAGATCACGGCGCTGCGATACCCAGGCTGGGCATTCCGCCAAAGTATGCAACGCCGCGTCTTCGACAGGGTCGCGGCTGCTGCCACAATGGTGGCATCCGGGCGTTTCCTCCCGGCCTATCCTCCACAAATACCGGCCAAAACAACCATGGCCGGTAAGGATTTGAGTTAACCGGAAGGTGAGGACGCCGTGACGTCTCTCCGACCACTCTTCAACCACGGGACTTACCGCCGCTATCGTGGCGTGCCCGGCGCTGGGGTGCACAAGTCGTGCCTTCCACTCCGCCACTAGGACCTGGCGGAGCTCCGACCGACGCGCCTCGATGTCACGGTGCGCCGGTCTCTCGCCCTGCTCCAGGGCTTGCTGGCGCCATGTATAGAGTGACGCCAGCAGCTCAGCTTCCAGATCCCAGGGCGGTGATCCGGCTAGGAGGCTCGCTGTCTCGAAGGAGACCGTGCGGTAGCCTCGTATCAACCTGACGGCCATGGCGCGCTGCGGTGCGCGAAGCGCCTTGATGTTGTGGGCCGTCAGGTCGTGCGCCCATATCGGGGCCCCATAAAGGGCCATGGACCGCACGACTCCTTCGTAGAGCCTCCGGCAGGAGGCGGTTGGCCCACCCAGATTGGGCAGCAGTCTTGATAATCCTGCTGCTGCCCCTAAAAGTTTGGGGGCCAAGCGTCTAAAGTGCTCACGGAAATCCCATCGGCTATCGAGTACGAGCCCCAGGTATTTTAGGCTCGTTCCGATGCCGATGCGGACCCCTCCTACCATAATGTGGGCCCCTGCGGGTGGCCGTTTCCGAGGCCCGTGGAAACAAATGGCCTCGGATTTAGAGAGGGCCACCTCTAGGCCCAAACGCCGGATCCTTCCAACAACTTGTGCGACCCCAGCGGTCGCCCTTATAGCCGCCGCCCGGTACGTCTTATCACTCGCAGTGACGAGGGTGTCGTCGGCGTAACAAGTGACACCCACGCCAGGGAGGAGCGTACCGCGCAGCACCCAGTCGTAGCCGATGTTCCACAGAAGGGGGACGAGGACCGACCCCTGTGGAACACCGCACGACATAACTCGCCGACTTTGACCGAGATAACTCGGGTAGACAATTGCTCTTTCATTGAGATAATCCCCGACTATGCGGCAGGAGGTCACAGTTCTAACCTAACCTTTTTTTTTTTTGGTGTCGGGTTGGAAAATCCTCATGGAGTCCCTTCGCCCTGGGGGGGGAAGGACGAAGGGGACTGTCAGACTCTTACTGACTAAAAACCAACCCGTGCTCATGTACCCATGTACCTCATGTACCCATGTGTCGGAGGGTAGGGTTTCACCTAAGCATTCCTCGCTACCCCCCTACGGGTATTGGCCCGCCAGATGGTCAGGCGGGCCCCGAACGAAACCCCCTTGGCGGCGGATGAAGGTGTTGGGCTCCACCGCCAAAACACCCAGCGGCCGCAGAGGATAGGGAGGACGGCAACGCAACACCGCATCTCCTCTTCCTCTGCGGCCCCACCGCGACGCAATGATGGTGCGCCCCCATTTGGTCGCGGGAGATAGGGCACGCGGCAACGCAACACCGACACGCCTCTCCTCCCGCGACCGCACCTGACTGCGAGGGACAGACAGAACTGTCCCCCGCATCCGCACCTATGGACGCATCCTACGCAGGCCTCACGCAAGCCCACGTGGAGCGTCCCCTCCCGGGATCCCGCTTAGCTTCACCGTGGGAGAAAATCAAATCCACGGTTACTAAGCCCCCCCACCACGACAAGGTGGAGATCCCACGGGGGGGGGGGGGGTTCTAACCTAACCTAACCCAACTATTTTTTTAATAATTAACCTACTCTAACTACTTCCGTAAATAAACCAATATCACAAAACGTTTATATTGTCTGAAGATTGTTTGCTGTAATAAATTATTTGATTAAAGACCAAATGCCATAATGACATTATACTTCGTAATATTTTGCCAAGTAAAAATTTGACCAAATAAAAATATACGTACTAAAATCATTCGAAATATTGCAATGGTATAAAAAATGTTGCAAAAATTTGTTTGGGTAATGGAATTTTGTCAAAACCTTTTCGGCAAAACGGCAGGATCCCAAATAAAACACATACAAAAACAAAATGTGCAGTGTGTCCAAAAGGTCTCAGCTCAGCATGTGCTACGGATGACCGCAACGCTGTTTTTCAGCCGAAAACTAAGGGCTAGTCACGGACGATCATCAGAGTAGATAGGTACAGTAAATACTATAAACGATAGGCTAGAGAAATATAAGATAACAGTAGGTAGTGTACATAGAGAGTATATAATTATATAGCAACAGATATTATTAAAGTTAATAATATAGACATAATAAGCAATTTATAGAATATACAAATAAGAATATAGGGAAATCAAGTGTTACGTGCTAGATTTTTGTTCAGATCGGAACCATTTCTTTATGAGACTTCTAAAGCTACCTACATAACCAAGTTTGCGCAGTGGAGGCGGTAACTTATTCCAGCACTTGGTAGCATTATACCGGAAGCCACCTCTAAATGCAGTGGTTTTGGGCCTAGATATATGTAATGTATTGCCCTAGTTATCTGCTAGCGTACATGACATACAGAATGGATGGCTGAAAATAAGTTTTCAGCCATCCATGCTAACTTCTCGTACAAATATTTTGGCATTTTGTCTTTGACAATCCCAAACATAAGAGTGACCATGTGTACACCCCTTCTCCATTTCATTTTTAATATACCGCCTGCATTTAAAAATGATATTAATCATGCGGCTGGTACTACGGGCAAAGACTAGATTGTAGTAAAAGATCGGTATAGGTACATAATTGATCAGCATCAAAATAGCAACTATTTTACGAGTCCTTAAACACCATCTAGTCCCAAACTAAGCAGAGCTTGTATTATGGGTACTAGATAATGGATAAACATACATAATAATATATACTTTTTTTATTTGTAAATACATACATATTATACATAGAAACACCCAGACCAAGACAAACATGTTCACGAACACTTGTGTTCGTGAACATGTTTGACTTGAGCGGGAATCGAACCCGCGACCTTCAGCGTAGCAGTCTCTTACATTCCCGCTTTGCTAACTAGTCGTTCAGTAAATATATGGCTTTTGGATCGAAGGCCTCAACTTATGTCATAATCATTCAATGACTGATTATATTTTGAGGAGCTTTATTTAAACGTTGGATACGGATATACTTAGACTTGGGCGTTACTTTGGAGCGTTTTGTTGAGTAATCAGTGACGATTAAGTATGAACTTTTTTTTGTTCGCTCACTATAACATCATCGTCCTAGCTTCATTCAAGACTTTTGTCTTGGAGTCCCGGAAATAAATCATCGTGAGGAAATCTGCATGAGAGCTCCATAATGTACTAACTATAGTGAGAAGAGGCCAGCAGTGGAACTGTTTATATACGAGGCCGACGATAATGATGAGATAACAGAATATTAGCCTCAGAATCATAATACATTTTAAAACTTAGAATATAAAGTGTCATTTTCGTAACAATCCGTCCTAATTATAGCAGGCTTCATCATGTTAACCTAGAGACCTCCAATGCTGGACATAGGCCTCCCCCGAGGTTCTCAACACAGACTGATTTTGAGTCGCTCACATTCAACCGCTTCCCGCAATCTTAACCAGATTGGCGGTCCATCTTGCGAGAGGCCTACACCTGCTGCGTCGTCCGGTACGTGGCTGCCACTCTAGAACCCGCCTGCCCCAACGGCCATCGGTTCTTCGAGCTATGTGCCCTGCCCATTGCCACTTCAGCCTGGCTATTCGGAGAGCTATGTCGGTGTCTTTGGTTCCTGCGAATCTCCTCACTTCTGATTCGATCTCGCAGGGAAACGCCGAGCATAGCTCTCTCCATTGCCCTCTGAGTGACGTAGATCATCACTGGCAACACACACTGGTCATAGACTTTCGTCTTGAGACACTGCGGGAAATTGGACGTGAAGATATGCCGTAACTTCCCGAACGACGCCCAACCGAGTTGGATTCGACAAATAACCTCTTTCTCGAAGTTGGACCTACCTACAAAGGTACTTGTCGACAACTTCTACTGTAGAGTACCTGACCTGAATAGGAGCAGGTACGACATGGACGTTAGACATGATTTTCGTCTTGTCCATGTTCATCTTAAGACTAACTTGTTGGGAGACTCTACAGAGGCCATCGAGCATTGTGCTAAGGTCTTCCATGGTCTCAGCCATGACTACGATATCATTAGCAAATCGAAGGTAAGTGATGTACTCGCCGTTGATGTTGATGCCGAGTCCTTCACAGACCAGAAGCTTGAAAAAGTCTTCCAGCGCAGCGGTGAAGAGTTTCGGAGATATTACATCTCCTTGCCTCACCCCTCGCTGTAGCCGAATAGGTTTTGAGCTCTGGTCCTGGAGGCGGACTGACATGGTGGCGTTTTTGTACAAACACACCAGTGTTGATTTTTTCTGTAAGCCTTACAAATAAAATAATCAATAGCCCTTGTATTAAAACGCTTGTTGCAGTTGTGTGCGTCGTGGGTCTAATTAAGTCTAGGTCGCCAAACCTAAGAGCCTCTGCGTAGCAGTCCTTTGGTCTCCCCACTAAACTACCGATGGTATGAATAATGACGCTATCACACAACAAAATACTCAATACAATCAAGAAACTCTTTTTATAATAGATATTGATTTACCTTTTCACGCTTTCATATCAATTATAGTTTTCTGAAGCTGAGTGTCCCTTGATCATATTAGTATTCATTGATGTATTCAAACACATGTATTTAGTGTTCACACAACGGAACTTAATGTAGCAGCACCTGTGTAATTGGATGAGCGCGCATGTACTAGATTTAGCTAATGGATACGGAGAATTACACTATCGCACATCACCTAAACACTGCTTACATTGGTATTTGCAAGGCAATATAAGTTGCAAATTGGCAATGGTTGCAGATATGTATAGACACAACAAAGACATGCAGTGAATTAAGACATCACGATTTGCTTTCTTCAGTGGTAAAGTATGAAACTGTTATTTTTTTCCGAAATCTCTTTGTACTTTAGGTGATAGTAGTGATCGTCATCATCATCCTCCTAGCGTTATCCCAGTTTCAATCTGGGGTCCGCTTACTAGTCTAACCGGATTTGGCTGAATATCAGCTTTTCCACGGAGCGACTGCCTGTCTGACCTCCGCAACCCTAAGGGATAGCGATATTCCATGGTTTAGACTAGTGTCAGTTTATGTTAGAAGGTACTGACGCCCTGTAACGATTGTCAAAGATCTTCATGACAACCGGGACCGACGGCTTAACGTGCTCTCCGAGGCACGGGACAAGCGATAATTAACAATTCAATACGCACATAACTCCGAAAAGTCATTGGTGCGCGCCGTGGATTCGAACCCGATACCCTCTGCATGGCAGTCTGTTGGTATCTCCACTAGGCTATCGCTGCCTTACTTAAGGTAGGTAATAGTAGTGATCAATTATTATAATTTAGTCTGTAGCAATAGACACAGAACAAATAATCATGTACCCCACACTAACATTTTTCCTGCAAAACTTAAATATAAAATATTATCAAATCGAAACTTGGATCTTGTATGGCTTTTATATTTATTTACCGATATTATATTCATTTTTATGATGCCGAAAGGTTCTCTAGTGATGGCCACGCACTGGACGTCGTCGTAGCAGAGGTAGGCCTCCCACAAGGTGGACTGACGACCTTGTTGGCATCGTGGCAGTGGATGGATGCGGTTGGCTCAAGATCGGTCCGTGTGAAGAGCCTATGCCCAGCAGTAGACGTCTTTCGGCTGATATGATGATGATGAGCAATCGAGTGCTTTATAAAACTGCGATATAATAAAAATCGAGATCGAGACTTGCCATACCTTTGCCGACGCCAAAAGAATGTGATCAAATCCTTAATGAAAGCCCGGGAATATACCTGTCGAAGGAAAATATTTCATTTAAGCCAGCAATAAACATAATAAACAGCAAAACACTGTACATTATGAAAAAAATACTTAATTATAAAGCAAAAAGTATTTATAATTGGCTACACAATATTGTTTTTTTTTATACATTATATGCTAGCCTATCAGATAATCAGGCATTCCATATCAAAGTGTATAACTATATAGCATTTAGATATTAGACTAACCGTTTAATATCTAAATGCCAGTGCCAATGTTTTCGTAGAATGTGTTAGCAAAGAACTCACATTTATACATAGAAGCTCATTTCCTATGGGCGCTCTGGAGACAAACTTTCAGCGACCCAAATTGCCTCTTAGCGGCGTGGCAGCCGTTCCCCCAGGATATCTGAAGTATGAGAGCAAGAGCGACGGAGAAACGACGCCAGCACCGCGAACGACGAACTACACTGGGGGCAGACTCCACTTGGGATGGGCACACGAAATCCTTAAGGTCTGCGGTTCTATGTATATCTGAGTACTTTGGTATTACTTTCCTAAATGACGGTTAGTCTCGAATTAAAGCTAGGCCGTTACTATACGAAAACAGGTAGTGTTGCGGTGCACAGCTTTTTCTAAATCAAAACCGCCTGGAAGATATGGATTTAGCGTTTACCCAAGAAACACAATTATCTGTTAACTCCAAAAAATTCTAACAGATGTCGATAATCTTATATTAATAATTTCATCAAGGAGTACATCGAAACCTTACATGAATAATAAAACATAAAAAAATAAAGCTTTTGAGTCGACAACATATATTATATCCGCAAAATTCGGATTGTCGAGTATTTTGTTAAATTCTAATGGTTCTAACAGACAAATCACTGTCGCCATATTGGCTCTATGATATTGGCTCAAGTTTGCTTTGTACTAAGTAGTTTGTATGTGTAAATACTTTTTACAGTTATATAGTATCCGCCCAATAAAGGAGATTTGTATTACCCCGAATATCTATCTATACTATAATATAATAAAGCGGAAGAGTTTGTTTGTTTGTTTGAACGCGCTAATCTCAGAACCTACCGGTCGGATCTGAAAAAATATTTTTGTATACCCAGTTATTCCGGAAGGCTATAGGCTATATCGTTGGTTTAAAGGTAAAACTCATTAAGTGACATTTTTGGCAAAACCACTTTACTTCACTATCGTCTCTAATTCAGTCTAATATACCATAGGAAAAAATCAGCAACTGTTCTACTGACTCGTTTTCGAGATATGGATTTAGAAAAATAAGTAACTACACTTTTTTAGAAGTTCAGTGAGAGGAAAAAATCATCAAAATCAAAAGGCCCTATTAACACAGCCATTCAAGGCACTGATTCACAAGGTTTTTATCAGGGAGTTGATGGAAGGGGCAGGAAGGCACCAGGAAATAAAACTACAGAAGAACAGCTACAGTTAATTAAACATTACATTGAAAGTTTCCCCAGTATGGAATCACACTATGTCAGACTGACTAGTAAAAGAAGATACCTTGACAGTAAATTATCAGTACTAAAAATTTATGAAATGCATACTGAGTTATGTAAGAGTCAAGAAGTACGACCTGTCAGTGAATTCACATACCGGCGGGTATTTTGCACCTTATACAACTTATCATTCTTTAAACCTAAAAAAGACCAGTGTCCAACCTGCAGCAAGTATGAAGTAGCAAATAGCTTACAAAAAGCAGAATTAGAATTAGACTACTCTATGCATATCGTATTGTCCTGCGCATGTGTCCGAGAATAAGGATATTTCTTCTACATTTGTAGGCTATTACTGAATATAATATAATAGAATTGAACCTATTTCATTGTTTCCACGCTTTCCATTCAGCTCATTCCAACAATAGTAGAATGCATTTGTTCCATCTCCCTCATAAATTGTTAGATTATGCACACAAACTTTGCCTCGAGTAATAGAATTGAGAAACATCTGAATAAGGGATCTGCAAAACGCAAAATTAGCTGATATGAAAGAAGATTCCTTAAAACATCTTTGTTTGTCAAACGCTTTAGCTTAGCGGAGGAGTTGCAGGAGATGGTAACAATCATGCATGGTGCGTTAGAGAGGAAAGGAATGAAAGTGAATGTAAGTAAAACGAAAGTTATGGTTTTTGAAAAGAAGGAATGCGTTACGGCTTGTACTCGTAATGTTATGATCGATGGACAGCGAGTGGAGCAAGTGAATGAGTTCGTATATTTAGGTACGCTGTTTACAAGAGATGGTAAGAATGTAAAAGATATTGAAAGAAGAGTTAATGCAGGTAATAGAGTGAATGGAGCTCTGAAGGCGTTTATGAATAGCCAAAACGTGTCCAAAAAGGCACGTTTGGCTGTGCACAGAGGGGTGTTAGTACCTACTCTTATGTATGGTAGTGATAGTTGGGTATGACAGAAGAGTCATGAAAGTAGAATAAATGCTGTAGAAATGAGAGCACTGAGAAGTATGTGTGGTGTCTCTCTGACTGACAGAGTAAAGAATTGTATGATAAGAGAGTATTGTGGGGTAAAAGAAGATGTAGTGACAAGCATCGAGAAAGGTATGCTAAGATGGTTTGGGCACGTGGAGAGGATGGATGACGAAAGACTGAACAAGCAGATATATAAGGCAAGTGTGGAAGGGACAGGACGAAGGGGAAGACCTAGGCGGACGTTCTCTGACCAGACTGGAGACATCCTAAAAACAGGACAGGTGAGAAGTACCCTGAGCAGAAGAGCATGCATGAGGAATCGGATGGGAGTGAATGAAGCAAGAGAGATATGTCAGGATCGTTGCAAATGGCGTTGCGTAGTCTCTGCCTATCCCTCCGGGAAACAGGCGTGAGTCTATGTATGTATGTATGCATACAAAGCTCTGCTACCAACTTCAGTACAAAAAAAGACGATCTTCTCAAACTTTGC
Source organism: Euclidia mi (assembly GCA_944739405.2). Taxonomy (NCBI): domain Eukaryota; kingdom Metazoa; phylum Arthropoda; class Insecta; order Lepidoptera; family Erebidae; genus Euclidia; species Euclidia mi. The sequence continues at coordinate 29,251,530 of OX123204.2, forward strand.
AGGTCAGGTCTTATACCTGATGAACTGAAGGCCTGGTATGAAAATTTACCTACATTAGCTACTATTACAGAAAGATTGCCTGAACCTGATGAAAATGAATCTGAAATTGATGATTAATATGTTCTTCCATAAACTTTCATGATATTAATAAATGTATTTTGTTGTGTATATGTACTTTGTTTAATTTTCACTATCTACAAAGTAAATGTAGAAAATAAAAAGCTCATGAAAGGAAAAAATCATTAAGTACATTTTTATAAATAAAATTTTAACTACTAATTTAATGTTCCCTTTAGCATGATCTATACATTAACATTAATAATAACTAGCAAATTTACATAAAAATCGAATCATTTAGTTAAGGATTTTTTTTTTAGGTAAAGAAAAGTAATTAAAAGTCATTAACTCCTTATTCATTAAAAACACATAATGACTTTTACCTTTAAACCAACGATATAACATAACGCATCGACCCTTTGAGGCCGAGCAAAAGGCTAAAAAGGCTAAAAGATAATGTCGGCTAATCTCAGGAACTAGCAGTTGGATTTTAAAAATTGTTATGCTTATGATAGCCCAATTATTTAGGCTATATAAAATTACGCCACAACTTTTAGGGGCTGGACAAAAATAATAAAATGGTCACACGAGAAGGGGGAGGGTTGGGTCAAAGGCAAAAAGAGGCTAAACGAATAGGATACAATCTATATGGGTATCTTTTTCGAGATTTTCGGGACGCTGATTAATAATATGAAATTTATTTAGTGATCCAAGATGGTGGACGGGCAATCAAAGATAGCGGATGTGAAAACTTTAAAAATCAATATGGGTATCGCCTTCGATACTTTAAGAGGTGGGAAATCGAAATACAACATCTATTTCGTGGTCAAAGATGGCGGATGGGAAATCAAAGATGGCGGATGGGAAAATTAAAAAAAAGTCAATATTGGTATCGTCTGCGATGTTAAAAGGGATGGTGAATCCAAATACAACATCTGTTTCGTGATTCAAGATGGTGGATGGGAAATCAAAGATGGCGGATGGGAAAAATTAAAAAAATCAATATGGGTATCGTCTCTGATGATTTAAGGGATGGAGAATCCAAACACAACATCTACTTCGTGATCAAAGATGGCGGATAGGAAATCAAAGACGGCGGACGGGATTTTTATTAAAGTCGAAATGGGTATCGTCTCCGATATTTTAAGGAATGGGGAATTCAAAAACACCATCTATTTCGTGATCAAAGATGGCAGTTGGAAAAAAAAAATTAATATGGATATCGTCTCCGATGTTTAATGGGATGGGGAATCCAAATACAACATCTATTTTGTGATTCAAGATGGTGGATGGGAAATCAAAGATGACAGATCAAAAAAAAAAAAAAACAATATGGGTATCGTCTCTGATGATTTAAGGCATGGTGAATCCAAATACAACATCTATTTCGTGATCAAAGGTGGCGGATTGGAAATCAAAGATGGCTGACGGGATTTTTTTTAAAGTCGATATGGGTATCGTCTCCGATATTTCAAGGAATGGGGAATTCAATATTAGGTATATAAAAATCTATGTGTGTTTGTTCATCATTTATAGACTCTGAAATCATAAGAGATTATAAAGCGCTAAGTCAATGGTAACTTTGGAAAAGGGGCTTGGAAAAAAGGGAATTAAATAAAAACTATTAAAAGGCGATACGAAGTTCGCTGGATCAGCTAGTATATAATATAATTCAACTAAAGTATAGCAACACCATTCAAACTTAACTAGGAAAACAATGCTAAATTCAGGTTATTAAAACTTTCTCTAAAATATAAGAGAGGCGGTAGCCTCTCTTATATTCACGCCATTTATTTATTTATTTATTTATTTATTGTTAATTAGAACGGCGGTTAGCCAATAACACTAATAACAAATATATACAAAATTACAGAATTACAATTAAAATATTAGTGTAAAGTAGGAAATTAAAAAAGAAAACAAAAAAGTTGAAGGATACAAGCAAATTAAAAAGAAAAGACAAAAGTAAGTTGACATAATTAAAACATTCAGTCAATCTCACAAAATTTGAGACATACTGACAAAATCTTCGACCATCCATCCACAAACAGATCAATAGATGAGTCTGAATCCAGGAGACCATTAAGTGCAGTCATTATGCGTGGAACTGGTGATTGAGCTCTAGCAACCGTGCGGCATGTAGGAACTGCAAACAACTTATGTTTTCTATTGCGGTGGTAATTGTCGGGTGTATAGAGCCGAGAAAACTGAAATAAAAGATCGGGTGAGTCTATTTTGCCCCGGAAGAGTTTACACGCCGTTATCATTTGATCGTACGCTCTTCTTGTTTCCAGGGAGTTGTAACCAAGGGATCCTAGCAAAAACTTGGTGGGGTATAAATAGGGATAATATCCATTAACGCGTTTATACAGAAATCTGAGAAAGGCTTTCTGAACTTTTTCAAGCATTAGCGTGTATTTTTCCTCATGTGGATTCCAGACTGCAGCGCTAGTTTCTAACTTACTTCGGACTAAAGCATTGTAAATAAGTTTTGTAAATAAGTTGCCATATAATGGCACAACCAGATAATGGCACGATGTTTGCTTATTAGCGAGTGCCTTTTGATCCAGTCAATCTACCGATTGATACCGATCAAAAGGCACTCGCTAATAAGCAAACATCGTGCCTACTTTATTATTCGGAGATAAAATGTTTTCCAACCACTTTGAAAGGAAAAGGACAAAATGAATATCGAACTTTAGAACTCTTTTATTCTTCTTGTTAACAACTTGACACAAGATTTAAGAATACTGCTTTCCTTAGGCTTTGTCTGAAAGCTTTAAGAAACAAAGAATGGTTACGTTAACAAGAAGAATAAAATTAAAAAAACTTAATGTGACTTGTGGTGTACAATAAAAAATTATATAATCTAATCTAATCTAAAATTTTAAAATCGTTGTTGAAGGTTATCATAACTTATAAGAACTTGAATAATTAATTCAATAATAAATGTTAAAGGACATTGCAAGATAATGATTCAGTTTTGTCAGATAATCTAAAACTTTTCGCCTCAAAGCATGAGATCAGCTTTTTAAGCTAACCAGATTTAAAGACATTATCTTTTCCACAAAGTGATTGACAGCCGTGACCTAAAGCGATGGCAAAGTTCAAGATATCACAATTTGGGGATCTGCATTATCAGGATATCGGAGCATGTTGACCCGTGACAGCTATCAAAGATCTTCATGGCAGCATTAATCAATAGCTCAAACGTGCTCTCCGAGGCTCCACTCCAAGCAACAATTAATATTTGAATGAAATTCATTCAAATATTATTCAGAAAATTTTGCTACGATATAAAAGTCAAGGCAATTTACAAACCAGCACCTCTAACCTCAAAAGCGTCTCCAAGATCCATAATCCGTTGAAACTGAAGCGTATTTTATTTTATCGTCGATATTCTTTAGTATATATTTTACGATAATTCTCGCATCGTTCGAATAATACGTTTAACCCGTCGATTTTCAACGCCTACCGTAAAACTATTTCATTTTGAAAGCAAGATCTTTTTTATCGTAAGCCTGTTTTTCGTGAGAATGTTTTTGAAACGTCCACAAATTCCGGATTGGTACCAAGTTCACTCATTACTAAGTTTGATGCTTTTTATTTTTATTAATAAAAGTCGTTTGGTAAGAGAAAGTTGGTGAAAGGGCAAAACACGACGCGACGCGCCGACGTCATCTTTCACCGGCACACCTCCCACGCAAAAGGTATTTTCATGCAAATAGTCTTTATTGAATGACCTCCTCTATTTATACCTCTACTATTTTACGATGAACGTACTAAGCTTTAAAAATAATGGACCTTGTTTAGGGTATAGGTCGTGGGATTACAAACTAAGCTTTTAATAGTGTTTAGTCTGATATATTATAGAGGCAAGTCAAGTGAAGGGTTTTCTCATGTATAAATAGATAAAGAGATTAAATATACCGACGTTGTGTCACTAAAAAGAGATTTCTTGTTACACTTTTAAAATGAAAAGGGTTAAAATATCAACGTAATCCCATTTATTTATATTATAATATAAATAACCATCACATTAAAGACTGTTCGTGAGGCGAACATAGGGAAAAAATGAAAGATGTATTAGAGATGCACAATTATTATTCAGCATAGGCAAGGCACTGATACATTACAAAAATAACATTATATAAGATGACGTGCGCTGGCGCTGAGAGCGCGCCAAAGTCTGTCCGGCGGTCGCCGCCGCTAGTGAGGTGGTGAGATCCCCCGCTCCCTTGGCGGGGTGAAGCTAGGGATGTGCAGATGCGACGCGCAGGCTCGTACATACTGGGGGCCCTTGAAAGATCAGCTTTCAAGCACCATTGTCATCATCGGTGAAAAGAAGACACAGGCGATTGAGCGCGCGTCGTATGATGCCTCTTGAAGTGTTGACATCAGCAACTCGTGGTACCCCATCTGTTCCAGGGTACAGTTCCAGTACGCGACCGAGTCGCCAAAGAAGTGGAGGAAGGCCATCTTCCTTAATGATGACGAGATCTCCTCGTTTGAGATCTTTACAACGTGTTTTCCATTTGCAGCGCTGTTGCAGGTCGGTGACGTATTCAGCTTGCCATCTGCGCCAAAATATTTGCCTCATTTGTTCCAAGGCTTGATAGTTGTTGAGCCGGCGTGGGTTGTGCTCTGTCAGCGCCGGGGCCGGAAGTGACATCAGAGACCTGCTAAGGAGAAAGTGTCCTGGTGTGAGCGCTGCGAAGTCATTGGGAGAGGAAGAAAGGGGAGAGATGGGTCTACTGTTTAGGATAGCCTCGACCTGGGCAAAGAGGGATGAAAGTTCCTCGAAGGTGAAGTGTGCACTACCAATAGTGCGCTTTATATGATGCTTAGCAGATTTAATGCCTGCCTCTGCATAGCCGTTAAAATTAGGAGCGTAAGCCGGTGAGAATTTGAATTTGATGTTTTGATCAGCTGCAAACCCAACAATAGAATCTGAATACTGCTTAAAAAACTCGTTAATCTCCCTTGCAGCAGCCACAAAATTCCGACCATTGTCGCAAAAGATCTCTCTTGGCTTACCCCTGCGAGCGATGAAACGGCGTAGAGCTAATATATAAGAATCTTTAGATAATTCACTTACACATTCCAAATGAACGCATTTATATCTGAGGCAAATAAAAAGACATAAGTAGCATTTTGATTTTCTACACCCACGTCCTCTGTAGTTAATTATAAAGAAGGGTCCTGCAAAGTCTACAGCTACAGTAGAAAATGGAAAGTCTGGGATCAGACGCTGAGAAGGTAAGTCACCCATAATATTTTGTATTACTTTGGCATTGTGCCGCGTGCAAGTGACACATCTACGTGCCGTGCGTCGCGCCAGGTCCCTGCCCCCAATAGGCCAGAACTGCTCACGTATTGAGGACAGCATGATTTGCGGTCCCGCATGCAAAAGACGTGTGTGTTCGTGTGCAAATATGAGTTTGGTGAGTGTATGTTTTGCGTTCAAAAGTATAGGGTGATTTTTTGTGAAGTCGAAGTTAGATTTGCGTATTCTTCCCCCCACTCTCAGGATGCCCTGAGAGTCTAGAAATGGTGATAATGATGCAAGTGATGATTTAGGACTGATGGTCCTTTTCTTGAGTAGCAAATCTAGCTCTTTAGAGAATGATTCCTGCTGTGAAAGTTTTACAAGTACAGAGAGTGAATTATTAAGTTCTTCTGTAGACAGTGGTCCCTTGACCAACTGCTTCTTGCATTTAATGTTTATGAAGCGTAAGATGTGAGCAATGATGCGTTGTAACTGTTTGTAACTAGAGTATTTTTCAAAGTCAATGATTTTGTATGATGAAGATGATGTATCAGTGTCTATGTTAAGTAGTGATAATGTATGTTTTGTTTCGGGTAAGACTTCCAGCTTCTCACTAGGAAGAGAAGGCCAATCATTCTCATCTCCTAGAAGATACTCAGGCCCGTGCCACCTCTTAGTTTCTGTGGCAACAAGCTGAGGGTCCACTCCACGGGATGCTAAATCTGCCGGGTTTAAGGATGTAGGCACATAATGCCAAGGAGCACTCATTGTGAGTTCCTGTATGGAAGCTACTCGATTTGCAACAGAAGTTTTTAATTTGGAAGGGCATGATCTCAGCCATGCTAGCACTACGCTGGAATCTGACCAATACACACAGCGAGCTATTGGTTTGCGAAATGCAGCAATGACGGTTGTAGATAAACGAGCTCCCAGTAGAGCAGCACAAAGTTCCAGCCGAGGTATAGTGGTGCCCTTGATTGGCGCTACGCGCGACTTAGCACAAAGAAGATTACAGGACCTATGTCCAGACACTGAAGTGGACTTAACATAGATACATGCTCCATAGGCAACCTGAGAGGCATCACAGAATACATGTAACTCAATGTAAGCTGGAACATTAATAAAGACATTACGAGGAATAGTGACAAGTTTTAAACATTTAATGTTGTCTGCGAAGCGTTCCCAGCTTCGCTTTATTTGAGGAGGGACTGGGTCGTCCCAGTTTAAATTAAGAGACCATAATTTTTGTAAGAGGATTTTGGGTTTCACGGTGCACAAGGTAAGAAGCCCTAGAGGATCAAATATTTTAAATGTCGATGATAGGATGGTGCGTTTCGTGATAGTGTTGTGAGGTCGATCGTCAATATCAAAACGAAGCAAATCACTAGTGAGATCCCATCCTAAACCTAGAGTTTGAACAGAGTGACTCAAAACTAATTTATCAGTTTCTATGTTTTGTTTCACGGAGTCAATGATGACTGGAGAGTTAGAACGAAACTTTCTCAAGTTGAAACAGCCAGCAGAAAGAACTTTGGAAACGGATTTTTTAATATAGAGCAAGTCACCTTCAAGGTCAGCACCACACAGAAGGTCATCACAATAAAGATCAGATTGGATGATCGTCTTAATTGTGTCAGCAGTGCAGTGCCCCTGGGGGCCGTGGCCTATATTGTTATTCAAGATCTGAGCTGATTCCTCCCCAAGCTGCCACAAACATCTGGCAGCTATAAAGCTGGCGCTAGAGAAACCATATGTCAATGTATGAAGCTGAAGTGTTCTAAGAGGCAAGTTTTCCTCTTCACGCCATAAGATTAATTGCAAATTTCGGTCTGCCTCGTTCAAAATAATTTGCCTGTACTGTTTTTCAATGTCGCCAGACAGTACGTATTGGTAATGTCGAAATCGTATTAGGATGTTAAACAATGAGTCCTGAATATTGGGGCCTACCATTTGTAAGTCATTGATGGAAAAGCCTGATGATGTACGCGCAGAAGCGTCGAAGACTACGCGCAGTTTTGTGGACTCACTACTTTGCTTAACCACAGCATGATGTGGTAAGAAGAAAGACATGCTGGGCCTTTCAACACGAGCATCTGATAGATGACCCAAGTCTCGATATTCATTTATGAAGTTAATATAGTCTTGTTTCAAAGAGGGGTTTTGTTTAAATCGTTTCTCTAGTCCAAAGAAGCGCCTTTTAGCGAGATGATACGAGTCTCCTAGACAGTCGGGTGAATCTATGAGTGGCAGTCTAACACAAAACCTACCATTTTCTAAACGTGAAGTGTGTTTTATGAAGTGATGTTCGCTCTCTGTCATGAAGTCCTGTTGATTCTCTGTAGTAGGGAAGTCCTCAAAGTTCCAAAATTGAGTTAAATCAGATCTAATGTCATCAATAGATGCTAAATTGCAGTGAACTTCCTTTGAAAATTTAAGAGTAGGCACAGGGCCCACTATAATCCATCCTAGTCTAGTGTTATGAAGGGTAGGCAAGTTAGGCCCAAGAGAATGTTGCTCAAAATTAAGAAGGTCCCAAAAGATGTCTGCTCCTAGTAGCATATCAACAGGTGATGGTTTATTAAAAGAGGGGTCCGCCAGTGAAATAGAAGATGGCAGACTAAGTGAAGAAATCTCTAAATGTACTTTAGGAAGTTTACCTGTAATTTGAGGTATTACCAGGAATTCTTGTTTTCGCATGAATGAACCCTGTTTAGATTTAATTATGGCAGAGCATCGCTCTGGAATGATGTTAAGTGAAGCATTACCTATGCCTAAGATGCTTGTAGCCTCTGATGGCTTAGAAATCAGTTGAATACGCCCTTTCAAATCAGTAGTAATAAATGAAGACTGACTTCCACAGTCTAGTAACGCCCTTACAGTTTCTAACTGGTTTGTCTGTGGATTAAAGATATCTAGTAAAGCAGTAGAAAGAAGAGTCTCAGAATGTGACACTGATGACGTAGAAGACATAACAACCGGGCCTTCTGCCTTATGATGATCGTTGATGTCTTGAGTTTGCATAGTGGAAGGAGTGTCAGAAGATGGCGAGGGTGTTGCGTCAGTTGTGTGCTTATGAAGAAGTGTGTTGTGTCGTCTCTTACATACGCGACAGCCGCCCAAGCGACAATGAGCTGCGTCGTGGTCAGGCCGCAGGCAATTGTGGCAGAGTTTCAACTTGTAGGCCTGCTTCCATTTTTCATCTGTATTCAATGATTTAAAGACGTTGCAGTCAAAGATGCGGTGCTTGCCCTGGCAAACGACGCACGGATGCAGATGTTTGGGATTTGCTGAAATTACAAATGATTTTGTGTCATGTTTGGTATCATAGTGATGGTGGGGCAATTTATTTTGAGAGAAATGAGGTGAACTCTTGGTATGTAATTGTCTATCCTTCTTAGATCTGTATAAGGTTTCTAATACATTAGCACGGGATTTTAAGAAATCCTTAAAATCATCCAAAGTTGGGACATCCAACTTTAACTCATTTCTACGTTCTTCCCATTTCATGCTAGTAGTTGCATCTAGTTTGGAAACAGCCAAATATATGATTAAAGTGTCCCAATGATTTACTGGCTGGCCTAAAGTTTTTAAGGCCCGCAGGTTTTTTGTAATATGGTCACTTAAGAACCGAAGAGCCTTATCAGATTCCCTTTGAATCAACTCAATGTTAAATAGTGAATTTAAATGGTTTTGAACTAGTTGGCGTTTATTGTTGTACCTATCACATACAAGTTTCCAGGCTTCTGCATAATTGTTAGAAGAAATCTCCTTCTCCTTCCAAATAAGAGCAAAGGTAATGATATTTATGGATGGGTTGTAAACTATTATTATGATGTATTAATGATTCATAAGTGTCATGGAATTCAAGCCATTTATAAAAGGATCCATCAAATTTACTGATTTTAATTTGAGGCAGTTTAAGACCCATCACTTTATTATCACAACATGAGTGAGATCTGCCCGATGACAATGACTTAGGTTGGTCTACCCTAGCTCTCAGGGGCTCAAGTAAATCCTGTGCAACAGCAATACAATGGTGAAGGCTGTCCTCTATAAAATCTCTAACTGCAAGCTCATCATCAAGCTTGTCAGGAGTCAAGACTTCTATTTGGTTCTGCAGAAAATCAAATTTATTTGAAATCTCCAAAAATTTATTTAATTTCAGGCTTAATTCATTAAGCTGTATAGAGGAAATAGGTTCCTTTTGCTCAGTTAATTTTTGAAAGTAGCTACTGAACTTAGTTACTTGTCCCTTAATAGACCTACGCTTTAAATGAAGTGTAGGCAGCTCCAATTTTGTATCATCATCAGACATGATGTTAAATTATAATGTTCAATTATTATAATAACCAAAACACAATGTTTGGAGATAACAAAAACACAAATTCAAAGTACAAGTAAAAATTGAAACGGCTTACGCTCCTTCTTATCAAGAGATAGATGGCATTGGTGCACGTTGTCTCTGCAACTCTGGGTGGCCGACCGGCTGCACCACAGGGTCTGTCTGGTCTGGCAAGTGCAGGCAGGCAAGGCAAAGACAAGCAGGGGGCATCCAGAGCACGCCTCACCACAGCATTCTCACTGGAATGTTTATGTAAAGAAACGTGTAAGCAAGCGTGCAATGGATGGTGTGAATAGTGTGAAGTAAGCACTTATTTACTAGAAAGGTGTACAAAATAGTACCTATTACGATGTTTGACACGTTACGGTGTTATTAAGTATGATGTTATGATGCGAAAATAGGTTGTGATGTATGATTTATGAAGATTGGGGCGTTTGCCGCCATAATATGGACAAGTAGGGGCGTAGTAGGTTACTCTCTGGGTAACGCGTACAAATGCCTGTTAGGCACGTAGAAAATCTTTGCAAAATGTAATTAAAGTACGTATGACGCAATAAGATAAGACCTTTGAGGCATATAATTTGATACCTAGTGCATTTACCCTTGTAGGTGCGGATAATGATGAGCGCTGTAGGCACAAAATAAACCCAATAGCATCACAGTCATGCACACTATGAAGAGAGACCTTGTAAAACAGATTACAAGAAATATACACCCAGGCAAAGGCGGGAAAAGATGTTTGGGTATGAATAATAAGGAATGTAAGCAGGCTCACGACACTCTCCTCGGCAAGAGATAGCAGGAAACGAAGCGATGATTTCTCTACGTGGCCGGGCAGGCGGCAGCTTGGCTTGCATGCACGTGGAGGCGTGGTCGCCGGGCAGCACCGGTGGCGTGGGCGAGTCGATCCGTGGACAAACGTGCAGCGATCCGAGGAAGTTATCAGCCCGCTGTTACGATGATCCTCTTGCGTTACGGCTGAGGTCGAAATATAGGCAGGCAAGAATCTTCAGGTGGCGTCAGGTACTTGGATTCGTCGGCAAAATGGCGGCGGCGAGTGACGCTAACGCATTTACGTTTTCTTGACTTTAGCGCGATTCGTGCCCACCCGGGGGCGCCATATATGTTCGTGAGGCGAACATAGGGAAAAAATGAAAGATGTATTAGAGATGCACAATTATTATTCAGCATAGGCAAGGCACTGATACATTACAAAAATAACATTATATAAGATGACGTGCGCTGGCGCTGAGAGCGCGCCAAAGTCTGTCCGGCGGTCGCCGCCGCTAGTGAGGTGGTGAGATCCCCCGCTCCCTTGGCGGAGTGAAGCTAGGGATGTGCAGATGCGACGCGCAGGCTCGTACAAAGACCATAATTGAGTAGGAAAGTTATTTTTTAATTTAGATACACAAGCAAGAAAATAGTCAAGTAATGTATTAGAAATATTATTGTTCAACAAAAAGTTATTTATAAACATTTATTTCTAAGCTTTGAACCTATGAATTTTCCTGTACGCCAAAACAAATGTTTAATGAACCAATTTCAACTTAATTAGCCTGCACATTAATATTTACCTCAATAGTAAACATCAACCTTCATTGCAGTATTATTATGAAAAGATGAAGAGAAGCAGAGAAGGGAAACAGGCAGATAAGTATAATAATGGGCATCCCGGAGGAAATTACTGGCGATTTTCAACTGGCATGAAAAGGGAATTTTTTTAGAACGTATTCACACCTAAATCTCTTCCAAGTCGACAAAAACAATTCATTTTTATTCGAGTCAACCTATTCCTATTATTATAATTTATTATCCTAAATTATATCCGCCAAACCGTTTAAACCTTTACGCTTTGTACAAAGGTCTATATTATTTTCATATTTGTGATAAAGTTACGTAAGTTTTACGTATAAAGAAGGACTGGGTAGATATTCTTTTAATATATTTGTTTAGTAATATATTATGTACATGTGCTTCCAATGCATTTCAGCATCAAATGACATGCAACGTGAACATGCCAGTGACACGTGATAACATCTTCAATCAAGTGTCTGACTACCATTTTCATGTATGTGGCCAACTCTAGTGTCGGAGTTTTCAGATCGCCCGAAGGCCTCCGACTTGGCTTAACGAATAGTATCCTGAGGGGACCGACAGGTTTATGTGCCCTCCGAAGCACGGTAGCGCTCAGATGTAAATGCCACACGTGGTCACCCATCCAAGTGGCGACCTGTGCAAGCGTTGCTTCGCTTTGCCGATCTTTTCCGAACGGCAAGCCAAGTCTCGCTATGAGCGCTATCGCTATAATCGGTCAATTCATTGTTAATTTTAAAATTGTTAATAATACTAAAATACTAGGTCTTTGATAATTTAACTCTCGTATTATTTGAATATCTTTGCATACAAATTTGCTGACTACACATATTCTGACACAATAATAAAATTATTTTTAAATAAAAAAGAACCGACTTAAAAACACTAAAGAACTAAAAAGCAAAAAAATTAATTGGTTTTGGAGCAAAACTTTTTGGATTCGGTACCAAGCAAAGAGATTGTATATATACATAGAGGTAGTCCTAGTACTTACAAATTGAACACAGTCAACTGACATGTAAGATACAAGTTAGACAAAATTATGTCATCAAATTATATAACTTTAGTGATTTTTTTTTATAACAGTTCTATCATGATTTTGAATTTAGCCGTATAATATTTATATCGACTTTTCAAGTGTTGTAAAAAATCTTATCGATATGTCTATCCACAGTATTTTATCTCGTTATTTTTTAGATTTCTACGATAAAAACTGGCGAAAAGTGGGCGTTTAATATGCCTCTGCCTACCCCTTCGGGGAAACAGGCGTGAGTCTATGTATATATAAAGATTTATAAAATAAGTGGATTGCTGCAGTATGTCGTGGTGAAAATTGGGTGCCTAGAAAGCACCATAGAATTTGTTCGAAGCTTTTTACTGCGGAATGTTTTATAGTATTGACAGATGGCGCAGACTAAAAGAAAATTCTGTGCCAACATTACTTATTCCTCCATTCTAAACGTATCAGTGTTAGTGTTTAAATAATTACTTGCTTTAACTTTTATTAGGGTAGCAGCGCCAAACAGGAGTCGGATCTTAGGCTCCATTCGATGTCTCGACCAAAGGAATAATTTAATTTTAATATTTTGTTCAGTTTTAATATCAGTGCATAGGGTTCCCACCAAGAACGTAGGGTCCCAAGCCAACCTCACCTGCAAGTGGTGTACCTGCTTATCAACGGACGAGGCTCTGGCAAACAAAACATCCCGATTAGCGGCATTAGGCTCGCCACCTATTACGTGGGATTAAAAGTCTGGCAAAAAGTGGGCGTTTAATATGCCTCTGTCTATCCCTTCGGGGAAACAGGCGTGAGTCTTTGTATGAATGTTATAAACAGTATTTAGCCAGCTACCTGCAGTTACATTGTTGCCACGAAAAGCCACGACACGCTAAGCGACAAGCGATTTCGATGTTTAGTTCTTCACTGAGGTGACAGCGCTGGCGGCAGAATAAAGAGCGGCATGAACATTGAAATCGCTTGTCACTCAGCGTGTCGCGGCCTTTCGTAGCCAGGCTGTTGCTGCTGCAGGCGACATCCACTCATTTCATAGTTTTACCATATTCTTACTAATACCTATTATAAAAGTAAGTGAATTTATTTATTTGTTAAGCTTTCACATTTTGACTACTCAATCGATCATAAAAAGTTCAATGCACGTTGCTGGGAGTAATGGGAGTACAGAAAAAGGTGTAAGGTACTTTTGATCAATCGGCTTTGGCCTATAAATCAAGCTTCAGGTATCATCAGTGATTGCTGGGGCGGCAAACACAAAGGGTATGCTTATTTATTTTAATATACTGCTTTGCATTAAAACGTGGCTTTTTTCTTTCTTTAGTGTACGCGTGCGCCTTCCATCAATGAGACATCTTCTGTTTCTCCGACAACCAACACTAAAGCGCCTACGTTAGTAACAATTTCTCCGCCAGTAGGTATAGAAGCGATGAAAATCGTGTGCGCTAAACACCTACGTACAACAGAAAAACTACAAAAAGAAGTTTTTCACCTTGAGCAGCTTGTTAAAAGACGTTTGTTTAAAATAAATTATTTAAGACAACGGTCTAAACGTCTGATGAAAAAGAACATTGCTATGAATTCACGTTTACTTAATAGTTTGCAAAACGAAAATATCGTGAAGGAGGATTTGATAATTTTAGATCACGTGAAAAATAACACTGTTATTGAAAAATAACTTTCACGCGCGGTTGGTGACAAAACACGTGAGATAAGCTTGAAGTTAAAAAAAGAATGCTGTGACGCTTCATTATTATGTGCTAATGAGTACCCAATTGAAACAAAAAATATAGATTCAGTTTAAAAATGCAAGTTTATGTAATAATTATATAAATACTATCCATTAACCAGCGTTCTGACTGCTGTGGACTCAAACTTACGGAATGTATAACATGTACATACTTACTATACTTTACAAGTCTGTTTGATTTTGAACCTATATTGAAGCTTTGATCGATATCGATAGCGGATTTGCTCAATCACTAAAAAATTAAAAAAATACGAAATTTGTGTTCAAATGGTCTTTAGCCCTAACTGACAGACATAGTGCCATCTTCTTCTGGCAACTCTAATTTGTCATATGAGTGAAGAGTGTAGCTATATTCAATTTGTTCATAAAAATATCGTTCATTCCATGCTTTAGTTATTCTTCTGTGGTACCAAGCCAAGTATTTCTGATCTGTCTATAAAACCTGTACACTTTTTTATATAACTTATGTTGTTGATAGAATAGGTAGTTTTTAATTTAGTAACTTTTTGCGTAAGGGCTTGGCACCGACTCCAAAAAGTTTTGCTCGATAACCAATGAATTTTTTGCTTTTTAGTTCTTTAGTATTTTAAGGCGGTTCTTTTTTATTTAAAAATAATTTTATTTTTGCTTTTTAGTGGTATACTAATAAAAAATAGTAATAGGTGGTAAGTAGGTACATAGGACAGTGGCCTCCCCATCATGTACCACCTATAGGTGGTACATGATGGGGAGGCCTTCCTTACTTGCCTCAATTCTGAAATGTAGACCTGTAACTTTCTGGCAATTTCAAGTAAGTATTTTTTTTTTTGTTTTCAACTAGCCTAAACACGTTCGTTTCAGTTCCATCATCAGATCCCGAAAATCATCCAGTACCAAAGTGTTTGCTAAGACAAAACAAACGAGCCTAAACTCGATGAGATTGCGTTATTGTATTACAAAGATCCCATGGCCACCTTCCTGCTCTATCATTTATTTATTTTTATTTATTTATTTCTTCCCAATATACAAAAATCATTACAGGCAAGCCCAATGCGATATTGTAATACAAAATGAAAACCTACATATTCTTATCTATAGAATTTATCGGTAGGTACACAGTTCAGTCAGCTGCTATAGTAACAAATTTGATACAATGCTATCTTTGTGAATTCACACAGACCACAATGGAATATGTCTATGTTATTAGCAATGAGGTTTAGGGTGCGGAGCGCAGCTGTCAGCGGCGCCTCGCGCAGCAGGTTAGTGCGAGCGGTGATATCTCCTGCCTCTGATCAGCTTGAAGATATAGGTTACGAGTGTGAGTTGCCTCCTGACCCTCAGTTCGTTATATCCCACCATACCCAGAACAAACAAAGTAGGATACATCAGCGGATAAAACGAATAAACTCCATAATGTTTCATATAAATGAACCGAATAAATTTATTTTGTACACGCTCCAACATGAGGCAATATTTAGCTTCATGTGGAGCCCAGATAACTGCGTTACATTCGAGATGGCTTCTTACTAAAGCATAATATAGTACTACTATAGCTTTGACCTTAGTAAAGCTCTTTACTGTTCTTAACAAAAAGCCCAGCTGTCCGTACGCCTTTTTGCAATGTTAAATTTTTGTTTGTCAAATTTTTAATATGTGATCACGAAACGTAAGCTCAGTGTTAAACGTGACGCCCAAATCTCTCACTTCCTTGACCCTAGTCATCTGTACCCCATCTAACGCATAATCAAAGCACATAGGCGTTCGTGCCCGCGAAAAAGAGATTACTACACACTTTGCTGTATTGAACTGTAGGAGATTGTGCTTGCTCCACATTACCACCCTGTCTATGTCTTTTTGAAGTCTTTCACAATCTCCTTCGTTTGCTATGGCAAGAGATAATTTGAGGTCGTCAGCAAATAATAGGCACTGGGCATCCTGTACAACAGTCGGCAAGTCGTTGATCATAATCCTGCTTATGCAAGAGGACCTAAATTACTACCCTGGTTTACTCCAGATCTCGTAAAATATGCCTCCAACTGGAATCCATCATGATCAACGTATTGCCGCCTATTACACATATAGTCCGCAAAAAAATCAAGTAGGTATGGGGTAAAACCGACGCTTGCTAACTTCTTAAGCATCACGTCATTTTCGACCAGATCGAAGGCTTTTTTAAAGCCAAAGTATGCAGCATCGATTTGACCCCCATTATCTACCGTCGGTAATACTTCCGCTACATAGCTAAGAAGATTACTTGTGGTACTCCTAGCCGACCGAAGCCCGTGCTGCGCCTCTGCGAGTTGAGACTTCACTTGCGGATATATACTATTGTAAATCGCCGATTCGAGTATCTTTGCCGGTGTAGATAAGACCGCGACAGGCCTGTATTCCTCTACTACAGTCCCCTTGGCTCCCTTTGGTACCGGTACGAGTTATCTTCCACCTATCAGGAAACACGGCACTTTTTAGACATAAATTAAAAATATGAAACAATGGCACTTCCAGCACCATCCTACAGTCTCTAAATATATACGGTGGTATACCATCAGGTTGACGTTTTTGGCTTGAGTTGTTGAAGCGTGCGCCTAACCTCATTTAAGTGCAAGCTGTCTAGGTGAACCCTCGCCCCTTCGTTCTCAATACCTGCTGCCGCTATTGCTGAACCTACATTCAATCTAGGTATCCCAGTGTGATATACTGATTTAAAATACTCAGCAAATTCGAAAGCCGCCTGTTCAGACGTTAAGGGTTCCCTATTTTTTAATACCTTTTGTGTACATCTATCACCTCTTTTAGATTTTATATAATTCCAAAAGGATTTGGGGTCTTGAAACATATTAGATTGTACACGCTGCTTATCTTTGCTTTGACCTGCGTCCTACACCGAGCAAACGCCTCGTAATCACACCTTAAGCAACTCGATTTGTACCGCTTATGAAGGACAGCCTTACGTTTTATGTCGCGAATTATCTCACCCGTATACCACTCGGGGTAATTGTACCTCGAGTTTATATGACTTCACTTTTTTCTTGGTACACAGTTATCTATAATTCCATTAATGTTATCATAAAAATAATTTAAGCTGCTTTGTAAATTTAATTCAAATATAGGTGTCCAATCAACAGTTGCAATATTTGAATATAACAAGGGAAAATTGGCTTTGTTAAAATTCCAACCAATGTTTGTATCAATACCAGATGAAATTGAACTCGCGTTAGTCCCTATATTGTTATATGAATATAAAGACATTTTCATAGATATGTCTAACGGTGGGTGATAAGCGTCGACCGCCACAAGCGGCGCCTCCGCCGCCCGAACGTCTACCCTCCCCTCATCCACAAAATTACTCAAAACTACATCCAAACAACGATCATTGCAATTACATATTCCATTAGTCTGTGTGAACCCACAATATGTCAAGAAATATTCATAATAGTACGTACTTACAGATGCTGAACACGAATATAAATTTAGATCTGCTATCACTAACACTTTGCTATAATTATCACAATATTGTTCAATGATTCTGAATAATACCATGTACTCACTTTCACTACTACTAGGTGGCCCGTTTCTGTGATCGCGTATAGGTCCCACTCAGAAGATGATAGTCCAAGGTTAAATTCTAGCTTTGTTCGCAGACCTCTTACGTTTTGATAGTATATATCAATACTAGGTGTATGTTGCTTTTTATTTTCTGGGCGGCCTACGAAACCACACCCATTCACAATATTCAACATTCACGGGCCAATTTTCAGGCTGACATAGTTTGTCGTAATTACTCTCCGGTACACCTATGATAAAAGATGCGTAATCCCTTTCTGTCCTATGCTTTATCCTTTCTACCTTCACTGGGGTTTGCATGCCACATATATTTTTTGCGTGATTCAGCATATCCTCTTCTCTGGTTTCTTTAAGTAATCGCCGAACATGTAAAAATTTGTTTCTTTCGGTTCCTTGAATTTCCTTCAAATTCGTACTCCCGCCTTTTTTCACCTCGCTATTAGGGTATCGTTTTTTATTCCTACTCACAATAGTCCAATTTTCTTCCTTGCTCTTTTCTTCCATATCTTTTTCACCTCCTTTACTAATCGTTATATCCTTTCGTTTACTCCTTTTACTTACTTCTAGTGAATCTCTGGCTACAACTGGATTCGCCGATTTCGTGGCTACACTTTCTTTTTATATAATATTAATATTATGAGCTACCTGATTTTTATTTTTGTTTACGGCCTCTGCAAATGATGTGGACTGACATGATGCCGAGGCCTCAGGTGGTTGAAGGCCTTGAGCAATCTCTTGTCTTGAACATTTTGCCGTTAATTGGGCTCACTTGGGGAACTCATTTTTCTCCAGAAGAACTTTTATCCTGGTTTCCAACATATCAACCTTACTTGCTTTCTCTTGAATTACCTTCAATGTTTTGTGTAACATTTGTAATTCACTCTCTGTTTTCGTAAATCTAGTTTGAAGTAAGGCCTACTGTTTGGATTGCTCATCTAGCCGTGATATTATCTCCATACGAAATTCCCGAAGCTCGATTAGTGAATTATTTCCACATTCTGTATGTCTGTCTCCTTCATGTAGCGACGACTACCTCGCTCAATATTAACGTAGCAGCCACACGTGCCGGGCGTAAACGCTTTATTTGCTATAACACTGCCACGAACTGGTGTATCGGAATTGCCACTCTTGGGAATTGTGCGTGCGCATTCTGGACATATCCAATTTTTCTTGAATTCCTACGTCAGCTTGTCGACTTTTTCCGTTGTCAATCCAAGACATTTTGGATGGTATCGTTGCCTGCACGCGTCTTTCGAGCACTCTATATACACATTTTCCTTAATAACGGCATTACAGCCGTTACATTTCATAATAATTTTACGATAATGGTTTAATGAAATTATTAAAACAGCAGTACACACGTCCGTTCCGTACGCTGATCGTGGGTAGTATATCAGACTTTGGAAAACATTCAGCACTAAAGTCCACGTAAAGACAAATCAAACTAGTCCAAACTCAATGGGATTGCGTAGTTGTATTACAAATATCTCATGGCTATCATCCTGCTCCATCATCAGAGTTTGGTAAACATTCAGCACTAAAGTCCATGTTAAGACGAATCAAACGAGCCCAAGCTCAATGGGATTGCGTCTTTCTTATTACAAAGATCCCATGGCTACCTTCCTGCTCCATCATCAGACCCTGGAAAATATCCAGTACCAAAATCTATGTAAAGACGAATCAAACGACCCTAAACTCGATGAGATTGGGTTGTTGTATCACAAAGATCTCATGGTTACCTTCCAGCTCCATCATCAGACCATGGAAATAATCCAGCATCAAAGTCTTGACGGCATTGGGTTGTTATCGTCAAATCGCTTCAATTATGCTTATAAAATTTGAAGAGTTTCTTCGATTTTTTCAGGATTCCATGATCAGATCCTGACCTGATGATCATGGGACCAACTAGGAGGTATAATCTTTCAATTCAAACAAGAGTTTTTGAAATCGGTCCATGCATCTTAGAGAAATCGGGGAACATACATAAAAAAAAGATTCCGACGAATTGAGAACCTCCTCCTTTTTTTGAAGTCGGTTAAAAACGTAGAGTTACTATAACATATTTATACACCTAAACGAGACCCACTCTCGTCCATCATTAAAATGTACAAACGGCTGAACAAAATGTGCAGTAAAATATTTATCACACAAATCCGTATGATATCACGCACAAGGACATTACGTCTTAAACTGAAACGCGTGTGTTGGTTCCAAATCCTTAGAGTATTTGTCATGAGGTAAATTGTCGTTACACTGGGACACGTATTATTTTATATGGTCATTTGTTACGGCAGTAAGAGGGAATGTTAAATTATTTCATGTCTATTCGGTATTATTTTTATTACAGTGATACTATACCTTTTGGCACGATAGCAGACAAAAACGTTTACAAGCCTCAATGATACGCAATGGCTGACTCAAAAAGTTCTAATTTATGGGGAAGCTATCTAGGACGGGGACAGAAAAACACTTCCATGAGGTCACACTATTCTCCATGTGTCTCACAGATGTGTCAACCGCAACTTGTACGATAATCTAAGAGCGTAGACTGTATCTGTACTATTTTGTGGCCTACATTAAAATATTTTAAGCAAATCAAGAATAATTAATTATGGTACGGTTTAGTTTAGACAATTATGTAAATCTAGCTTTTGCTCGCTGCTTCGCTCGTGTAAATTTCGCTTAGATAATATGTTTTGTACAAACTCCCCCACGTTCCTCAGAAACATACATATCAGGAACCAATATACGGAACATAAATGGATTAACTTCAAACTGAATTTGATTCTGAACTGAAGTTGATGAAATAATAAAACGTTTCATACAAACTCTGAGAACCGGTTTTACCCCTTGAGTCGAGGGGAGGAATTTTCGAGCATCCTCTTAGTGCGCCGTTACACCCTTCAAGGAGCATACATTCCAAATTTCACCTACTTGTGCCCAGTAGTTTCGGCTCTAGTGTGTCTGTCAGTCAGTCAGTAACGCAAGGATGTTATACATACATATTAAAGGGATTCCATTGAAAAATAAAAGGTTTTACGCAAACTTCGACTCCCTCTTCTACCCCTTAAGGATGTCCAAAATAAATGTCTTTGTGTTCTTTAACGTTACTTGTGGAACCAATATGCAAATAATGCAATAAAACTCTGAAGTAATAAAAAGGTTTCATACAAATTTTGGCTCCCCTTTCCAACCACTAAGAATAAGAATTACGTAAAATATTTTCTAAGTGTTCTTTAATTTAATTTGAGGAAACAATATACGAAGATTGAAGTTGATCGATTGAAGGAATAAAAAATTATTATACAAACTCTGAGAACCAGTTTTACCCCCTTAGGGGTGGAATTTCCGAAAAATCCTTTCCTAGTGTGCCCCTACACTCCTCTAGGAGCATAGATACCAAATATCATATATTTACGCCCAGTAGTTTCGGCTGTAGCGTGTCTGTCAGTCAGTAAGTAACGCAAGGTTTTATATATACAGATTAATATCAACTTAATTTGTACAAAAAAATTGTGCATATTTAAAATAATTTTATTTCTTTATACTACGAAAAAGGTAACTATGAGTATGAATAAGAACTATGATCCTTAATATTTCAAAGAATAAAAGTGATTACTTACACAAACTCCGTTTAAGGATAAATTACTGTAAGATTAAAGTAAGGGACCAAATATTTTAGGTATACTACGAGCCTCATTTAGAAATGAGCAAATTAATCAGATTTTATGAAATAGGAAGAATAATGTTCTATTTTTGGGTTAAGGGTCACAAGATAACCTAACATAACCTATTTACTTGAGTTACAATCTCCCCTAACCTTACGGTCTTTTACAGTAACATATGTATATACGCTGCCGTCCTTACGAAAAGTGCAATAACTCGAGTTTTGCATCGAATTGAGTTAAGTACATATTCGTTATCAGCGGAACGAGATCTATATATTCTTTTAAGACACTTTTTACGTATTTATGACGCAGCCGGTTTTAATACTTAGCCTAACTGCAATATCTAGGTCAATGCTTTATGATTTACATAATATTATGACCGAAATAACTATAGATAGGAATAACTTACTCACGCTATTAAGAAATTTTACTAACTATGTCTGCAATAAGCATAGTATACTATATTTATAATTAGCATAGTTATAAGTGCAATATGTTTGAGTTATTGCAGATATGATACGGTTTCTTATTTACGGTATTAAATAATGTACTAATTATTTCTGCAATAAGTAGAGTTATTGCATTTATAATTACCGTATTCCGTTACTTGTGATACTCATTTACTAGTTATAAGTACAATAAGCTTGAGTTATTGCAGTTATCTTAAGGGACCTTATTAATAACTATGGGAAGGATACTAACATTGATTTAGTAAGTAGATATATATTGCATTTATTTCTAGGAAGATTAAATGAATACATTATACCTACGCGATATCATTTGCAATAAATTCACAATTTATTGCGACTATAACAAGCAGAGGTTAGGGGGTGCGAGGGGGGTAAAATATTTCGTGCAAAAAATAAAACAGATTACACAGATAGTAGATTGGCACAACTTTTTCCCATTTTGGCGTGGAGTTGGAGTTGCATCCATTAGTTATATTAAATACAGTGCTGTTTTTAGTTATATCATATCTAGAGTGTATTGCGAATTTCATAATGGACAAAAACATCGAAAAAAGAGTTTGTCTTAAATTTTGCATTACCAATGGAATTTCGTGTTCGGATTCAATGAAAATGTTACAGAAGACTTACGCCAAATCGACTTTATCAAAAACTCGTGCTTATGAGTGGTACAAAGCTTTCAAAAGCGGTCGAGATGTGATGGAAGATTTGCCTCGCTCTGGTAGGCCATCAACGCCTGCAACTGAAATTAACATCGCAAAAGTGAAGGAAGGAGTGACCGAAAATCCTCATTCAATTTTGAGGGAGATAGCCGCCGAATTTTCTGTATCTCACGAGTCAATCCGTATCATTTTAATTAATCATTTGGGTATGAAACATACTGCCGCTCGGTAAGTCCCAAAAGACCTGGATTTTCTCCAAAAACTCAATTGCATGAGTGTCGCTGAGGACATGCTAGAACGAGTCAATTCCGACCTAAAATTCATGAAACGCATTGTTACTGGTGACGAGACGTAGGTTTACGAGTTTTACATGCAAACTAGTCAACAATCTTCGGAGTGGCGCCTTCCAACTGAACCGAAACCGGGAAAACCACGCCAAAGTCTTTTCTTTGACTATCGCGGTGTTGTGCACTTGGATTTCTTGCCGAAGGTCAAACGGTAAATAAGGAATATTATTTGAGCGTTATGCGGCGTTTAAGAGAGAAAATTCGAAGAAAAAGGCCATTAATGTAGAAAAAATGTCTTGGATTTTGCACCATGATAATGTGACTTTGCATAAGGCCACCATTCTCAACGAATTTTCGACCAAACACTCAACAAATACTATTGAACACCCACCACATTCACCAGATATGGCCCCAGCTGAATTCTTTCTTTTTCCTAAACTCAAATTACCACTTCGTGGCACCTGTGTTCAATCGGTAGAAGACATAAAGGAGAATTCGCGGCGAAAACTGAACTCAATTCCGGAAACAGCGTTTCAAAAAGTTTTGATGATTGGTTTATTCGTTGGCGTAAGTGTATCGTTTCTGAAGGAGCATACTTTGAAGGTGATAAAATAAATTTGGATGAATAATACAAACAGTTTGTGTATTATTGATCTTAATCACGGTACTTTCTTGACAGAGAATTAGTAACCGTTGAACTTTAAATACTGAATAATAGACCAGAATTAATAAGTAAGATAGCGAACTGATTCCCATTGTAATTGTACTTTTTTAGTTTGAAATAAAAAGGTTTTTTATTCATAAAATTATAACCGATTTCACATTATTTTAAACACATCTAAACGCAGATATGATGAGTAGAATTGGCTTTACCGAAAACAGTTTCATACTAAATCGGTGAGAGGAAAAATAATATTTTGCAAACTTCTGTTTATTAATAGGTATTTGACATAAAAGTGTAACATCTCCGTTTTTCTAATAGTAACAAGTTAAAACTTTGTCGTTTGAAATTTGCCTCTTACTAATGAAAACCGCAATAAATAAGAAACTTAATGCACATATTTTGTTTAGGTAGCAGTTAAATTAAAAATAAGAATTGCTACTCAAAAATGCATCATGTTGGTTTCCTAACCATTAGTGCAATAAGTAGGTTACTTATTGCAGTTATGACTTAAAACTTTATTTCTACATAGTAATAATACTTAACATTATTTTATTTATTGGTTTTTATACCGGGAATAAATGCGGAAACAAACATTAAGTATCACATAATATTCTCTACATTGTTATACATCATGTAGTAAAAGATTCAATCCAATACCTTGTATAGTGATGGAGATACAAACAAAATAAAAATAAAATCTTTACCCGCGTTTTTCTCAAAATTTTCTCAAATCAGGTTAGACCTAGTTATTGCACTTTTCGTAAGGACGGCAGTACGATAATTCAAATATTTGACACATTGGGCATAAAAAAGACAAATTGCCAAATATGCTATGTTAGGTTACGTTAGGTTCTCTTGTGATCCTTAACCCAAAATAGGACCCCTACGAAGCAGGGTTCCGTCGATTTATTTATTTTTTTATAAAAAAAATCGGACATGCTGCTAAAGAAAAGATAAGATTTACCGTACTTCGGTCTTTTACAGTTACATATACATAACATTCTTCCTTTACTGACTGTACGAAGCTGTAACTGTACTGGGCGTAAGAAATTGAAATATGTCGCCTATAGTGTAGCGGTGCACTAAGATGTCCCGAAAATCTCACGGGATCGGGAAAAATAGCTAAATAAAAAATTCGGGCGCAACCCCGCGCATCCTTTACTATTTAAAAACATTTATTGTGTAAGGCTTTAAACTATGCTTATGGTAGATATTGCGGCTTCTTGAACTAATCACGTTCAATTAAAATACAACGAAATTCAAAAGATTGACACTAACAATTTTGCTAACAATATCTAAAAATATCCTAAGATACATTTAACTAAGAAAGTTTAGCAGTCAGAGCAAACTTTTAAACAACTGTTTGTTCACTACTGCAAAGTTTCTCAGCTTCAATAATATTTATTATAATGGCTTCATTGCCTCTACTATATATTGAGTCGAAATAATTCAAGGATAAAATATATTGGTGAATGCCATTAACCCGAAAAGACATCTAACGACCACGTTTTACTCAGTGTTCGCCAAAAAATGCTCAAGATTATCAGTGACAAGAAATGTCCAATCAGACAATATGGTTCATGGCTAATGACAGACACAGATTACTCTCGTAATATTATTCCAAGCCTAGCGATTCAACTCGCGTGTCAGTCAGTTGTCACAACAAGAGGTAGGTATGTAGCATACCGCAAAGATTCATGAAATATTGTTTAGTACTTTTTGCGTGATAGTGTAATTAACATCTATTTGTTAAAATTTCACGTTTATAATAGGTACTAGCAAAGCACTTCGAGTTATAAAAAGTCAAAGCCGCGAGCGCGTTCTAGTAATTGATAATCTAGGTTTCGGCTCATAACTGCCATGCTACTTGTAACGGCAGGCATTAACTTCTCCAATTTATTATCATGGAAAACTCTTTGAACAAGGAAAGTTCCCGAGTGCCAACTAAGAAACACTTTTAGTACATCTAGAGTTATTTGCGATCTTTTATGAGTAAGCAGTTCAAAACTGCGCAAGGTCCCATTTTCAAAGGAAATATTATGTTCTAAACAAACTTTTGGCTCACTCTCGCCTAAATTGCTTAAGTTTGTGGGCTGACTAGTCATCGAGGGTTTATTTTTCAAGTTACAATCCACAACACGCAATGATATAAATGTAATCTAACTTATTCGTTTTATACGCATAATTCTTACTTTTTAATAAAATTAATCATAGGTTGTATTAGAAAATAAGTATAAATGAGGCCACAATAATAATATCCTAGAACAACTTGTATTCGGTCAGCTGTTATGTCATTAGGCAAGATTAGATAGATAACTTATAAACATAGTATCGTAAGCGGCATATAAAAAATCGTCCTAATGAGAGTCGAACGCGGCTTACGGCGGTTCCAATATCGATGGCATAGCACACGTATGTGGTATGTGCATTGGAATTAATTTCACAGGACAGCGATTATAAAGTTTGCATATCTGAAACATTTAAGCTTCTAGTGTTATAGTTGCTGTATTGATATATACCAGTAAAGTAGTTCATTGGCAAACACAATAATATTGTTACGGACGGGGTAACGGGATTGGAAGGAAACACCGAGTAGCACTGATGAGACTTTATTCAACTTCACACACACGACGCGTCGTTCGATTTCGACGCGGTCAGCACCAACACTAATGTCTTTCTCACTGCACTATACTTTCACTTCACTTTATTTCACTACTACTTCTTTCTTCCTTTTACTTCTTCCTTTTCTTCTCCACTTTACCACTTCTCAACTGAACCCCCTGAACCTACGGTCACGGTGTGCCCGTAAGGATTTGTGTGAATTTCACTCTGGTGTTGTGTGATTGGTTACAATATTAAAAACGTACATCGACTAGTTACAGATTAACCAACATAATACCATACATTTTTGCCATATTTCCAAGCTTGTAACCGAGAAAAATAATAAAATTGCTGATTTCGGTGTTCAGTTTTCTCCGTGCCGCCATATTGCGCTGAGGCGATCAACTAAGTTGAATTTGTGATTTTTCAAAAATGTATTATCAACGCAAACGCTAATTGATTGCATTAGTATAATATATATCAAATTATTGACAATTTAGTGAAGTATATGTTTGTATAAAGACATTTACAAAAAAGTGTTAGTAATTTCTGTGATGCAATTTTCGGGTGTTGGCGGCTAGCCGTCCTCCATATTTTAAATGATTATATGTAAGTATTTATTAATTACTTTACTAAATATAGATAAGTTTCGCACAAAGTTGTCTTAGAATCCATTGTTAATTAGACATTGTGTTTTGTATTTGCTATAAATATGTATAAATATGTTTTGTGAGTCAGAAATGTTTTCCGTCGGATCGTCAAAATGGCGCAAATTTTTCGCTGCTATGAATAAATAGTTATTTTGAAGTGATATCGGTGACCTGTGCTAAATTAATGTATGTAACCGTCGCGTCATCTATCCGTGTCAATATAAGTGCAGTGAGAAAGTGAATATCGTGAATAATTTATGTGTATTGTGGAAAAATGTTTCACATGGTGTAAGCAAAAACAAAGTGACCTGCATTTATAATTTTTTTCGATATGAAAAGGTTAAAGGTAAGCTATTTTAATATAATCCTCATGTAGAGTAACTTCTGAACTGTATACGGTTTAAAATTTATGTCATATAATTACACCAAACGCGAGAAAATTAAAGTTTTATAACCTAGGATCTTATAAACATTACATCCTCAAAATGGCTGGACACTACCGGAGAAAATGCATTTAAGAGCATGCGAAGGGGTTACAACTGGCGCTCAGCGCGTCTACACCGCCTAATATACCCCTAGGAATGTTCAGTAGATTCACTAATTTCGATTGCCATTTCATTATTCAATTGTTTTTCCATCTCCTGTCTCTTTTTTAACCATTCCATTCCTTCCTGAAATTTCTTTAATTTTCTATTTTTTATTCGAAATATTAATATTTTTTTTTATATTTGCCAAATATTCATAAAAATTTGCCAAATTTCATAAACACCAAAATCAACATAATTGTTATGACTGGGATTTGAACACACGCCCTCAGAACGTGAACGGGATGTGTTATCCACACGGCCATTGCTTTGTTGTCAATGACTGTTGACTTTGGCGAACACTTGACCGTGTGTATACGTCATCAAACTAAAAACTGTCATTTCCAAATAATGAAATAGTCTTCAAACCTCTTTGCTCATTATTATTGTGTTTGACGACCGGCTAGTTTGTCGTGTAGACGTCAGTAGTCCTTGACGACCGTAGTGATGACAGTTTGACATGACACCGGCGCGTCACAATATGTTATTAGAGTAATAAAAGTAAAATTTGAATGCTACAATTTGAATTAATTACATTTAGATATGCACTTACCACTTCTGTGTACGACTCTATTGCACATACCACATTTGACTGCTTTTGATATCAGGTTTACAAGGAGAAAAATACATACATACATACATAGACTCACGTCTGTTTCCCGGAGGGGTAGGCAGAGACTAACGGAACGCCATTTGCAACGATCCTGACATATCTCTCTTGCTTCATTCACTCCCATCAGATTCCTCATGCATGCTCTTCTGTTCAGGGTACTTCTCACCTGTCCTGTTTTTAGGATGTCTCCAATCTGGTCAGAGAAAGTCCGCCTTGGTCTTCCCCTTCGTCCTGTCCCTTCCACACTTGCCTTATATATCTGCTTGGTCAGTCTTTCGTCATCCATCCTCTCCACGTGCCCAAACCATCTTAGCATACCTATCTCGATGCTTGTCACTATATCTTCTTTTACCCCACAACACTCTCTTATCACACAATTCTTTATTCTGTCAGTCAGAGAAACACCACACATACTTCTCAGTGCTCTCATTTCTACAACAGCATTTATTCTACTTTCATGACTCTTCTGCCATACCCAACTATCACTACCATACATTAGAGTAGGTACTAACACTCCTCTATGCACAGCCAAACATGCCTTTTTGGACACGTTTTGGCTATTCATAAACGCCTTCAGAGCTCCATTCACTCTATTACCTGCATTAACTCTTCTTTCAATATCTTCTACATTCTTACCATCTCTTGTAAACAGCGTACCTAAATATACAAACTCATTCACTTGCTCCACTCGTTGTCCATCGATCATAATATTACAAGCCGTAACGCATTCCTCCTTTTCAAAAACCATAACTTTCGTTTTACTTACATTCACTTTCATTCCTTTCCTCTCTAACGCACCATGCATGATTGTTACCATCTCCTGCAACTCCTCCGCTGAAGACGCAAGTATAACCTGATCATCAGCATAAAGGAGGCATTTGACAAATAACTCATCCATCCTTAATCCACAGTCACTATTTTTCAAATCTTGCAAACAACTGTCCATGAAGAGGTTGAACAGCCACGGCGACGCTACACATCCCTGTCTAGCACCTGTGTTGATGGTAAACCAGTCAGTGTATGCCCCGTTTATCCTCACACAAGCTCTAGAATCCTCATAAAGGGATTTCAGAGCTCGTAGGAGGCTGCTGTTCACCCCATACATCGACAGTACCGACCACATTTCATTCCTCACCACTTTATCATAAGCCTTTTCCAAATCCACGAATGCGCAGTAGACCTATTGACCTTTGGCCAAAAATTTCTCGGCTATGCATCGCAAGGAAAAGACTTGATCCGTACACCCCATACCCTTTCAGAATCCCGCTTGTACATCCCATATTTTCTTGTCGGTTACTTTCATAACTTTTTCAATCAGTACCTTCGCATACAATTTTCCAACAATGCTGAGAAGGCTAATGCCTCTATAGTTTTTGCAGTCTTGTTGCGAGCCTTTTCCTTTATAAAGAGGCACAACTACTGCTGTGGCCCAGTCATCAGGTACCCGGCCGGTGCTCCAGCACAAGTTAAATAAACGCTGCAGCTGACTAACTATGATGCCCTGTCCAGCCTTCAGCATTTCGACTGTAATCCTATCATACCCTGCAGCCTTACCTAATTTCATACTGGCCAGTGCCTTCAAAATCTCATCCATGCCAATATCGCTTTCATCATTGCTATCATTATCATTTATTTCACCTGTTGATGTCTCTGTCGTCGTTCTTTCAAATAATCCTTCAAAATACTCTTTCCATCTCTTCAGCACACACGATTCACCATTCAATATCTTTCCATTCTTGTCTCTGATTGCTGTGTATTCTGAGGATTGAGTTTTTCCTCGAACTACATGAACGGATTTCCAGAAAAACTTAATGTTTCTCCGAAAGTCGTCCGATAATCTACTATCAAACTCATCTTTCTTTTCCGCTTTTTTCCTTTTAACCATTTCTTTCACTATTGTTTTACACCTAACAAACTCCTTTCTTGCTTCATCTATGTCATCACTCGTTTCCTTTCCCATTCTTTCATTTGCTCTGGCAGCCAACCAATCTAACCACGCTTTCTTCTTCTCTGATACTGCTGATTGTACATCCTTGTCCCACCATGTATTCTTAACCTTTCGTAGTTTCCTTCTCTTGATCACACCACATACTTCAGACGCTACACTACTACATCTTCTTTAAAGGAATGCCATAATTCTTCCATATCATTTATGCCATCGAACCTCTCAAATCTTCCTATCAATCTTCGTTTATACTCATCTTTCACATCTTTCTCTTGTAGATTTTCTACTTTTATTCTTTCCAAGACCCTCTCTTGATTATTTTCTCGGTGTCACCATCCTCTAAAGAGCCCACTTATCCGGCTTAACACCAAAAAGTGGTCTGTATGGATGCCGATCCCTCGAAACACTCTCGTATCCAACACATTCTTTCCCAGTCATTCATCTACTATTACAAAATCAATTATACTTCTTCTAACATTTTTCGCCTCACGTGTATACAAATAGCTTTTCATAATGGAAAACATTTTTTTTCAGGAGAAAAATAGCTTTTCATAATGAATTAAAATATATTTAAATATTATACAAACATGCATATTGTTGTACCAGATTAATATAGTTAAAACTAAAAAACAAATCAATTTTCATTCTTCATCCTCAGAATCCACTGCTCTCAATATGCGGGAACTTGAAAGCAGAGAACGATAAAAATATTCATAGTCCCTCCCTATCCCGCTCCGATGCTTCCTTGATCGACATCACCGTCTCACAAAAGGAGGCGGCGGCATCCCAACACATCTCGCTCCGGACCATGGAACGAATCAAGGTCCGAAGCGAGAGTTCAACCACTCCTATCGCCGCGACTAGGTCCCGGCGCGGCGCCGCGATGCCCAAGCAGGGCATTCCACCAAGGTATGCAGCACCGTGTCCTCTACTGGGTCACGGCGATCTCCGCAGTGGTGACATCCGGGCGTCTCCCCCCGGCCACTGCGGTGCAGGAACCAGCCGAAACAACCATGGCCGGGTATCACCTGTGTCAACCGGAAGGTGAGGGCGCTGTATCGTCTCTCCAGCCACTCGTCGAGTACGGGCCTCACTGCCTCGATGCAGCGACGCCCCGCGCTGGGGTGCGTGAGTCGCTGTCGCCATTCCGGCACTAAGACCCGTCGGAATTCCGCCTTTCGCGCCTCAATCTCGCGAGGTGCGGGTTCTCCGCCTAGTGACCGGGCTTCACGGCGCCACTTACAAAGCGACGCCAGCAGCCCGGCCTGTAGGTCCCAGGGTGGATATCCGGCGAGGAGGGTCGCGGCTCCGAAGGAGACCGTGCGGTAGCCACAAATTATCCTGACGGCCATGGCGCGCTGCGGTGCGCGAAGCGCCTGAACGTTGCGGGCCGTCAGGTTCTCGGCCCAGATGGGACACCCGTATAAGGTCATCGACCGCACGACTTCCTCATAAAGCCTCCGGCATGAGGCGTTCGGCCCCCCTAGATTTGGCAGCAGCCTCGACAAAGCGGCCGCCACCCCCAGGAATCTAGGTGCCAAACGCTTAAAATGCCGGTGAAAGTCCCATCGGCTGTCGAGAATGAGCCCGAGGTACTTCAAGCTCGTCCCGATGTCGATGCGGATCCCTCCTACCATTATGTTGGCCACTGCAGGTGGCCTGTTCCGAGGCCCATGAAACGAAGTGGCCTCGGATTTTGACAGGGCCACCTCGAGGCCCAACTGCCGGATGTAATAAACATTTCAGTAGCATGGTAAAATTTAAGAACAATAACACACATAATTATTTCGAGGTTATTTATAGTAATTTATTTAAATATTTACCAGTCTCTGATTTCTCACATGCAAGTTCAACTAATAAACGTCCTTGGCTAAACATATTTCACTTTTTTTTACTAAGAGTCACTTTATTTTTATTATAAACACAAAGAAACAAAATAACCGACACTCCAAAGTGATAAGTGAAATTTTGACAGAACGTCTGGGTCGCCATTTTAGTTGTCAAAATGTGCCAAGTGCCACTTAGCACATTAGTACAGTTAAGTTGTGAAAGCCGAATGAGGTAAGGGCACATAAAACAATTGACTGCTAAATTTTTTTTAGATTTAGTAAACTTACCACACTTGGTACATTAGTAGATCATAACCTGGACAACATATGCTTACCACATTTGTACACAATAAAATTTACGTTACAACAGCAAACTCTGTGTACATAACTCAATTTAAAAAAAAATGTACTTACCACATCTGTCTGCTATGCCATCGATATGCAATCCCGATCCAGTGATAGCAATCAGAGATGACATCTGTCATCCAAATTTCACAAAACGTGTTTCAATATACGATCCATCAACTGTAACAGCGATCCAAAGATGCGATGAATCCATGGAAGGTCACAATCTGGATTCTGACCTATTTTGGATCGCCCTCTATTCTAAAATGACAATCCTTTGGATTGTATCTTTGACATAATTAGCAATGAATACAGATTTACAGAATTAGAAGCGCAGTTCTTAAGGATTTCGTGTGCCGAATCCAAGTGGAGACTGTCTCCAGTTTAGTTCGTAGTTGGCGCCGTGGGCGGCACTGGCGTCGTTCTCCGTCTCTCTTGCTCTCGTAGTTAAGATATACAGGAGGAACGTTCGTCTCTCTTGCTCTCAAAGAGACAGCTGTCGCAGCGTGACTGCTACGACGCCATCTTTGATCACGAAATAGATGTTGTATTTCGATTCCCCATCCCTTAAAATATCGAAGGCGATACACATATTGATTTTTAAAATTTTCACATCCGCCATCTTTGATCACTAAATAAATTTCATATTATTAATCAGCGTCCCGAAAATCTCGAAAACGATACCCATATAGATTGTATCCTATTCGTTTAGCCTTTTTTGCCGTTGACCCAACCCTCCCCCTTCTCGTTTGACCATTTTATTATTTTTGTCTGGCCCCTAAAAGTTGTGGCGTAATTTTATATAGCCTTTCGGAATAATTGGGCTATCATAAGCAATAACTATTTTTAAAATTCGACTGCTAGTTCCTGAGATTAGCCGACTTTATCTTTTAGCCTTTTTAGCATTTTTCCCGGCCCCAAAGGGTCGACGCGTTATGTTGTATAGCTTCCGCTTCCGGAATAACTGGGCTATCGTATACAAAAATATTTTTTCAGATCTGACCGGTAGTTTCTGAGATTAGTACGTTCAAACAAACAAACAGAAAAACAAACAAACAAAAGAACAAACAAACTCTTCCGCTTTATTATATTAGTATAGATATTCGGGGTAACACAACTCTCCTTTATTGGGCGGATACTATATAACTGTAAAAAGTATTTACACATACAAACTACCTATTTATTACAAAGCAAAATATTATCCGGTATCTATGACGTTTCGCGAGAGTGGCCAATATCATAGAGCCAATATGGCGACTGTGATTTGTCTGTCAGAACCATTTGAATTTAATAAAATACTCGACAATCCGAATTTTGCGGATTGTCGACTCGAAATCTTTATTTTTTAATGTTTTATTATTCAGGTAAGGTTTCGATGTACTCCTTGACGAAATTATTAATATAAGGTTTGACACTGCGATAGCAGCGCAGTCCGTCGGCTCCAATGTAAAGCATTCCAAAATCCACAACTACTTACAAATTAAAAATTAAGTAAAATAACATTTTCCAGTGGACTAAATTGGGAATCTAAACCATTCTCAGGTTCCCTTGAACACACACATAAAATTTTATCAAGATCGCTCCAGTCGTTTAGGAGGAGTTCAGTGACATACACATGCACACAAGAAATATATATATTAAGATATACTTACACTCAAGTAAGTATATGTATAATATAAAATCATAATTATATTTATAACACAGAAATGCTTTTTTATATTGGATGTATGTTTAAAAAAATTAAAATCTTAGTTATTTTTAATTATTTATTTATTAATTTCATAAGAAATATAGTAAAAAAATTGTATATAAATCACAGTTTTCATCACCTTTAATCAATAGAATCATTTATCTTAATTATAACAATCAGTCTAAAGATTACCGCAAGGCAACTAACTTTTTACATAGTGAAATGTTCTTTTTATCTTTGTAACAATAATAATTAAACATAATCAACTGTGAAGCCTTAAACAAATGAGAATAGTTTTACCTAATTATAACAGTCAGTTTCAATAGCAATTAATATAACAAAATAATCAGGCTTAAAAAATAAACGTACTCGTAGAGTAACAAATTTTTTACATGTGAAATCTTTTGAAATTTTGTAAGCATAATAATAATCAAGTGTAAAAATTTACAAATATAAAAATTAAAATTTCAAAAATTATAACTTAAAATTACTAATACAAGCAAAATCATCTCTTTTCACTAAGTAAGTTAAATTATTACTTTTTTGGACGGATTGCTACATATGGGCAGATTTGTCGTCCCCAGGTGGTTTTTTAAACGGTGATTCCAGGCCTCTACTAAATTAGTGGTTCTATGTTTTTTCCTTATAACAACACCACTTTGCGATCATATCCGCAGGCTCAAGCCATTGTTGAACAAAATAATCATTGAATGATTGTGCAAAAGTAAAAATTTCAGGATAAGCTTTAAAGTGTAAAAATTACTTAACTACCTGTTTTCCATTATGGCAAGCCAGCCGTCTTCAACTTCTTTTTTTTGGCATACAGAAGAAGTGGTGCACATTTTTAATTTCATCTAAAGCTATGTGTGATGTGTGATGCGAATACGATGATCCTGTTGTTGTCCTCATTATAATCAAATAACAAATGTTATTGAAAAATTTCAGGTATAACTTGAGCTGGATCCTTGAATCATATTTTTTTTTACATTTAGATCTGTATTTCGGCTTCTGCAAATCGCTTTTTTAATATTGTTGTAAATTGGAGTTTTGTCACTGTATTTTTCACTCTGTAATTTCGCAATTTTCGTTTCATGCATTTTTTGAATAGAGGCAATATTAGTTGTGACTTCTCTCTTTAAGTCATTCATAAGAAAATTTGATGTCGTTTTTTAATACATCCAGCTGACACTCAGGCTTATGGCCTTTTGTAATTTGAACGTTGTTACTTTCATTTATCAATTTAACTGCACCACCACACTAGCCATGTCTTTTATTCACACACACACACACTAGAGTTTTGATTTTTCTATGAATATTATACGAGAATCCAGCGTGCAACAATGTTTTTACACCAAGTCTATTTTTAACTATATTGAAATTATTTCGCACGAGCCCTTGCGAAAGACCTTCGCTCGTCATTGTGGGATGACACACTAAACTTTCTTATCAGTTGCATATTGCAAAATTCAATAACTTGACTCTGGTGTGATAGAGATAATATATATTCATACTTTCGTATTGTCTATAAATTTTATGGACTAAAAGACGGACTTTTTATTGTTACCAATAACTGGTTTGGCTCAGTTAGTTGACGAGTTTGTTGAAGTTAGAAAGATAACATTTTCGGTTAAGTGGCGATCTTATTATCTCTGCTATTTGATAGATAACTTTTGTTTAGCAAAGAAAAATAATTTATTATTATGGTGAAACACTTTTCTCATTTACTGTACTAAGTGAAAAAGCACAAAAAAGAAGATATTAAATTAATCAAATCGGAGGCGTCGGCCATAGGTGCCTGGACCACTGGGGGCATAAGCCGCGGAGCCGCTATAAATATGTATTTATCAGCAATAAAAACGTCAGATATATCGCTATTTATGATTGCACAGTTGCGTGTTACTTTATTGGTTCTCAAGATGTTTGTTATCACCTGAGTTATTGCTTTTTCATGGAGATACAGAGCAGCGTCTTGTTGACGAAATTGTGCAATTATAACAGCAATGAATAAAAACTTCTGTTATTAGAGTGTTATAAAAACATTAACTCGTAAAAGCTTTTGTAATACGCCGTAGGTACGTTTTATTCAACAATGCTTGTTTATGTTTCCACATTAGGCGTGCTCTGCAGTTTTACGTACACAATACTTTAAACAATTGCACTTGATTTTCCCTGGAAAGTTTTTATACTAACTATATACCAAATGCAAGATGAATCAGCAGAATCTTTAGATAGAAGTATGGTTGTCACTTTGTATAAGGTAAACTCTAAATTGACTAGGCTAATTTTGCCGAGTCATTCTTTAGCAAATTTGCCTGATTTATCTAGCTTCTTACCAAGAAATAACTAAGGCAAAACTTACTTCTAATTACTCAATAATCACGGAAGAGAAGCCACGTGTACAGTTAGGGTTTCCTTTAAGATAGGCATTACTCAGCTAGTAACAGAAATACACTGTCTATCCATTCCACAAAATTGTATCTTTCATTACAATTCCTTTCATAAATAAAATGACAGTTCTAGTATTAATACTAAAATTCAATACATAAATCAACTTTTACCTAGTTGTAAGGAAAGTCAAAACCATCCACACGAACCTTTATTTTAAAACAAAGATCGTGCCAAAAGATCTTAAATTTTTTAAAGTAATACAATCTTCTATTATACAATCGATTTCGCACATCCAACTTTGATTCTAAGATTCCAAAATTGAACTCATTTATTTGAAGCGTTTAACCTTGATCGAAGAAAAGAAAATAGGAATTGTTTCATTCGAGAATATGAGAAGAATAAAACAACGTCGTTCTAACATAATAGAGTTACCTTGTGGCATTCTATACCAAAACAACAATATTTTCCTCCATAAAACTACCAAAACACATACATAACAAACCAAAAATATTCTGAACATTGTTTATTTAATTAAATTTCTGCCAAGCTCTTATGTGGAAAACCCGCTACTTTGATAACATGAATTATAATATCATTATATTTCTGTCTCAGATGAAAGCGACTTAAATTACAGTTACATTTTCACGTTTATACTATTAATTCTCTTTATAATTTGTGTTTGCTAGTTTAAAAGTTCTGCTCAAGTCTGGCACAGTAATAAACATGATATATACGTAAATAAATCCTATGCAACTTTATTTTTCTCAAAGTAATCTCCGTGTTCGTAAACTGCTTAAAACGATAATATATCAAAGCATTCCGACTTTATGACCGTTTCATTGACTACGATATACTTACATTATCGAGAGAAGTTAGCAGAAAATTCGTTGGACAGTTCGGGAGATATTCATTAAATTACTTTTGATAGAAATCCCTTGCTGAATGTTGTGGGTCAGCCGTAGTCCCGTAGACGTAAGGTCGTCGACGAAGTATGCGTTCGTGCCAACCATGATCTGAGACAAATGCCTATAAATAAACTATAATTATATTTATGAATAAGTGGCCCTATTGGCTTGTCACAGCTAGTGATGATAGCCGGGTGAATGCTTCCAGCATATCATTTGCAAGAAACGGCTAAAGCAACCGCGGCCGGTAAATACTTGGGTCACTCGGAAGGTATGAAGTCCATAGTGCCCATCCAGTTTCTCTCCAAAACGTGCTCCACGGCCACTACAGTGATACCCCACAATGTGATACAAAAGTCCTGCCGCCCATTCGGCTACTAGGTTAAAGCAGTACTAAGACGGTTGTGCCACGACAGTGTTAGGTGCCGGATCCTCACTCCACTCCGTTGCTTCCTGGCGCCGCGCCGTTTACAGCGACACCAGAAGCTCAGCGTCCATCTTCAAGCTGGCACGAGGGTAAGAGAGTAGGATCAGCCACACTGTCGTTTGAATCGTAATCTTCAGTTTCACTGTTCGAATGTTCATTTTCCAAATAGTTTGTTATCTGGTTCTTGTCGAGATTCATCTATGAAACAAAATGAACAATTCTCAGTTAAATCAAACTTATTGTTACCAATAAATAAAGATATAATTGCAAAAAACTAAAAAATGATATATGTAAAAAACTTACTTTTACACTAATGATCGCCTCCTAGGCGAACGTGAGGTCAATAACTCGATACCTGAGTATCCCCCGTTGAACGCAAGACCACTCTCCACTGCGTCTCGGGGTGCACTGTGTTGGCGCGAACGCACCCCGCATTACATAAACGTAATTTAAAAATATTCTTTAATAATCAACCGAACGCGGCCTCTCAGGCGATGATTAGTATTCTAGGGTTAAATGAAAACTAATAGCGTAATAATACATAAGTTGTATTTTATACTTTTCAAACTCCTACTTAATTCAACTTCTTACCAAACTGTAACATAAGAACATTAAATTTGATATAATATATGTATTTCTGGCATGAACGATATTTTTATATCGAACACAAACCTATAAATAAAATAGTTCTAAATTCAATAACGTATCCCGTTTACCCTGACAGCATATGGCAAAGAGGCGGAAAATCTGCTACGTACTCATTTCTCAACATTTTACCCCTTACTATAAATATGTAGTACGAGGTAGTACGCAAATATGACAGCAAGATGAAAAATCGTATTAAAATTATAAGGATTCAGGGATTTATTTATAATCTTATTATGGCAATGTGCGCGTTTTTATATATTATATTTCTAGCTATTATGATAATTAAACCGTGATATATGTACATATTTCTGACTTTTACTCGTAATACCTAAAGAATTTTCTAAAAAGTTCTGAAGTATAATAATTGAATGGTTGTAACGGGTTCTGGTATTAAAAACGCAGAAAATGTTCTATGCGTTTATTTGCCGAGTATTGTCTCACTTCCCTTGCACGAGTATGACCGACCATCAACACGACACTGGCCTGAACACTAAGGGCTGCAGTCTCCCACGCTGTTCCCTTCGGTAATGTGCAGACAGGCTGCTCGAAGGCTGTTCGTAGCAGTGCAAATCCTCGCTGACGTTGGCTCAGCTGGCAGGCGGTGTGTGTGCGATGAGCAGGGCAGGCCAGACTCTTCGGCAGAGGTGACGCCGAAGGCGATGCAGGGAAGTGTAGCGGTCTAGGTAGCGTAGCCCGGAGCTTTAAGGTAGACCTGGAACCCACAGCTGGGACCAGGATACACGTACGATGGATACGGACAGAGTAGCGGTAGTAGATCAGTAGGATAGAGTGGCGGTGCCAGCCTCTCCGTCGGCCCCTATATATCAGTATATATAGGGGCTGACGGAGAGGCTCTCCATCAGAGTTGGAGTCGCTACGTGCCCGTATATGGTCAGACTTCGCAAGCACGGACGATGGCCTTCTCTGATTGGCCGAGCGTATGGGCGGTATTATGACTCAGACGCGGTAGGTACCGGACATACGCTACAATACCGCCCGCCTTAGGAGAGGATTTTACGTGGCTAACATGAAAAATCCGACAAGCTGCGTTAGGTCTACGAGTCCGCTACTGTCCAAGCTAAGACTGCATATAGAAATAAAGAAGGGAAAGTCTTATACGGTTTGTAACAAATAGTTAGGCGCCATAGTGTATAAGTTTTAGGTCCTTTATGTGCCAAAACCCAATAGAATTTCCAGACGCGTCCGACAACTTGTAAACGAGAGGCGACTTTTTATTAATCACTGAGCACTTCACGGTTTTAGGAGCTAGTTCCTTACAGAAGGACTAATCCTTGTCGCTCTGATAAAAAGTCCTTTTCCACACAGTGTCTCCCACATTAAACTCAGCTGGTTTACGGTGTAAATTATAAGTCTGGGAATTCCTAGCATGAGCTTGAATGAGGAGTGCCTCAACTTTGTCAAATATGCCTGATAAGTGAACTTTATTTTCTGCGTAATCGTCCCTTGGTATGTATACTATATCATCAGCGTCCGTTTCGATATAGTGTGAGCCGCAAGGAACTAATTCACGTCCATAGACTAAAAAACTAGGTGTGTAGCCCGTGACTTCATTAACTGCGGTGTTTAATGCAAACTGCACCTTAGGTAGGAGAGTGTCCCATAATCTCTGGTCATTTCCTACAAACACCGCTAAGGTAGAACCAATGGTTTTATTATAGCGTTCGACCGTATTCACATGTGGGGAATATTTAGGAGTATAATGAAAATTAGGGATTTTGTACTTGTGCAACATAGTTTTTAAAGTAGCACTTACAAACTGTTTACCATTGTCTAATATAATTGAAGATGGTATACCATAAACTAAAAATATTTTTTCTCCCAAAATATTAGCAATTATTTCAGCAGTTGCGCGCCTGATAGGAAAAAGAAGACAGTATTTACTAAAACAACAAGTTCCTACAAAGATATAGGCGTTTTGTTTTCTTGTGACGGGTAATGGCCCCGCCAAATCTACACTAATGGTTTGGAAGGGTCGTGAATACACTTTGGGTCGTCCCATGGTTCTCAATGGTGCATGGTTCTGATGTTTGTGCGCGATACAAGCGTCGCAAGAATTTATGAACTTTACCATGTCAGCGTGCATTTTGGGCCAATAGTAACGCAGTGCTAAGCGCTTGTAAGTTTTAAATATACCGAAATGCCTCGAAGTGGGTTCGGCATGGTTCTCTAATATGGCATTATTTCAATCAAAAGAAGGTAGCACTTCTTTCCATTCGAACTCCTTACGTAGCATACACCAAGATTTTATCAAACGATACAATTTATTATTTTTAATAGAATAGTCTGGATAGTCATTAGGCGAAGATATACAACCATTGTAGGTGGCTGAATACCATTGATCAGTATCAACATTAGGGTTGTTCACGTTATTATTATTATTATTACTATTCGCGTTAATTATATTTACAGGTAGGGATCGTGATAACGCATCTGCTATAATGTTATCTGCGCCGCGCCGATGCTTTATTTCGAAGTTAAAGACTGACAGATGAACCGACCACCGAGCTAATCTACCAGTCGGGTTGCTCAAGTTTAGGAACCCTTTCAGTGCGGAATGGTCAGTATACACAACAAACTTTAACCCGTTATCTAAATAACAGCGCCAATATTCGAGGGCTGTTACAACTGCTAATGTCTCCCGTTCTGTTATACTATAGTTTTGTTCCTGTGCATTTAGTGACCTACTCATGTAAGCGATATGTAATTCCACGCCATCTATTTCTAGTGTGAAAAACCCACCGATGCCACACGCACTCGCATTTGTGTGAAATTGAAAAGGTTTCTCGTAATCGGGACACGATAATATTGGAGCGGAGCTTAACAATTGTTCTAGTTTACAAAACGAGTGATCAGCTTCCCCCGTCCACTGAAATGGTGCAGCTTTCGTACAGGTACAGGTAAGTTTGTTCAAAGGACCGGCAATAGTACTAAAATTAGGTATAAATCGCGGATACCATGATGCAATGTCTAAGAATCTTTTGACCTCTTTTTTATTCTTAGGCGTAGCATATTGAAGAATGGCTTCCACCTTACATGGGTCTACTTGTAATCCTTTAGAGTTTACTACGTAGCCCAAGTACTTCAATTCGTCACGGAAGAATTTAGATTTTTCTAAGTTAATTGTAAGGCTGGCCGATTTTAATATTTCGTATACTTTATTTAATAGTGACACATGAGCATAAAAAGATGGCGTTATAAGCACGATATCATCTAAGAAAACGAATACCGTGTTTTCGAACTCAGGACTATTCGTAAACAAATGATCCACCAAACGCTGTTGTGTCACAGGCGCATTCGTTAAACCAAAAGTCACAAATCTAAATGTTCCTCTAGTAGGCAAATAGAACGCAGTCTTATCACGATCACATTCGCGAAGAGGCGTCTGCCAAAATGACTTAGATAAGTCTATACTACTTAGATAGCTAGCATTCCTAAGATTGTCTAAAGTTTCGGCTACGTACGGCAGTTTGTACGCGTCTTTTTTAGTAATAGAATTAAGTTTCCGACTATCTAAACAAAACCTTAGTTTACCGTCCTTCTTAGGCGTTAGTAAAATAGGTGAC
The DNA here is from genome assembly GCA_944739405.2 of Euclidia mi. Lineage (NCBI taxonomy): Eukaryota > Metazoa > Arthropoda > Insecta > Lepidoptera > Erebidae > Euclidia > Euclidia mi. The sequence continues at coordinate 29,293,053 of OX123204.2, forward strand.
GACCAAGGCCTTTCGCATTTTTCTACCACTCCCAATGCAAGCATTTCGTCTAATTCGTCAATAATTATGTTTAATTTCGCCGGTGGTAGCCTATAATATCTGTGGCGTATCGGCGCAGAATCGCCAGTGTCTATTGCATGTTCTATTAAGTGAGTTCGTCCTAACCCGGTTTTTTCAGTAGAAATCGACTCGTAGTGTTTTATAATTAACTTAGCCGTTTTTTGTGGTGACTCACTCAACTCACTAAAAGATTGCAATACGTTCGTGTTAGTTGGCTTATTTTCACTTATTACACTACACGGCAATGTTTTAGACATGCATACGGATGCGATATGATTAGGCAGTAATTTATATAGTTTCCAGAAATCGATGCCTAAAATTAAATTACTTGTAACTTCTGGAATAATATAAGCTTTTAATAAGTGGGTTTGATTATTAAAAATAGTGGGTAAGTCGATAAAACCGCGTGGCAACAATATATTTCCACCCGCGGACCGAATAGAATTAGTGTTGTGACACTGCTATATTTCTAACCCGGTTTTAGCAATTACCTCCAGATGGGAGTTGTTACCTGAAATTGTAATGACTGAACCGGAATCGAGCAATCCACAAATAGATAAACTGTTAACCGTTACGTTAACATAGGGCCGTAGGTCATTTTTAGGGTTCCGTACCTAAAAGGTAAAAAACGGAACCCTATTACTAAGCCTCCGCTGTCTGTCTGTCTGTCTGTCCGTCTGTCTGTCACCAGGCTGTATCTCATAAACCATGATAGCTAGAAAGCTGAAATTTTCACAAATTATTTATTTCGGTTGCCGCTATAACAACAAATACTATAAATATAAAAAATGAAAATATTAAGGAGGGGTCCCATACAAAAAACGTGTTTTTTTCGTATTTTTTGCTCAAAATTACTAACTGTAACAGGTAGACTTAGGTAGACTTTAAATTTTCACAGAATATGTAGTTGTATATTACCTTTCAAAATTGATAATTAAATTTTAAAAAAGTAAATAATAAAGGGGGGCTCCCATACAACAAACGTAATTTTTAAGCAATTTGTTACTCGATCTTAATAAACAGGTAGAAAATTATAAAGTATTTAAGTATACATACAACGAACATGATTTTCTTTTAAAGATGATGGTACGGAACCCTTCGTGCGCGAGTCCGACTCGCACTTGCCCAATTTTTTTTACGTTTATTATCCAGGATCGAGGCGACGGAATAACTAGAGAAATACACTTTTAGAGTGTTTAGCCAATTTCTCCAATCATCTTTGTCAAAATTAGTTGAATAGGTTGTAGAACCTTATTTAGGTTTTGACACGCCCCGACCCTGACAAACTTACAGTTCGGGCAGTTAGGGAATATAACATCCCTACGGCCGCACTTGAAGCAAATTGCAAACCGATCGCGTTTGCACTCATTCAAACTGTGATTATTGATACGGCAGCGCGGACAGTACTTGGACGTGACTAGAGTGACAGAGCTAGGTTTAGACTTAGGATTGCTAGGTTCGTTGTTCTCAGTGTATTCGGGGTTATCGGGCATCCCCTCTATAGTAACAGCGGAATAATTATTGTTGGCATTATTACGCACTCGGTTATTAGGTTTGTGACTGTAAGCTAGGTCTGGTGCCAACGTGTCGTTCGTTACTATAATATGTTTCGCGGAATTGAGAGTTCAAACATTTCATCCGTTCGTAATTTAAACATAACGTCTGCAGTGTTGCTATACTGTCTATTGAAGATAATGACGGAGCTAGCACTAGCGAATAGCATGGACGTATGTTATGCAATAGGATGTCTAATTTTTCGCATTCAGACAATCGCTTTGACGGTGACAATCTAGCGAACAGCTGATTCATTATAGAGAGATAAATAATTATAGTTTCGGTAGCACCTTGAGTACGTCGGCGGATTTCATTTAATAAGCGGTAGTCATAATCGTACGGTGTGAAATCGTCTATTAATTTAGTGGTGAGTTCTTCCCATGTAGTGAAATATTCTTTTAGGCCGCGGTACCAGTGGAGTGCGTTGCCGGTGAATATTTCGGAGGCATACGATAAAATTTTAGTGGAAGGTAGATTACGCGCGGTTTGGAATTCGGTTACGCGTTGTAGGAACGCTCGGACGCATCCCGTACCGTCGTATTTTAACTTGGACAGTTCGCTAACTCTCAAATGCTCGCAATACAATACTGGGGCTATCCCTGCCTGCTTCGAGGTAGACGGCGCAGGTTGGACCTCTGCCACAGCATCAGCTGAGCGAACACCTGATTGCTCAATGGCGGACAGCTCCGCTGAGAGCTTATCGAACCGGCTGCACAATTCGGTTATACGTTTGGAATACGTCGTAGGACGTTCCATCCTACGGAGTCTGTGGAATAAGTGGTTGTGCAGTGCGGTAGACCTCCTAGCTAGGTTCGCGTCGTAAAAAGAGTATAATGAATCCACTCGTTTGGCCAGCTTAGAGACGGCCTCGCTAGCGCCCTCGAAGGCCACCACGATGGCTAGGCCCGACTCCAAAATATCATCATTTGGAATGGCTTCCAGTAATTTAGGGAGCTGCTTCCGCAGACCTAGGACAGAGGTAGCCGGCACCTCACCTCTAATCGCGACCTCGTATTCTATCTCGCTTTTATTTAATAGAAAGTATTTTATGTTTTATGAAATAAATTATCTTTATCTTTATCTTTATGGGGTGTGAGTCCATTGTGTATGAAGGAGTACCACGTAAGTATAGCACTACACACTACACTTAGTGCGCAAGCGTTCCGCCCTTACAAATGGCCTACTTTACGATAAGGCGTAAAAGTTCGACCGTTAGGACTAATTAGAAAAAACGTTAGAATTCAAATGTGTTTGTTTGTTTGTAGTTACACTAAAAGGTAGACAATTAGTACAATAATACGTACCGGTTCGCTGTGTCATGGTCAAACATAATATGGTCAAACATAATTTTATTTCTAATACGATAGTATAAATAGTGTCTCAGCTTGTAAGAACTTGCTTTTGGCGATTACGACGCTTGGTACTCATCGATATTAAATTGTATCTTTAAGGGCCGTCGCCCACGGCGACTTTTTGTCACACTACTGTCACACTGTACACTGTTGACACTGTCGCACTACTGTCGCGATGCAAACGCGATTCAGTAACGGCACAGAAACACACTCGCCACCTCCGTTATCTTCTCGGTGCCGTCCGACACGGTCGCACGTTTGCATCGATACAGTCGCGATGCAGTAGCACATTTTAGTTATGAGTAAATTTCAATAAGTTTTCACATTTTTTACAAACAGTACAATTCAGCACTCTCACTATTTCAATGTTTATTGTTATATAATTAATTGAAAGTGTTCAATCTGAGTAACAATTCATTACGGAGAGTACTTTGGTTGCACAAAGTCACGTTTCAAACAAAAAATCCCAAAGATCTTGTTGTACATGAAATAACACTTAGCTGCAGACGCTTGAACAGACAGCCACTCCGCCACAATATACATTTGTAGTATGTATTTACTTTATTGAACATTCAATTTGTGTGCATTTTGTGTTTTCGACCGGCTTTAAAATAGGAGCAGGTTGTCAATCCACTGGTAGGAATATATTTTTAAATGTTTGTTACCTCAGCATCATTTCTTAAACAATTTCGAAAAAAATGTTGACTGGGAAAAATATCACCCGTTTAGTCCCACGCAAGTTTGAAATGGTTATGTTAAAATTTTAAGTGGTAAATCTTATATGACTGGACTATGAGAAAGCCTTTGATTCGATCGAAACATGGGCAGTGTTGCAGTCTCTCCAAAAGTATTTGTACGAAAACGCCACCATGTCAGTCCGTCTTTAGGACCAGAGCTCGAAACCTATTCGACTCCAGCGAGGGGTGAGGCAGGGAGATGTCATTTCACCGAAACTGTTCACCACTGCGCTGGAAGATGTCTTCAAGCTTCTAAACTGGGAAGGACTCGGCATCAACATTAACGGTGAGTACATCACTCAGCTTCGATTTGCTGACGATATCGTAGGTAGTCATGGCTGAGACCATGGAAGACCTCAGCACAATGCTCGGTGGCCTCTGTAGTGTCTCCCAACAAGTAGGTCTTAAGATGAACACGGACAAGACGAAGATCATGTCTAACGTTCATATTGTACCTGCTCCTATTAAGCTTGGGAACTCTACACTCGAAGTTGTCGACAAGTACGTTTGCCTGGGTCAAATTTCGGGAAGTTACGGCATATCTTCTCGTCCAATATTCCGCAGTGTCTCAAGACGAAAGCCTTGACCAGTGTGTGTTGCCAGTGATGATCTACGGAGCCGAGACGTGGTGGCTAACTATGGGCCTTATCCGGCAGGGTCACTCAAAGGGCGATTGCGAGAGCTATGCTCGGAGTTTCCCTGCCGAGATCAAATCAGAAATGAGGATATCCACAGACAAACCAAAGTCACCGACATTGCTCTCCGAATAGTCGGGCTGAAGTGGCAGTGGGCAGGGCACTAGCCAGAAGAACCGATGGCCGTTGGAGCAGACAGGTTCTGGAGTGGCGGCCACGCACAAGACGTGGTAGCAGAGGTAGGCCTCCCGCAAGGTGGACTGACGATCTTGTTGGGGTCGCGGGCAGCAAATTGATGCGGGTGGCTCAGAATCCGTCTATGTGGAGAGCCTTGGGGGAGGCCTATGCCAGCAGTGGACGTCTTTCGGCTGATATGATGAAATCTGATATTATCCCTTATATGCGTTACCCTTCTCATAGTGAGAAGAGGCCCGTGCCCGGCAGTGGGACAGTTTGTATACAGGGCATCTGCCCATCATCTGATGATGACGAAATCTAATATAATTGTATTAGTAATTAATGAATTTCAAAGACATATATATATAATTGTAATATTAAATTTTATCATTATTTTGCTGGTGTGTACCACATCAGTTTTGCTATCCTACCACTTCACACAGTGTTTTTGGACTACAGTGCTATTAAGGCTCTGTATTTTGGTTTATTGTACTTAATTATGAAGATGGAAGATGCCTATAGAGACTGCTCAGTATAGAAACCAAGATTGCCAAGCAAGGAACTCAAATTGACAGCGCGTTCTACGAATAAATTTACGAACTCATGTGGGAAAAAAAATTGTTCCTGAACAACAATACACCTTTAACAGTCATTGTGGAAAGTCAGAATTCTCACTCCTAGTCATATTCTCACTTATCGTGGTCACACAGTACATATTAGCTATATTTCTGGGTCGCGGAGGTCAAACGACATTTTTTCAGGAGTAAAAACAATATCTCTCCGTGTGGTGACGGATTAAGAATACGAAATGTCACCACCCCATATCATCCCATGGGTGTCGTAAGAGCCGACAGAGGGAGCATATTATGCAGAGAACAACACTGCAAGAGAAGGAAAACTTGATACAAACCCTATACCAACCCATCTGGCCAGCGTGGTATAGTAGACTAATTCCTCCTTTCAAAGGAGAGGCCTTGTCCAGCAGTGGACTATTAAGGCTGATGTGAAGAAAAACAATATTATATCATATTTGACAATCCAAGGCGAAAATCTTATACCTGATACTTGATGGCACGGGCTGTTGCCGCAACTTCACGTCTTGGCGTGTATTTTGCGTGCGTGTGGGAATGGTGTCGTCATTCGAGCCACCACAGCTTTTCGAGGAAGGCCAGTAGACTCTTGATGTGGCCCACTGCTTCCCTCAGGGTGCTGTATCTGGACAGGTACTGCTGCCTGTACTGTGCGACCTCAGGGCAGTCGAGGAGCAGGTGGGCAGCCGTCTCATCTGCTGCCATACAGGCCCTGCACAGCGGGCTGTCGGTGATACCTATAGTAAATAGGTGTTAATTAAAGAATCCGTGTCCTGTGTAGGCGGCCATGACTGTCCTCAGTTGTTGTTTGGACAGCCGGAGGATTTGTTTGGCTATCTCACCTCCTTAGCCTGCCTACATGTTTCAATACCAATCCAAGACTGGTTGTGTTATCTCCTGGTCCTATTTCTTACCAGGTTGCGATAAAAACCAGAAGGGAGGGAAATAATGGGCTCGAGTCCCACCACCTCTAAAGTGGCCCCTATTCTGGCAAGTACGTTGGCTGTGTCATTCCCTCTTGAGCCACTGTGGCCCTTGATCCATTGCATTGTTAATGTGTTTTATTTACCTACCTCTGTTAGTTTCTGGTTGCATTCAAGCGTGAGTGCCGAGGTGATAGTATGGCTTTTGAGGGCTGAAAGGACAGCCTTACTATCTGAGAGGATCCAAATGGATCGTTCCCTTACCTCACGTGCCATGATTGCTGTGGCAGCTAGGATTATGCCAAAACATTCAGCCTGGTAGACCGTGTTGTAGGCTCTCAGCGGTGCTGCGATGTTGATGTATAGGTCCTCGAAGAATACTCCTGAACCCGTACCTGTATCTGTCTTTGACCCATCAGTGAAGATCGTGAGCTCGTTGTGATTAATCGCTCCTTCGTGTAGATCCTCGTACAGTTGGATTTTGTATTGCTTGTCGAACATAAATTGTTTCGGTATTCGGTTGCCAATGGCTTGTGTGAGAGGAACTTCTTTAAAGAGTGTATTTAAGTTGCTAGTGGTCTTTCCAGAGCTTCAGAGCTCTTAGCCGGACCGCCGATATCGTTGCTTCCTGTTGTATGAACAGGTGCTATGGAGGCAGGTCCAGCAACAGTTCGAGTGCTGCTGCAGGTGTAGTTTTCACGCAGCCCGTGGCCGCTAGGCATGCAATTCTTTGAAGCTTTTGAAGCTTGTTGGCGGCCGTTGTTAAGTTGGTCCGAGGCCACCACACAACTGCGCGGTAGCTTATCATCGGACGTATTATTGTCTTATAGAGCCATAAGACAATTTTGGTGATATGCCCCAGCGTTTACTTATCATCTTCTTGCACTGCCAGAAGACGATGCTGGCTTTATTGAGCTTATTTCCATGTGGCTGTTTCATGTCAATTTGCTGTCAAGAGTGACACCCCGGTACTTTACCTCGGTAGACAGCTTGAGCTCTGTATTAAATAAACTGGGCGGTCGGTAAGCATCCAGCGCGCGGTTGTGTGTGAACATAACTAGTTCGGTCTTGGTCGGGTTATCTGATTATTCGTACTCATTACACCACCACTCTACTATGCTTAGAGCCTGTTGGGTAAGGTCGTACACTGTACTAGTTACTTTACCTGAGGTGAGAATGGTCAGATCATCTACATGTCCTCATTGAGTTTGTCTATGAGTTCATTGATGACTAAGTTCCACAATAGCGGGGAGAGAACACCGCCCTGCGGGCAACCTTTAGTTATCAAGGCTGTCTGGGTATCGCCATGCAGGCGCACTACCCTTTTGTTGAGCATGTTTTGGATCCATTGTATGAGCATCTGATCCACACCATGTCTGGCTTGGGCGTTGCTCATGCTGGAGAAATTTGTCTTGTCAAAGGCTTCTTCTATGTCAATGAAGGTGCCCAGACAGATGCTTTTTTGTTGTATAGCAGCTTCTATCTGGTTCACGACCTGATGTAAGGCCGATTCCGTCGATTTCCCTGAGCTGTATGCATGTTGGTTGGCATGTAGGGGTAGGTGCTTAAGTGCCCCACTTCCTTATTCCCTCTCGCAGAGCCTTTCTAAGGCTTTAAGCATGAAGGAGGTCAGGCTTATTGGTCTGAAGGACTTTGCATTGGTGTAGTCTGTTTTGCCTGGTTTTGGTATGAAAATTAGTTTGACTTCCCTACAACTCTTTGATACATATCTAAGGGCCAGGCTAGCCCTCATGATTGCCAGAAGTCTTTTACGGACAGGTTTACCCCCCCATCGTATTGTAATTAGGAGAGGCATTGCCCATTGTAATAACCCTGGGAAGATGCCGTCCAGTCTGGCTGCTTTGAAGGGATGGAAGCTATCGATGGCCCATCGGAGATTATCTTCTGTGACCACGGTGTTTGCGTGTCTCCACTCGTGTTCGGTCGCCACTGTTGGTGTATCGTGCCACGTTATTACCGGGGTGAGGACGCAACCTGGGAAGTGTGTTCCGAGTAGGACGCGTCTTGTCTCCGCCTCCGATGTGGTGAATGTGTTATCCGGTTTACGGAGAGTACCTGGTGCAACCATTGGTTGCTGAGCCAGTAGTTTCCTTACCCGGTTTGCTTGTTGGCAAGATTCAATGCTCCCACAGAATTTCCTCCATCCCATGGTGCGTCTGAATCTGAGGCATTTCTTGTAGCTTGATTTGGCCGCTTTATAAGCGTCCTAATCTTCGTCCGCGCTTGTGTTCATTGCTCTGTTTAGAGCTCTTCTTACCTTCTTGCGCTTGCGTTCAAGCTCAGTGCCCCACCAGGGTTGATTACCTGGGGTCGAGGGTAGAGTGGTTTCTTGGCAGGTAGCGTGGTAACTGTCTAGCATCGACTGCGTCAGTGTACATACCTGCTCGTCGATCTGTTCATTGTCATCCAGTACCGTCGACGTAGCAGTAAGGGTAAGTTTCTCTTTAAATAATTGAACATACTTTGCTCTGTCAGTGTTGTGTGGTTTCCTACGTGGCTGTGTGGGTTGTATAATGACTTCCATAGAGAAGCTGATCCATCTGTCTGAGATCATTCTGTCTGAGGGCTCAGCTTTGGTCTGAGCACGATGCCTCTTTCTAGACGTGCCATCCCTTAATGCGATCAGCCGCTCCTTCTGTTGCGAGAGTTAAGTTGATAATTGTCTGACTACGTCTTGTGACAAAGGTGGGCTCCGTACCTGTGTTTAATAGGGTAAGATTAGTGGTGAATAGGTATTTAACCAGTGATTTACCTCTGTTGTTATTGCAGTTCATGCCCCACATTTGGTGATGGGGATTGGAGTCCGTTCCTATTACGACCTCCGTTTTGGTTCTCTCGCACTGGTTAACCAGATACGTGAGGTCGAACGGAGATAGGTCTTCGGCCTCGGGCATGTAGACCGATGCGAAAACAACCGCTATACTCCTTGGCTGCTGTGTTATTTCAATTTGTATCGCTGTTCATGTCTCTGGAACAGAACTCCGTTAAAGCTTGGGCTCTGATGTTTTTAGCTGTCAGTATGCAGGTTCTTGGATGTGTGTGGTCAGTTGAAGAATAAATCTTACCTCTCAGGCTGAAGAGGCCACTGATGAGGCCACCCCTTATCCAAGGTTCCTGGATGGGCACGATGGCTGATTGTTGGACCTCCATCCATTTGCGCAGTTGCGCAGTGGCCGTTTGGCTGTGATGGAGGTTGATTTGAAGGCAGCTGACGTCACTAGGCAGAGGGTTCATTTTTGGATGATGTCTCCTCCGCCCCGACCGTCAGCTGTGTTAGGCTGGCCAGGGTGTCGCCAGCCTCTACCCCGTCGTCCCACCGCACCGGGCTCAGGAGCAGGCTCTCATCTTCCGAGTTACCCTCGGCTGATGGGCCTGCCCCCGAACCAGACGCGGCCGGCTCTGACGGGCCGGCTTCTGTGTCGCACCCTGGCTGTGAAGTCATGCGTGACCTGTGTGGAGTTGCCTTCGCATCCCGGAGGATGGTCGACATACTTCCCTGTGGGGTCCCGGAATCTGACGTAGAAGGCACCTACCCCCAACGCGAGGTGGCGCTCGTTCTGCATCAGGGTCGGGACTTGTTCCTCCGGGACGCCGACCACTAGGAACTACCCACCTGTCTGCCTTTCGGAGTGGCGAAAATCTTATATGCAATATAGGAATTGAAACAAATTGCAAGCACTATGTTCACGGATCTACTGCACATAAATAGCGCTTGCAACAGCGCAGTGCCGATATATCGGATACTCTATACAAAGGCACGTGGTATAATATCGCGAACGACAATGTCAAATTAATTTCTTGGATGCACTCGAACCAAACATGCTCCTATCGACTCATAGTGCTACTGTGGAACAAATTAGGAGAGGCATTATTCCAGCAGTGGACTGTGCAAGGCTGTATTAAGAGATGCACAGCATTTGCTCAGAAAATCATCATCATCGTCCTAGCGTTATCCCGGTTGCATCCAAGACTACCACGCCTTGGAGCCCGAGGTCCGCTTTCTGGTCTAACTATGCAAAAGAAAAAGAAATTGAGCACCAGAGCACGTATTAGAATTAAATGCACAGCGCTGCTGTTCAAGAATTTTATAATGATAAATTTCCTTGCCTATCGTATCACACATATTGTATAGATGAAGTCTTAGCAGTAGGGAGTTCACGTCCCCTTTAGACACCACTAATATATCATCACTCAATAGCTCCATTCATCTGCCTGAGAGTATGCATTCACTCATAGAATACAAACCGAAACATTGTCCTACGTTTGTAGGAAGTGTGTGTTTAGACACTCCGGCGGTTTACGAGGTACAATTGTCGTAGAGAATGGCATTGACGATTGCATACACAAAACCAACCAACATTAGCCGTCTCAATAGGCGGCTTCGAGTGCACAACATAATATCATTGAATATAGAAGAGCAGTCTCAATACGTATTACTGAATACTCTCACTGGGTGCAGGTTAGACCAATCGCCTTCACCGCAATTCGTGCCTAAAGCATTGATGGATTCAATAGATTTTGATTCACTTGTGGTCTGGTAGATTCAAGATTGTTTTGCATTAGCTAAAATTTTACTGCCCCCGTGCTCTACTGGATATCGTAAGGGTCTGCTGAACAGGAGGTCCCGGGCTTTATTCCCGGGGGCAAAAGTGTTACAGAGTTTTACTGAATTCTCAGTAGTGAGATCGGAGTCTGGCAAAATTCCCGGTAACGGCAATCTTTGTTAAAAGCCAAACGTGGGTGTATTTATTTATTATTAATTAGAACGGCGGTTAGCCAATAACACTAATTAAAACAAAATTACAAATATATACCAAATTACAATTATAAATAAGGTTGTAATATTCTATCTCTGCCCCCCTCCCCTCCCTTCAGGACTAGTAATGAAAGGCATGAGTATAAAAAAATGCGTGTTCTTGTAGCCTTAATTATCGTCCATATTAGTATGCTGAGGACTTCTTCACTATAACAAGCAGTAGGTACTCGTAGGTCATCATCATCCTCTTAGCGTTATCCCAGTTTCAATCTGGGGTCCGTTTACTAGTCTAACCGGATTTGGCTGAATATTAGCTTTTCCACAGAGCGACTACCTGCCTGACCTCCGCAACCCGAAGGGATAGCGATATTCCATGGTTTAGACTAGTGGCAGTTTATTTAGAAGGTACTGACGCCCTGTAACATAGATGTAGATACTCGTAGATCAACCTCTATAATTTTGAATAAGGCAAGTATCGCTCTAGTACAAATAATAATTGATGTCACCTATTACGATACCAAAGTACACAAAGAGAAGTCAGTTTTATTGATTAGTGTTAAACTGTATTGCGCTTCTACATTATAAGGTCACCAATATGACTATTTGCTTATTAAGTTATGATAAACCTACAAACTAATACTGTATTTACTCTTACTGCCTCTCCGAATCTATAATAGTTGAACTAAAAATGTCTTCACGTTAAAAATGTGGCGAGCGGGATTCAATTCATTAGTCTAGGTACCTTAATAACGACGAACACTTAACAGCTCTACCGTACTTATATAAGCTTTGCTAACAAATTTTCACACCTTACTTCCCAAAAACATATTATTATGCTAAAGTAAATTATGCATCAAATTTCGCCAACTATGTATTTTGCGTCCCACTTAACAGAAAACGACCCATTAGGGGATGACACTTTCTAGACTCATGTCCTACATAATAGAAATGGAGACAATTCTATACATAACTAAACAGTAATGTATAGAATATTGTCTCCATTTCTATTACCACCTATGAGTCTTCATAGGTGGTGAAAATTTGCCTAAGAAAACTAAAATAGTCCTGTAGCCGACAATTTGCTATCGCATGCAATCACTAGTTAGTAACAATGAACGCCGTACCATACGACCACTCAGACGTTACGCTTAAATATTATCGCCAGTTTATTAAACTAAGTCGCCAATGTCTCACCTAACGAGGACTAACGACCATACATTCTCGTAATTAATTGTCACACGATTTCACGCGTGTGCAAAGTTCACACGTACTCGAGAACTGTGACATAAAAGTCGTTTGCTAACTTTCAACACTGGCTCATAGCCATACGCATACCTACTCCCTTTTTCACTCTCCCTCTCTTTCTCTCCAGTCATGTAACACCTTAGTATTTGATTTGTGAGCGGAACGCGACTCACATTCAAACATTTCGTCGCAGAGTTTTTGCACAATTACCTCTCCATCGCTTTGACAAAGTTGGCACCTTTTGCGGTACTCTCGAGCCGAGCTACAAATTTAAACTTCACACATATTGACAACATTATTATAGTATTTATAGTAATTGTTTGCGCATAATTTCTTTAATTTGCAGTGCATAGTCAGTTCACTGTAAGCCTATTTTGCTTACTTGCAGATTATAACTTTAGGTACCAACCCGGCCAGTATTGAAAGACCTCAAAAAGCTTTTCATAAAAACAAGTTTGTGGCATAGTTCGCCTAGTCGGCTGACAAAATTAGGGATGCCAGATGTCATAAAATGTCGAAAAGTTTTATAGCAATGAGGCTTAAAGTTAATAAAGATGTATTATTCACGCTTATAGCTATGGCGAGCCCATAGGAGTTTTTTGAATAGAGCCTAGTCTAATAAAAGTAAAATTCTGAATTAACTTAGTTTTAAAACTAAGTAGGCTTCCAAGGTTAATAAAATTTTAAGTTTAATTTATGAAAAATCCTGAAACTTATTTGTTTTAGCTGTTGTGTCAACGAAGTATACCCTCGTTGAGAGAGCCTCATTTCAGCGTAATTTTGAAGCTTCATAACTTCAGTCTAGATTATACTTGATACTTTCAAGATGGTGTGTTATTTTTAACCTTAATTTTTGCGAAGCATTGTATTATGAAAAACATAAAGTTAACAAATGAAAAATATAATCAGAAAAACGGTTACTAAAACGTATTAACGATCTTTATTATTATTTTAAGAATGTATGTTATTATTAAATTAACTTTTAAACTAAACTACAGGTATGGTGTAGTGGTTTAAGCGATCGCTTCGCCGTTTTCCAGTGCGCGAAGTATTGCGGGTTCAAGACAAAACGTTGTATGATCCACAGTTTCTTATTTCGAGTCTGGATATCCAATAATTTAATGTTTGTAGAGTTATAACTACTACTTAGAACTTCTAACAAAAGACAAGTATAGATCTTAGTATAGATCTTGATCTATTCTTAGAGTGAAATTTGTCGTTTAAGAGACGATGGAACTAGATTAATACTTATAGAGGAGGTGAATGCTTTAGTCATCTTCATATCTTAATTTGAGCAATGAATGAATAAAAACGTTATAACTACTATTTGTTAATATTATTTTGTATGTGTGTAAAACACCTCTGCCTACCCCTTCGGGGATAAAGACGTGAAGTTATGTTATGTGTTACTATTTTATTTCATTATGGTCAACCGAATGCCAGTCTCATTCTTGTATTGCCTGTATCACGCGGTTACTAATATTATTCAATCGGAGATATTACATACGTAGTTCCTAAATAAAACATATTCTCGCCCTCACATTCTTTTTTTAATTTCTCATATACCCGTGTGTCGCAGGGTCGGTATCGCCGAAGTATTCGTCGCTACCCCTCGACGGGTATTGGGCCGCCAGATGGTCAGGCGGGCCCCGAACAAAACCTCCTTGGCCGCGGATAAAGGTGTTGGGCTCCGCCGCCAAAACACCCAGCGGCCGCAGAGAATAGGGAGGACGGCAACGCAATACCGCATCTCCTCTTCCTTTGCGGCCCCACCGCGACGCAACAATGGTGTGCCCCCATTTGGTCGCGGGAGATAGGGCGCGCGGCAACGCAACACCGACACGTCTCTCCTCCCGCGACAGCACCCGACTGCGAGGGACAGACAGAACTGTCAGCCGCACCCGCACTTACGCATCCTACGCGGGCCTCACCCAAGCCAATGTGGAGCGCCCCCTCCCGGGATCCCACTTAGCTTCACCGTGGGTGTACCTCAAACCCACGGTTACTGAGCCCACCCACCACGACAAGGTGGAGATCCCACGGGGAGGTCGCGCTCACATTCTGACACAAAACGTAATCAATCATAATGATTGAGACAGGGCTTTTTGTTAAGTTATATTTTATTGAATCCATACCTACAAGTAAAAATAGACACTTGGTACGAATGAGCTACTTAGTTATTTACGTCATTATTTTATAACCCTCGACCTAAAATGATAAGGTAGCTTCTGTATTATTGTGTATCTATATGTACGTCTGTAACATCGTAGCTGCGTAATGAATGAATTGTACGTATGTATATTATAATTATAGTAAGTATTTAATACACCTACTACGTTTCTCAGCACCGCTCAAAGGTAGACTGGCGGATAATGCCCAAGGCATTAAGTCAACCTGTACACAGTTTAATGTATAAATAAATAAATAAAAATTAGCCTGATTTTAAATGTTTGTTTAAACTAAAACTATTTTCAACTGAATTCGTTTAAAATACGTAAGTACATACTAAGTTGTTATTTATGGGAATTCAGCAGTGACTGAAAAAAAATATTCTGACTATTTATGGAGCGTCCCACTGCAGAGCAAAGTATTTACTACAAACAAAAAATATTGGGTCACTGCTATGTCTTAGGAAAGGAAAGGAAGGCAAAACGGACCCTGTAGGCAAAACGGACCCTGTAGGCAAATCGGACCATGTTCATCGTTTCGAAACTTTTAACGACATCCATAATCACGTTCCGTAAAAATATTGGCCGCCATTTTTCCGGTCTCGGTCAGTGTACTCAACTCCACCGACTGCACGTGCACAGGTTTAACAAGGTAAGTATATTTTTCTAAGTTTTGATGTAAAATTAATGATTTTCAATTTGCCTATAGTTAGGTTTGGTTTGTGTTAATGGGTTCTAGTGTTATCTATATACAAACTGACATATTTTGATTGATCATTTAAGGAGGAGGTCATGCATATGATTCCCAGCCAGGACAAATCATTGTGTGATGAGCACGATTCTGGGTGTCATTTATCTGTAAAATGTATGCGACTTTAATATAAGTATATTTAATCAGTTATCTGGTTGCCACAGTACAGACTCTGCTTGGTTTGGTATCAGATAGCAGCGGCGATAGCCTAGTGGTGTACGTAACGGACTGCCAAGACGATGGTCTCGGGTTCGATCCCCAGTTATCCCGGGTACACACCTCTGACTTTTCGAAGTTATGTGTGTATTAAAATGTTAATTATCGCTCGCTTAAAAATGTGCCCGGTAGATGGCAATAGGACCGGCCTTTATTACGAGTACATTGGGACCGAAACATAACTGGTAAAGTTTGGGTGTGTAACACACCTCTGCCTACCCCTTCGGGGATAAAAGGCGTGAAGTTATGCTATGTTATGTGTTATGCTATGGTATCAGATAACCGTGTGTGGGCTGTCAAAAATCACCACATATCGCTCAGTATTTTAAATTTAAAACTGGTAAGAAACGCGTGTAGAAAATACCAAGTAACATTTCATAAGTTCTCTCGTTAGTAGTTCGCGTTTTGCTTAAAAAAAATATCATATATGACGTGCCTTCACAGTTGGACGTCGCAGAGACCTTTGATAAAAATAGCTAAGGAAAAGTATCATCTGTCCTTTTTCTTAGTGCGACGACTTATAGATGAGTTATAAAATGTTCAGACAAATGATGTTCACAGCACTCCTGGTTTACTCACCCTTCACGCAACGTGTCACTGGTACAAGTCATAAAAATCCACCTGGCTTCATTTAAAGATGAACAGCTGTACTGAATTCTTCAAAGCTAAATATTCTATTGTCTCTAGAATACATAAATATTCAAAATATTACATATGTGAACGTGGTTCTTAGGAAAAAATTGCAATAAAATGTTCTCGAACGAGATTGTTAAAAATATTGATACTTCATTGCTTTAACTAAAAGAAGACCACAGCTGCGCGAGCACATTAATTTTTTTTTTACTTAAACTTTTCTGCCCGATCCCGTAGGAATTTCTGGCAATTCCTTCTTACTGAAACTTTACGGTCGCCAAGGATTGTGAATATTATGATATTCAATAATTTGGTTATTAATTATGCTTACATTTTGTTTTTAAGAGTCCGGTCAATTTAGACATAAAAATAGTGGTCAAATAACAAAAATTGCCGGAGAGCTAGGGTTTACCAATACAAATAAAGTCTTAAAAGTCCCCACCATAAAGATCCTAGTGTGCTACAAAAGTTATTTGGGGTCAAACGTCAAAATTTTAGGTCTTGGATTTTTCTCGAAAACGGTAAGTTTTATCAAAATAAAACCTTAACCAAAGTTGAAGATCCTAAAATTTTCTACAAAAGTGGTATGAATGATTTTTTCCTAAGAGTTACTACTCCTGAGATATCGTGATTCTAAGAGTCACATCATACATGATAATTATGCACACATTTCCACGCCACCTGTGAGGTGGTGTACTCGGCGCGTTTTTTTACCGTGGTTTCCCCTGTAGGCTTACTCCACTAACTGTCATGACAATTTTAGGATTATTTAAGGGAAAAATACCCGTCAATTTCTAGATATTATCTTATAATTGATATTGATCTCAGCATTGTTGGAAAATTATATGCTAAGGTACTGATTGAAAGAGTTATGGAAGTAACCGACAAGAAAATATGGGAGGTACAAGCGGGATTCCGAAAGGGTATGGGGTACACGGATCAAGTATTTTCTTTGCGGTGCATAGCCGAGAAATTCTTGGCCAAAGGTCAAAAGGTCTATTGCGCATTCGTGGATTTGGAAAAAGCTTACGATAAAGTGGTGAGGAATGAAATGTGGGGTGAACAGCAGCCTCATACGAGCTCTGAAATCCCTTTATGAAGATTCCAGAGCTTGTGTGAGGATAAACGGGTCATACACTGACTGGTTTACCACCAAGTCAGGTGTTAGACAGGGATGTGTAGCGTTGCCGTGGCTGTTCAACCTCTTCATGGACAGTTGTTTGCAAGATTTGAAACATAGTGACTGTGGATTAAGGATGAATGGGTTACTCGCCAAATGCCACCTTTATGCTGATGATCACGTAATACTTGCGTCTTCAGCGGAGGAGTTGCAGGAGATGGTAACAATCTTGCATGGTGCTTTAGGGAGGAAAGGAATGAAAGTGAATGTGAGCAAGACGAAAGTTATGATTTTTGAAAAGGAGGAATGTGTTACGGCTTGTAATGTTATGATCGATGGACAACGAGTGGAACAAGTGAATGATTTTGTGTATTTAGGTACGCTGTTTTCTAGGAATGGTAAGAATGAAGAAGATATTGAAAGAAGATTTAATGCAGGTAATAGGGTGAATGGAGCTTTGAAGGCTTTTATGAACAGTCATAATGTATCCAAAAAGGCACGTTTGGCTGTGTATAGAGGGGTGTTGATACCTACACTTATGTATGGTAGTGAAAGTTGGGTATGGCAGAAGAGTCATGAAAGTAGAATAAATGCTGTATAAATGAGAGGACTGAGAAGTATGTGTGGTGTGTCTTTGACTGACAGAGTAAAGAATTGTATGATAAGAGAGTATTGTGGGGTAAAAGAAGATGTAGTGACAAACATCGAGAAAGGTATGCTAAGGTGGTTTGGGCACGTAGAGAGGATGGATGACAAAATACTGACCAAGCAGATATATAAGGCAAGTGTGGATGGGACAGGACGAAGGGGAAGACCTAGGCGGACTTTCTCTGACCAGATTGGAGACATCTTAAAAACAGGGCAGGTTAGAAGTACCCTGAATAGAAGAGCATGCATGAGGAATCTGATGGGAGTGAACGAAGCAAGAGAGATATGTCAGGACCGTTGCAAATGGCGTTCCGTAGTCTCTGCCTACCCCTCCGGGAAACAGGCGTGAGTCTATGTATGTATGTATGATATTGATAATTGATATTGCTATTGATTATTGGGTTAACTATTGTTTTGATTCCTTTTGATATTAAATCAGATTTATACTCTTGAAAGTCTACTTCAACAGTCATGTTTTCTTCGATTTCTTCTTCTTTCTCTTTTTCTTGTTGGATGTTCATAAATTGTTCAAATGTGGCTGAATCATTGGTCTCTTCATTAAAATCACAGGAATCTTCCTCAACTGGACATTTGAATTTAAATTATTCGAAAAAAAAAGATTTGACTGACTGCGCCAAAGTATATATTTACAGAAATTGATTCCACACCTCAAACAATAATAACGAAAGGAATTTGCTTTCTTCTTGCGGTTTATGGAGCTCCAAAAAATTACTTGCATTGATAAATTTCCTTACATAAGTTTTGTAAAAAATACGTGCAACAAGAAACAAGTACAACTATCATGTCTTCCTCCAACATCAGCATCTGCTATTCAACACTTTTATCGAGTATACTATCAAGTTCAAACATGGCTAGGCAATCAACTGAACCCAGAAGACTGGGGTTGGAAATTGATAGATAATACTCTGGAACCGATTCAAACTTTACTCCCACTTGCTCCAGAAAAAATCCTCAACACTATTTTTTGCAATAGCAAAAAAAAGTTGTATTGCCAAATGTGGCTGTAAAAAAGTCGCGTTGCTGTGTTCTCCAGCGTGTACCAATTGCCAAGGTCAGTCTTGCTCAAACGTCCAGTTGAGTACAATAGAGGAAGATTCCTGTGATTTTAATGAAGAGACCAATGATTCAGCCACATTTGAACAATTTATGAACATCCAGCAAGAAGGAGAAGAAGAAGAAATCGAAGAAGACATGACTGTTGAAGTAACTTTCAAGAGTAGGAATCTGATTAAAATATCTAAAGAAATCAAAACAATAGTTAACCCAATCATCATCATCATCATCAGCCTTTAACAATCCACTGCTGGACTAAGCCTCTCCTTTGAAAGGAGGAATTGGCCTACTATACCACGCTGGCCAAACGGGTTGGTATAGGGTTTGTATCAAGTTTTCCTTCTCTTACAGTGCTGTTCTCTGCATAATATGCTCCCTCTGTCGGCTCTTACGACACCCATGGGATGATATGGGCGGTGACATTCTGTATTCTTAATCCGTCACCACACGGACAAAAACCCAATAATCAACAGCAATATCAATAATACGGTAACATCCAGAACTTGACGGGTATTGCTCCCTTAAATTATCCTATAATTGTGCGCCGAGTACACTACCTCACAGGTGGCGTGGAAATCATGTATGATGTGACTCTTAGAATCGCGATATCTCAGGAAAGGTAACTCTTAAAAAAAAAACATTTAAACAATTTTAAGATCTACAACTTTGAGGTTTTATTTTGATAAAACTTACCGTTTTCGAGAAAAATCCAAAAAACCTCAAATTTTGACGTTTGACCACGAATAACTTAGTAAACCCTAGCTCTCCACCAATATTTAGCTCTCCGGCAATTTTTGTTATTTCAAATGTCTATATAGACCGGACTATAAATCTGTATATATAAAATCCTTGCGTTACTGACTGACTGACAGACAAGCTACAGCCTAAACTATTACACGCAGGAAGCTGAAATTTGGCATGAATGTTCCTTGGGGACCGTAGGGGTGCACTAAGAAGGGATTTTCCGAAATTCCCATGGAAACGGGCAAATCGGGCAAACGGGTAAAATGTGCAGGCGTAGCTGCGGGCGTCCACTAGTAAGTACATATTTTTATAGTCAGTGCACGCAAAGAGTTCAACACATCATCCCTTACCCTTTACTGTTTATTATTTTTTTTTCCTTTGTTCACTATATTGTTGTTACTACTGCATTGGAGTTGCAAATAAAAATAATTACATTTCATTTCATTTCATTACCCTATAGACTATACCACGCCTTTTTAAGATTCGCCCCGAAACACTACCGTGACAGTTACGAATAGTGAATAGTCATCTCCACTGAACCCTTGACTTGTCCTTCTATCAATTCTGGTCACCCCGAAATAGAAAAATGGTGGGTGCCGAGTGCATACGAACGACCTTTGCATAATCTTTCAACATGATTGGATATGTTAAACTGGGGAAACGGACCAAGGGTGACCGGCGTCGTTACCATATACATAGATAATATCAGTACGTAAGAGTGTTTTATAATTCAGTGGAGGTCAGAAAACATTATTTGATATGATGGACGAGTCTCTCTTTGTTTTGACTACGCAAACCATTTTAGGTATAATAGTTTTCTTTTTTAATGGATGCTATAAGTTTAGTTAATATGTTTTGATAACTACCAGGGTAACATAAATGAACAGAAGAAATTCACCCAGGCACTGCAAGGCACATGTAAAATTATTAATTTGCTACATTTTGATGCGATTTATTTGTTTTTATTTTGTATTAGCTGTTTCCCGCGGTTACACCCGCGTCCTGAGGGAACTACTTCGCATACCCGGTTAATTTATAGCCTAAGTTACTCCTTGGTACATCAGCTATCGGCCAGTGAAAGTCCATCAACATCGGTCCAGCCGTTCCAGAGATTAGCAGCGACAAACAGACAGACAGAATTTAAAAAAAAAGTCATTTCGGTATATGTACCGTTTATACATCCATATGCATTTAGTAAAAAGCGGTTATTTTAATATCACAAACAGACACTTCAATTTTATTTATGTATATAGATTGATTTATAATAACACTAGCTGACCTGGCGAACTTCGTACCACCATATATGTGTTACACATATAAACCTTCCTCTTGAATCATTCTATCTATTAAAAAAAACGCATTAAAATCCGTTGCGTAGTTTTAAAGATACATAGCATACATAGGGACAGACAGACAGAAGGCAGACTTTGTTTTATACTATGTAGTGATTTTCGACCGTAACAGCATATTTTATTGTATAAATTTAACTATAGTATACGGACTTTATCGCGATAGGTATATTGCTTTTATCAAGACTAAGACTTTACAGGAGCTGTGGTCATGGAAGATTGATGTCATGTGAGGCTGGTTTTAGTCTTACGCTGACGGCACGCGCACCGTCAGCGCTGATGGCCGACATATATGAACTTCTAGGAAGCGTTTTTGAATGACGCGTAGCTATCAGCGCGCACGATGGTCAGCGCTGATAGCTACGCAGACGTACGCGTCGCGCGTCGGCCCCGCGTAGCTGTCAGCGCTGACGATCGCTCGAGCGCCTCTGCTTTCAGTGAGCGTTTTAGTGTCGAGCGGAGCGGATGTCATCAGCGCGTACAGTCATGGCGATTCGTGAAGTGGATACAGGTCGAGTTATCGATGAGTCGTTCAATCGGTGGTATAGGCACGATACGTAGGCTGCAATGGACCAGTTTATCCTGTATCTTTCCCAGTAATTCGTCAAAAGTTCTATTTGACATTCGAAAGTAATTAAAGAATTTACTTTTGTCAGCCCTCAAAGTGCCATATAACACGACAAATTCTCCTGCAACGGCTCTCTGCTCAATCAATGGGTGAACATGGAGTCTTCGTCGTCGACGATTTTTTTTTTTTTGGGATAGATAGTACAAAGCAGCAATAATTAATACACTCCGCATTTTGATCGTCGACTGTACAGAAAAGCGGTCAGTACGATAGTAAAACGAGCCACGCTGAGCCTCAGCGCTGACAAACTACGCGCTGAGCTATGAGCGCCAACGGTGAGCGTGAGACTAAAATCAGCCTGAGTCTTTCGTGACAACGATTCCTGTAAAATAGCCGATATGTCGGACAATAATAAATAAACGTTGTTTTCAGATCATGCGGTTTCGATGGTATCTCAGTAAAACCAATAACTACATCGCGATAAAATCCGTAAACTGCAGTATAATTTCAATGTGAAACATTCGCGTAAACCATATTTTATTGTATTTTTAGAGAAAAATGGTTTGGTTTCACGTATAGCGAAGTGGTTTAAGCGGATGTTTGCCACGTGAACTGCGGCAAGTGTTATAGGTTTGATCCCAACACATATCGACACTACTTTGCGTTAATGGCCGCCATACACGCTACGGTTTACCGGAGAGGTTTACCTGTGCAGGTATACCTGCGCAGTTATAACGGAGTGTGTGTGGGAATACACCTGTGCAGTTTTATGTACATGTTTGACCTGGGCAGGTAAACCTGCACTTACCTATGCAGGTCCTCTCCGGTAGACCGTAGCGTGTATGGCCTACATTAGCTACAAATGTTTAGTCGACGTTAAGTCTGAGGATCTTGTGTCTATTGACTGAATGTTTATAAACGAAACCGGATATATATTTAAAGTAAAAAATGTCCATTATAATAATAATAATTGCCAAGAGCCTCGATCAACACCTAAAGAGGCTCGCACTAGGCAGCTGGATCAAGTCCTTGATTCAGAAGGCAGTTCTTCTCGACACGGCACGCATCGTGAGGAAGTTCCTGTCTCTGAGGCCCTAACCACCGGTGGCTTGGTCCCTATACCCGACACCGGTGGGTCTCCGTTGTCTCTTTATATTTTTAAACGTTTTATAAATGTAGTTTATGAAAATAAAATGAATGATGAGACGTATGATAATTAAAGTGAATAATAATAAAACATTTAATTGTTCTGACAAATAAATGTTTTATTATTATTACACCCAGATCTTTTGTAATACCTATATTCTGATATGGGTATTACAAAAGATCTGGATGTACATATTATAGTGCTAGCCATATTCTACCATTATATGGCGTACAAATGTTAATTATAGTGAGATTTCGGTCTTTTATAACAAGTCACATCACATTAATTATTATCATTCAAATTCAAATTGTTTGCATGCTTTTATGTCAATAATACTTAATGTGTCACAATGTTTTGTCATCTAAAAAGTCCTTTATGCTATAATAACATTTTTCAATTAGTAATTTATATAAATTTGATTTAAAAACATTCAAAGTATTAATCTCCTTAAAACTATTAGGTAGTTTATTATAAATGTGTATTGGCATGCAGACATACATTCTTACTAAATACATCTACCCTTTGTTTTGGTATTAACAATTTGTAAACATGTCTACCAGGCCTTTTCATGGCATTATTGTGCTTAGGGAATAAATATGGATGACTACGCACAAAAACACAAATTTCAAAAATGTACAGGCTAGGTAGTGGTAATATATTATGCCTTTTAAAATAGGTGGTGCAGCTCTGTTTAATGAATGCCAAAGATTGCTTGGATACATTTTTTTTGCACAAGAAATGCTCTGTTTGCGTCTACCGAGTTTCCCCATATTATAAGAGCATATCTTAGTTTTGACGAGACATATCCGTGATATGCACTTAGTGCCGTTTCTATGGTCGATGCTTGTCTTAAGCGATACAAAGCGTAAACAAATTTGTCTAGACTCAAGCAAAGGTTTTCGATATGCTTTTTCCAATTACAGTATTTGTCAATGGTAATGCCTAGAAAGGATGTGGAGTTATCTTCTTCAACTACGTTATTATTATATTTTATGTCAAGCTTTATAGGTTTGCTGTTGTAAGTTTGAAATTGAATCATTTTGTCTCTTTCATATTTGTCTCTTTTTCTAAATTATTTTTATTCCTGTCTTTTATAATTTAAGTTGTGTCGTCAGCGTAAAGTACACATTTATGGTTAGTTATGTTGGACAAGTCATTTATATAAATATAAACATCAGTGGTCCAAGGATGCTTCCTTGCGGAACTCCAGATGTATTTTGTAGCTTGAATTTTGATCTCATAATTGCATTATATTTGCCAGACGGGCATTGTATTTCCACACATTGGTAACGATTTTTTAAGTAACTCTTAAGCCAATCTAGGGCTATTCCTCTAATTTCATATTTTTCAAGCTTATACAGCAATCATTTATGGTTCACAAAATCGAAAGCCTTGGACATGTCTAGAAATATTGAGACTATCTTTTCTTTAAAACTCTACGCCACGTTACCACATTAGATCTCCTAAAACAAATTTACATTTCATTAACTCAATCGGTGTTAACATATTGTGTAACAGTTTGGGGTGGTGCTACAAAAACAAAATTCTTAGATTTAGAAAAGGCTCAGAGAGCTATGCTAAGGGTTATGTTTTTTAAGCCATTTAGGTTTCCTACAGATCATCTATACCTGACCGCAGATCTCTTGCCAGTAAGAAAATTATACATTCTGCAACTTATTTTAAGAAAGCATAAATCTCTGCCCTATAATTCATCAAGAATGTAAGAAAACATTAACACTTTGGCTAAAAACACTGAGCTATGAGCAAAGTGAAAGATTGCACACACACACAGACACACACACACAGATAGAGAGAGAGAGAGAAACACACACACACACACACGCACAGACATATACATCGTCTATGCATCTGGTACAGCGAACTATTGATACATACTCCTTTATTTGTTTCTAAATTGTTTATTTAATTTCATTTTTACTTCTTCTTTATCCGCTTGACTGCTAGCGCCAATTCACCGAATTCACTTGACCGCTCACGTTCTAAACAAAATGTCGCGCCGCCGCTCGCCAGATGGGCGCGCTAACATAAACATTTATTGTTGATAAGTCGGTAACATGAGTAAGTTGAAGTGATGTTTTTCTTCAACCTTATAAATTACTCTTTCAAGTCGTATGAATTCTTTGTTGATATTTACTTTCTAATTTTTTATACTTAGCAGCGAACATTGACTATCGTTGAAAAAAACACTTTGTGTATTTTAAACAGGATTATTTTAAAAAGTAAATCGATGACATACATATTTTATGAGTTTTAACTGTAGAGGGATTCTATCTACACCGAATTAAATAAAAAAAACATGTATCATAGTATAAAAATATTTAATTACAGGCATACGATAAGCACGTAATCACGGAGCGCGCGAAACAAGAGTGGCATTTGACATTATTTTTTCGTTCCGGGTTAACGATTTTAAGACTCGCTTCGTATTTTTAGCATGAAGAAATGTTCAGTGATTTGAATAGAATAGAGAAAAATAATTTAAAACATTACGTAATAGAAAGAAACAGTAAATTCAGACCAAGTATAGCACTGTAACCAAAAAGGGAAAATAGTCACTTGTGCGCGGTCTACGGCATTTCGAAAAAGGGAGAATAGTCACTTGTGCGCGGTCAAGCGGTTATTTTAATTACTTTGCTTTTATAAATGTTATAGCTATAATCTGTTAATTACACAAAGTACCCGTCGTCAGTTCTTCTGAGGAGCGGAGCCACCTATCACAAGCATATTGTTAGCTTAACAGGTGACTTCAATTACCTAACTTGTAAAAATGTACTTTTTGTTATTGAAAATAAACATTTTTGTTTATTATTTATCTTATCTTTGTTGTTGAGACTCTCAGTTATCATTTTAGTTAGCGTAAAACATGCCAATGTAGTGGAGTAGTTCTTACTAAAACCGTTTTGTTCGGGTTTAAGGATACTATGTTTTTCTAAAAAGCCATATAATTTGCCATACATTACTTTTTCAAAAAAAAATTGACAGTATCGGAATTAGCGTAATGTGTCTATAATTATTCATATTCTTGCCATCACCCTTTTTGTGCAGCGGTTTGCCGACAAATAGTTTCAATCTTGCCGGAAAGTGTCCTTGCAAAAGTGACAGATTCATAATGTGGCACAATGGAGGAGATAATATTTTAGCGCATAATTTTAAGATGTCAGTTTTAATATGGTCATATCCCGTAGAATTAGTGTTATTAAATGATTTAATCATTGTCAAAATGTCATAATTACTTAATAATTACTTACAGGCGTCAAAAATATTGAGTCAGAATTATTAGGGATTATAAACGGGTAGTTAGTCATGTTTAGATTAAAAATTGTCATTACTAATAAAGGATGTCATGTTTATAAAAAAATTGTTGAACTGCTCAGTTATTTGTTTTGGATTGGTATATTCAGTGTCATGTACTTTTATAATTTCAATATAATTAGTGTTTCGTTTTTCTGATATATTATTTTTTATTATATTCCAAACCGCTCTGCACTTATTATTCGCTTTGCTGATATATTTAGAGCTTTAAATTTTTTGAGCTTGGTTCATACATTTTTTGAAGATCTTGTTATAATGAACATAATATGTCTGTTTAGTTTTGTTTGTACGAGAAACTTTATACCGCGGATATAACAAACGTTTATGCTTGCTTGATTTAATTAGGCCTTTAGAAATACACTTGCATTTTGTCGGTTTTTTTATTACTTTAACGTTTATTATTGGAAAACATAGGCCATAAAATAAGGTAACAATATCATGAAGTATATTAAAAGCCGTCTCGGTGTCTGCACATTCAAATACATTAAATGAGAGAGCAGATAGACACGAAATAAGTTTTTTGATGTCAGTTTTAGCAAAGTCTCTTTTTTTCTCAAACCAATATTGCCTTTTAAGAGAGGTATATGTTCTGTCGAAGGATATGGTTTGAGCTGTTTCGTGGTCCGATAATGCTCATTTGTATAAATTGGACGTGACATTGTGTAAGTTGCTAGCAATTATATCAATGCATGATTTTTGACTAGTTGGAGTATAGATATGATGTTTCATATTATATTAAATTGATTGTAATTCTCTTGTATTTTCATTATTTTTTAGGATGTCAATATTCCAGTCTCCACACAAAACTATGTTCTTCGCTGTCCGTTTGCATACTATACTAAGAAGAAGCGTTAAGTGTTCAAGAAATATCTTGGCATTGTGGTTTGGTATCATATATATGCAAATTATTATAAGTTTGAGTGATATAATTTCAACCACACAGTATTCAAAATGATAGGGTATAGGTTGTATTGATAAATTAAGGATTTTATGCACTAAATATTTCTTAACCAATATGCAAGAACCACCTCTACGTTGATTCGTTCTAGAGTAAAAAGCTGCCAATTTATATTGATTTAAAATTAAATTAGATTCTGTTCCTCTTTTCATGAATGTTTCAGTGAGGCATATTATTATATCTACATTTCAATCAAGCTGCTCTAGAGTAATTTCAAATAAATCGTTTTTGCTAAGAATACCTGCAATATTTTGGTGTAAAAGAGTGTATGTCTTTTTATTAGCAACGAAAAAGATTTAGACAGTCCACTGTATTATATTCGGTTTGGCCCGCATCAGTCATGCTGTTATCATTATAATTTGTCGTGTATGATATTTGTGATTTAATATAAGTAGGTACATAGTATATTAGATCTCTAAATATGATAGTCATGCCATAGTTATTAATGCGGCCATTATATTTTGAAAATGCTCTATAATCATTCGGTAAATTTAAGTTTGAGTCAATTAATATTGCATAATTATTTTGAATGTCATGATATAGCAAATGATTATACATTACACAAAAGTCAGTACATTTATACGTTGGTAGATAAAGGATTATATTTGTATGTCTTAACGTCATTAAGGTTTCCCGTATGCAAACAATTAGTTCCGAGTAATTTTGAGTCATATTGAAGTCTCTATCACCAATAAAAATAACGCAGTAGTCATCCATAGTATAGTTAGATAACTTTTGATTAATATTACATAATAGTTGATTTATACTACAATTTGTATACAGATAATGACATAAATTATAGTTGGGAAATGTATTCTCTGCAATAGATAACATTTTATTAAATTTGTTACTGCTAATTAAACTTAATTTATTTTTCTATGCGCATGTTTTTCTTTGTTTATCTACTTTTTTCGTATTAGTGCTTTTTGTATTTCAGTAAACGATTTTGATTGCTCTGTAGTCTTGCTACTGCTACGTGAATATTTTGTTTGTCTTTGTCCTTGTTTGTCCTTGTTTGTCCTTGCTTACAGCTTTATACTTTTTATTTGGTGTAGACTATTTAATCCTAGCTGGAGTGCTTGTGATCTTTTTAAGTAACTCGTTCTTTTTCTTTAGTTCTTCGTTGTTTCGTCTGAGATCATTTATTTCCAATGCAAGTTTTTCGATTTCGTTGTGGGCACTATTTAGTTCTAAAGTCAACTGTTTAACGTGATCTTTAAGTTCATTTATTTTTTCATCGTCGTACTCAGATACATCTGGCATACTAGTGTTAATGGAATGTTATACTGTATCTGTTATAGTGTAGCTATCATCGGTAGGTGTGTCGGACTTAGTTCTGGTCCGACGGAACGTAATGTTTTCTAAGAAATTCATATTTTTGTTATTTTTTTCTTTGATTTTTGTGGTATATTTTGTTGTAAATTGCGAACAACTTGTACACTATTTGAAACCTCGTTCAAAAAGTCTTTCTTATGCTGAAGATCGATCCTGATACACTCGGCGATTGATCTGGCACACCCTTGCGCGGTGCTACCTGGGGGCTAATCGTGCTATTTTCAAACGTTTGAACGTTGACAACGTAACGTATTTGGTGAACGTTTGGTTTTAGTTTGGCTGATGTCAAACATGGTATCGTGCTAATTGCATTTAGCGTTCGAACCGTAGACGCAACCCTTACGTTGGGCTTACGTCAAACGTTTAGTGCTTGACACCGGCTTTTGAAAATAGTAAGTACTATTCTTATACTAAAGAGGCTGTAGCGACATCGCGCCATATGCAAGCACTATTTTAAAAAGACAATAATTAATGTCATTATGTGAATGTCATTGAATGTCAATATCAATAAATATTATGAAATCATGAAATTTAATAATTTTGTTAAAATTATACGATAAGTACCGAAATATTGTATACTGTAATAAGTGATTTATGCAAAAAACAATTAATGATCACACTTGGTCATGAAGAAGTGGTTTTTATTTCACTAGAGTAACGAAGGTGAATTCAAATGATGATGCACCACAACATTACCACAATTGCAGCTTCTTCTGCTATTTGTCGAGCCCAATACGAATTTATATCATCGTTACAATAAACAACACCTATTTTTCAGATTTGGAATAATATATAGAGCAGAGAAAGATGCTAAACAAACCTCGAATTGTCAGCGTTCGGCATAATAGTCATCCTTTCTATAAAAGAAGAGATATACGAAAAGCTGGAGAATTTGAATTTGGCTGACTTTCTAACTTTTCAGGTACGCATTTCAATTATCATTACGTAAGATCCTACAGTATTTACTCTCATTCAGAACTTGTCTCATAATACTTATGCTTAAATACCCAACAAAATAATGTAAGTATATTATACTCAAACACAAGATATAGCGCACGTATGAGAACAATATTAATCTTAAGTTAAATGTCAGCGGGTTTAGTTATTTTGGTAGGACTTATATTTGAGTAAATAATTACTGAATAATTTATGTTTTAATTTTGTCCACAGTAGCCGAGGAATAAGCAGAATAATAAGCTGCTCGTTAGCACAATGACATGCACATAATTGCAAGTTAACAAAAATGAGCAATTTGCTATGAGCCAAATCGAGACCATCATCACTTCTTGGACATTAAACAAGAATATACTGTTAATTAGTTTACTAAAATAATGTAAACCAAACCAAATACATAATTATTACTGTGAAGTTCACGTTATAACAATGGCCTAACAGATGTTGATTGTTTCTAATTAAAATTATATTTTGTATCAGATTTCATCATCTCAACACACTGTATAAATAAAATCGAAATGTGAAATTGGAGCTTGCCTTTTAATATACATACCTACTCTATTCTTTTAACTATCTATTAAGCGGTCCAGCGGTAGTCTGGGTAACACTGGATCATCAGATGTTGAACTCGATACCCGATTAGAAAGTACGCTTATGTTAGCTCACACACTTGTATTACATCCTGCTGAGTTAGTGGTTAGTCTCCCTTGTAGATCGGCTTATTGGTCTAGTGGTACCTAACCCTGACTGCTAAGACGAAAGTCATGGGTTCGATTTCCACCAGGGAGAACTCTTTGTGCGATGAGCAAATTACCAAAACTATAATACTCGTATGTGTATATATATTAATCAATTGTCTGACTACCATGCCACTAGGTTGTTCCTAGTTTGGGATCACACCGCCAGGTGTCACAGAGAATTAATTTATTCTTATGTTTCTCTTCTTCACGGATATTTTCTTACAATTCACTTAGAAATTCACCCGGTCTAAATGGTCACTAAGGACGAAAGGCGGCACCTACCCTAACCACTCTCATACTAGTATGGGCAGGTGGTACTTGATGGGCGAACTTATTAGATAGATATTCTCTTAACAGACTCCAAGGCTTATTACGTTTACTATATATGCAAAGTGGGCAACAGTGTTGTTTTGTCATGGCGGGTCTCGTGGCAACAAAGACCCGGGGCAGGTTTTCCCGTGATTATGCCTTTGAAAATTACACCAAGCGAATAGCTCCTGTGGCCTTCCCTTCGCTGATCGGCCAAAGCAAGCCAAATTTAAGAGCCCTAACCCAACTAGTTAAAATAGGCTGGCCAGAGACTAGGCTCTGACCGACTCATTGAACTATTAGGCACCCACAGATTACATGAAATTTACAATTCTGTGTCGGCACCGCATTGCGCTTCCCACGCATGCACATTCAACTGGCTGCCACCCAGCCCTAATCTAAGACTTAGGTCTGTTACCCGAGGTAGTGGGTTGGATTCCTAACACGACAAATCTTTGCATTATGAGCACTACGATTTTATCTGTGTCTTGCTTAAATTAAATAATTACAATACCTATCTAGGTACTTAGGAAAAATAATTATAAATGAACGTTTATCAGTCGTCTACTTGCTGTATACAGGCGTTTGAGAGCGCAATGACCGAGTAGGCAGTCTTTTCGCTTAAACCACCCAAAGAACCTATAACTGTGACAGTATTATGTGTATGGTATACGTATATCCACATAATATTATTATTTCAGCCTTTCAAAAGTGAATTTCTAGGAAGGTATCGTGACGAGATTAGCCTTTTTGATGAGATGTCTTCCTAGACATTGTTATAAATAAAGGGCCAAGCAAGCTTGACGCCAATCTTGCAATAATGAATTCTACCGCAACAATAAGCTATACTAAAGAGATATCTATAAAAATTGTCTTGTATGAAAAAATGTTGTTCACTCATTTAAGTTGCAATCAAACGTATTATAAGCATATGCCACGAAATTGATAATTAATACAAAATTATCTTAATAATTTTCTCAAATTTAAAATATTATATAATTGAAAAGTTCGTCGATAGGAACTTTTGGTTTGACAACGTATGAGACGTTCGCGAACGTAACGGTTTTGGTTTAAAACGTTGTCAAATAATAGCGCGATACCATGCAACAACGAGAGTTCGCTCGCACGCTATCACCTAGCTGTCACTGAACGCTGAACGTATCTGCCCTACAAAAACCAAATCATTTACGTTCAAATAATTAGCACGATACGAAATGTGCATAATGTGACATTTTCGGTTGAAGTTTGGTTTTGGTAAATACGTTGACGTTTAGCACGATTGCCCCCCTGGACAGTTACGAATTGTTGCGAAATAGATGTTCTGTTGCTTCTACGTAACTAAGAAGTGAAAGGGGTAGGTATCAAACTCATTATTGTTCAAGGTCAGTGGCTCGCTTAACGACCACAAAACACGAAAGAAAATATAATATACTAGCAGACCCGGCCACGCGTTGCTGTGGCTAAATTTATTGTTATTTTACATTGTAGTATACAATTTAAGAGGAACGGTAGGAGAACATCAGTCACGGGGACCACCATGCTTTTTACATAGATGGTATTTGTAAAAAAATATGGTGACCTCCATGACAGATTTTCTACGACTATAACCCTTTAGTACAATGAAATTATTTACGAACCAAGACGGAAATGTTGAAGTTGGTACACAAATTCACGGGATTGGGATTTGAAGGGGAAGGACGTTGAACACGGTTGATTAAAATTTTCTTACAGTTTATATTAAGCAGAAATCAATACAAAATAATTAATTTTTAAATTTATTATTTCCATTTAATTTTGAAACGAATGAGCATATTACAAAGTTCATACAAAATAAATTAGTGGGTCTTAATCGCGTACAATTAATTTATTTAAGGTATAAATACCTATTTGTTTCCGACGTTTCACTCGTCTTGCACCGAGCGTGGTCGCGGAGAGACTTATGAGAGCTCAGCGCCGTCTTGTCTTGTGGGTTTCGGCACCTACCCTCACTTGGTCTTTATTTAAGTTCGCACTGTCGGTACTCCGACACACTACACTAATGACGTCTACACACTGTTGAGATTTATCACTGCGGCGGTGTTTACATTTGCTGATGACTGGATTCCAAGTAGCCGATAATCTATATCCATCCTCCCGGTTGAAATTGTTATATTTCTTGATTTCTACCGCTTCACGTACTATCCTGGAGTAATAGTGACGATCGGTGGATAAGACTTGTGGTTGATGCAGTTCTATCCAGTGGTTTGGTCCAGACTCCAACAAATGCTCAGCTATTGCCGACTTATTAATATGTCGGTTTTTCACAGCTGCGATATGTTCCTTTACTCTTTCAGCGATTGTACGCTTAGTCTGCCCGATATATGAACTACCGCAGCTGCAATCGACTTTGTAGACGCCAGGTGTTTGGAGAGGAATGACATCCTTTGGGGTACGCAGATTATGTGCTAGCTTAGAGAACGGACTGTATACAGTCTTAATGGAGTATTTCTTGAGTACTGTTCCAACCTTGTCCGTTACTCCCTTTAGATACGGCATGTAAGCCGGCACTCTGCTCACTTCAGGTCTACGATCTTTCCTCTTCAGACGGAGTATCTTCTTCTTGTATCCGTTGCGCCTAAGTACCTCCTGAACATGTGACAGTTCACTATTTAATTGTTCAGGGTCACACAGGTCATACGCTCTGTTCACTAACGATGACACACCGGAATCCAAATGCCGCGGATGGTGGTGCGAGTTCGCGTTAAGATACCTATCTGTGTGTGTCGGTTTCCTATATACAATGTGTCCAAGGGTACCATTATCTCTCACTGTCACTTTAACGTCGAGAAAGGGTAACGATCCGTCTACCTCCATTTCGTATGTGAATCGGATGTTCGGATGTATGGAGTTCAATTTGTCTGCGAATTGTTCCACGTCTTGCTGGTTCTCCTTCATGATGCAAAAGATATCATCGACATACCTCTTCCATAGCTTCACATTTGATGCCTGCATGTCTATGGATTCCTCGAAGTGCTCCATCCAGATGTTGGCCATTACCGGTGCTATAGGACTACCCATAGCCACTCCATCGATGTGGAGGTAGTGTTGTCCACGATATAAGAAGTAGTTTCCATCCAAGCAATTCTTAAGCAGAACAGTGTATTCGTCAGACAGACCGTTTTCCCTTAATTTCCTCTGTATGACCTCAAGGCAATCTTGAACAGGAACATTGGTGAATAGTGACTCCACATCAAAACTCACCATCACCTCGTCTGGTTCCTTTTTCGTGCTCTTGATAATTTCTACAAAGTGACGAGAGTCCTTCACGAAAGAGTGCGTCTTGCCTATTAATGGTTGTAGTACCTTGCTTATGTGTTTCGCCAAACCATATGTGGGTGAATTTATTTGACTCACTATAGGACGCAAAGGTACGTTGGTCTTGTGTACTTTGGGTAAGCCGTACATCTTAGGCGGCTGCACAATTTGAGGTTTATGTAACCGTTCAAACACCTCTTCCGCAAATAAGTTTTTATGGTCCCTAATTAAGGCACGAATGCGTTTTGTCACTCTGGCGGTCGGGTTATATGACACTGCCTTGTATACTAAAGTGTCACTCAACAGATTCCTAATCTTACAGTCATAATCACAAGTATTCATTACCACAGTGGCGTTTCCCTTGTCGGCCTTTAGCACTAAAATATTCGTGTTATCACGCAGCGTTTTTAGTGCTTTACGCTCTTCTGTGGAAATATTGGGTTTAGGCGGCTTTGACTTGCGTAAAATAACGGCAACATCCTGTCTAAGTGTATCCCCATCGTTAGACGGTAACTTGTTACGCGTTATCACCTCTTCTATGCTACTTATGACGTTTTCATATGGAATGCGTTTAGGTGTTTCCCTTTCACCAATACGCTTTGTGTCGTGCTATCAATAACATAATCTGATAAATTGACTACCGTTTTCTGTTGGGTGGACTGTTCATTTTTGCCGGTTACCCTCTCACGATGGTTTATCAATTTATCAAACTTGTTCTTGTGCCGTATAGTACGCAGATCGTAAATGCGACTAGATTGGTCATACGTTACACGATCGCACAAGCTAAAGTCACTGTTTGAAAGCACTTCACTACACTCTGTGTGCACTTTAAATAGGTCACACTGTACAACACCTAGCTCGTACCGACAGTTACGGATTAATTGTCTTAAAAGACGAACACTGGCGTTACGTAGAATGCCATCGGAATAAGGAATGTCCTTACGCGGTTTAATGCGCACTCCTACGGGTATTACATCGTTATCACGACACTTTGTTAAAAAACTAAGCAAAGTTTCCAAACATACCCGCTTTATCCTAAGGCGTTCTAGTTGTTTTACTTTTATCACATATTCCGGCCCGTAGCGGTTTGTAATAATCGATTTTAAACTTTCGCGATTTGTATACATCATACAAAATAAATTAGCGGGTCTTAATCGCGTACAATTAATTTTTTTTTATAGAGCTATTCCACTTTTCTTTTTGATGTTACACATTGCATCTGGCTTATGATGAATATCCAATGGCAGCTTGAACGTTGAATGTGCCGTTCGCCCACCATCCAGTAAAGTAGCCGCAATGCCTGACGATGCAACTGCCAATGCGATTTTCTGTTGCGACCGTATTTTGGCAAGAATCAACGATATTAAAAATGTCTAACCGGTTCCACCTGGTGCGTCCAATAAAAAAAAACCGCCTTGTTCAGCAGCAACAGCCAGCATAATCCGATCATAAATAATTGTTTGTTCTGCTGTCAGTAATGGCTCACTGTTTGTGATAATCGTGGCTAAATTACCATGGTCATATTGTTGTTCTCGTTGTCAATCGGTATTGACTAAGTCAATAGCTGGGCTATTAGGTGATGGCATACCATAATGATTAAGTGGTAAATTTGAAATTAGAACACATAAATCCTCGATCAACACCAATGCTTCATTATACATCTCTGGCGTATAATCTATGTTTTGGCATTGATCTGTTTGTCTAATTCGGTTCTATTCTGTCATGCGATTTTTATATTTTTCTCACAAAGTTTGTGCTTGCGAACGTCGTCAAAATAATTGCAAACAGCTGACGAATGTTATTGGGCATTGATGTCAACGCAGCATCAGCAAGCGCTAAGTCCCAATGGTTATCGTCTTCTCGCACTTGCAGTTCACGACATGCATCTGGGTATGTATTAAATAGCGCAAAAGACAAGGCTGACGTCTTGATCCAACTATTTGCCTCGAACTCGACCTTGGATGACAAGGGAGCCACACCACCGTCCATCCCCTGGTGTGGGAGCTCCCTGCCTGAGATCCGCATTACACAACGTGCGGTCAGGTGGCAGCTCAAACTTCTGGACATCCACAAGTCGAGTGGGCCTGCGGCATCCCAGCAGTGGTGCTGAAGACGTGCGCCCCTTAGTTGACCCCCGTATTAAAGCGCTTATATCGTCTTTCCTATAATGCTAATAGGGTTCCTTCTTCGTGGAAGATAGCCCATGTTCACCCTATTCCTAAAAAGGTTGACAGATCGGACCCGTCAAACTACAGGCCAATAGCGGTAACGTCCTTACTCTCCAAGGTAATGGAGCGAGTCATCAACAACAAAATCCTCCAGTACCTAGAGGATCGCCAGCTGATCAGCGACCGCCAGTACGGTTTCCGGCATGGTCGTTCGGCTGGCGACCTTCTAGTGTACCTTACACACCGCTGGGCAGAAGCCTTGGAGAGTGGGGGCGATGCTCTAGCCGTTAGCCTTGACATTGCCAAGGTGTTTGACCGGGTCTGGCACAGGGCACTTCTATCGAAGTTACCATCTTATGGAATCCCCGAGGGACTCTGCAAATGGATTGCCAGCTTTCTGGCTGATCGGAGCATTAA
This sequence comes from Euclidia mi, assembly GCA_944739405.2. NCBI lineage: Eukaryota > Metazoa > Arthropoda > Insecta > Lepidoptera > Erebidae > Euclidia > Euclidia mi. The sequence continues at coordinate 29,329,029 of OX123204.2, forward strand.
AGTCGTCACAAACGGCAGCTGCTAATATACACGGGGCAATCGTGCTAAACGTCAACGTATTTACCAAAACCAAACTTCAACCGAAAACGTTACGTCATGCACATTTCGTATCGTGCTAATTATTTGAACGTAAACGATTTGGTTTTTGTAGGGCAGATACGTTTAGTGACAGCTAGGTGACAGCGTGCGAGCGAACTCTCGTTGTTGCATGGTATCGCCCTATTATTTGACAACGTTTTAAATCAAAACCGTTACGTTCGCGAACGTCTCATACGTTGTCAAACCAAAAGTTCCTTTCGACGAACTTTTCAATTATATAATATTTTAAATTTGAGAAAATTATTAAGATAATTTTGTATTAATTATCAATTTCGTGGCATATGCTTATAATACGTTTGATTGCAACTTAAATGAGTGAACAACATTCTTTCATATAAGACAATTTTTATAGATATCTCTTTAGTATAGCTTATTGTTGCGGTAGAATTTATTATTGCAAGATTGGCGTCAAGCTTGCTTGGCCCTATATTTATAACAATGTCTAGGAAGGCATCTCATCAAAAAGGCTACATCTCGACGCGATACCTTCCTAGAAATTCACTTTTGAAAGGCTATTATATTATGAGGATATACGTATACCATACACATAATACTGTCACAGTTATAGGTTCTTTGGGTGGCTTAAGCGAAAAGACTGCCTACTCGGTCACTGCGCTCTCAGACGCCTGTATACAGCAAGTAGACGACTGATAAACGTTCATTTATAATTATTTTTCCTAAGTACCTAGATAGGTATTGTAATTATTTTATTTAACCAAGACACAGAAAAAAGCGTAGTGCTCATCATACAAAGATTTGTCGTGTTAGGAATCCAACCCACTACCTCGGGTAACAGACCTAAGTCTTAGATTAGGGCTGGGTGGCAGCGAGTTGAATGTGCGTGCGTGGGAAGCGCAATGCGGTGCCGAAACAGAATTGTAATATTCATGTAATCTGTGGGTGCCTAATAGTTCAATGAGTCGGTCAGAGCCTAGTCTTTGGCTAGCCTATTTTGACTAGTTGGTTCAGGGCTCTTAAATTTGGCTTACTTTGACCGATCAGCGAAGGGAAAGCCACATGAGCTATTCGCTTGGTGAAATTTCAAAGGCATAATCACGGGAAAACCTGCCCCGGGTCTTTGTTGCCACGAGACCCGCCATGACAAAACATTACTGTTGCCCACTTTGCATATATAGTAAAAGTAACAAGCCTTGGAGTCTGTTAAGAGAATATCTATCTAATAAGTTCGCCCATCAAGTACCACCTGCCCATACTAGTATGTCGTCCTTAGTGACCATTTAGACCGGGTGAATTTCTAAGTGAATTGTAAGAAAATATCCGTGAAGAAGAGAAACATAAGAATAGATTAATTCTCTGTGACACCTGGCGGTGTGGTCCTAAACTAGGCACAACCTAGTGGCATGGTAGTCAGACAATTGATCAATATATATAAACTAGCTGACCCGGCAAACGTTGTTTTGCAAAATTTTTTTTTGAAAAATAGATGTTGGCCGATTCTCATAGATACCGGATAAGCACAAAAATGTCATCAAAATCGGTCAAGCCGTTTCGGAGGAGTATGGGAACGAAAACTGTGACACGAGAATTTTATATATTAGATAGTATTATATAATTATTTACATCAAAATACTTTAATAATAATTCATCACATTCGTTTATCAAAAGTAACGACCTCCTTTATTTATTTGTTGGACGTCACCAAAGAGTATGTAACCATTCCGTATAGACGTCACTGGCCGTATTGGCCGAATGACTGATAACAATAAAAAAAGCGTAGGTATCGTAAGCGTACTTTCTAATCGGGTATCGAGTCCAACATCTGATGATCCAGTGTTACCCAGACTACCGCTGGACCACTTCAATAGATAGTTAAATGAATAGAGTAGGTATGTATATCAAAAGGCAAGCTCCAATTTCACATTTCGATTTTATTTATACAGTGTGTTGAGATGATGAAATCTGATACAAAATATAATTTTAATTAGAAACAATCAACATCTGTTAGGCCATTGTTATAACGTGAACTTCACAGTAATAATTATGTATTTGGTTTGATTTACATTATTTTAGTAAACTAATTAATAGTATATTCTTGTTCAATGTCCAAGAAGTGATGATGGTCTCGATTTGGCTCATAGCAAATTGCTCATTTTTGTTAACTTGCAATTATGTCCATGTGGTTGTGCTCACGAGCGGCTTATTATTCTGCTTACTCCTCGGCTACTGTGAACAAAATTAAAACATAAATTATTCAGTAATTGTTTAAATTGATATCTGAAATACTATCCAATGCATATTGTGTGGAGAATAAAATTCGATGGAGGTTTATTCCTGAACTAGCTCCTTGGATCGGATTATTATACGAACGACTAGCCGGACTAGTGAAACATTGTATGAAAAGGACACTACAAAAAACCTTTAAGTAATAGTCAATTGTCAAACATTGTAAAATAAATAGAGGCTAGAATAGATACACGACCTTTAACATGTGTTGATAACGAAATAGAACATATTCTTACACCATCGGATTTCTACAAGCTGACAGATATATAACATTACATAGAGCACCTTAATTCAAGGGTGGAGAAATCTCTGGTAATGTTAGATGAATTCAAAGAAATGTTCACAATCGATACTTGCAAGTCTCAGAGAGAGATATAGTCACTCCTATATACCACTCTCTTGTAATCTTACGCGGCGGGAGTGTCGCGATTTCTCGCGATTTGTATGTAGTCTTATAATCTTGCCCGGCGGGAGTGTCGCGATTTCTCGCGAACTGTATAGTGAACAGAGCAGATAACCAACCTCTGTGAATACTTAACCAACCTCTATGTAAGTACTGGCCACAACCGACGGTTCTACGTTTGAGGTTTGAACGTGATATATGAAGAATACGAAATTACTTTATTACTTCATAGTACTGACATTGTCATTTGAAATATTATAAAGCAGTAAATGTATTATTATTTTGATTATTAATGTGCTAATACAATAATAAATATGCTGACAATGATGAGCTGTGCTATGGATATCACAAATGGGCGCTGGAGCTAAGTATTTAGTGATTCCTACTGTTTGCGAGTGGCTAGTGTTGTAAAGCTAATTATATGGGATCCTATTGTTTCTACGTATATAGAAATTGGTAATGTATTGTATGGTAATTCTGTATTGTAATAGTAGAAGTGTTTAGAACTCTGCTGAGGATAAAGACGTTTATGCCTCAGTGGGGAGAGAACGGAGCCGTCCGTTACAGAGCGGTGAAATACCCGACACATACAATATTTGAGAGCGGTGATCAGACCGACAGTTATTACAGAGCGGTGAGCAGACCGACACTAAAAGGGCGGTGAAATACCGACAGTTAAAATACCTTGGCAGCGGTGAAATATCCGACAGGTATAGAGTTATTAAAAGACCTGATATCGGTGAAACATCCGACAGGTATTACGTTATTGAAAGACCTGACATATTATAATTGGCAGTTATATAATTCGTAATTCGTACCATAGAAATTGGTAACTTGCAATACTAGACTACCGGACAGTGGAATCATATAACCTTTTAACCTACAGGTCGCACCGAGAGAATTCAGGAAGAAACATACTGACAAATGCTTGGCATCGAGGTCAAAAGAGCTGTCTACGTTTCGAGATGTAAGTCAAACATTCCATCTTTCCGCTCACATTAGTCAAACTGTAATATCTATCGGCGTTCAGTTACAAACCCCTTAAGCAACATTATAACTCGCCGACATGGTGGAGATGCTGGGATATGATGATCCTCATTTTAAAGGCAATACAATGTTATATCTTATGAAATAGCGTGGCGGATGGAATGTTTTGAAACTTCTAGTGACACTTAGTGGAATTATTTTCAAATTTTAAATTTGGAATAAAGAAATAATTTTAAACAATTCAAACAACATTTGTCAGTGTGGAACTTCAGTTTCAAACATTATGTGGACTACAATTTTACCAATTCGAGATTATTGATAGACAATCATTTGAAACAGTTGGTTGATCATATTAATTTATAATTTTATGATATTTTGTTTTGTGAGATTTCGTGTTGTGTGGGATTCACTACCGGCATATGCAGTAAGTAAAAGGAAATAGAATCAATAGATTATTGAAATTTTATCTTAAAAGTATAATACTAGATTTGATTAAATTTAATACTTATTTTTAGGTACAAAATTGATCAACATTGATGGTATACTACAATAATGGAGAATATAATGTTAAATCGTTTGTCTGTGATTGCTAAAGAGATACAATCGTTAAGTAACGAGTATGTCGGTCTGTGGTCAATAACGGATGAAAATATAAAAGATGCACGTATAATATCGGCTAAACTTAAATCACTTCTGTCTCGCTTCAATACTGATTTGAACAGTTACTTTAATATAAGTCAGGAACCTAATGCTGATGAAATATCAAATTTAACTAACTACCAATTACAAGGAGAGCAAGCATTGGCTGAATTAGAAGTAAAAATTCAAATGAAAAATGAAACCTCAACAACATCAAATGAAACCTCAATAACATCAACGAAAGAAAACGGAGCATTATAATACAGTAAATTACCTGATTTGAGTTTACCTCAATTTGCTGGAAACTTATTAGAATGGCATCAGTTTTGGGATCAATTTGTTTCTAATATGTCTAGAAGGAGACTGAACGATGTTGATAAACTACTCTACCTTAAAAGTTCTTTGATAGGCGATGCTGCAAGACTTATAGATGGACTGAGTATAACCAATAAAAATTATCAAATTGCGGTTGATATACTTAAAACTAGATATGGTAAAGAAGGTGAAATAATATACGCCCATCACAAAGCTCTCTCCAATATTAAGAGAGCTGCAGGAATAGATGAGTGCAGACAAGTATTAGATAAAATGGAAAGACACATGAGAGTTCTTCAATCTATGGGAGAGGATACTGAGTCTACGACTATGAGATACATGATTATGGAAAAATTTCCTCAAGAGATAATTTTTTAATTGAAAATGAGAATAGGGTCTGATGAGTCCATTGACAATATGAAAGAACAGCTGGCATTAATAATTTCAGCCAAGGAAGAAGCAAAAAGGATAATTGAAGGAACTACACTAGAAAATTCTCAATATACTGTTCAAGCATTATACAGCAAAACGGAAAAGTCACAGAATGAGCAAAGAATTATTAATAATAATCAAATTAAACAAGATAGGAAGAATAAAACTCATAACTTCAATTTAATCAAACGAAACAATCAAAATAATCAATATAATAAACGAAATTTTCACACCAGACATGATGAAAACAAGATGGAATTTAAAAGAAGAAAGCTAAGCTGTATCTTTTGTGGTAATGACCATTTTAACGAAAATTGTAAACAATTTAAAACTCATCAAGGTAGAACAACTTAATTGAAAGAAAGTAACCGATGTTTTAATTGCCTTTAAAGGAGACATGTGTATAAGCAATGCGTATACAACAGACCTTGTTGGCATTGTGGTAAATCAGCAGGACATAATAGGGCGTTATGTCCCAAGATATTTAGCGAAGAAGAGTGAATGGGTATCTACAAGCACTATGCACATTGTGAACAGCTATGGTTCTACGATGTTGGTAACAAACATACTTCATTAGAGATTTAATTTAACAAACAAAGTTGTAACCAAAAGAGGCGTTTTTAAAAGTTATTGTTTCTGTCTACGACCCATGTAGGTATGTAGTGCCTGCATTACTACCAGTAAAATTATTTCTGCAAGAGTTGTTGAAACAAAAGTTAAAATGGGATACAAATTTATCCACTGAATTATTGGACAAATGGTCATGCATACAAATGATAGAAAACGCATCTACTAAAGCTTATGCAGCAATGGTCTATGTAGTTGGAAATAACGCTAAAAGTTTCGTCATTGAAAAATCACTTCTGGTACCAACCAAAGACTAATAACTTGAAAATACGACTTAAACTGTTAGGGATATTAACAGGAAGCCCTTTAATACAATATGTTGTTAAATATATTCAAATTCAACTAAAATTACAAAGCAATTGGTATGGGCTGATAGTCAGACAGTTATAGATAGGTTCAACTCTAATAAATTACTAACACCATTCGTATCAAAACGGACTGATGAAATTAAAAGGAATAAAAATTTTTGTCATGAGACATGCTTCTTCTGAACGAAATCCTGCAGATGTAGCCAATCAACCTGCGACGTCACAAGAAGTTAGACACGAGTGGTTGAATGGTCCAGAATTTTTGATACAGGATCCAGCTAGTTGGCCTAAGGACAGAAACACAATTTCGACATTTCTCGTTGAGGAGGGTCTCACGAATAATGTAATTTTATTTCAAGTGAACATGCAGATCAACTAGATTCCAAAGTGATGAAAATAAAAAGGATACAAAGGGAAACAAAATACGTGAAACGTATTGGATTCCACAAGGAAGGGCTCAAGTTCAACAGAAAACGGAACAAGTAAGAGATGGATTTGCTTGTTCACGTGTTAAGCCGTTCGAGCCATATACCTGTAAGTTGTCGTGGTTACCTTAGACAACGCTTTAAAATGCAAATTGATATCTGAAATACTATCCAATGCATATTGTGTGGAGAATAAAATTCGATGGAGGTTTATTCCTGAACTAGCTCCTTGGATCGGATTATTATACGAACGACTAGCCGGACTAGTGAAACATTGTATGAAAAGGACACTACAAAAAACCTTTAAGTAATAGTCAATTGTCAAACATTGTAAAATATATAGAGGCTAGAATAGATACACGACCTTTAACATGTGTTGATAACGAAATAGAACATATTCTTACACCATCGGATTTCTACAAGCTGACAGATATATAGCATTACATAGAGCACCTTAATTCAAGGGTGGAGAAATCTCTGGTAATGTTAGATGAATTCAAAGAAATGTTCACAATCGATACTTGCAAGTCTCAGAGAGAGATATAGTCACTCCTATATACCACTCTCTTGTAATCTTACCCGGCGGGAGTGTCGCGATTTCTCGCGATTTGTATGTAGTCTTGTAATCTTGCCCGGCGGGAGTGTCGCGATTTCTCGCGAACTGTATAGTGTACAGAGCAGATAACCAACCTCTGTGAATACTTAACCAACCTCTATGTAAGTACTGGCCACAACCGACGGTTCTACGTTTGAGGTTTGAACGTGATATATGAAGAATACGAAATTACTTTATTACTTCATAGTACTGACATTGTCATTTGAAATATTATAAAGCAGTAAATGTATTATTATTTTGATTATTAATGTGCTAATACAATAATAAATATGCTGACAATGATGAGCTGTGCTATGGATATCACAAATGGGCGCTGGAGCTAAGTATTTAGTGATTCCTACTGTTTGCGAGTGGCTAGTGTTGTAAAGCTAATTATATGGGATCCTATTGTTTCTACGTATATAGAAATTGGTAATGTATTGTATGGTAATTCTGTATTGTAATAGTAGAAGTGTTTAGACCTCTGCTGAGGATAAAGACGTTTATGCCTCAGTGGGGAGAGAACGGAGCCGTCCGTTACAGAGCGGTGAAATACCCGACACATACAATATTTGAGAGCGGTGATCAGACCGACAGTTATTACAGAGCGGTGAGCAGACCGACACTAAAAGGGCGGTGAAATACCGACAGTTAAAATACCTTGGTAGCGGTGAAATATCCGACAGGTATAGAGTTATTAAAAATACCTGATATCGGTGAAAGATCCGACAGGTATTACGTTATTGAAAGACCTGACATATTATAATTGGCAGTTATATAATTCGTAATTCGTACCATAGAAATTGGTAACTTGCAATACTAGACTACCGGACAGTGGAATCATATAACCTTTTAACCTACAGGTCGCACCGAGAGAATTCAGGAAGAAACATACTGACAAATGCTTGGCATCGAGGTCAAAAGAGCTGTCTACGTTTCGAGATGTAAGTCAAACATTCCATCTTTCCGCTCACATTAGTCAAACTGTAATATCTATCGGCGTTCAGTTACAAACCCCTTAAGCAACATTATAACTCGCCGACACCGCTGACATTTAACTTAAGATTAATATTGTTCTCATACGTGCGCTATATCATGTGTTTGAGTATAATATACTTACATTATTTTGTTGGGTATTTATGCATATTATGTGACAAGTTCAGAATGAGAGTAAATACTGTAGGATTTTACGTAATGATAATTGAAATGCGTACCTGAAAAGTTAGAAAGTCAGCCAAATTCAAATTCTCCAGCTTTTCGTCTATCTCTTCTTTTATAGAAAGGATGACTATTATGCCGAACGCCGTCAATTCGGGGTTTGTTAAGCATCTTTCTCTGCTCTATATATTATTCCAAATCTGAAAAATAGGTGTTGTTTATTGTAACGATCATATGAAATTCGTATTGGGCTCGACAAATAGCAGAAGAAGCTGCAATTGCGGTAATGTTGTGGTGCATCATCATTTGAATTCACCTTCGTTACTCTAGTGAAATAAAAACCACTTCTACATGACCAAGTGTGATCATTAATTGTTTTTTGCATAAATCACTTATTACAAAAGTAAACAATATTTCGGTACTTACCGTATATGTAATTTTAATAAATTATTTCATGATTACATATTATAATATTTATTGACATTCAATGACATTCACATTATGACATTAATTGTCTTTTTAAAATAGTGCTTGCATATGGCGCGATGTCGCTACAGCCTCTTTAGTATAAGAATAGTACTTACTATTTTCAAAAACCGGTGTCAAGCACTAAACGAACGCTCAATACAATTAGCACGATACCATGTTTGACATCAGCCAAACTAAAACCAAACGTTCACCAAATACGTTACGTTGTCAACGTTTGAACTTTTGAAAATAGCACGATTAGCCGCCAAATAATTAGCATGATACGAAATGTGCATAACGTGACGTTTTCGGTTGAAGTTTGGTTTTGGTAAATACGTTGACGTTTAGCACGATTGCCCCCCTGGACAGTTACGAATTGTTGCGAAATAGATGTTCTGTTGCTTCTACATAACTAAGAAGTGAAAGGGGTAGGTATCAAACTCATTATTGTTCAAGGTCAGTGGCTCGCTTAACGACCACAAAACACGAAAGAAAATATAATATACTAGCAGACCCGGCCACGCGTTGCTGTGGCTAAAGTTATTGTTATATTACATTGTAGTATACAATTTAAGAGGAACGGTAGGAGAACATCAGTCACGGGGACCACCGTGCTTTTTACGTAGATGGTATTTGTAAAAAAATATGGTGACCTCCATGACAGATTTTCTACGACTATAACCCTTTAGTACAATGAAATTATTTACGAACCAAGACGGAAATGTTGAAGTTGGTACACAAATTCACGGGATTGGGATTTGAAGGGGAAGGACGTTGAACACGATTGATTAAAATTTTCTTACAGTTTATATTAAGCAGAAATCAATACAAAATAATTAATTTTTAAATTTATTATTTCCATTTAATTTTGAAACGAATGAGCATATTACAAAGTTGTAAGTGACTAACATATGACATTTAAACTTATGAATGAGGTAGATAAGTCAGATAGTCTTAAATCTTTAACAGTAATAGTTATTATTTTAAATTTTAAATACTTTCAATTTAATTTAGCACTAATCGGTGCACAATATTTTTGGTTAACCTGTCTTTAGCTAACACAAATAGATTCGACGGTTTCCCAAGACGTGAACATGCAACATATAGTTGCCCATGAGAAAAACACGGATTTTCCAAATCTAAACCACAAATGGACATTATTGACATGGCAAAAGCTAAACGAATTGGAAACTGTAGCCGTTTGAAAGGTATGGTAGAATCTGTCGGTATCATTAGAATACGTGGCAACAGGACCACTTTTCCTTTAAACTTCCCAGTTAAAATGGTTGCTTCAAGAATGTTTCCGGTGATCTTTTTGATGATCAAACGTGTACCGTTGCATAATTGAGGTGGATTCAAATTACGTAGAAGAATAATCGGGGAACCAATTTTTAATTGAAGATTGTGGGGTGGCATTCCAGGTATATCTAGTGAATTAAAAAATTCAGTTGGAACATTTACACTTTCATTTTCATCAACAACAGTATCGATTGATTTAAAAGACATCAGATCGCCTGGTAACAACTGTTGTATCTGGAAGTTAATTTCGTCAACATCAACATTTTTGGCTGCCAAAATCGCCCGATAACTGAGCCAGTTATGCTTCAAGTAATTATTCTGTACATCCGGAAAAATACTCTGAATCAATTCATTTTTATCTTGAAGAACAGTACAAAAATTGTCTGGCAGTTTGATGCATTGCGTATTTGGTTGCAGTTCTATTTTACCGTTGCCAATATCTAGTAATTGCTCGGAAAATATTTGTGCTGATGGATCATTTTGCAACTGTACCCGCATGTTTATGGTCAATCGAAGTGTTTCAACACTTCGCCATAAGAATGATTGTTTCAAACATGCATTAATCTCATCCGCGAAAATTGAGCGAGGTATAACCGGTAAGGTCTGACGGAAATCACCACAAAAGTAAGATAGTACCACCGAAAAGTTTATTATTGCTGTTTAAATCCTGCATAGTTCTATGCAATGCTTCAAGTGAATATTTGTGCGCCATTGTGCACTTATCCCAAATTATTATAGAACTCTTCCGCAATACTACAGCTATTCCACTATTCTTTTTGATGTTACACATTGCATCTGGTTTATGATGAATATCCAATGGCAGCTTGAACGTTGAATGTGCCCACCATCCAGTAATGTAGCCGCAATGCCTGACGATGCAACTGCCAATGCGATTTTCTGTTGCGACCGTATTTTGGCAAGAATCAACGATATTAAAAATGTCTTACCGGTTCCACCTGGTGCGTCCAATAAAAAAAAAACCGCCTTGTTCAGCAGCAACAGCCAGCATAATCCGATCATAAATAATTGTTTGTTCTGCTGTCAGTAATGGCTCACTGTTTGTGATATTCGTGGCTAAATTTCCATGGTCATATTGTTGTTCTCGTTGTAAATCGGTATTGACTAAGTCAATAGCTGGGCGATTAGGTGATGGCATACCATAATGATTAAGTGGTAAATTTAAAATTAGAACACATAAATCCTCGATCAACACCAATGCTTCATTATACATCTCTGGCGTATAATCTATGTTTTGGCATTGATCTGTTTGTCTAATTCGGTTCTATTCTGTCTTGCGATTTTTATATTTTCTCACAAAATTTGTGCTTGCGATGGATAACACGTCGTCAAAATAATTGCAAACAGCTGACGAATGTTATCGGGCATTGATGTCAACGCAGCATCAGCAAGCGCTAAGTCCCAATGGTTATCGTCTTCTCGCACTTGCAGTTCACGACATGCATCTGGGTATGTATTAAATAGCGCAAAAGACAAGGCTGACGTCTTGATCCAACTATTTGCCTCGAACTCGACCTTGGATGACAAGGGAGCCACACCACCGTCCATCCCCTGGTGTGGGAGCTCCCTGCCTGAGATCCGCATTACACAACGTGCGGTCAGGTGGCAGCTCAAACTTCTGGACATCCACAAGTCGAGTGGGCCTGCGGCATCCCAGCAGTGGTGCTGAAGACGTGCGCCCCTTGGTTGACCCCCGTATTAACGCGCTTATATCGTCTTTCCTATATTGCTAATAGGGTTCCATCTTCGTGGAAGATAGCCCATGTTCACTCTATTCCTAAAAAGGGTGACAGATCGGACCCGTCAAACTACAGGCCAATAGCGGTAACGTCCTTACTCTCCAAGGTAATGGAGCGAGTCATCAACAACAAAATCCTCCAGTACCTAGAGGATCTCCAGCTGATCAGCGACCGCGAGTACGGTTTCCGGCATGGTCGTTCGGCTGGCGACCTTCTAGTGTACCTTACACACCGCTGGGCAGAAGCCTTGGAGAGTGGGGGCGATGCTCTAGCCGTTAGCCTTGACATTGTCAAGGTGTTTGACCGGGTCTGGCACAGGGCACTTCTATCGAAGTTACCATCTTATGGAATACCCGAGGGACTCTGCAAATGGATTGCCAGCTTTCTGGCTGATCGGAGCATTAAAGTCGTCGCAAACGGCAGCTGCTCCGAAATGAAGTCGATCAACGCTGGCGTCCCACAAGGCTCGTTGCTCTCCCCAACGCTGTTCATCTTGCATATCAATGACTTGTTGTCAATTGAGAACATGCATTGCTATGCAGATGATAGTACGGGTGATGCGCGGTACACCAGCCACCAGAATGTCCCTCGGAGCCAGGTACAGGAAAGACGATTGCAACTTGTGTCTGAAGTCGAGGTCTCTCTAGGGCGCGCCTCCAAATGGGGTGAAAAGAACCTTGTTCAATTTAACCCCACTAAGACACAAGTATGCGCGTTCACTGCGAAGAAGGACCCTTTCGTTATAGCGCCTTGGTTTCAAGGTGTACCCCTGCATATTGCCGAGAATATTGGGATCCTCGGCGTCGAAATATCGAACATAGTCCAATTTGGGAGTAATTTGGAGGATAAAGCCAAATTGGCAAGCAAGAAGCTGGGAGTGCTGAACCGGGCTAAGCGGTACTTCACACCAAGCCAACGGCTTATTCTTTATAAAGCGCAAGTCCGACCACATGTGGAGTACTGCTCACATCTCTGGGCCGGAGCGCCAAAATATCAGCTTGATCCACTTGACTCCCTACAGAGACGAGCTGTTCGAATCGTCGATGATCCCGATCTCACGGCTAGACTAGAGTCACTGGAGCAGCGGAGAGACTTTGGTTCTCTCTGCGTATTGTACCGACTCTTTCACGGGGAGTGCTCCGAAGAATTGTTTAATTTAGTACCAGGGTCACCCTTCTACCAACGTACCACTCGCCGACGCAGTAGAGTTCACTCGTACTACCTGGAAGCGTTCTCATCTAGTACGGTGCGCTTCCAGCGATCTTTTCTACCACGTACGTGTAGGCTCTGGAATGAACTACCTGCTGCGGTGTTTCCCGAGCACTATGACTTGTCCTTCTTCAAACGAGGTTTAAAGAGAGCATTACTTTCACGGTAGGCAGCGGCTTTGCTGTGTATACCCTGACATTTACCATTTACCATCAGATGGGCCGTTCGCTCGTCTGCCACTAGCAGCAATAAAAATAAAAAAAATACTCGACCATTAACTGTTCGCAGAAATTCAAAAGACGTTGGTCCAGGCACATTCACCAATAACAAACGTAAATAGAAGCACTCCCAATGTCTTAGCTTTGAATATGCCTGGAATGGAAGGATGTCGTTTTCCTTGTTTTCGTGGTTCCCATTTTTTACTGGATTTGTTCCATGTGAAATAACGCGAAACATCACCATATAGCAATGTCTTTGCGAATCGGCCAAAAATATCAGATCTTTGACACAATGTAAAAAATTCAGTTAGTGTTGTTTTTGGGGTCTCGAACGCTCTTTGGAGAAGATCTTCTTCAGTGAAGTATACACGTTGACCGTTTTCAAGATATATTGCTAGATGCTGGACAGAAGGATCTCTTTCGTGTATGGGAAAGCTGAGAATATGCCAAATAGCTTCGTTGCTGCTAATGTATCTACCCATTTGGTATCGTGCTATTTCGTCATTTTATTTATATTTTGTACCTCAAATATGGCCAAATCACTGCCTTTGTTTACATATTTACAAATCATAGTCATAAACAATGAATCCTAACGTAATACCTTGTAAAATTAATTACAATAATAACTACAAAAGTCAACTTCAACGACACGCACGCACGACTTTTCCTGCTGCGCAGCACATACCGGCAGCTTCATTTCGAAATTTCAACGCCTGACAATATTGACATACTTTATCCATTACACCGATAGCAATTTTTGAATGCGCAGAGTAGTTAATATCTGGTGCATATTCAAAAGCAAGACGAACGAATGATGTACGTATTAATGGGCGGCTGATCCGTTGCCTTTGTCGTTCTTGTGCTCGTACTGTAGCTATGTTTCGTTCTCGTGCCGCTGTTGTTCTCATAATATTCTGTTGCAGACGTTCGCTACGCTGTTCTTGAGATTCTTGTGCACGACCTTCTGCTGTTTTGATTCTTTGAGCTGTATTTCCTGTTTCGATTTGTTCTGCCAACTGATGAGCTCATTTAACACGTTTGCGTCGTGCTTCTTTGGTGCTTGCGTTGTTGAGGTTAGATTTTTTCAGTGGCATTTGACTGAAAATATTAATTTAATCGTTTAAATATTAGAAAAAAAACTTAAAAACATGTTATAATAGCACATTGAAATAATAAGTGCAAAATAATTTTTAATAGAGGATAAATAAAAAAATATTTGTAAAATTACTGAAAAGGTGTGGGGAGCTTTGTACCATTTTCTCAATAATATATTAATTAATTATTATAATTATGTGATAATACTTACATGTATATATTTTATAATTATAGAATTTTGAATAATGAAGCACAAATAAGTAAAAAGCAGGAATAATTTCACTGTATTATCGTCACTATAATTTGAATTTGATTTACACTTCGGTCTAAGTAACACGTGGTTGGCTATGCTAACACCAAAAATTAAAAAATTAGAAATAATTTAATTTCACGGTATTTCGTTTACTACAAAATAAATTTATTTTATACTTTAGCCTCAATAACACGTGGTAATCATGCTATTGAATTGTAGCTTATATGACACGTTTGTCGGTTTACCATAGCAGTGCCATCTATTGATTACTTACTCAATCCAGTCGAAAAGTATCGACATCTGTTAGAATCTTTTGGAGTTAACAGATAATGGTGACTGTCAGTTAATTATAGACAAATAATTTGCAATAAAATAAAATTGCGACTATAATTAAAGATCTAAGCTATCCTATCTCTCAAGTTGCACCACAGTGTGCCAATTGAATTTAAAATCGGTTAAGTAGTTTAAGAATCCATCGCGGACAAACATCGTGACAGGAGATTTATATATATCAAGATTTTCTTTAAAAAGAAAATATAATTGGACGACGTTTGCGATTTATAATTGTTTATAGTATTTTCTGAAAGAAAAATAGGTCCGCTTGTGTTCGCCAAGGCGTCATTTATTATACTAACTGTTCAGAGCTTGCCCTAGACAGACTGGGAAGGATTTGTAGGCACCGTGGAAGCTAATTTTATATTCATCCAGTTGTTTTAAGGCAATAAAATGTCTGACATATGAGGCAGAGTTTCTCAGCGCTAAGAATTAAACGAATCTATTACCTGGGAATCTTCTCTGGTGGCCTGGAGGCAACCTATATAATTACACACACTATTTGGCCAAAAAGAGGTGAAATATCTATAGTTACCAGGCTCCAAGCGGCGTCTTCAAGACACGCAGCACAAAGTTGTAGAAATTCACAATTTACAGTTTTACAAATGTCAATGTTCAACACAAAATCACAATTCGTCCACAGCTCACAACTTTTGCCGGGCAAATCAAAGGCGGCAGTTTTACAAGGTTTTTACCAAAATTATACAATTCAATTCACGACGCCGGATTTTACCACGTGCTTGCAAAAAGGCGATGTCAACGATGTCAAAAACGTGTTAATTTTTCTTTTGCCTCGTTGGTCTCGCGGTATAAAGGTGCGCGTGGGGTTGGGAGGTCCCGGGTCGGGCAAAAGTGTTACTGGGTTTTTCCGAATACTCAGTAGCAGCCCGGAGTCTGGTAATGTGCCCGGTAACGGCAATAGGCTCGCCCCCTATTACGGGGGACCCAAAAATTCATGGCGAAATGTGGGTGTAATATTTACACCTCTAGCTACCCCTTCGGAGATACAGGCGTGAGGCTATAAATAAAAATAATAAAAAATATATACACTTCAATTCGCAAAGCCAGATTTTACCATGTGCTTGCAAAAAGGCGATGCCAACGATGTCAAAAACGTGTTAATTTTTCAAAGCAAGAGAAAATAATGATTTGTCATCTCATAGTGTGACCAGAGTCAAAAAATTACAATAGACAAAAAAAAATACTAAACTGATCTTACTCGCGATAAATCTTATATTTAAGGCATAAATACCTGGGTTTTTTGCCAACGTTTCGTCTGACTTGCTTCAGCCGTGGTCGCGGCGGGACTGGTGAGCTCACCGCCGTCCTTGTGTTGTGCGGGTTTTGGCACCTACCCTCACTGGATTTTTATTTTTGTTTATAACCGCACTGTCGGTACCTCGACACACTACACTAATGACGTCTACACACTGTTGAGCTATTACGGCCATTACGGCGGTGTTTACACTTATTGATGACTGGATTCCAAGTTGTTGATAATCTAAATCCATCCTCCCGGTTGAAATTCTTGTGTTTTTATATTTCAACCGCTTCACGCACTATCCTGGAGTAATAGTGACGTTCGGTGGACAAGACCTGTGGTTGATGTCGTTCTATCCAGTGATTTGGTCCAGACTCCAATAAATGTTCAGCTATAGCGGACTTATTTACTTGTCGATTTTTCACAGCTGCGATATGTTCCTTGACCCTTTCCGCAATTGTTCGCTTGGTCTGTCCGATATAGGAGCTACCACAACTGCAATCGACCTTGTAGACGCCAGGTGTCTGAAAAGGAATGACATTCTTTGGGCTGCGCAGATTGTGTGCTATCTTGGAAAGCGGACTATATACAGTCTTAATGGAGTATTTCTTTAGTACTGTTCCAACTTTGTGCGTTACTCCTTTTAGGTAAGGCATGTAAGCCGACACCCTGCTCGCCTCAGATTTACGGTCCTATTACTATTTTTATACCAAACCTCTTACGAATCGTCAAATCTTAATTATAATGAAACTGAATGAACCAAATACCTAACGTAAAATACGTAAAAAAAAACGAATTAAAAACGATGTCAGTGTTCTGATTGTGTAAATGGAATGAAAATAGCCACAATCACATGATACAATTGATAAATTAAACTGAAATTGATGAAATTAAATAAGATATTCTGCTAAGTATTTGTATAAGTACATTGATGTTTTTAAGTGTTGCGACCTTAATGAATAAATCTAGGTATGTATATTTGACTTATAGATAATTATTGAAATATCAACCGACTGGTCCGAATTTTAACTTATTTTAACTAGTGTCTGGTTTGACTTTCTACACGACTATTTATTATACCGTTTCTTACCAAGAGTACCTAATTTTACTGGCATTGGCGTCTAGTTTAACTTTAGGCAAATCACTGACTATTGGTAACATAAATAAACTATTAACTAAATTGGTTCATTCTTGATTACTAGTTATTTATTTATACTTTTGTACTGTTTGTACCTGCAATACATTCAGGTCAATTCAGTTTATAGCATTCCATACTGTACATTTCGGGTGGTAGACTTACAATTAGGAAACAATTATTATGGAACACTTTTAGGAGAGAGGAGCAGTTTAGTAATATACTATAATAGTCTATATATTATACCTAGGTGCATTTGATATATTATAGTTAAAAGATGTATTATAGTAACATGCTTTAATAGGGTCTGCTGCATTTATTATTCTAAATTGATAACATTTTAGTGTATTATTAATATAGATATTTTTGTGGAATATAATAAAAAACTTTGTACTTTTAGATAGCTACGATTTATAGATTAATAACGGTTAGATATTTTTGATGACATAGTAGCTTTTACAGATAATTTTTTTTTGTTTTCTTACTAAAGTATTTAAGTTAAATTTTAAAATACATATACAAAGAAAATAAAAGGGCGGTCTTACTATAGGTTAGAGGTTCTGATAACCATACACAGCATTACATATAAACTTTTTCTAAACAAGGATCGATAATGTAGGTAGCAGTGATGATATAAAGGTATCTGTAAATATCTTTAATAATGTGATAACATCGATTTATTCATTGATGATTAAATAGTTGACGATGATTGAATTATTATTGATGATTAACTTACCGATGGTTAAGAAGTTGATGATAATGCTGGCAATGATGACCATGTTGATGATAATGATTTTGATAATGATTTTGATAATGATTTTGATAATTTTTTTTTTTTGATTCTTAAATTTATTATACAATGGAATTTATTTACATACATAAAAAATAAATATGTACAAAAAAGGGGAGGGTAAAATACAAAGTACATATTTACAAGACAGGTTTAGGCGTCGTAGAATTCCTCCGCATCGCTGTCTACTGGTAACGTGCCCAGAAGGCTGGCAGCATTGCCACGCTGGATGGCAATGCTGATACGCTGGCCGAAATACAGCCCAGCCTTCTGGTCACGTGAAGCGTCGATTAGTCGTTTGGCGATTTCTCTGTACAACGTACGAGCGCTCGGACCCCATGGACCAAGCGTCTCCACCCCAAACGGCTCAAATACGTAATTACCTATTAAATTACCGTATTTTCGCCGCTTGAGGGATTCTGCGCTTGCAGCAGCAGCGCCGGCACAGCTGGCTGTACTTGGAAGATGTGATGGCGCTGGGGTATCTACGCACGTTGCGTCCCATACCAAAGGCCTACCCAACTTCCAAGGCAACAATGACATACCGTCGGGCCTCTTCCCACCGTCGCGTACCAAACCATTGGGTTCAAGTACGGCTGGTACTCCGGCGGTGACAAGAGTGCGACGGATGATGTCATTAAGATAGGCGTGACGAGGCATTCGGCCCGCGCTTCTGCCGCAAGATAGTCCATGGTGTCCGGGGCTATCGACGGCTTCTCCACAATGACAATGATGCGGAGAAACACACGGAGCACCTAAACGGAGGCTAGTGGCAAGGCGAAATGTCGTGTCGTCCAACATTGTGCCCACATTGGACGACGGGAGCGCTTGAAGCCAAAAACCAGACTCCCACTCTCCCACAGCCAGCAAGCGAGCACGCTCAGCAACACTTGTAGATGATAAAATAAGATTTTCTCTCACAGTGTTGCAAAGCGGCACGTCCCACTGCCTTTGGGAGAATGGGTTGGTAGGCAAAGCAGAGCTTTGACAAGCCATTTTCCAGGCGTTCACGGCATCGGTTTTATACAGCACTTCCGAATTAACCAGTGTTGGTGCTAATATTTGCCTGGTTAAGTCTTCAGTGCTGTGCACCGAGGACAGGAATGCTGGTAAACTAACATCAGAAATTTTGCGAACGCCGAGCCCACCCTGACGTACAGGAAGAGACGCTTGCAGCCAGGCTCGGTCGTTCAAATCCACATTTAATATTTCTTTAAGTGTATTTTTAATAATTTGGTCCATTTTTTCTAAACATTTCATATTTTTCCAAAGCGGTGAAGATCTCAAGGCATGCGTAAATTTGGGAACGAAAAGGCAATATCGAATAATTGTAAAGGCCGAATGAATATTAATTTTTAGCAGGTGATCTGAAATTTCATTAAAATTTTGAATCTTTTCATCTACGAATGATTCGTAGGCTTCTTCAAATATAGAAGACCCAAGGAAGCGAAGAGAATTCTTGTCACAAATTTTAATGTGTGGTGACAAACAATTAAATTTTGATAATACCAAAGACTTTTTTTTCATCGTCAATTTTATTTAGCAATAGCTCACACTTACTTGAATTTAGCTCCAAACCAATCGATTTAAATTTGTCTTTTAGAATTGCCAAATCTTGCAGTACTATGTCAGCGTCTCCGCCAAGGGTTCCGTCGTCCAAAAACCATACATTGAATTTTGAATTTAGCTGCCGAATAATTGGGTGAATTGCTAAGCTAAAAATGACTGGTCCAAGTGGGTCACCTTGTTGACATCCAACTGCGGATTCCAATAGGTTGTCCTTGTATAATAATTTTGAGGGATATCTGTAACATTGCGAAAGAAATTTATAAATTTTGGGGGTTTCTAATTTTGCCTCTGACAACAAGGTGTCCCTATTCACTGCGTTGAAGGCATTCTTTATGTCAACCTTAAGGATGACCTCTCCATTACCAGAACCAAGGTACGTGGCCAGGGCATGTATGGCAGCCTCACAACCCCCCTTTGAGCCAAAGCCTAATTGGAGGGGTTGGAATTTAGCAGATAAATCGTTGCTATAATATCTGCAACATATCTTGGCTGCCATACGCCTATATGTGCAATCTACGGCAATGGGCGAGTGCCACCATCCTTCTTGTTAAGAGCGCATAAATTTGCTCCGTACAATATGTCAGTGATGGCACCGTTCACATTGCCGGAGAGCATCAAATTCATGAGACCAGTCAGTCCCTCAGGAGTGCATCGCCAGCCTCCCCGGCGCTCGAACACAAAAGATCTTTGAGATGTTGTGGTGTTAGAGCGTCGAGGCCACCAGCCGACCCAGTCCGGAAGGAGCAAACTGCTGCGAACACGTCCTTGGCTGTAGTAATCAGATGCTCCGAATCCATATCCGGGGCATCAGGAAAATAGAGGCCATCCATCAGCGCTGGATGCTTGCTCTTCAAACCCGCAAGCGTGTTTGGAAAGCAAGGCGCCACCACATCAGTGCTGAATAAGAGTCTCGACGCACCCCTTATATCAACCTCCCTTAGTTTGGATTCTACATATTGATAATTCGTTCTATTTGTATTAAAAGTAAATTTGGTGTCGAAAGTATGGACCGAAACAGAACAGTTGTGTTTAATTTGGGCCTTAAGTGTCTTTTTTGAGGCCTGATCTTTTTCAATATGTAAAATCCTATAAGGGAATGTCGTTCCCAGGCCGTTTTTGAGTTCTCCCGCAAGACTAGACATATGCAGTCAGCCAATTTTTTGGCGACAGATGGCCTTGCGCCACGGGGAACTCTTTTCAGAACCGGAACAGATTTTTTTAAATTCGAAAGATGTTGCCAAAAGGGAATTTGGACACAGTCTTGTGTAGAAATTGAATATGATGAAGTTAAGGGGTCAGAAAGTACATCTTGGGATTTGTGCATTTTGCCAAGATGTACTTTCAAACCCCGCTTACCTTTAAAGAAGCGGGCCTGGTCACAGTAGGGGCAGCGTACTAATTCACTCAGTGATGTGGTAGGTTGACTTGCGCCCCCTTCTACCTCACCATTGCCATCACTGTCTGTCTGTTTGATAATGATTTTGATAATGATTTTGATAATGATTTTGATAATGATTTTGATACTTATTTTGATACTTATTTTGATAATGATTTTGATAATTATTTTTATAATGATTTTGATAATGATTTTGATAATGATTTTGATAATGATATCGATAATGATTTTTATAATGATTTTGATAATGATTTTGATAATGATATCGATAATGATTTTTATAATGATTTTTATAATGATTTTGATAATGATTTTGATAATGATTTTGATGTTGAAGATATTGATAATCATTTTGATGTTGTTGTGGTGTTAGAGCGTCGAGGCCACCAGCCGACCCAGTCCGGAAGGAGCAAACTGCTGCGAACACGTCCTTGGCTGTAGTAATCAGATGCTCCGAATCCATATCCGGGGCATCAGGAAAATAGAGGCCATCCATCAGCGCTGGATGCTTGCTCTTCAAACCCGCAAGCGTGTTTGGAAAGCAAGGCGCCACCACATCAGTGCTGAATAAGAGTCTCGACGCACCCCTTATATCAACCTCCCTTAGTTTGGATTCTACATATTGATAATTCGTTCTATTTGTATTAAAAGTAAATTTGGTGTCGAAAGTATGGACCGAAACAGAACAGTTGTGTTTAATTTGGGCCTTAAGTGTCTTTTTTGAGGCCTGATCTTTTTCAATATGTAAAATCCTATAAGGGAATGTCGTTCCCAGGCCGTTTTTGAGTTCTCCCGCAAGACTAGACATATGCAGTCAGCCAATTTTTTGGCGACAGATGGCCTTGCGCCACGGGGAACTCTTTTCAGAACCGGAACAGATTTTTTTAAATTCGAAAGATGTTGCCAAAAGGGAATTTGGACACAGTCTTGTGTAGAAATTGAATATGATGAAGTTAAGGGGTCAGAAAGTACATCTTGGGATTTGTGCATTTTGCCAAGATGTACTTTCAAACCCCGCTTACCTTTAAAGAAGCGGGCCTGGTCACAGTAGGGGCAGCGTACTAATTCACTCAGTGATGTGGTAGGTTGACTTGCGCCCCCTTCTACCTCACCATTGCCATCACTGTCTGTCTGTTTGATAATGATTTTGATAATGATTTTGATAATGATTTTGATAATGATTTTGATACTTATTTTGATACTTATTTTGATAATGATTTTGATAATTATTTTTATAATGATTTTGATAATGATTTTGATAATGATTTTGATAATGATATCGATAATGATTTTTATAATGATTTTGATAATGATTTTGATAATGATATCGATAATGATTTTTATAATGATTTTTATAATGATTTTGATAATGATTTTGATAATGATTTTGATGTTGAAGATATTGATAATCATTTTGATGTTGATGATATTGATAACCATTTTGATGTTGATGATATTGATAATCATTTTGATGTTGATGATATTGATAATCATTTTGATGTTGATGATATTGATCATATTGCCTACAAACTGCTGAAGTCTTTCGCCTTGTTCTAGCCTGGACTCATGTGCAGCAGGTGTGGGGCTAGATAGTATCAAGGAGATTGACCGTTATTACTTGTATATTTAATGTGAAAGGAAAGGCAATAGCAATGAGTGTATTAGAATGAAAGTATTGTCCTAGTATTACACTACTGTTATCATACAAGTTGGTACCTGTATACTTGTAAATTAGTGAAATCGAATTTAATTATTTAACTCGGTTGTGAATTTAAATTATTTATTTTATTTCATTTATTTATCAGCCATAAGCAGAATTACCTTTTTATTTTTTTATTCTTAAAACCGTTACTTAAATTTTTATTATGCTTCGTAGTGGCTCCTTTGTACTATATTTTTTTTTGTCAATTTGTGGATGGATAATACAGTAGTGTAATATTGTAAAATTAAACTGTACTTCTATGTAACATGTGTATTGTGAATGTTAATGATCCCTTCATAGAATAGTAAATACAATTTGTAACAATGGTATCAAAGCAGCTGACACAGAACTTATTTCTAGACTCGCAAAATGAAACCGTAATTACTGTAAATATGAGTCCAGTTTATTTTTGTGTAATTGTTTCGTACAAATCGATTGTTGTTGTGATACTATTCTTATAATTGAACTTACTTAGATGACGACGTAATTCAGTATAGCCGTAGCGGACGTAACGATACTATAGTTTTCAGATGGCTTTAATCAATATTGTAAGAATTCATTGTCACAGGGCGCCCGTCGGGCGATTGTTTAGTAAAGTATTATTTAATTTATTGTACTTCGAGGACGAAGTAATTGTCAGTCTGGCCGTGAGAGATATGTAATAACATCTAGGCTTTGGGCTGAAATTACTGATATCCAAGTATTTATACATAATATGTAAGAGGATAGTGGCAACTAAATGACACTGACATGACGTTTGACAGTTAAACTGTCAAACATGTAAATAAGGTGTACCTATATAAGTCGACAGGCTCGGCTAGCTCGTCCTATTCACCTTCGACGACTGCTCAGGTACGATATGGTTCTGACTATTTAATTGCCACTGTGTTTCAATATTGTGTTGCTTGTTCTTTTGTTTAATCATCTAGGAAATAATGTAAGATGGTGTAATCATTATCTTATTGATATTGACTGTGGGTAGTTTGATCGTTTGTCAGATAAAGATTGTAATATAGGATAGAATAATATACTGTGGATCAAGTTGTATCAATGAGATTCATTACATACCATTTAGTAAATTGTATTGATACTAAATAATGC
Source organism: Euclidia mi (assembly GCA_944739405.2). Classification (NCBI taxonomy): domain Eukaryota; kingdom Metazoa; phylum Arthropoda; class Insecta; order Lepidoptera; family Erebidae; genus Euclidia; species Euclidia mi. The sequence goes on from OX123204.2 coordinate 29,352,847, forward strand.
TTATTCTGTTCTGTTGTAAGACAGACCTTTCTAGTAATATAAAACTACCCACAACATTGATATTTGATATAGATTGGCTGTACCACTGTTTGTTCATTATTGAAAATAATGACCAAGAGATTTATTGCCCGTTCTTCCTCTTGGTTCTATGTCTTTGCTTTGCGAACTGGGCTCTAAATGTAAATGTAGAATCACGACGTAATCTAAAGATATATCCTTGTGCCAAACTGAATATATGATAAGTATGATTTGATAGTTGTCTCTTTTATTTATCTAAACTGTCTCTACACTATAGGGAGCTTCCCTGATTCTGACACACGCAACTAGGCACAATCACAAAAAAGCTACAGAGCCTTCAACGCCTAGCCTGCTTGGCCACAACAGGCTGCATGAAGACCACCCCAACAGCTGCCTTGGAGATACTACTAGACCTAAGACCACTGCACCTAATGATCCAGCAGGAAGCTGGCGCTACAGCAATCCGTCTAGACAAGCTCGGGCTGTGGAGAAAGGATGATCGAATTACCCACGCACGCCTAAAAGGGACCTTAACCAAAGAGATCCCGATGCTAGAGGCCGCTTGCGATCTCATCTCTAAAACCTTTGTCTTTGACAAAAAATATCGCATCCAATTACAGGAGGAACACAAAGACAGCTCTGGTATACACGAAGTCAGAGTATACACAGACGGCTCAAAAACGAAGCATGGGACAGGTGCGGGCGTATTCTCCCATGACTTAAATATCAACATCTCAACATCCCTTGGCACTCCTAACACCATATTCCAAGCCGAGTGTGTTGGGATAACAGGAGCCGCAACAGCAATCGCGTCTAGGAACGTAAGTGACCTGTCTATACGCATTATCACGGACAGTGTCTCTTTACTACAAGCTCTCGACAGCAACTGCTTTAACAGCGGCCTCATCATGGAATGCCACCTAGAGCTGCAAAAGATTGCAGAGAAGAATCGGGTTACGCTGCAATGGATTAAAGGCCACAGCAACTCCGCAGGCAATGACGCCGCAGACCAACTGGCTCGGCAAGGATCGGACACAACGATAATGGGACCCGAGCCGATTGTACCGATACCGGCAAGCCAACTCAAAACGTGCCTACGCGAGAGAACCGCACATGAACACGAAAAACAGTGGGCAGATATAAAAGAATGCAGACAAACAAAAGATGCTATCCTCTGCTTGAACAAGCGACTCTCGCACAAGCTGCTGCATTCTAATAGAAAAACTCTTAAGCAACTGTCAGGCATAATAACCGGCCACTGTCCACTCAACAAGCACCTATTCAACATAGGCGTTACGGACAGCCCACTGTGCAGAGGCTGCATGGAAACCGAAGAAACAACCGCTCACGTCATTCTGCACTGCACAAGTGTGAGCGATCAACGGGCAAAGCTGCTGAACAACCCCAGAACCATGTGTGAGGCTTTGAACGACACCAGGCAACTAATGGCTTTCTGGAAGGAGCTAAGGTGGTATGAGTAGGCGGCGTCAATCAAGTTGCCACTTACGCACAATGGCCAAAATAACTGGCTAAGTGCGTAAAACGGTGATGAGGAAGTTAATATTCTGTCAAATCTAGATAAACAAGTAAATCGGTACGTGAACTCTAAGCCAAATACTCGTGGATGGTTATAACACTAGGACAACGATTATCATTATGTGATGATTAACTTTAATTTCTAAATCGTCAATTTTTTTTAAATTCTTATAAATGACATAAGAGCACGAGTTTTTAGCATCATACTGTAACACCATAACATGTATTTTTGTCTTTTTCCCCTACAAGTCTGTTGACCAAAAAACACAGAAATACATGAAACTCTCTTGGCTGAAAAACAGCTCAGCTCTTCTCTGCTTCTGTGAAAAAGCATCCTAATAATTTTAAATGATGAAACCTTAACCCTATAATCGTTAAATTTCGTGCTCAATTTAGTCCGTTTGTCGGTCAATCGTAGTTAATGATGCTGAAACGGAACGCTTTTGGGATGAATAGTGGTACTAACATTTTTGATATTCAATTAGACGCGCATCATTTGCGAACCGTTTTATATATTAGTTTGTGCTTTTCTGTTTAATTTTGCTTTAACTTAATATATATAAACATAACATATAAACATAACTCATTCATCCTTGAAGATTTATTTGTAATTATAGGTTCTATTTATAATATCGTAATATATTTTTTAATTAGGCTATATTTTGTGTAAAAGAATTACATTAAGTATGGCCTAATTTGAAAAATACAATTCAGGCTTTCAGACGCTGCCCCTGTAGAACTTTGAAGTTGAAAATTAAGAGGATCAGAGATTTTTACTTCTTAACCTCATTTCATCTCCAAAACTCTGCCCGAAAGTTACCCATTTATCAATCGATGTGCAAAACTGACTTTAAAAATGAGCCACACTGGCTAGAGTTTTCTTCCTAAGCAATCTTAAATTATTTTTCAATCATAGTAATAAAATGCCTAGAATCGCCAGGCAAACATAGTTCTCTAACGTCCCATAAAAAAATCTCGGAACTTATCTAAAACACAGATATTACATGTACTTAGATCAGGAACTACACTTTGGACATATCAACAAACAATTATAAATTCTACATCCACAAAACAAGGTTTAATATCGCCAAACAAAATGTGTGGTGGATCAGATTGCGATTGGCGGACACAGGCCTATCTTCGTCACAACTTCAAATGTCTCGGCACGTAGGATTGTTTGCTCTCGATGCATAAATCCGTCGGTTAAGCCGGGATACGAACTGTACTTACAACTCCCTATAGTTGAAAATCAAGCGAGGTAAATCTAAGACTTACCAAGTAGGGAACTTCCACAGAATATGTGGGTACTCTACGCTACTACTAATAAAATCACTAGTCTCGTTGCTGTTTATTGTGTTTGCTTATAGACAAGTCGTATGTTATGTCTTATATTTATTCATGGTATATTTGAGTAGGTACTCTGTAATGACAAGGAGCGTGCGTTGTTTTTTACGGTAAACTTTTAAATGTTTCAAGAACTATTAGATCGATTATTTTGCTGAGACGTAAAGTTTTCCATTAAGAACGAAGTTTTAGTTGACTTTTTTACCATTTTAAATTATTACGTAAAACAGTGACATTAGTTTAATTAGGTATATTATTAAAAATGTACAAATAAAATAACTACATAGTATAAAACAAAGTCTGGCTTCTGTCTGTCTGTCCCTATGTATGGTTTAATCTTAAAAACTACGCAACGGATTTTAATGTGTTTTTTATTTAATAGATAGAATGATTCAAGAGGAAGGTTTATATGTATAATTGAGGCGGGCGAAGCCGCTGTCGACGTCTAGTTGTCTATGAAATCATTACTTTTCTCACTGATAATACCTATAATACGATTTATGGTGACAGACGAATACGTCATATGCACAAGCATACGACGTGTCTTTTTTTTTAATGGGATAGGGGGCAAACGAGCAGACGGATGGCCTGATGTTAAACGACTACCGCCGCCCATGAACACCCGCAACACCAGAGGAGTCACAAGTGCGTTGCCGGCCTTTTAAAAAGGAATACGCTCTTTTCTTGAAGGTTTGAAGGTCGTATTGGTTCGGAAAAACCGCAGACGACAGATCATTCCACAGTTTAGATGTGCGAGGCAGAAAGTTTCTAGAGAAACGCACCGTTGTGGATTGCCAACCACCTAAATGATGGGGATGGAAATGCTGTCGCGTAGAACGATGGCGGAAAGAGGTGGCAGGGATTAATCTGAACAATTTCTCGGAGCACTCCCCATAGTAGTAGCGATAAAATATGCATAGCGAGGCTACATCTTTACGCAGCGCCAACAATTCGAGCGGCTCTCCGTTGGATGCGGTCCAGAGGGAGAAGCTGGTACTGGGGTGCCCCTGCCCAAAGATGAGGACAGTATTCCTTATGCGGCCGGACCTGCGCCTTATAAAGGAGCAAGTGGTGGACCGGAGTGAAATACCGTCTCGATCTATTGAGCACGCCAAGCTTCTTCGAGGCTAACTTAGCCTTACACTCTAAGTGACCGCGGAACTGGACTTCGCTCGATATGTCGACACCAAGTATTCCAATACTGGAGGAGGCAGTTAAGGGGGTGCTCTCAAAACGAGGACATACGACCAACGGCAGTTTTTTAGCGGTGAACACGCAAACTTGTGTCTTTGTGGGGTTAAATGGGACCAAATAAAGTCTTCCTCAATCTGAGACCATCTCCAAGGAGGTCTCAATTTCAGACACAAGTTTATTTCGGCTCTCAATGACTTTTTCCCGAGAAATGTTGGCGCGGCCGGTATGTAAAGCATCGCCTGTGCTGTCATCTGCATAACAATGAATGCCGCTGTCTAGCAACATACCATTGTTATGCAGAAAGAACAAATTAGGCGATAACACACAGCCTTGAGGGACACCAGCATTTACAAACAAGGCGTCAGAGCATTCATCGTCAACTACGCCCTTTATGCTTCTGTCTGTAAGAAAGCTGGTGATCCATTCGCATAATTTCTCGGGCAGCCCATAGTAAGGGAGCTTCGAAAGAAGCGCTTTGTGCCAGACCCGATCGAAGGCCTTCGCTATGTCCAAACTGACCGCCAAAGCCTCTCCATTTGTCTCGATCGCCCGTGCCCAACGATGTGTCAGGTATACTAGAAGATCACCAGCCGACCGACCCTTACGAAAGCCGTATTGCTGGTCACTAAGCAGCTGATTATCCTCTAAAAACCGAAGGAGCTGGCAGTTAATAATGAACTCCATTATTTTCGAGAAGAGGGAGGTTATGGCTATCGGTGTTTAGTTGGACGGGTTAGAGCGATCGCCTTTTTAGGGATCAGGTGGACCAATGCTGTCTTCCACGATGTTGGAACTACGCCAAAAGAGTAAGAGAGCCGAAAAGGCGTGTTAAAACTGGAGCCAACTCTCAACACAATAGGAGGAATTCCATCAGGCCCACTCGACTTATGGACATCGAGTGAGAGAAGTGCCATACGGACTGCGCGTTGGTGGAACTGAATATCCGGCATACAGCCCTTGAACAGCGGTATAATAGTCGGTTCCTGTCCCCAGTCATCCTAGGTCAAGTTGGACGCAAAGAGTTTGCCCAGAAGATCGGCTTTCTCCTTTACGTCGTGGGCCAAGGAGTCATTTCCCATGTGTAGCTGTGGAAAGGATGGCTTACAGAAGCTCCCTTCGATAGCTTTGGCAAGAGACCAGAATGCACGAGTTCCCGAAGGAAGGCGCTCAAGCCTCTCGCCAATTCTACCGATGTGCTTCGACTTCGCACTAGCAATGTCTCTTTTGAAGGACCTGGGGCCGTATTACAAACTCTTAATTCCAGCCAATTTACGCCGTAAAGAGAGCTGCCTTGCGATTTTGTATTACGAACATACTAACGCCAGCCAGTCAGTGGTCACGTGACATCTGACCGTATATTGCCTGGCAAATTCCGTATTACGAGCTTTCATGTGACATTTCGTTTCATGTTTGGGACACCATTTTGTAAACAATACAAACCATTCAGTTTACGCTCTACTGGAGTAACTTTTTTTGAATTGCTACTATATTTATCATCTCTATTTGTGAATTTAAGAACATTTTTAGTTAATATTCAATATGTTTGACGACGAATTAGTGTTATTTGAGTTTTAGAAAGCTGACGCTGCTCAGCAAAATGCTGAAATAAAAACAAGCAAAGACGAGTTCGTGACGAGAGCGATCCTTTTAATAATATGTCCGAACAAGAATTCATTGCAAGATATCGCCTTACTAAGGCATTAGTCAGAAATATGAAGAATTAAGGCCTCATATGTCTGAACCAACAAAAACTACGGACTTGTCTGTAGAAACAAAGGTTAGTAGAAATCTATCTTACAATCATAACAACGCGCATCTGGCGCTATTTGGTAACTCATTGGCACAATACTGATACATAAGCAGTGCTTTAATTTAAGATGTTTCTATTTTAGGTGTTGGTAGCATAATCATTTTATGCTACAGGCTCATACCAGCGGCCAACTGGGGATATTTCATCACATTCTATATCCCAACCTACTGTTTCAACAGTAAATAAAGAAATAACCCAATTAAGTATTGAATCTGCCTAAAATACAGTCAAAGTACATCAAATTCCCTCAAAGACCTCAAGAGCGCAGAGCAAATGTTGTGAGGTATAAAAGTTGAATTAAGTATTATATTAAAATCTATTTAAAAACTAACATTAGTAGGTAGGTATCTTACTGCATATCTTAGTGTAATTAAATGCCAATTAAATTTTTAGCTTTTTCAGTAAATTTGGTATGCCAGGCACGCTGGGATGCATAGACTGCACACATGTAGCAATAATTAGAACAACTGAACATGAAGAAAGATACTTTTGTAGGAAGCATTACCATTCAATAAATGTACAACAAGTGAGTATTAATTGTTTTATTAACAATAATATAAACTTGTCTTAAAACTACACAATTAAATTTAACAAAATATAAACTAATCTTCAAAAGTTAGTAAGTATTGACTGTGACAATAATCTGAAACAAAAATATATTTTTTTAGATTAGTAATGCAGACATGGAAATAATAAGTGTTGATGCTGGTTATGGAGGCAGTACCCATGATTCATTTATTTGGTCGAACCATCCGCTCAAGCAACATTTAGAGCAAATTTGTGAAACTGAGTCTATATGATTACTTGGTATGTATTTCTTTCTATATCTGCTGTAATGGGAACGAAAATTGATTCTACATTTATTATAATATGGTTTATCTTATTTTTTAGTTTAACTTTATGGTTGAATAAATAAAGTAAATATTATAAATTGATGTTTAAACTTATAATAATCTTTCTTAACACATCCTTATTATTTATATATAGTTATATGTATGGTTAATTAAATTTACAAACTACTGAAATAAAATATTCTTATAATTTACAGGTGATTCTGGGTATCCTAAGGAAACTTATGATGACACCAATAACCAACACAACTCTGGGTACTCCAGAAGCTTATTATACTGAGATGCATGTGAGAACCCGGAATGTCATTGGACTGCTGAAAGCTTGTTTTAGCTGTTTATTGGTGTATTGTTTGTTACATTACACACCACAAGTAGTAGCTTCAATAATAAATGCATGTGTGGTGTTACATAATATGTGTGTAAAATCAAATATGGAAGCACCACCAGCACTTACTGAGGAAGAAGCTGCTTAAGAAGCGAACATGCAGCCAACTTACCATGGCAGTGGAGGACAAAGGGACCTAAATGATGGGCTAGCTGTGAGAGGGGCCCTCGTGGGTCGCCTGTGGGAATCCCGCAATCCTGCAAATTAAATACCTATATAGTACATATATATAGTATTCTTATTTAATTAATTAAATCAATTAAAACTCTCTACATTTATCTCTTGTTTTATGACTTTGTATGTTTTGTTATGTATGTATATTCATACTAATAAATATTAATAAGATTTTTGTACTATATATTTTTATTGACATTGTTTCATTAATGATTTTAGCTATATTGTTTTACTTCTTTTTCATGTGATTTTGTGTAAAATTATATAAACATGTAACAATACCCCACTATTGCATTGGGTGCTAACCAGTTATTATAGAGAAACATTTATTACTTAAATAAATAAATAAATGTAAATATTCTTTTACTAGTTATGAACAATCTCATATACTAACCTACTAATGTTCTCTGCTATATTATTAAGGACAACCAACATTTGTTGCAAAATTTGCTGTTTGCCCCTTTCTATTTCCTGCCGCTCCCTACTGATATCCACCAGGGTACGCCGAGCTACCTCTGGTGTCATGACGTCACGGGTACGTTGCCTTCGTACAATAGGGCGCCTATTTCTATCGCCTATAACTGCTGGCATCTGTGGTGGTGAGGGGGGTATTGGTGATGCTGGAGGTAATGTTGGTGCTAGCACTGGTAAAGGTGGTGTGAGTGAAGGCAATGGTGGAGTAATATTGGATATGTTTGAGGCTGAGCTATGTAGTAACTGAAAACAAAGAAATTAAATATTAGTGAACAACTGTCCTCTTCAACCCATAAACTTGGATAATACAAATGTTTATATGGTATTTATAATATAATTACTACTACAATTATAATTTTAATTAATTAATTATAATTACTGGTACGTTTTCATCCATGTTAATTAACGTGGAAAGAGCTCAAAGAGCGGTATTGAAGGTAATGCTGTATAAACCAATATACTTCCCGACTGATCAGCTATACGAGGAGTGTAAAGTGTTATCCGTACGTAAACTCTTCATTTACCGTGTTATTCTCAGGCAGCACTCATCTCTACCATATATTCCAAATTTAAACGATAACAGACGAATAAAGCACAAAATATGTCCCAATATCCGCCATAGCTCATGTACAGCTACGAGACATTATTATATCCTAGGACCCCGTCTTTACAACGTTGCCAATAATATTATTAATATTTATCCGATGCCTATGACGACATGTAAAAAAGCCGTGTTTAATTGGTTGGCACTGAAACTGAAAGTCTTTTACGAAAACCAATATAATTTATGCACAGACACAACGCTCACACACACCCACACATATACACACACACACACACAGACACTCGCACGCGCATACACACACACACACCCACACACACCTTTTTTATTTCTTGTTCCTTAATTCACAATTTTATATTTGTATAAGGTACCATTGCTCAATCGTTCAAGTCTGTACAAGTACCTACAATTAATTCCTGACATTTGTAAACTTTAAAGGGTGGAGGTCTGATGTCCTAAAATACAGGTTTCGACTTAGCTTAGGCATCAGTCTCCCACATTCGATGAGTCAATTGTTTAACATAAGTTTAGCATTAAGGACTATTGATGTAATGTGGTGAGAAAATAAATAAATTATTATTATTATTATTCCGTTTATTAAACATTTTTCTCATTGTCACATTTTATATACTTAATAAATATTACAATTAAAAATAAATTTAATTATATAAAATGGGACAACGGAGACCCACCGGCATCGGGCACAGGGACCAAGCTACCGGTGGTTAGGGCTCCAGAGAAAGGAACCTCCGTACGATGCGTCTCGTGTCCAGCAATACTGCCTTCTGTATAGAGGTCTTGATCCAGCCGTCTAACGAGAGCCTCTTGAGGTGGTGGTCGAGGCTCTTGGCAATAAGGCCATTTACGGTCACGACTATCGGTACAATGATCGCCGAGTCTACATCCCACATGTCGACAATCTCGTGAGTCAGGTCCAAATACTTCATTTGTTTATCTTTTTCGGCTTTCACGAGATTCTCGTCATGGGGTATGGTGACGTCGATGATCATTGCAAGGCGCTCTAATCGGTCTATCACCACTATGTCCGGCTTGTTAGCCACAATAGTTCTGTCAGTAATGATAGACCGATCCCAATACAGAGTAGCACGACCATTTTCAAGAACTGGGTCGGGCACATACCTGTAGTACGGTATTTCAGAGTCGACAAGTTGGTACTTTAAGGCAAGTTGCTGGTGGACAATCCTGGCTACTTGGTTGTGTCTATGCAAATATTCGCCATTGGCAAGACGAGAACAACCGGATACTATATGTCTAAGCGATTCACCAGGCTGGTGACATGCCCGACATATGTCAACCGTCCCATCCCTCAGAATATACTTCCGGTAGTTGTTCGTCATGACCACTTCGTCCATAATTGCAAATACAAAACCTTCTGTTTCGGCGAAAAGATCGCCAAAACGCAGCCAGGATACCGACGCTGGGAAATCTACGTCGGGCCCATGTAAGGCCCGGTAAAATCGTCCATGCAGCTCTTTACCTTTCCATACTTCCCTGCGCTCCTCTACACCAAGTACGGCAGGTTTGCGCCAGTGCTCTTTGGCCAGACCCAGCGGGGTAAGCCCTCTGTCCACAGCGACCACATCTCGGTGCACACCCGCGTCGGTATGGAGAAAGTATTCTCTGAGATTGCACACCTCGCGATTGTGGAGGGTCTTGGCACTTAAGAAGCCTCGACCCCCACACTTCCGCGGGATGTACAATCTCATCACCGACGAACGCGGGTGATGCATCCGGTATGTCGTAAGTAGACAGCGAACTTTCCTATCCAAGGCGTCCAATTCTGTTTGAGTCCATCTGAGTATGCCGAAGGAGTACATTAAGACCGGCATGGCCCAACCGTTACAGGCACGCACCTTATTTCCGCCTGATAAAAAGCTTTTTAAGACTTTCTTCAGGCGGCCAAAGAAACGTGCCTGCAACGCCTGTTTCATGCCAGCGTCATCAATGCCTAATGCCTGCGCCATACCCAGATATTTGTACGCAGAGAGAGATCTAAGTTGTGTGAAATCTGAAAGCTCTATACCATCAGATTCCACACTCCTGCCTCGCTTTACATGCATGACCGCACATTTATCCACACCGAACTCCATTTTAATTGAATTACTAAAGCTTTCAGTTATCTTTAGTAACTCAGTTAATTGGAGGTTAGTGGGGGCAAATAATTTTAGGTCATCCATGAAAAGGAGGTGAGAAATAACCTGACCTCTAGTCTGCAACCGATAGCCTAGCCCTGAACTTTCGAGCAAAGTGCTCAGCGGGTTCAGTGCTAGGCAAAACCATAGTGGACTCAAACTGTCGCCTTGGAAAATACCCCGCTTGATCTTTATAGGTACGCCATACCCGCAAGGCTGTCGACACCCTGGATAGTGAAGAACCGTACTCCACTGCCCCATACATGCCCTCAAGAGGGTGCATAGAGTTGCATCTACTTTGTACAACTCCAGCACCCTCAAAAGCCACGTATGTGGCACAGAGTCATAGGCCTTATTATTATTATTATTATCTTTATTTTAACATTCTCTCATAAATTATATTTTACATTTTTATGTGATTTAGAAAAAATGATATAAAAATATAAAATAAAATTACGGGGCTCACCGGTATCGGGTTCAGGGACCAAGTTACCGGTGGTTAGGGCTCCAGAGAGAGGAACCTCCTGACGATACGAGCCGTGGCCAGCAATACTGCCTTCTGTATAGAGGACTTAATCCAACCGTCTAACGCGAGCCTCTTGAGGTGGTGATCGAGGCTCTTGGCAATGAGACCATTAACTGACACGACTATCGGTACAATGATCGCCGAGTCCACATCCCACATGTCGACAATCTCGTGAGCCAAATCCAAATATTTTATTTGTTTATCTTTCTCGGCTTTCACGAGATTCTCGTCATGGGGAATGGTGACATCGATGATCATTGCAAGGCGCTTAGATCGATCTATCACTACTATATCTGGCTTGTTAGCCACAATAGTTCTATCAGTAATGATAGATCGATCCCAATACATGGTGGCACGACCATTTTCAAGAACTGGGTCGGGCACATACCTGTAGTACGGTATCTCAGAGTCTACAAGATTGTACTTTAAGGCAAGTTGCTGATGGATGATCCTAGCTACTTGGTTGTGCCTGTGCAAATATTCGCCGTTGGCAAGACGAGAACAACCAGATACTATATGTCTGAGAGATTCACCAGGCTGGTGACATGCCCGACATATGTCAACCGTCCCATCCCTCAGGATATACTTCCGGTAGTTATTCGTCATGACAACCTCGTCCATAATCGCAAAGACAAAACCTTCTGTTTCGGCGAACAGATCGCCAAAACGTAGCCAGGACACAGAAGCTGGTAAGTCTACATCGGGTCCATGCAGGGCCCGATAAAAACGTCCATGCAGCTCTTTACCTTTCCATACCTCCTTGCGCTCCTCAACACCAAGTACGGCAGGTTTGCGCCAGTTCTCCTTAGCCAGACCCAACGGGGTAAGCCCGTTGTCCACAGTGACCACATCACGGTGGACACCCGCGTCAGTGCTGAGAAAATATTCCCTGAGATTGCACACCTCGCGGTTATGGAGGGTCTTGGCACTTAAGAAGCCGCGACCCCCGCACTTCCGCGGGATGTACAATCTCATTACTGATGACCGCGGGTGATGCATCCGGTATGTAGTCAATAGACAACGGACTTTTCTATCCAAGGCTTCAAGTTCTGTTTGAGTCCATCTAAGTATGCCGAAGGAGTACATTAAGACTGGCATGGCCCAACCGTTACAGGCGCGCACCCTGTTACCGCCTGATAAAAAACTATTTAAGATTTTTCTCAGACGGCCAAAGAAGCGCTCCTGCAACGCCTGTTTCATGCCAGCCTCATCAATACCTAGTGCCTGCGACATACCTAGATATTTGTAGGTTTCGGTTGCAGATAGAGATCTAAGTTGTGTGAAATCTGATAGTTCTATACCATCAGATTCCACAATCCTGCCCTTCTTTACATGCAAGACCGCACATTTATCTACACCGAACTCCATCTTGATAGACTTACTAAAGTTTTCAGTTACCTTTATTAACTCTGTCAACTGGAGGTCAGAGGAGGCAAATAGTTTTAAGTCATCCATGAAAAGAAGGTGAGATATTACTTGACCTCTACTGTGCAACCGATAGCCTAGCCCCGAATTCTCGAGCAAAGTGCTAAGAGGATTCAGTGCTAGACAAAACCATAAGGGACTCAAACTGTCACCTTGGAAGATTCCTCGTTGGATCTTTATAGGATCGCCGCATCCGAGAGTCCGTCGACATCCTGGATAGCGAAGAACCGTACTCCACTGCCCCATACACGTCTTCAGGAAAGTGCATAGAGTTGGATCCACTTTGTACAACTCTAGCACTCTCAAGAGCCATGTATGTGGCACAGAGTCGTAGGCCTTCTTATAATCTATCCAGCATGTCGCTAGATCCTTTCGGCTACGGCGAACCTGTTGGCTAATGGTCATGTCTATAAGGAGTAGCTCTTTAGTACCACGTGACCCACTTTTACATCCATTTTGAGAACTGGACATGATTTTGTTAGTATATATATGTTTGGCCAGTTTGGTTCTCAAAATGGATGTAAAAAGTTTATAGACCGTCGGTAGGCAGGTTATAGGTCTATAATTTTTTGGATCCGTGGTATTTCCTGTTTTGAAGAGCAGGTGGGTAATGCCAGTTGTTAAGAAAATTGGCAGCGTCCCTGATTCTAGAGATGATTGGAATTGGGACGCAAAACGAGCATGTGCACTACGCAGCCACTTCAACCAAAAGTTGTGCAATCCGTCCGGACCTGCCGCTTTCCAGTTTGGTAACGGACGGACTGCACAACTAACATCCGTAGCTGTAATAGCTACGGCATCCATACTAGGGATTGCTGCACATGATCGCTCGACATCCCTAAACCAACCACCCTCCGTGTGGCTAACGGGGGTCGACCAGATGCTACTCCAGAACGTATTTGTAGTTTCATCATCTGGTAGACCTCCATCATCCACACCTAGACCGGGTCGCTCCCAATTTCTATAAACCCACCTTTCATCTTTTTGGAATGTGCGATTCTGGGAATATCTGCCTATACGTTTTTTATAACGTTTGATACGATTTGCCCACGCATAAATCTTCTGCTTCAGGAAGTCGATGCGTTCTGTGACCCGCGACGTGTATTCTTGTGGCCTAATACCCGTTCCTGCAAAGGCGCGGGTCACAAAACGCATCACTCTCGGGCGAGTATTGCCCGACCTGAAGCAGATCAGCTTGCCAATGAGTGCCCTAGACTCAGCGATACGACGCTCAATCCTGCACTGCCAAGCCGGCACAGCATTATTTCGGGTAGCCATATCAATGTTCTTTTCTATCTTGACATTGGCTATCCGACATGCCGCTACAGCCGCACAGTACAGAATTGAGTGTGTATCACTGAGATTTTCACTATTGTCTAGGTATGTAGACAATAGTGAATCCAGGGCACACACCAGCGCTAAATTTTTCTTATGCGTGGGCAAACGCGGCACTCGAGGCCTATTTACTAAGGCCTCGTAACGATATTCCCTGATGGCACATTCCAAAGTACTCCTTACATTATCCATGTACTGGGCACTTACTTGTATATCCCCACCATCCACTTCTTCAACACTTTGCGGCCTTAGTGTGTCAACTATCACTGCCGTTACACGTTCACGCGTGGAAGGAGGAATGGGAGGGTTACCTTGCAAGTCCGAGCGTAGCCTCTCAAGTGCATCGTTATCCAGCAAACGACAGCGCTGGATTGCGCGCACTTGATCCGACAGTCGCTGCGCCGAAACGTTGACGGCCGGTTCCAAGTCCTGAAACAGAGGCAGCATGCGATCACGGTACGCCGTAAGGTTGGTACCACCCTCTGTAGCCACATAATATGCCCGCATGACATTCTCATTCATGGATCTAGTCCACCTCATGCGGTGCACATCACCACCGGTAGCGGGGGCCCTGTTCGAGACCGATGAGCCTCGGGGTCCTAAGCCATTCGGTGGCCGGCCTCTCCCTCGCCGGCGGACAGGTGGTGGCGACGACGGCGGGGAGAAAAACTCGTCGCTAGATGCGCTCGACGCCTCAACACTCACCGGCGATGCTGTTGCTGGTGCCGGCGGCTGTGAGGCGGAGCTGAGCGACGAGTCCGGAGGTGTTAATCGTGCTGCAGCTGCTTTCCTGGCTCTGGTCAACATTTATATTACGTTTCCTTGCCTTTATATTTGTTATTGTTTGTGTTTTTCATTTTGACATATGGTGTCATCTTCAGTATATTTATCTATAATATTATTTCTTAAATTTTATGGCTTTTATAAGTAAATCCGTATATTTTAGGTATTATAACTTCTTGTTGTGGTATAGATATATAAATTGTATCGTAAAACTGTAATATAAATTCAAATAAAAATATGCAAGAAAATTTGGTTGTTGACTTTATTATTATTATTATTATTATTATTATTATTATGTGTCTCTGTTACACGGTTATTCTTCTAACTTTTAGTGTCAAAAGAATAACCGGACCTTTGGGAGGCTTACACGGGGATATGGATCCAACGTGCAGAGGCCCGTAGAGAGCTTTAATCTAAAATGGGTTGGGACACATGCCGCGGAGCCTCCACAACAGCACTATTGAGTACAGCTATGGACTAGCCGCAACACATGTAAGACTATTGTAATATGTGTACTTATTTGTGTACTTATTTAATTGGTTTATGGGATTGGGTGTTTGATGGACTTGTAATTATTATGATTCTATGGATGAAAAACGGCACCTGCCTGTAATACTCTAATAGTATCCGTCCGCATGGCAGGTGGTGACTCGCCAACTCACTAGATGGGCCCTCTCTTAACAGCCGCCCAAAGCAAACAAACTCTGCCATAAAGGCAGCCAGAGGGCAACACCGGTGCGAGTGGCTAGGGGTGTCGAGCGGTGCGGCACCGGTTTCGCCATCGCGGGCCTCGTGACAACGGAGGCCCGGAGCGGGTTTCCCCGTAGTTACGCCCTTGAGAATGACACTTCCACCCCCGAGCCAGTAGCTCTTGCGGCTTCCCTCTGGCCGGCCGACCAAGGCAAGCCAGAGTTGAGAGTCCTGCGGGCGCTCTTGGAAATCCACCCCGACCAGCCAGTAAAGGCAAGCTGGAGACGAGGCCCTGACCGACTCTCTGAAGCATTCGGGACCGCAGTGTCGCCACACACATTCAGCTCGCCACAAAGCTGCCCTGTGGTTGTAAGCTTTCTTTTCATCTTGTAATACATTTTTTGTTTATATTACTCGATGAAGGTGATGTTTGATTGAAAGCTGTTACTCTGCCCTCTGAGATTGTGTTAGTCTCATGGTGAGGTAACGACTGCCCCAGAGGGGTTATTTATTATTTTTTATTATTATTATTATTATTATTATTATTATTATTATTATTATTATTATTATTATTATTATTCACTTTATTTATTTACATTTCTCATAGTTAATTTTATATTAATAAACTATATTAAGAAAAAAAAAAGTTTAGAAATATAAAAGGGACCACGGAGACCCACCGGTGTCGGGTACAGGGACCAAGCCACCGGTGGTTAGGGCCTCAGAGACAGGAACTTCCTCACGATGCGTGCCGTGTCGAGAAGAACTGCCTTCTGCATCAAGGACTTGATCCAGCTGCCTAGTGCGAGCCTCTTTAGATGTTGATCGAGGCTCTTGGCGATTAGCCCATTCACCGACACGACTATCGGCACAATGATCGCCGAATCCACATCCCACATGTCAACAATCTCGTGAGCTAGGTCCAAATATTTAATCTCCTTCTCTTTTTCTGCCTTCACGAGATTGCCGTCATGCGGTATGGTGATATCGATTATCATTGCGAGTCGCTCTGCTCGGTCTATCACTACAATATCAGGCTTATTGGCTACAATAGTCCTGTCTGTAATGATAGACCGATCCCAGTACAACAATGCACGACCATTCTCGAGAACTGGGTCGGGCACATATCTGTAGTACGGTACCTCTGAACCAACGAGATTATATTTAAGGGCTAGTTGCTGATGGATTATCCTGGCTACTTGGTTGTGTCTGTGCAAATACTGACCGTTGGCAAGACTCGAACAACCGGACACTATATGCCTGAGCGATTCTCCGGGTTGGTGACACGCCCGACATATGTCAACCGTCCCATCCCTCAGAATATACTTCCGGTAGTTGTTTGTCATGACAACTTCGTCCATAATTGCAAAGACAAAACCTTCGGTTTCTCCAAAGAGATCACCGAATCGCAGCCAGGAGATGGAAGCTTTAAAATTTACATCGGGCCCATGTAAGGCCCGGTAGAATCGTCCATGCAGCTCCTTGCCCCTCCATACTTCTCGTCGGTCCTCAGTACTAAGTACTGCAGGTTTGTGCCAGTTCTCTTTAGCCAGAGCCAGCGGGGTAAGCCCTGTATCAATTCCGACTACATCGCGATGCACATCCACACTCATCTGCAGAAAATAATCTCTGAGGTTGCACACCTCGCGGTTGTGTAGGGTCTTAGCACATAAAAAGCCTCGACCCCCACATTTCCGCGGGATGTACAGCCTCATTACCGATGAGCGTGGATGATGCATACGAGATGCAGTCAGCATTGAACGGACTTTTCTATCCAGGGCATCTAGTTCAGTCTGGGTCCACCTGAGTATGCCGAAGGAATACATTAGGACTGGCATGGCCCACCCGTTGCAGGCCCGCACCTTGTTGCCGCCTGATAAAAGACTGTTAAATACTTTTCTCAGGCGGCCAAAGAACCGAGCCTGCAACGTCTGTTTCATGTCAGTCTCAGAAATATTCAATGACTGCGACATACCCAGGTATTTGTAAGTCTCAGTTGGGGAAAGGGATCTAAGTTGTATGGAATCTGAGAGTTGTATCCCTGCAGATTCCATAATCCTGCCTCTCTTCACATGCATGACCGCACATTTATCCACACCAAATTCCATCCTGATTGAATTACTAAAGGTTTCGGTTACCTTAAGTAATGCAGTCAGTTGGAATTTGTTGGGGGCAAATAATTTCAGGTCATCCATGAAAAGGAGGTGAGATGTAACGTGACCTCCTCTCCTCAACTGATAGCCTAGCCCAGAAGCCTCTAATAAGGTACTTAGGGGGTTCAGGGCCAGGCAAAACCACAGAGGACTCAGGCTGTCGCCCTGGAATATACCTCGCTCGATCATTATGGGAGCGTCGCAACCCAAGGTCGATCGACACCCTGGATAGCGCAATACGGTCCTCCATTGCCTCATACACGACCTTAAGAAGGTGCATAGAGTTGTATCTACTTTGTACAACTCTAGCACCCTCAAAAGCCACGCATGAGGCACGGAGTCGTATGCCTTTTTGTAATCTATCCAGCATGTCGATAGATTCTTGTGGTTACGGCGCACCTGTTGGCTAATGGCCATGTCTATCAAAAGGAGCTCTTTAGTACCACGAGCCCCACTCTTACATCCATTTTGAGAAACAGATAAAATTGAATTATCAAATATATGTTTAGATAATTTCGTTCTCAAAATGGATGTAAGAAGTTTATATATAGTTGGTAAGCACGTAATTGGCCTATAATTCCTGGGGTCCGTGGTACTACCAGACTTATACAGTAGGTGTGTAACGCCGGATGTTAAAAAATCAGGCAGCGACCCTGATTCCAATGATGATTGAAATTGAGATGCTAAGCAAGCATGCGAACTTCGGAGCCATTTAAGCCAAAAATTGTGCAGTCCGTCCGGTCCCGCTGACTTCCAATTTTGTAACGGACGGACTGCACTGGCTATGTCGTCAATTGTTATATATATTGGCTCCATAGATGGAATTCGTTCACATGCTCGCTCAACATCCCCAATCCAATCACCCTCTTCATGGTTGACGGGCATCGACCAGATACTGCGCCAAAAAGTAACAGTGGAATCATCATCTGGTCGACACCCATCACCATTACTGGCCGAAGAATCAGGGTGCTCCCATCCCCGGTACACACACTTTTCGTCTCTCTGGAATGTGCGATTCAGGCAATACCGATCCACTCTTTTTTTATATCGCCGAATACGGTTTGCCCATGCATAAAGCTTTTGTTTTAGGAAGTCGATGCGCTCTGTAACTCGAGACAAATAATCTTGGGAACTGATACCAGTTCCCGCGAAGGCCCGAGTCACAAAGCGCATCACTCTCGGTCGTGTATTGCCGGCTCTAAAGGAGGACAGCTTGCCAATGAGTGCCCTGGTCTCAGCGATACGACTTTCAATCCTGCATTGCCATGCTGGCACCATAACGGACCGTCGAGTAGCGGTATTATTTACAGGAAATTTAACTCCTGCTACTCGAAATGCCGTAACAGCCGCACAATACAGGATTGACTGTGTATCGCTGAGATTTTCACTATTGTCAAAATATATTGACAATAGTGAATCCAAGGCACTCACTAGCGCTATATTTTTCTTATGCATGGGCAACCGAGGCAAACGAGGCCGAATACTTGGATTCATGGATCGGTATTCCCCAATAGCACATTCCAAAGTGCTCCTTAATTGATCATTATACTGGGTACTTACATGAGAAGTCTCGTCATCTACCTCTTCATGGACGACATTAAGATGTTGCTGATCAGCAATCACTGTCCCAGTTTGCGATGAAGAAGTGATGGGGAGACCTCTCCGTACGTCAGAGCGAAGTCTCTCAAGCACGGTATCATCCAACAGACGACACCGCTGGATGGCCCGCACTTGATCCGATAGCCGTTGTGTTGACACGTTGACAGCTGGCTCAAGCGCCTGAAACAAAGGCAGCATCCGATTACGGTACGCACTGAGGTTAGTTCCCCCCTCTGTGGCCACAAAATATGCCCGCATGACGTTTTCATTCATCGAACTCGTCCATCTCATGCGGTGCACATCACCACCGGTAGCGGGGGCCCTGTTCGAAACCGGTGGGTCTCGGGGTCCCAAGCGTGTCGGTGGCCGGCCTCTCCCTCGCCGACGTACAGGTGGTGGTGACGTCGGCGGCGAGAAGTACTCGTCGCTCGACGAGCTCGACGCCTCTGCAATTGCCGACAACGCTGATGCAGGTGCCGGCGGCGGCTGCGAGGCGGAGCTGAGCGACGAGTCCGGGGGTGTAATGCGTGCTGCTGCGGCTGCCCTGGCTCTAGTCAACATATTTGTCTAGATATTTTCCTTTCTTTCAGATTAAATTCATATTTTGATGATTTTCGTTTGACAGTTGTCATCTTTGATTTCTTATATGGTTTGTAAAGGTTTATTTCCGTAAAAATGATATTTCATAAAATAAATTCTCCTTGTTGTTGTTATTTTCTATAATATATAATATACTGAGCTATAAGAGTAATATTAAAATTGAATTAAAAATATCCAAGAAAATTTTCATGTTGACGTTTTGCAGTGTTGCCAGGTTATTATTATTATTATTATTATTATTATGTTTAGAATCTTTCTTTGGACTCAACCAAAAGTCGGTTGGATATTAAGAACCAGGTACGGGCATAAGCCAAGTATTCTGGTTCAATGGTGTAGTTATATTAAGTTATTTTGTGGGTTTGATATAGAATTATTTGTTTCCGTCTCGTTTGAAGTTCGTAGTATGTTGTGCGTATTTGTGGGTATGGGAGTGTTTGTTGCATTTAGAGTAGTATTCTGAAGTGCGAGTGAGGTCGGGTTTAAGAAACGGCGTACAATAGAACAGGTGTCGAGTACAATTGATTTTTGCAGTGGTATGTATGTTTTTGGGTGCAGGTCTATCATTTTTAAAGCATTGTGTAGTGTTTTTGGTATTAAACCAGTTGACGAAATAATGATGGGGACTATCTTAACATTGTCTTGGTGCCACATTTGTTTTATTTCGTCTGCTAAAGGTATGTATTTTTGTATCTTTTCAGTGTGTTTTTGTTTTAAATTGTTTGTATTTGGAATGGCAATATCTATTAGGTAAGTTGTCTTGGTAGATTTTACTGTTAGTGTGATGTCAGGTCTGTTGCTGAGGATAGTGCGGTCAGTGATGATATCTCGATCCCAGTAGAGTTTTACTTTATTATTTTCTAGAACATTTTTAGGTTTATATTTGTAGTAGGGTGTGTGTGTTTCTGTCAGGTTAAATTTAAGTGCAAGTTGTTGGTGGATGTGTTTGGCGACGTTGTCGTGGCGGTGTGTGTAGTCTTTGTTCGCGAGTGCGCTGCAACCTCCTGTGATGTGATCGATGTGTTCAGTGTATTGGTGGCACAATCGACATTTGTCTGTATCTATTGACTCTTTCAAAATATATTTAGAGTAATTGCGAGTTTTAATTACTTGATCCTGTATTGCTACAAAGAATCCCTCTGTCTCACTAAATATGTTTCCTTTAGTAAGCCAGGTAGTTGATGCAGTTCGGTCTATATGGTCTTGTTCTAATTGGTGGGGATATTTACCATGCAGTGCTTTACTTTTCCAGTTTTCTAACTTTAAGTTTTCTTTTAAGATTTTGGTTTTTGGATCAAATTGAGTGTTGTCAAATTGTAGTGGGGTTCCAGAGTGGGATAAGTTGACTATTGCTTTGTGTAGTGTACTATCGTTAGCTTTTCGGGTAAAGTATGATCGCAAGTTTTCTATTTGAGTGTAGTGTAAGTTTTTAATGTCTATGAATCCACGACCTCCTAGTTTTCTGCTAAGTGTGAATCGTTGTACCGCAGAGTGTATGTGATGAATATTGTGTTTATTACATGTTGTTCTGGTTATGGTGTTGAGTTGGTTAAGCTCCGTATCCGACCATTTAATGATTCCGAAAGAATACGTTAGAATGGGGATAGCAAAGGTGTTAATTGCTTTTACTGTATTTCTGGCAGATAGCTGTGTATGTAGTATTTTATTAAGTCTATGTTTGTATTTTGTTTTTAATGTGTTTTTTATATCAGTGTGGTTAATTGATGTACTTTGTTGATAGCCTAAATATTTATAGGTTTCCTTGAGTTCCATACTATCTATAGTCCCTTCTTGTTGTTCAAGTTGAAATGAATCTGTTCTACTATGCTGGCCTTTAATTATACTATTGATTTTACACTTATTTGTGCCAAATGTCATTTTTATGTCTGTGCTAAATTTTTCTGTTAGTGTTAGGAGGTGATCTAATTCTTGTCTGTTACTTGCATATAGTTTAATGTCATCCATGTATAGTAGGTGTGTGAGTTTGATTTTATTATCTCTGTCAATTGTGTATCCGTATGTAGAGTTATTAAGTATTCTGGAAAGGGGATTTATGGCTAGGCAGAACCAGAGGGGACTTAGAGAGTCGCCTTGAAAGATACCGCATGCAATTTTGATAGACGATGTAGTAAGTGTTGTGGTTTTAGTTCTGAGACTGAGTTTTGTTGTCCATTTGGTCATTGCATATTGTAAGAATTCTAGTAGAGTTGTGTCGATCTTGTATATTTTCAGAATATGTAGTAACCATGAGTGTGGCACACTGTCGAAAGCTTTTTGGTAATCAATGTATGAGTAATATAAATTTCGGTGTTTTTGTTTGACTTGGTTGTGGATTTCGGCATCTATTATTAGTTGTTCTTTGCAACCCATTGAACCTTTACAGCAGCCTTTCTGTTCTTCTGGTATGATTTTGTTTACTGAGATGTGTGAATTGATTTTATGTGTGATGATAGATGTGAGTAATTTGTAAATGGTTGGAAGGCAGGTGATAGGTCTGTATTTAGTTGGGTTTGTAGTGTCTCTATCTTTGGGTTTTAAATAGGTTACTCCTTGAGTTAGAAAAGCGGGCATATCTCTTGGATTCTTTATAATGTCATTAAGTGAGTTTGCTATGTGTGAGTGTGTCGAGGTTAAGTATTTGAGCCAGTAGTTTTGTATTTTATCAGGCCCCGGTGCTTTCCAATTTAAAGTTCTTTTTATTGCAAAACTAACATCATCTTTGTTAATTACGATTAATGGCATTGGTTCAACTTTTTCCATCTCTTGCTCTTCTATGTTAGCCCATGACGTGTGTGTATTATGTTGTACAGGTTTAGACCATATATTTTCCCAGTAGTTTTTGATGTCTATTATGTTTGGATGTTGTGTAACTGTAATGTTCTCGGAGTTGAGTTTTTGATAAAATATTTTTTGGTTATTATTAAAGAGAATATTATCAGACTTTCTTTGGTTGCTTTTCTTGTATCGGTTCAATCGTTTAGCCTGTGCTTGTAGTTTTTGTTTATTTGAGTCGAGTTGATATACTAATTCCTGTCTAGTTTTGTTATTAGGATTTAATTTCTGTTGTTTCTTGTGTGTGAGGTTTCCATTGAGATATTGTGTGAGCTGTCCTATTTCTTTTCTCAGTGCTGTAATCTTATTTTCTAAACGTCTTTCCCATTGTGGTTTCTTTTGAATGTTGCCAGTGTTAGTTTGGTTGTTGGATGAGCGGGGGGTGTTAACTGTCTTTTTGGTTCGCCTATCGTGTAATGTTGTTACTGTTACTGCAACACAATAAATTACAGTTTGAATTTCTTCTAATGCAATAGTATCTCTGTTTAGCAGGTGATTATATACTATTTGATTTAATATGTTTACAGTTTTTATCATTTGTCGTGTGGTTTGTAATTTAGGTATTACGGGCCTACATGTTGGGTCTGTGCCTGTATATTTTATTAACATTTCGGTAAATATATTTTTTACGTGGCTAGGGTCTATTGGCGTTGCCGGTGTATTTGAAGGTTCATATTCTTGTGTTTGAATGTGTTCGCTAGTTCCTAAGGATAGAATAGTTACTGTTTGTGAACTAGTTTGCTGTTCTTGTGTGTATTGCGTAGTAGGTATTTGTTGAGGTATGTTTATTATAGGTAGCTGGCTGCTATTTGGGTGTGTATTAGATGTCTGTTGAACTTCTATAGTGTTATCGATATTACTTATGTTTGTTGTAGTTTGTGAAATGGTCTGTTTTATAAGTTCTCGTTCTGCTTCTGATATCCTATTGTTTCTATGTATTACTCTGATTTGGTCTGATAGGCGCTGTTGGGAGATATGACTTAGCTCTGGAAATTTTTCTATGAAGTTCTGATGTAACAATTGTCTCCATGCGGTCATATCGGTTTCGCACTTGGTTACTGTGTAGTAGCAACGGAGAAGCTCTATGTTTATATCATCAGTCCATTTCATCCGTTGTCTACTCTTTCCAGCTAGGGTGGTTGCAGGCATGATGTCTCGCAAAACACTTCTTGCTGGTGTGTTAGTGTTGAGGTATGAAGATTGTGTATTGTGATCTACGTTATTTGCATTATTATGTGTTATTCGCGTAGAGTCGGTGATGTCAGACGTGGGCACAGAAAAGTCAGCAAGAGCTTCCTGTGCAGCATCGCATGACATTGGGGATGTGTTTGTGGATAGGGATGATTGATGAAATTGTAGTGAATGAGGTGATGATGATCTGGGTGATTGAAATAAACTATCTGTGGATGATATTGGTGATGAGCTTGTATAGTGTAGGGGTGATGAGATTTCATCGTTGGTTGCAACAGTACTGGACTGGGCAGACCTCAGCGATACGTTGCCCCCCCCAGAATACGAGGGGCAGCCCGAGCCTGACGGCCCGGGGCGGGATTCTCCCGTGTGGGTACCCGCCTGGGGTAATTCTCTATTTCTAAGACGCATCGCATATTGGTGTTACTATGGCTCCGTTGGTCATTGGTGAGTATATAGCGTAATGCTGCCAATGTCCGCCCCACACGTGGCTACGGATGGTCGAGCCGGACGTGGAGTTAGGTTTGTGAGGGGCTTATTATTTATTATTATTATTATTATTATTATTATTATTATATTATTATTATTATAATCTAAGCCATAAACGTCCCACTGCTGGGCACAGGTCTCCTCCAGAAATATGGAGGGACATTGCTATACCATGCTGGCCAGCCGAGATGGTATTTTCCTTGTCTTGCAGTGCTGTTATCTGCTATAAGTTTTCCCTTAGTAACCATTTACCACACCCTCAGGTAGAGTTGAAATAGGTAGTGACAGTGTATCCTTAATCCATTACTAAATAGACTAAATGAACAAATAACTATCACTACTTAAAAATAATGAAAAAGAGAAAGACTATGCTCATGTAAACTACATTAAATTGTACTTACAATTGGAAATGGATAGACTTGAATGTTGGGCAATCTAGCACCAAAGTCACTGCCAAGAAGGCCCATAATTTTTTTTCTATAACATTGAGTGGAGGGATAAATGATGGCCTTCCACCAGTTCTATTCTGTGAAGCCCTTATCGATGCGACTCTTCTTTTTAATTTGGCTTTGTAATCTACCCAATACTGCAAATAAATTTCAATATACATTGGTTAAATACCAATTTTATAGAATACAACTATAATGGAATGCAATTAAGATAAATTAGTAAACAATAGATTATGAAGTAAATATATTTACTGTAAATTTGTGACAAAAAGTACTTACGTTAGACCATCCTTTCCAATCTTTTATTGCGCCTTCTCCTTCGGAGTTAAGCGCTTCGGCTATTGATATCCATAGGCGCTTAGAGTGCTCACGTGCTTGGGCTGATTTATAATAGCCCGTGGCTAATTCTCTGTGGCGTTCTAGAAACTCCCACATCGTTTCTAATTGTAAGAAAGTTGCGCGACGTCGTCTTAGAGTATTATCGTCTAAGCTGTAAATATACGATCACAATAATGTAATATATAGTATACTTAAGTTAGTAATCCATTGAAAATCGTAAAAATACGTACGCCATAATTATTGAGTATACAATAAAATTAAGATTAGATTATAAGAAGTTCTATTCAAGTTTACTTCGCTACCAACTTCAAATTGCCCGCGTCAGCCCGTCAGCAAATTTAAGTAACGTTCTGAAATAGTATGGAACTCATTTCTATGTGCTGACAAATAAATCCGTAAAACGATCTAAAATTCATGATATAATAACGTACAGCTAAAGTAATTACATTGTTGTCCATTTAATAATAGTTATACTTTATTTTCTCAGGTTAAAACATTAAAATTAAAACCGATACTTACCGATAAACGAGTTAGTCATATTTTTGAACGACTAACTCTCAAAAAGCCGTGTGGTTGACGGCATAGAATACAAGTGTCACCACCCCCTATCTTCCCGTGGGTGTCGTAAGAGGCGATTAAGGGATAACACGATGCAAATACCATCTTTGCGTAGAGACGGAAAACTCGACATCAAACCCTATACGACTGCCTCGTTGGTCTCGCGGCATAAATGTGCGCGTGGGGTCGGGAGGTCCCGGGTTCGATTCCTGGGTCGGGCAGTGTTATTGGGTTTTTCTGTCACGAAATTCTCAATAGCAGCACGGAGTCTGGAAATGTGCCCGGTACGGCAATAGGCTCGCCCCTTATTACGTGGGACTAAAGTATATCTGGCGAAAAGTGGGTGTAGAAATACACTTCTGCCTACCCCTTCGGGGATAAAAGGCGTGACGATATGTAGGTATGTGTATGTAACTCTCAAAGTGACAAACCAGTCAGCGTTAAACTAGCCAGCTTGAAGACGGTCACCTTTTTACACATCGTAATACGAATCAAAACCAGGCAGGTAATTGAATTGCCTGGAACTTGTCAAGTTTTATAAAAGTTTGTAATATGGCCCCTGGAGGCAAAGTTATACTCCTTTTTAATGCGCTGGTATTTCAGTCTTACATAAATAAAGTTTATCCACATTTGATTTTACCAACTTTTTGGTATCTATTCGTAAGTACGATGGCGCATAGAAAGAAATACGCGTGGTGACTGACTTATGTCCGCCGAAAGACATTATTAAACCACTCGCAACAATAGCATTAAAACTTTATTACTTTTACCAAACTGTTTATAATAAATTATTACAACTTCATTAATATAGGATAAAACAAAATGCCTCTTATAAATGCCTCTTCTTAAACACTTTACAACTTTATTTGAATAGTTGCAAAACTAATTTCGAGTTTAATAAAGACTGATAATTTACTAGAGCTTGCAATTAATATCAAGACAGTATTTTATTCAAAACTCAAGTTAAGCGACGATTAAAATTGTGTATAGTCTCTTTGCGGTGTTATCCGTCGCTTGCAGACCGAGTTCTTGTCTAGTATAAGAGACATAATAAACACAATAAATGGCTGAATACTTTGTTAGTTTAAGATATTTTATTTTGTTATATAATGACAACGTTGAATCGTTGATGTTGGTATAGACAGTACAATTAAACAACATAAATGGACTAGGCAGGTACTTGTGAAACATACAAGTTACTGCCCCATGAGAAGTTGAGACCATAATTATATTCACCGTTGGGCTATGAAAGCAAAAGCATCTTATTTTTTAAACTTTAAAGGAAAAAAGGTGTTAAAGTACTTTTAGGAGTATGCTTAACGTATTACATGCTTCACATGTTCTTTGTCAAATAAAGTTACAGAATTAATATCATACAGTACTTGATACTTGATGGCACGGGCTGTTTCCCGCAACTACACGTCTTGACATTCGAGCCATCCCAGATCTTCGAGGAAGGCCAGCAGGCTCTTGATGTGGCCCACTGCTTCCCTCAGGGTGCTGTGTCTGGTCAGGTGCTGTTGCCTGTACTGTGAGGGCAGTCAAGAAGCAGGTGGGCTGCCGTCTCGTCTGCTGCCATACAGGCTCTGCACAGCGGGCTGTCGGTGATTCCTATAGTAAATAGGTGCTTATTAAAGGATCAGTGTCCTGTATAGGGGACTGCGACTGTCCGAAGTTGTTGCTTGGACAGCCGGAGGAGCGTATTTACATTATATAAAAGGCCAGAACGCAGGGGTGTGAAACTAATCGCGTATAGATTGGAAATAACATTTTTGCTGAGTTCTTCCAATCTATACACGATTAGTTCGCAAATACTCGAGTATACTTCGTAGTGATCTAACTGACTATCTTATACCATAATATACAGTGCCAGTACGCATACGGACTAATCGGGTATAGATCTGAAGATTA
This sequence comes from Euclidia mi, assembly GCA_944739405.2. Taxonomy (NCBI): domain Eukaryota; kingdom Metazoa; phylum Arthropoda; class Insecta; order Lepidoptera; family Erebidae; genus Euclidia; species Euclidia mi. Next base: position 29,380,225 of record OX123204.2, read on the forward strand.
TTCTGGATTTTGTAAGGCATTCATTATATTATATTATAACACAAATATAATATGCAGGTAAGTAGACATTATGTCCAATTAAATAATTTTTAATAAACTTAGTTGACGGAGCCCTGCTTCGCAGGGCTCCTATGTTTGGATTAAGGGTCAAAAGAGAACCTAACATAACCTATTTAGTTACTCGAATTACATACAATTTAATCCTCCACTAATAAAGTTCAAATATTATTTCATATATGCACCCATTATTTCACTAAACTATATCTCTTGTCTTATCAGGTAGGTGTTACTAATGTAGTATAGTCCGGGACTAGGACGCATGTATTCACGTTACGAACTATACACGAACAGTACGCAAAATTCGTGTATATATTGTAATCACAGATTTAAATATAGCATTACAATATGTACGCGACGAGTTCTCTATGACTGCGTTTTGGCCTTGTATAGTCTGTAAATATGCGCCGGAGGACTTGTTTGGCTATCTTACCGTCTACTGCAGGAAGAGCCTCTTTGGCCTGCCTGCATGTTTCGATACCAATCCGGGACTGGTTGTGCTGGGTCCTGGTTCTATTTTAAGAAATAGAACCAGGACCCAGCACAACCTGGTAAGCCAGGTTGCGATAAAAACCAGAAGGAAGGGGAATGATGGGCTCGGGTCCCACCTCTTCCAAAGTGGCCCCTCTTCTGGCAAGTACGTCGGCTGCGTCATTCCCTCTTGAGCCACTGTGGCCCTTAATCCATTGCATTGTTAATTTGTTTAGTTTACCTACCTCTGTTAGTTTCTGGTGGCATTCTAGTGTGAGTGCCGAGGTGATAGTATGGCTTTTGAGGGCTGAAAGGTCAGCCGTACTATCTGAGAGGATCCTAATGGATCGTTCTCTTACCTCACGTGACATGATTGCTGTGGCAGCTAGGGTTATGCCAAAACATTCGGCCTGGTAGACCGTGTTATAGGCTCCCAGCGGTGCTGCGATGTTGATGTTTAGGTCCTCGGAGAATACTCCTGAACCCGTACCTGTATCCATCTTAGACCCATCTGTGAAGATTGTGAGCGCGTTGTCGTGAACCGCTCCTCCATGTAGATCCTCGTACAGTTGGATTTTGTATTTCTTGTCGAACACAAATTGTTTCGGTATTCGGTCGCCAATGGCTTGTGTTAGAGGAACATCTTTGAAGAGTGTATTTAAGTTGCTAGTGTGCGGTGTATTGGTGTCTTTCCAGAGCTTCAGAGCTCTTAGCCGAACCGCCGACAACGTGGTTTCCTGTTGTATGAACAGGTGTAATGGAGGCAGGTCCAACAACACCTCGAGTGCCGTTGTAGGTGCAGCGTTCATGCAGCCCGTGGCCGCTAGGCATGCAAGTCTTTGAAACTTTTGAAGCTTGTTGGCGGCCGTTCTTAGGTTGTTCCGAGGCCAACACACTACTGCGCCGTAGCTTATCATCGGACGTATTATTGTCTTATAGAGCCAAAAGACAATTTTGGGGGATAGGCCCCAGCGTTTGCCTATCATCTTCTTGCACTGCCAAAACACAATGCTGGCTTTATTGAGCTTATTTTCCATGTGGCTGTTCCATGTCAATTTGCTGTCGAGAGTGACACCCAGGTACTTGACCTCGGTAGACAGCTTAAGCTCTGTATGAAATAACCTGGGCAGACGGTAAGTACCCAGCGCGCGTTTGTGTGTGAACATAACTAGTTCAGACTTGGTCGGGTTTACAGATAATTCGTACTCATTATACCACCACTCTACTATGCGTAGGGCTTGTTGGGTGAGGTCGTACACTGTATTAATGCCAACAAGACAATGTATATATGTTTCCATAAGACCGCGTATCAGCTCCAAAAAACACTCTTAGCATACGAATATATTTATTTCTTTTATTTTAAAACTTCATGTACAATATATTGGTACATTGGCGGACTTAATGCTAAAAGCATTCTCTTCCAGTCAACCATAGGGTGATGCAGAGATAGGTATGGTAGGCGTACAAAACAGTTTTGCTTTATCTGAAAACTTGAAAAGTGTGATAATTTTATTATAAATAATTATCATGAATAAGTACATAGATATAACATTACATACATACTATATAATACATGTATATACATAAATAGATAACATATATAAATATACGTATATACCTAAGCATATATAAATATAAATCATAAATATATATGTATATATAATATAATATGCAAATAATGATTAGGATGATTGTGCCAGTTGTCCCTTACGAATATGTTCACGCACCTTTGATTTAAACGTCCAGCGGTTAGTAGCCCTCCTGATCTCCAGAGGAAGGGCATTTCAGAGTAGGACTGATTGGACTGTGAAAGAAGAGTGTACAAGTCCAGAAGTGTGTGATGGGCATAAAAGTAGTAGGTTATTAGAGGAGCGGAGATCTTTTGCGTGATTGGAGCTTAAATATTGAAAATTAGATTGAAGGTATGCAGGGGGAGATGAAGAATGAAGAATAGAGAAGAGCGTTGTGAGAGCGCGCAAACTCCGGCGCTGACGAATGGGGAACCAGCGTAGTTTGGAACGAAAAGCAGACACATGGTCATACTTGCGAAGATTATAAATAAATCGAATGCAGTTATTGAGAAGACGGTCAAGTTTATCAAGAAGATCTGCATTCAGGTCAAAATAACAAACATCACCATAATCGATGACCGGGAATAGTAAAGTTTGCATTAACGTTATCTTTGTCTTCACGGGCAGAAAATGTTTAAGCCGATAGAGAGATCGCAGGGTCCCGGTAACTCGCTTGCTCACGTTCGTAATCTGAGTTCGCCAAGTAAGTGTGTCATCAATATGTAACCCTACATTTTTTACATTAGATGTAACTTCAATAGTAGTTCCATCAAAAACAATTGATGGAAGAGATGCCACATTTACACGGCACATCATGCGGCTCCCTCCTATTATAATTGCCTGACACTTTGAAGGGTTTACATGTAAGCCAAACCTATCGGACCAATGTTTTATAGCTGCTAAGTCAATATTCACCGCGTCAATAGCATCAGACAGATTTTCGACCCTAGCCTGCAAGTCATCGACGTACAGATGGTAGGTACACCGAAGGTCATGTGTTATGAGATTGATGAACAGAGCGAACAGAAGAGGAGATAAAATACCGCCCTGTGGAACGCCAGAGTCGAGAACACACCAAGATGAACAGGATTCATCAATGCGAACCGCCTGCTGACGCTCCGGAAGATAAGAGGAAAACCAATCCAGTGCATCAGATGAGATCATAAAATGGGAGAGAATGGATAGAAGGATATCGTAACTGACGGTGTTAAAGGCGTTCGAAAAATCAACCAAGACCAACACAGTGACCATGGCATCCTCAACGCCCGCCCTAACATCGTCAGTCACTTTTAGGAGTGCGGAGGTAGTGCTGTGTCCCGGTCTAAAACCCGACTGGAGAGGACTTAATAAGTCGTTGACATAAACAAAGCGGGACAGTTGCTTATGGACACAGGCTTCTAACACTTTAGAAAGGAAAGGAAGGATGGATATAGGACGGAAGTGGTTGGGCAATGACGGATTTGTGATCTTGGGTAAAGGTCGGATATAGGCTTTACGCCATACGGATGGAAATATACCGGTATCAAAGGAGAAGTTGATTATGTGGGATATTGCGGGTAGGAGCTGGTCTAAAACAAGTATCAACATTCGGTGACTAATGTTGTCACATCCGACAGCCTTGGTTTTGATGGATAGGATAATTTTATTGATCTCACCTGGCGCAACCGGAGAAAATCTAAATGGATCAACTGTAATACGGGGCAAATGTGTTATATATTCGACCGTCTGACATCGGATTAAACAATTTAAGGTCGGAGTGGTGGCGAAATAACGGTTTATATAATATAAACCGATATTGTTCGGTAGATCGAAACTTTGCTGTTTGCCGTATTTGCCAATACCAAGAGTTCCGAGGAATCTCCAGGTAGCAGCGGGGGAACTGAGTGAAATATTTTCGAGAATATGGCGGCGTTTGGCATTCCGTACCATCTGGTTGCACCGATTTCTTGCAGTCTTGAAAGTTGCCCGATTGTCGTCAGTCCGTTCTTTCTTAAATTTACGAAATGCTCGGTAATATAAGTGTACAGACCAAGGGGACCTCTGTAACTGTGAGACACTGACCAAAACAGACTCTGTTAAATATCTGGGCGTCGTGGTAGATCATAAACTAAACTTTAAAGCACACATAAGTACTCTGTCAAGTAGGGTGCGTTAATCAGCAAATATTATAAAACTACTACGTATCATTCATCTCATCATCAGCCTTTAACAGTCCACTGCTGGACTAGGCCTCTCCTTTGAAAGGAGGAATTGGCCTACTATACCACGCTGGCCAAACGGGTTGGTATAGGGTTTGTATCAAGTTTTCCTTCTCTTACAGTACTGTTCTCTCCATAATATGATCCCTTTGTCAGCTCTTACGACACCCATGGGATGATATGGGTGGTGACATTCCGTATTCTTAATCCGTCACCACACGGACCATCAAGACAGATCATTTATCAGCACCAACAAACATCTTAAAAGCTGTATACTTCGCCTTGAGTCAATCATTAATTTTATACTGTCTAGGCTGCTGGGGAAGTGCCTCAAAAACAGTAATGATCGAAGTGGAAAGAGCGCAACGCTCCGTAATAAAGACAATGCTTAGAAAGCCATTTAGGTACCCTACATCAAAACTCTACCACGAAAGTAAGCTGCTAAATGTGCGTAAGCTATTTATCAGCTTAGAGTGCACAGAAGAGTGACTAATTCAGAGAGCTACCCAGATCTTCTGAAACGCCGCGTGTACAAACTACTAGTACCAAAAGTCGACACAAGTTTCGCCAGGCGTTTTAGTCCATACATGGATTACTACATATATAATAAAACAAATAATGCGTGCGACATTAAATAGTGCTCAGTACTAGAGGTAAAAGTAAAAATTCCAGAATGGCTTATCTCTTTGACCTATGATTCTACTGAAACACTCTTTGTACATTTGTCGTGATTGTTCTATTGACCTAAATAACGTTACCAAAATGTTGTCTACGGATAACCTTGCATACATAATTTAATAGCAGAAATTACATACATATGTATAAATGCAATAGCACACAATAGTCATTTAGAAAGTATTTATTAAATTACTTATATTTCATTTTTAGTTTATATTATTAGTAAGTATATAATGTAATCACATAAACATATTGCCTATGATATTATATGATATCAACCAAGCAAACAATACAACTTTATAATCGTATGTGGTACCCACAGGACAGGCTTTGCCTAGTGTGGGGCCACTGAATACCGTACCTTTGTAAATGTTGTTGGCAATAAACGATTTCGTACGAAGCGATATTATATTACGTCATGATACTCACTATCAACTGATAGTGAGTTGACCTCGGAGAGAGGCCGATGGTACGATCCTTCGATCCCAGTTATTATGAGGCTTATGTATGTATAAAGGGGTATTAATAGTGCGTGTCAATGCCGAGCCAGCAGCCTTTGTCGCTAGGCTCGGTGGCGCCGCGCCGCGTCACACACCCTTCTGTTCTAACTAGAGACTTGAATCGTACCATCGGCCTCACTCCGAGTTCAACAGTCCTGCTCATCCTTGGGATCAAAAGGAACATGACGAGCTTTTATTTTATAAAATGTAAAATCTATCAGATTTGGTTCATTTTGTGCGGTAAAATGATTTTCATTTTGTATGCTTATTGAATTGATATATACTTTTGGATTGGTATTTGACAGTCGATACAGTGTATTGACAACGTTGTCAACAAATCTTTTGAGTTACGCGATATGAAACGTATACTATTTGCCGATGTTTTGCCGTTTATTAAAGGAGATGTACCATTTGGCCATACATTATGGCCTTGGCAAGGACAAACACGAAACCATGTGTGTTTTGAAGATAAATGACTACTCTATTACCTTGTATATTTTTTTTTTAAATAACACTTGGTGGAAATAAGATACAAGTTATTTGAAATGGAAATAATTCCACAACTAAAAATGCCTCAAAATTGAATTTTAACATAATACCTAGATGTAAATAAAGGAATGTCTTTATGTCATATTGAACAAAATCTACACAAAGAGAGGCCAATAATAATGCATAATCACCTGTGTACTAGGGAACCTCGTACCTACTATACTCGTCCAATAAAACTAACCACAAACACCGCTGCACTGCAAATTCTTAGCATGGGTAGAAGGTAGTGATCATTATTATTGAATTTATATTCAATTGCATTACAATTAAAACCGCATGAAAACACTTATAAATGAGAGCAAAACATTCACGATGCGCAGTAGCAACACGCATGACATAACAGATAAAAAATGTGTTGCAAATGGTTGAAAAAAATATTTATACTATCGATTAAAAAACAAAACGATTTTTACCAAATAATTATGAAATATAATAAATTATATTTCTTGATCCTTTTTACAAATATATTTATAAAGTAAATAAAATATATTGTTTTCTAATATAATAATAAATATATTATTTCCTTAAAAACAATTTCTGCCTACCTTACTTCATTTTATTTTTAATGCTGGCAACATAAGACATTCATCTATATTATCATAGCTTATATTTCAAAATAATAATCTTTAAAAACTAAAATCTTTCACCGGAGTTCGATGAAGAAACGAAAACTGTATAAATTTAAAAAAAATATACGTTTAATTTCAACGATTCACAACTTTCTGGCCGCTACAGGCCGTCCTTGGTATTTTTCCTTTGACACGTACAATTTGTACATATTCCGAGCATAACACGTTAAGTCCTAATCACTTTCAAAGAAGGTACTTGTAAGGGGGGACAAAATACAAAATCAAATGGCTGAAATCCGTAAAATAAATACGCTTTTATTGGATTAGCATAGAGTAAATTTAGAGTTGCGGTACTTCCGCCCACTATTAATTCAAATATTTACTAGCGGGTAATTTGCAAACCAAATTTTTTGAACATTGTTTTCTATTTTTACCAAGAATAGCATCATGTTTTAATATAATATTGATTATCTTTCCTTCACTGTGATTTGATACACACACACTATGTAGGAAGAAGATCAGGGCTCAGGCAAAAAATCAGACGAGCAAAACATCAGGTTTACGAATACTTTGTTTATTCCATATCTGAGCAAAAAAAGCTACGGTGATTTCATCATAATAATTATATTTTTTATTGGTTGCTATGTCTTTTCAGTTCCATAATATTCAACATGACACTTATATTATTCCTAATGGCTCTAGTTATCTTGTAAATATATAACCCATCTGAGGTTGAGTATATACCCTAAACCAGTTTTAATTCGAAATGAAATATTTTTGATTCAATTTAGCATAGGTACCCAATTAATAATCCACTTGAGTGAAGAATGTCAGTTGATCGGCCTTATCTTAAAATTAATCTGCGGTACCGCTCGTAGGTAAGCCGGTAACAATTAATGGTTTGCGGGGATGGCAAACCTCAGACGAGGCGGCCCTCTCGACAATATTATGCGTAGGTACTCCCTATTCGCGTGAATTCGTATTGTTTTATGGGCCAAAATATTTCTATGCTTTATAATCTCACGATAATAGTAGTTAAATAAAAATATAGACTTACATCGAAGTTAATCGAAATAGTAAATATAGTTTTAGAGGAAAGTGGTTGTCGGCGATTTCTATGTTTGTCAATCGCATGTGAAACTTTTGATAGCACGATTCAAAATCTTTTTCGATTGTCTTCGTAGTTGCGTCGATGTCCGTTAGATATCACCGCTGGTTAGTATCTTTGACATTTTACGTCAGATAAATCACTAAACGTTAATTCATTCAATTTGAAAATTCATAAAGTCCTTTCGATATATTATTATTACAGACTTAAGCTTCTTATGTGGTTGTGTGTACGACTGAAGTTAAATATTTATCCAACATTCGTTATTACCCACATCATCTGGCGGCAGATAACTTGATGACGAGCTGAATGATATTTAAGTATGTGTGTGTGTATTTTGTTTGATATTTAAATACACGCAATTAATATGGCAGGTGTAAACATGGTTAGATTTATCACGCATATTTATGTTTTTTGCTTAGTAAGGGTGGCCGGCAATCCCTTGTACACGTACCTATTTTAGTTGTTTTTTTTTTTAATATATGTTAACAGCATAAAAGGCATGATCAACTGCTATAATTTAATATTTATAGCGTTTAATTTATCACCTGGCTACTTACAATTGGAGAAGGAAAGCCAAGGACTGTCGCGAATGCAAAACCATTTTTGAAGACCCTCGAAGGTTTGTAGCGGAAAGTAAGTTATTAAATTAAAAGGGTTAGATAGTAATGCGATCATTTAATTTTGAAGAAATCATGCTTTACGTCCACAAAGTTTGATTGATTGTATAATTAAAATGACCTGCGATCCCGTACATTGATTGATTGAATGCGGTCTATTATTATCTATCACCATTAAATTAAGTCAGTAAATAATAATAAATATTACAGTAGTTGACTAATAAACAAGTTACAATCACTATATAATGTGTGGTTGACGGCATAGAATACAAGTGTCACCACCCCCTATCTTCCCGTGGGTGTCGTAAGAGGCGACTAAGGGATAACACGATGCAAAAACCATCTTTGCGTAGACACTCGACAACAAAACCCTATACGACTGCCTTGTTGGTCTCGCGGCATAAATGTGCGCGTGGGATCGGGAGATCCCGGGTTCGATTCCTGGATCGGGCAGTGTTATTGGGTTTTTCTGTCACGAAATTCTCAGTAGCAGCACGGAGTCTGGAAATGTGCCCGGTACGGCAATAGGCTCGCCCCTTATTACGTGGGACTACAGTATATCTGGCGAAAAGTGGGGGTAGAAATACACCTCTGCCTACCCCTTCGGGGATAAAAGGCGTGACGATATGTATGTATGTATGTATCATTATATAATATGCTCGGAAATCACCCAAACAAGGGTCCAACTTTGTTATTATCAAATAACTATGATGAGGCGCAGGGATAGACGCTGCTTCGGAACGATAACTCTGGCATACTATACTCCAATAATCAATAAAAAAACATGAAACTTGATAAAGGAAAAGCATTTTATAGATTGATAACATTGACTGCCTGTTAACATAGTTGATGGCCAGTAAGGGTCTCAGGAACCGAAACTTGCTACATGCTCCACCTTCCATATAATTATAGCAGTTAACTTACTCTTGTTTGGCAACTAACCACATACATAGATACAATGCCACAAAACCATGTTTGTAGGTATATCCTTAAGTCATAGCGACGACGCGCAAAAACATGACACGAACTCTGCAAGTACTTAACTAACTGCACAGAAATTAATAAATAAGTACCTACTCAATCAGTCAATCAAAGCGATTTTAAGGTCTATGAAGTTACACGACCCAAATGAAAAATTATACTTTAGACGCAATTTTTTAAATTCCATAACGTTTCCAATTATTCTTGTACGTTTTTTTCACATTTTACTTATTTTTAGGAACTAAGTTTGAATACTGATAAACTTCTCCATTCCCGAGCTCAAAGAGCGGCTATTCCTGTCGATGAATATATATTTTGTCAAATCAGGGATGACTAAAAAGAAGACCAAACTGAAAACAATATAAAGTAGTAGTCCTGCAGCTGCTACATTGCTGTGGGATAGCCAACCGGTTTACTCTCGCTTTAACATTTTCAATATCGGTTGATAGACTTTAGTCTTCCTAGTATATATAACATAAGATTTACCTCACCATTTCCAGTTTCATTAAACTGTTTACCAAAGTCGTCTATTCTAAAAAAACATGACAAATAAAGCCATCAATACATCAATGATACTTCAGGATACCTAAAAAGCAAACAAAATATATATCAAGATAAATGCCCATCACTTTTGTACATTATTATGCTATAAGCCTCATTCTATCGACGCAAACAAAAATAAATTTCAATCACCCTCTTACCCTACCTAGGACAGCCAATAAACTTAACTGAGGCAAAAAGTCAGTATCTGGGGACACTAACAAAAACATTTGGTTCTTTTTTATTGAGAAAAACAAGTATCGTATTATGTTTTCATGGCCAGTTGGCTGTTGATACTGTACCCGTAGTATTTAATAGTTTGGCTCAGAGTCCTATAATGGAATGTGGTCCCAACATAAATATCGTTAAATCTGATTTCTCAAACGTCTCTCTTGTAAGTAAATATTCTGGAATATTCCGAGAAAGTTATATATAGATGTATTATAGAGATAGTTTAGTGACCTAGTTTGAATATGATTATTGCTAAACGGCCCAGTGGTTCATGCATTGTATTAAGGAAAGACGGGCTGTGACTCGAGGTAATCCATCGCATATAGACACGTTGTTGAATGTTGACAGTATAGCTGTAAACGGACAAGTACGTACGGCAGATTCATTCAATAAATAGGTTTGTATAGATTCAGATATGTGTCACGTATTTTGATCGGACTATCGGATATTACGGAATTATTGTAAAAACTATGGTAACGGAATTTATTGACTTGTTAATTTCAGGTATCGGTCTAATCAGCAAGCAAAGGTAAGTGGAAAATATCATGAGACAATATTTTGTGGTCATTAAGACGAAAGCTTAAAATCCTACATTTTATTTTATGAAAATAAACAGACGTTTCGTAATCCATGAAGCACAAACTGCCGTAAAAGTCTAAAATTCCTTCTTACAGACTTATCTCACATACGTGTGACGAAATATATAGCTATCATATACTAACAACGTAGTATATGGCTATGATGTAGTGTGACGTTTTATTAGACACGAAACAACGTGCCGTGTCACTTATTGATTTCCACGACAATGTGTAATAATATTATTTATATATACCTACAACATGTTTATATGCTACAGCAATTTATAATAGTCTGCCCTTACAGAAACTATAAAGCCCAACATATTGCTACACTTTCGAGATCCACCCCATAGTACGCGCAACTGACTTTTCAATGTTGAGTAATTGTTAATTATCACTTGCCTAATGACGAAGGAAAATATTGTGAGACATTCTTGAAAGTCCTGGGAAGTCTACCGACCCGCCCTTTTGCAACGTAATGGACTATGACTTTACCCTTGTAGAGTGAGAAGTGACCCTTGCCCAAGTAAGGGACAGTTCATAAGCAAGGTATTTTTTTTTACTATAAAGGCAACTTTATTATAAATGTGGGTCAAAAACAATTTACTATAAATATGGTGTCAAGAGAGCGTATAACAGAACGTCATCCTGAGGGATCTCAGGGAGCTTCAAGCTAGTGATTGGCGAGAAGAGGTCAAAGAAGTGGGTGAAGTGGCCTTCTCTCGAATTGGAGGCCAAGGCACATTTTGGGACGATGAGCCAGATGATAAGTAAGTAAGTTTTGAGTTTATCACGAACAGACAGACGCAGCCAAGGATATTGTTTTATATTTCACAATGGATTGTGTGAGAGATGACATGAATGAAAAGGGAGTGAATGTTCAGATGACATCTAATAGAAGAGAATGGAAGAAAAAGACATTCTGCGCCGACCCCAAATGATATGGGAACAGGGCAGGCAGAAGAAGATTTCACTAGGGTTTGTCTGTGGCTTTGCCGACCTATGATTTTACCCACTTAGAGTGAGAATTTCCAAAAATACTTTCTTAGTGCTCGCCTTCACTCCCCAGAGAGTATACGCCACAACTTAGGGCGGTTTCAGATAAGCGTATTTTTCTACGCGTATACGGTCGTTTCAGCATACGCGCTTACACACGCGCTACATTACCCACTTCAAAAAACCGGACTCGCGTAAACGGGCATATTTTGGTGTGTTCGCTCGAAACTGTAGTGATATCGTGTCAGTGTCAACATGGATTCTGACGGCTCGCGCTTATACGAACTTAGAAGCACGTCAACGCTCTTGAGAGTTGCGCGCGTGCCAAAAAGCGAGCTTATACGCGCCTATAAAACGCTGTTCTGAAACCGCCCTTAGCCACATTGTGTTGTCTGACAATCAGTAACGGACGAATTGTATATAGATATATATTAACATGTAGTACTATTGTATATGCTAAGATAACAAATGCAATATATTAACATGTAGTACTATTGTATATGCTAAGATAACAAATGCAAATCTTTTTTTCAAAATCCGTGTCTTCTATTTTATGTTTGTAAAGTCTACATCTTTTTGTTTTCACGTTTGTCTGTCATCACATTGCAAATAAAATTGTTTTCAAATCTGGTAAGGAAATAAATCTGCCAAATATGATTTGCCAACAAAACGGACTCCGGGCTCCCACGCGAAGATAGTAGTCGCGAAGTAGATTACAAACAGAATTATGAAACGAACGCAGGATAATCAAATCTGTAAAACTTCTAATACATAATATTGTATAGATGTACATATCTTTGTAATAAAAATATCAAATGACAGCACAGACAACAGCCAGAGGTATTTTTATTAATATAAACTATGACAATTTACACACAAATTATGAAAAAATTGTACTACTTTACTCGTCTGAGTAAAGTAGTACAATTTTTTCATAATTTGTGTATATTTTTCATAATGTGTGTCGAAAAACATATTTAGATAAGTATTTTTAAATACGTACAATTACATATGAAGAAAGAAAAACGTTAACAAACAAGCTGAAAATTAAAAGAACTTATGCGATTAGAATTTATAATCAAATTCAATATTCGTCGCCTAACCAATTACTCATGTGATTTCTAAACCTTGAATTTTAAATAGACACTCACTTTATCAATGTAAAGGAGGTATTTCTAGGCACAAAGGTGACACGTTTATTTTCATTCTTAATTACTACTTCTGCTTCTCTTAATTACTACTACTTAATTAAGTGAAAGTTTAGCGTAATTTAATTATCCGCCCACGGGGGTTATACTCATTTAGTGTTTGAAAGTTAACATTTACAAATGGTACTCCTAATATTTTCACTGGTTGTTTTTGAAGCTACTGAATTTATTAATTTTATTATTTATTTTTTAAAAGACAATTCCCGCATTAGGACTAAGTCCTGTGTTGCGGGGGACTCTACAAACATACAAGTAACGGACACATTGAGCAGACTCGAAACAACAATTTGTAAATCAGACAAAGTGTTGTCTCGTGTGGGGACGGAACCCACAGCACTCGGTGCAGTGTCAAGCAGTGAGGCGGCCGCTTAAACCACTACGCCAACCGTGCAGTAAAAAACTGCATGGCTGGTTATATAATGGTAAACTCGCAGCTGTAGTTTGAAGGGCAGTAACAGGATAAAATACAGAAAGAATCGAAAAGGGTTTTTTTCTGCTCGCCACTGAATTTGGTGTGGTGCAGTGGCTGTTAAGGTCGTTGTTCTTGGATTGTCAGGTTTTTTTTGTATTTAGGAAGATTGTTTTACCGTCGTACAATTTTTTTATGAAATTTGAATTAAATCCTATTTTATGGCAAAAAAACACACTCAATTAAAATTATTTTAAGTAACCGATTTATGTGCCTATAATAATGGCTGCATATTTCGGTCCCAAGGGCGTATATACAAACCTTAGAGTTATACGGATAGCCGACTAAAGACACGAATCCACTTACACGCTACGATAAACATATGAAGGAAACTATGAAGAAAATCTTTAAATGGATACTAACCGGAGGGCAAGCATTGACGCATAACCTTAAATTGATTCCGATCAGATGACTTATACGTAGAATATTGGCATCGCAACACTTTCGTAAGGAAGTGGAATATATCGTGAGATCATTACTTAATTAAACAATAGTTTATGGATTTTACTGTGTTGATATGGATAATACTGTGTGAATTGTTTTTCCATTCATTTCAGTAGAAGAGTTTTGCTTTCGTAGAGTATACGCCATGCGTATACTCCACCGACGAGAGCAAAACGTATGTCAATCTTCGGCCAGTATCTTGAGCTACCTTATTACTGTTATTGTTCTACTGATATGTTAATTCCAATTGTTATATAAAGTTTTATTTATATAATGAGGTTAAAGTAACAAAATTTATGAGTAGCATATAAGTGAAGCTTAATCTAATCTAATACAAAAACCATAAAAACAAATTTAGAAAGTGAAAATATTTACATGGTTTAGGCGTCGTAAAATGCCTCCGCATCAATGTCATCGGGTAACGTGCCCAGAAGGCTGGCAGCATTGCCATCCAGTGTGATTCTCTGAGCAAAGAATAAACCAGCCTTCTGGTCACGTGAGACGTCGATTAACCGTTTAGAAATTTCCCGGAATAGAGAACGAGCGCTCGGACCCCATGAGCCTAGCGTTTCCTTCCCAAACGGCTCAAACACGTAACTACTTACTAAATTACTGTATTTGCGCCGTTTGAGGGTTTCCGCAGTTGCAGCAGCAGCGCCAGCATGGCCTCCCGTGCTTGGAACGTGTGATGGCGCGAGGGCGTCTACACAGGTTGCGTCCCACACCAAAGGCCTACCCATTTTCCAAGGCAACAATGACATACCATCAGGTCTCTTACCGTCGTCGCGTACCAAACCATTTGGTTCAAGTACAGCTGGTACGCCAGACGCGACAAGAGCACGACGGATTATATCATTCAAATTGGCATGACGAGGAATTCTACCAGCGCTTCTTCTGCAAGATAGCCCATGGTGGCCGAGGCTATCGACGTCTTCTCCACAATGACATCGATGCGGAGAAACACACGGAGCACCTAAACGAAGACAAATTGCAATACGGAATGTCTCATCGTCCAACATGGTTCCAGTGTTGGGCGATGGTAGTGCCTGAAGCCATAGACCGGATTCCCATTCTCCCACAGCCAGCAAGCGAGCACGCTCTGTAACATTTAAAGAAGTATCCAAAAGATTTTTTCTTACTATGTTACAAAGCGGCGCGTCCCACAGTCTTTGGGAGAATAGGTTGGTAGGCAAATCAGTGCTTGGACAAGCCATTTTCCAGGCGTTTATGGCTTCGGTTTTGCACAACACTTCTGAGTTAACTAGTGTAGGAGATAAAATTTTCCTAGTTAACTCTTCCGTGCTGTGAACCGAAGACAGAAACGCCGGTAAACTGACACTGGAAATTTTGCGAACGCGGAGCCCACCCAAACGTACGGGCAAAGACGCTTGTAGCCAGGCTCGGTCGTCCAAGTCCACATTTAAAATTCTCTTTAAAGTAATTAGGATAATTTGGTCGATTTGTTCTAAAAGTGATTTTTTTCCAAAGTTGGGAAGATCTTAAGGCATGTGTGAATTTTGGGACGAAAATACAATAACGAATAATAGTATAGGCCGAATGAATATTAATTTTGAATAGGCGATCTGAAATTTCACAAAAATTTTGTATCTTTTCGTCTAAGAAAGAACCGAAAGATTCTTCAAATACTGGAGAACCCAGGAGGCGAAGAGAAGTCTTATGAATAATTTTGATGTTTGATGCCAAATTATTAAATTTTCTACTGATATTATATTTAAACCGTATGTGTGATGTAGTTGCTTAACTACATTATTTATTTTAATCCGACGTTTCAGCTTCTTTACGGACACCGAGATCACAGAAGACAGTAAGAAAATAAATCTGAAAACTGTAGTTTAATTTCAATGAAAACTACCAATAAGAAACCCAAGAAAACACTACTGACTGAAACACGTTTATTAAAGGAACAGAAAAGCTACTGATTTTGTTAATATAGAGTCCGTCAATACAGTTTGTCTGCGAACCTATTTATTTCTCGAAGGAGTACAAGGTCAGTAGGTTTTCTATGAAAAAAAAAACATAAATTCTCATAGGTAGCACGGTGGCAGCCTTAGGCGCTCATACAAGCTTGTAACAAAAATACTTGCAGAGTAAACTTGGTCGACCTTTACTCCCACATTTTCTGCCTTATAAAATTAAGCCGTGCCGACGATCTTCGCAGTATTATCTAGAATCTCGAGTGTAGGCGTTCTATGAATAAAATGAGTTCAACGATAGAATCAGTTACAAGTTTAGTTTTATAGTTTTAAGTGTGTATTCTTTTGTCTTTTCTTTTATTTTGGAATTTGTCGTTCTACAAAATTCAATTTAACATTTAGAAGATATATAGAGAAACTAGAGGACCCGTGCTGCTCCACACCATATTTTAATATTATAAAAAAACCCTTACATATAGGTATGATGAGTACATTGTAGCCTTATCTAATAAGTAAAAGGATGATATACTAACCAAAAATATATATATCACAAAACTTCTTTTCTCACAACATTGGCTTTGCGTTGCACCTTAGGTATCGTGAAATTTCCACCGGCATTACTGAATGGTTTGCCGCGAAATAGGGATATATATATATAATATGTATAACTGAACATTGACGAAAGAAAGTTCTTCAATATGACTGTGCTGCCCTACCATTCTTTCCATTAGGACACTGTAATGTCCTTCGTCCAGGTGCCCAGAAAATAGCAAGTTATGAACAATTTCGCCAATACCTGTATTAGTATTACTGTTTTCCAGGTGAACTCTGAATTGACACTCGGGATATAGCTCACTTACACTCTGAAGTTCAGCATGTCCTGCGTACTGTCCACTGGCACCCATCACACGTTTGTAATCTGTTGCATTTGTAATGGTCTGGCCATATGCTTCGTCCCCAACACTGAAGTTATCTACATCCCACTTATTGACTATGTTATCAACAGTGGCCAAACGAATTTCATAATGTTTATTTTCACTTTCATATAAACAATAAGAAATTGAACGGAATAAGCAATTACCGTCACCAAGAATAGAAATCACTTGAAAATAAAATTGTTGATGGTAGAATTATTCAAATCTGAACCCGTTACCACCCCTATTTTTTTAGCAGTAGGAGGACCATCCGGTACCAAATCTCCAACAGGGCCGTCATTGACCAAGATTCTTTGTTCAAACCTTCTCTGAGCATTTTTCAATTTCCTATCAAGAACCATCATTATAATTGAAAACACAACTACTCACAAAAAATACGCTATTAAATCAGAAACTTAAGTAACTAACTTACGTTAACTTCACTCTTTTCTTTATCTGTCAATATTTTACTATCAAAATTAGAAATATAGAAAAACAACTTTTTTTATAAGAAATAGGTTTTATTTCTGTTATCCAGCTAAATATGACTTTGAGAAGCACGATTTTTCAGAACAGCGGCGGTAGCCCAGTGGTGTACGTAACGGACTGCCGAGACGATGGTCTCGGGTTCGATCCCCAGGCACCTCGGGCACACACCTCTGAATTTTCGAAGTTATGTGTGTATTCAAAATGTTAATTATCGCTCGCTAAATAATGTGCCCGGTGGATGGCAATAGGCTCGCCCCCTATTACATTGGGACCGAAACATATCTGGCGAAGTGTGGGTGTGTAATACACCTCTGCACGCCTTCGGGGATAAAAGGCGTGAAGATATGTTATGTTATGTTATGTTTTATGATATTTTTTGTTTTGTGTATGGGTGTGATTAATCCATCATAATTTAGAAATGTAATAATGACGTTTATGGTTTTGGTCGAAATTGTAGTTTTGGTAGGAATGGTAGCTTTGGTAGCACGTACGTAAAATTGCTGCCAAAAATACCATTTCTACCAAAACTACTATTCCTACCGAAAATACTATTCCTATCAAAACTACTATTCGTACTAACACTATCATATCTACATTTTTTTAATACTACCATTTCTACCAAAACCGCCGGTGTTGTCAAAAGTACCTACCTTTTCTCTCAAAACTACTATTCTTACCAAAATTACAATTTCTACCATAACTACCACTTGTAATATTATAATTATATGACAATAGTACTATGAATCGCTGTAATATGTTCCACATAAAAAAAAATAAGATGCCCGAAGAAAGCCCGTAATTTAAAACAACTTTAATGTTGGTTAACTGGTAACATTCGGGGAATATTACCTGTCATCAGCGATAATTCACTATAGTGATAATTTGACCAACATCGGATATAATTTTACACACCACCACACTCACACCCGTATGAAAATAAGGCAAGGTCACCTTAAGGAGTCATAATGTTTTTTCCTGGCAGTTACCGCAAGGAACTTATTAGAGGCCATAAAAATATTTTTGAATTTAGAACCATGCATGTAGAGAGAAAGCAATGGAATCTTAAGAAATTTATAGGAAAATATTGAAAAATAAGTTCAATGTCCACACCTATCTTGCTTCAAACTTACCCAATTTAAATGAGCATACCATCAAATGAAAGAGCTCTTTTCAGCGCGTGTTTTAGGCCTACAACGAAACGCCTACCTCAATGAGAACCAGATATATAGAAGCAGAAAGTCATTGACTACGGCTACGAAATCGTAAAAAATGTATGGGAGAAAACTGTTTTTGCATATAACTTAATGAATGTGCAAGTTAGGTAATTTCTAATGCTTGATGACAAATCTATGCAGCGAGAGCTTTCATTTAAAGAAAAAATTATGCGAATCGGTTGCGTAGAACGGGCTGGCTGACTCGTATTATAAAACACAAATTCTTTTAATATATAGAAGATGAGTATAATTGTATATTTTCATTTCTGTTCAGCCTTCATTTCCGAAATTTAACAGCATGAACGCAGTAGCGGCTGGCCGCAATGCTGGCTGCAATCATCATTTTCGGGTTTACTAAATGGCGACCCAATATTTTCACCAACGGTATTCTAATACGGTTAAATCATGGTTTCTAAAGTCTTAGGTATAATCTCAAAACAAGTCCTCATTAGATTTTTAGAAAGAATTAATGTTCTCTATATTACACTTAATACAACATATAATAATAATACTCATTTTTATAATCAAAATGACCTATGCTTAATTAATATTACTTCTAAGGACATTTAAAGTTGATTTGAGTTATTTCCTAATAATATATTTTGTATGTAATTCGCTAATTTTCAGGAAGGTAACTCCGTCAGTTTTTTTGGTAAATGTACCGCCAATCATGTTAACAACAATTATAAAGTTATTAAGTCGATATATAAACAAGATTATGTTCCACAAAATTAACCATAACTTGTCAGTCTTTGCCATAATTCTTATAATATTAGGGTTCCGCCCGCATGAATTATACACTTAAACCTGCCTAGGCATCACATTATCTATTGGTGATATATATATCCATAAAATAAACCGCTCGGTAGTTTTGAGTTTATCATTTTGTACCGACAGACAGGAATAAAAGTACCAATATAAGTAGTTATGTTGCAAATCTTTAATTCAAGTAATTTATTCATTCATTATAATTTAGTTTTTTATAGAGAACAAACTGTTTTGTTGATCTCCGTAGCTTCATATCAATATTGTATCGTGTTTAACAATATTTGAATTTTTAAGTGAATCGTTTCGAGGTTAAGGTAGTAAGCTTCTGAACATGCAAAAACTCTTCTATCAAACTGACTAATACCCATAGCGACTTACTTAGTTCTAGTTTTTGTTTTCATAAGAGATTACGTTTTAAAAATAGAATAATTTTAAACTTGAAAACTGATATGAAATAGTCCGAGAGCTGGCATCAATTTTGAGTAGGTATTTGAGGCAAGCTGAAAACTTGTCTCATACCTCTCCTATTATACCCAACACGGAACTGCAGACCAAGCTGGTGAGTAGCGGGGCTAAATCAACCCCAAATTTTTTATTTTTTTTTAAAATGTATTTAAGGCAACATGCAATTTTTAAATGTTGTAATTTACGCATAGAGATTTTGTGTGCTACCCGATATCGGACTGACATTGTCTGACTTCGCCATTTAGTATATTATGAAACTTGAAAAGTGTATTAACAAACAACGTGGGGTAAGGTAAACTCATGGGGCTTATAGTTATAAGCAATAAAAGCCTGCTTTCGTTACATGATAATTTCTGTCAGTTTGCGGTAGTTTCGTCGGAACATATCGAAAATAAATCCCTACTAATACTATAAATTCGAAAGTGTGTATGTATGTATGGTCCGTTTTCACGCTAAAACGGCTGAACTGATTTTGTTGAAATTTTATGTAAAGATAGATTGCACCATGGAGACGGACATAGGCTACCGTAAGTTGCAAAAAAATTAACTGGGAGGGATTGTAGGGGGTAGAAATTAATACGGCACAACTTTACCTCTTGGAAGTAAGAACACATGCGCTGTTATAATTGAGTGCGCATGTGCTATTGTATATCACTGTCAGTACTGTCACATCATACATAATGTCATATTGTGCACGGTGCTTATATTGTTCGCATATACTTATATTATTAGAAACTAATAAGTAATTATATACTACGCTTGTTTAAGCGTAGTAGCAGTTCAGAATCGTTTCAGCCGTTTGGCTGAAACGATTTTCTCAACTTATATTATAAATGCGAAAGTTTTCATAGACATACATATATTGGACATGTATTGGAACATGGCTTTGACATTTGTCTGTATGCAAGGTGATGTTATTATATACCTTTCGGTAGATAATGTCATGGATACTGACAGAGTTACTTTTATACCCTATATTGTTTTTGAAGTCTTTAGAATAATCAGGAGTGTCTTCACACATATTGAGACTGAAAGTAGATTTCTGTTACCCCAAATTTAACGCGTGCGAAGCCGCGGGCAAAAGCTAGTGCCTATATAAAAGTAATCATAAATTGCTTTGTGTTAAACGGCGCAGTGATTCCATATTTAAATGAGCATTTCTATTAAACGCTTAAATTCATGTGCCGTACATTTATCTGCCCATATCTCTTTGTATGATGTCGTGACTATGTCCGACCGCTAGGTGGCTAGGCTAAACCAGTCTATTAGATTTAAGACTGCTATTATTGCTCTCCATTATTATAAAAGTAAGCTGTTATAAAATGTCGACTACATAGCAAAACAAAAGTTTGCAAAATATCAATATCATCGAAAATACCACCTACGAGAAAGTATTAAAACACGATTAAACGACACGAGTCTCACATCCCCAGTCTCAATTTTAATACCACTTGCTGTTATTAGACAGGTCGCGGGACATCGTTAAGATTACTTTAATACTTTGAAACTGTTTACTCTGTTGAGATATTTCTGAAACGTTTAAACTTGTATACTGGCGGTTTCGTAGTTGCTACTTAATTTTGGGATTGTTTTTGGGCTATCGTAGTTAATCTTGTAGAATCTTGCGTAGTATACAGAATTTTAGATTCAAACAAACTTGTTACATATAGCTATGACTGAAACAATTTTTGAACTCCATAAATTATTTTGATTGAAGCTATATCAATACGGTTGAGGCTGATGGTGATCATACCTGGCTTCGCCTACTTTTAACCGTTTTAATTTATTTTTCCATTTACATAACGTAGCTGGGTGTGTAATAAACCTCTGCCTACCTCGTCGGGGATAAAGGCGTAATATCCCCGACGAGGTAGGCAGAGGTGTATTACACACCCACAATTTGCCAGTTATGTTTCGATCGCAATGTAATAGGGGGCGAACCTATTGCCATCTACCGGGCACATTATTAAGCGAGCGATATTAATTAACATTTTTAATACACACATAACATCGAAAAGTCAGAGGTGTGTGCCCGGGGTACCTGGGGATCGAACCCAAGACCATCGTCTTGGCAGACCGCTACGTACACCACTATGCCATCGCCGCGTTTTCCATTTATTCCCATTTAAATTTATTCCTTTCAGTACCTATGGCTTTACCTGTCTACAATCCATCATATTATACGTTAGATTAAATTTGTTAACCCGAAAACAATTATTGAAGTTCAAATCGATTACGTTGAATTAAATTGCAAAAGTTATATTCTCGCATTGTGTTGGAAACACCAACAAAAACATAACATGTAATAAAGTAGCTATTTTAATTTTAAGATGGTAACATTTATTATTTTCCATTCACTCTGTCTATAATGCTATGTCATTCTTAGTTTGTTTCGCTCTCTCTCGAATTTTGGATCGCCGACAAGGCAGATGTGTTTCTGTGTACATATCCTATAAGAATTAAAAATTTCTGTGTCAAAAACCGTTGTTTACATCATAAAACGCCATCAAGCCTCCCACCCATTATCTACCAGCAAGATCGTCAACCTACAGTCCACTAAGAATCTATAATTCGACATTTTTGATCCAATCGACCCGGATAGTGGTGGCGAGGCTTCGAGTATGGCGGCAACTACGCAACGAGAAGCAGCTTTCCGCGAGATCCACGAGGTTCGAGGAGCATTTTAAAACCTGCAACGAAGGAGAAACATCCATTTGCAGTAATATCGAAAGATACAATATCGAAAAAAGACGGTGAAAGGAAGCGACTAGAAGTCCTGATTGACTATTTCCGCTTCCGCCCAGTCTTCTCCGTTAACGCGTCATACGCCGAGCAGCCAATCAGTGGTCGTCACTCGTCGCGGCGTGCATGAAGTCGAAGATTCATTCGTCGAGCTTAGCGCGGGTCGCAATCAGCCAATCAGCGGTCGTTGCAGTGTGCAGCAATCGCGCGGTTCGCCCGTCAGCCAATCAACGGTGTACTTGGATTCGGTCTTCAAACGTCACATTGCTGTCCACCAATCAGCGGCCTACGCTGCGATCAACGGTTCACTTCATTCGTTCATTCACGTCATTAATACGCGAGCAAAATTCGGCGTCGCAGACGCCATCTGGCGCAGTTTTACAACGAAGTTTTTCAGTTTCAAGTTGCAACCAGAAAGTTTTTGCCATAGATTAATATTTTGCATAGTGACTTTAATCTTTGTGTTATCTAATTTTAGTATTGCATAAGCATAGTGCTGCATTATGGCAGAGCTAAAGAAGCTTATCTCTTCAAGGGGATATGTGAAGGGAAGCATTACAAGGCTGTCCCTACAAAGTTTTATAGCCGATTCATATGAAAGTTTAGTAGCAAAAAGGGATCGTTTAGTTAAAACTTTTGCTGAGTATGATGAGTATAACAAGTTAATCTTAGTACTAGATCCTAGTGATACAGAGAATTACAGTTAAATTGAAGATAAATATTATAGCGTCATCTCAACTTTGAATATTGAAATTGATAAAAAACAAAGTAAGGTTGTGCAGGAACCTACTGTGCAGAGAAATAACACTAAGTTACGTCTACCTACTATACAAATAGACAAGTTTACTGGTAAGTATAGTGACTATACGTCGTTTATAAATCTATTCAATTCTGTTATCAGTAAAGATGTAACGTTGGACAATATCTCTAAGCTATACTATTTGAGGTCCTTTCTTAAGAATGAACCTTTTGATTTAATAAAAAAATTGTCATTAACCAGTGAAAGTTTCCCGGAAGCCCTCCGGTTGTTAGATAAAAGATACAACAACAGATTCCTCATTGTAAATGAACTTATTGGTTCTTTATTGGATGTCAAGGCTTTGGTAGTAAAGTCCTCCCCTCAAAGTATAAGGGAGTTTGTCTCCCAGGTCAAACAAATACTAACATCACTAAAGTATTTAGACTCTAAAGTTGAAGCATGGGAGGAGATTGTTTTATGTATTTTGTTACGTAAATTAGATAACTACTCCAAGGAACGCTACCAGTTGAAGCGAGATGGAAAGAAATATCCCACAGTTCAGGAGATGTTGGATTTCCTCGAGAAGAGGGTTTGGAGAATTGTGAACATGTGGCCCTATCCAAGAAAGCTGTAGTTATCGTAACATCAACCTCATCAGGTAACAAAACATGTTTCTATTGTAATGCTAGTGACCACAAGCTCTATAATTGTAAAACTTTCAAATGCTTACCTGCTAAAGAACGATTCGAATTTGTTCAGAATAAAAACTTATGTCAGGTATGTTTAAATCAACATGAAAAGAAATGTAGGTTCCATTTCAAGTGCGGTGAGTGCAAAAAATCCCATAACTCACTTGTACATTATGAACCACCACCGTCACCTGTTACTTTAATGTCAGGTAACACTTTTAATGTTATTTTACTTCCCACAGCAATGGTCAAGCTTATAGGCAAGGATAACTGCGAAGTTCATGTGAAGGCTATCCTCGATTCAGCGTCTCAAGCATCCATGATAACAAGTAGGGTTGTCGAGAAACTAAAATTGGATCCTATTCAACATAGGTTGGATATAATAGAAGTCACAAATTTAAAACATACTTCCATGTTTTCAGTGCCTGTGGAATTGTGTTCATTAACATCTAATTATAAAACCTCTTTAAATTGTCAGGTGGTTAAGAAAATAACGTGTAAACTCCCCCATAACAAGATAAATATTTCTAAAATAAATATCCCTGTCAATACTGTTCTGGCCGATAAGACTTACTACACACCATCTGAAATAGATTTGTTGATTGGTGCGGATGTGTTTTTCCAGGTCCTGTTGCCGCCTGAGAACGAGAATATAACACAACCACAACTGATAAACACAAGGTTTGGACATGTAGTAGCGGGAGGGCTGCCTGCACTGCTGTGCAGGCCTCTAAGTCTAAAGTAACCTCTTTGCTTTACTTAACATGCGAGTCTGATGTCGATGAAACTGTAAAACGCTTTTGGAAGGCTGAACAGGTCCTGGAAACATTTAATGAAAAATTAACTGAACACGAGCTCGCTGAGAGTATTTTTCAAAATTCAGTTCAACTTGTAAACAAAACATTTTATGTTGATATGCATTTGAAGGTACCATTAGAGGATGTACACAATACACTTGGTAACTCATTCGATTCTGCATATAATAGATTTCTTAACTTAGAAAAAAGGTTACAAAAAAACTCTTTACTGAAAATTGAATACAATAAATTCATTAATTTTTTTTTTTTTTTTTTTTGTCAGTAAAAGAAATGATAGGTTATATTGTGCAGTTTTTGGTATCACTAAATACCTATTTAATTAAACATAAATGTTAAAATACTATCCTACGAAATATGTATTTCGTAGGATAGTATTTTAACAAATCAACTATCAACAATATCAACTAATCAATTAATTCATTAATGAGTTTATAACATTAGGTCATGCTGAATATGTGGAGCAAAGAGATTAGATAATATACATAGAGACCGTCCTAGTACTCCCAAATTGAACACAGACAACTGACGTGTAAGATACAATTTAGACAATATTATGCCATCAAATTATATAACCTTAGTGATTTTTTCTTTTATAACAGTTCTATCATGATTTTGAATTTAGTCGTATAATATTTTTATCGACTTTTCAAGTGTTGTAAAAAATCTTATCGATATGTCTATCCATCGTATATTTTTACCTCGTTATTTTGTAGATTCTATGTGCACGTGATAAAGATTTATAAAATAAATTGATTGCTGCAGTATGTCGTGGAGAAAATTGGGTGCCTAGAAAGCACCATAGAATTTGTTCCAAGCATTTTACTGCGGATGTTTTTATAGTAATGACAGATGGCTCCTCCCTTCTAAACATATCAGTGTGAGTGTTTAAATAATTACTTGCTAATAATTAAACTATCAGCAACAGTAATGAATTCCGAAGCTTGTTAGAATCCATCATATTACAAAAAAAATTAATGCACCTATAGAAAAAAATCTGATCTTTCTTTACAAAGACTGTTTGATAAAAACTGTCTGCTTTCATAGTCATGACTACTGAGTGGATATGCATCAAAATAAGGGAATCTTCATTTAAAAGAAATTTTGTTAAATGTCATCTACCCAGAGACCAAAACTTGGTTGTTCTTGTTCGACTAGTGGACTAATAATGTGCCGATCCCAAGATAAAATCGAAGGGCTAGTCTAGCCACAATTTTTTCTCTCTAAATATTCTGTGTGTCACATGTATGATCGAAAAGTGTCCCATCCCGCACATACATTTTTTACACATAGATTTGTATTACCTACACTATGTAATGAGAAAATTTCAATAAAGTGATTATTGTTAATAACAAACCTTTGGGCACTATTCAAGTTAATTTTTATGTTATTTGCTTGATAAAATCCATGTACACTATGTCCTATCCTTGTAAAGAATTAATTTGGATATGCCATTCTCAGTTATCATAATGCTTAAGCTTTGAGTGTTGCTTTTTTCTTAATTATTTGCTTTCTCTAATAAAAATATGCTATTTGGGGGTGATGATTTATTTATTTAATATTTATTAATCCCACTTACAGCTATTATTACAGCCGAAAAACGAACTATTAATAAGTATAAATAAACATTTATGCCGAGGGTGTCGTATGAGGCGACTAAGAGAAACACAAGAGAAGGAAATCTCGAAATAAAACCCTAAACGAATACGTCTGGCTAGTGTGGTATTATAGTAGGCCAAACCTCCGCCACAGAAGGTTTAAGACCAGCAGTGGACTGGAAAAGGCTGTTGATGCGTAAAGAAAATACCATGAAAATTAGAAAATAACGCCTCGAAAGATTATGTGTACCCATTCGAAACAAAAATATATAAGTTCAGTTTAAAAATGCAAGTTTGTGTAATAATTATTTAAAGACTGTCCATTAACTAGCGTTCTAACTGCTGTGGACACAAAGTTACGGAATTTAAAATGTACCTATAACATATAAATAATATAATTTACAAGTCCGTTTGATTTTGAACCTATATTGAAACTTTAATCGATATCGATAGCGGATTTGCTCAGTCACTAATAAATTAAAATTTACGATATTTGTGTTCAAATTGTCTTTAGCCCTAACTGACAAACATAGTGTCATCTTCTTCTGGCAACTCAAATTTATCATATGAGTGAAGAGTGTAGCTATATTCAATTTGTTCATAAAAATATCGTTCCTTCCATGCTTCAGTTATTCTTCCGTGATGTGGAGCTTAGTTCTTACAATTTAAATAAGGATTCTGTATATTTTTTACCACATCGTGCTGTCATAAATGAAAGTAGTAAAACAACAAAAATTAGAGCTGTGTTCGGTGCCTCTATGCAGACAAAAAAGAAACTTTCACTTAATGATTTAATGTTGAATGGGCCTCCAGTTCAAAAAGAGCTATTTGATATTCTTCTCTTGTTTCGCTTTGGTGATTATACTTTTTCAACTGATATTCAGAAAATGTATAGGTGTGTGATGCTTAATCCTCAATTTACACTGCTACAAAATATTCTTTTTCGCAATAACACAGAGGAAGAAATAAAATGCTTACGTCTTAACACTGTTACTTATGGTTTGAAAAGCTCAGCTTATCTAGCCACACGTTGCCTGAAAGAGCTTGCAATAAGGTTTAGGAATGATTACCCGCTAGGTGCGCTTATATTGCTCAATAACTGTTATGTTGATGATGTGCTTTACGCAGACTCAAATCTAAATATTATGTTAGATGCAAGGAAACAGTTACAAGAGTTGCTTAGCTTGGGGAACTTTAACACTCACAAGTGGGCGTCTAACTCACCCACACTACTACATAATATTCCAAATTCTCAAAGGCACTTTGATGAGCTTGAATTACAAAAACAAGAATGTAGCATGAAGGCATTGGGCTTAACAATTAGCATGAAACAAGATTGCTTTAAAATTAGTTGTCCTACATTACCTAATACTGATAAACCTACGAAAAGGGATATTTTAAGTTATATAGCACGTTTCTATGATCCCATGGGTTTAATTAGTCCTATAGTCATTAAAGCTAAAGCATTAATGCAACGACTTTGGTCAGAGGGTATAGAGACAGAAAAAATTCACTCAAGACGAAAGTCAAACTAGTTCGCACCTTAGTCTTCTCAATTTTTCTTTATGGGGCCGAAACATGGACTCTCAGAACTGCCGACCGGAAACGCATTGATGCCTTCGAGATGTGGTGTTGGAGAAGGATGCTGCGAATACCATGGACAGTTCATCGGACCAATGTATCAATTCTCAACAAACTCAAAATAACCACTAGGCTCTCTTCCATCTGCCTCAAAAGGATACTTGAGTATTTTGGTCACATAGCGAGAAAGGATGGAGATAATCTTGAGAAGCTCATGGTCACTGGTAAAGTAGACGGCAAAAGATCTCGTGGTCGAAGCCCAATGCGTTGGTCCGATCAGGTCTGCACCAGTCTTGACACGTCCGTTTATGATGCAATGCAGGCTGCCGGTAACAGAGGAAGATGGCGTAACATCATTCGAAGTAAAGTTATGGGAGAAGGTGGTCACGACCCTTAGATATGAGGAATACGACTATGAAGAGTCAATATTTTAGGCGAGGTTAAAGAATTGTACTCTGTTCCAAGTCGCGAGTCAATCCTATAAGAAAAAGTTATCAGTACCGAGATTAGAATTAAATGCGGCTCATTTGCTTTCTTTATTAATTGACAGAGTCTATAATATTTTAAAGTTAAAAGTTAAAATTGATAGTGTTGTCTTATATTCAGATTCCCAGGTTGTTTTAGCTTGGCTAAAAATAGAAATAACAAGATTATTACCTTATTTTGCAAATAGAGTAAAAATCATTAAAAAAAAAAACATTAGCTTGGAACTGGTATTCTGTAAGGTCACAGGACAACCCTGCTGATTTAATTAGTAAAGGAGTAGATCCCTGTGAATTATCTTCATGCGCCCTCTGGTGGCACGGGCCCTCGTTTTAGCACTCTCCTACTTATTCAGTCGAATTAAATAGTGTAGATGTAGCATTGCCTGTTGACTTACCTGAGTTGAAGGTTGTTTTGGATTCAGCAGTTTCTTTGATTATTCAAAGTGATCATGACTGTTTCCAATTTCTAACTAGATTTTCTAATCTTAATAAAGTTATTAGAATAATGGCGTATGTAATAAGATTCATAAACAATCTCAGACCAAACATTAATAAAAATTAAGATTCTTTTCTTCATAGTACTGAATTACAAGAAGCTTTAATGTTAATTATAAAAAATGAACAACACATTCATTTTAAGGATAAAATAAAGGCTTTGAAAAACAAAGAAAATGTTAAGGGTCCCCTAAAACCATTACATCCCTTCTTAGATAGTCAGGGTTTAGTTAGAGTGGGAGGACGTCTTCAAAATACAGATTTTTCATTTGCACAAAAACATCCAATGATATTACCAAAAGGTGAATTTATAACTGATCTTATAATTAGCCATGAGCATTTAAGATTGTTACATGCAGCGCCTAAATTGATGCTGGCTCATTTAAACCAAAAATATCGGATTATAAATGGTGTACGAGAAATAAAAAAGATAACATAAATGTATTACGTGTTTCAGATTAAAGGCCAGCACCGCAAAGCAGCTGATGGGTTCCTTGCCTCAGCAGCGTATTACTGCCGCTCGACCGTTCGAAAAGGTCGGGATAGACTTCGCTGGCCCCGTAGATATAAAAAATTCTCGATTACGACGCGCCGTAGTTACCAAGGGTTACGTGTGTGTAATAGTTTGATTTGATACTAAAGCTGTTCATCTTGAACCTTCTTCAGATTTATCAACTGACGCGTTTTTAGCCTGTTTTAAACGATTTATCGCTCGTCGCGGGTTACCCAGCGAAGTCTTTTGCGACAACGGCGGGTGTCTTAGAGGGCAAGCAACCAGTTGGCTGAATTGTATAAGCTCCAAGCTTCTGCCGGTCATCAAATTCAAGGCATAAAATTTCATTTTACACCAAGTTATTCACCAGTGTTTGCTGGCCTTGCAGAAGTAGCTGTGAAAAGCATGAAATTTCATTTAAAACGCATTGTTTTAAAATCTATATTAACCTATGAACAATTACTCACTGTTTTGGCTCAAATTGAGGCAGTATTAAATTCTAGGCCTTTGTTACCTATGTCTGCTGACAGCTCTGATTTTAGTTACCTGACACCAGGACATTTTCTTATAGGAACCTCTATGGTGGCATATCCTGAAAGCAATGTTGCTGATGTACCTGTGCATAGACTTAAGCATTGGCAAATGTGTAATAAATTGACTCAGCAATTTTGGAATGTATGGCACAAATATTATTTAAATACTTTGCAAAATAGGCCTTAGTGGCGCGATGATCTACCTAATGTATCTGAAGGCATGTTAGTCATTTTAAAAGAGCCAAACGCGCCGCCATTGTTTTGGTCAATGGCAAGAGTAGTAAAAGTTTTTCCTGGTAAGGATGGCAAAGTTAGAGCGTTAAATTTCCAAATTCCAAATGGAAAAATTTACAACAGGTCCTTGTCAAGTATCTGTATTTTACCTTTTAATTATAATAGTAACAATTAAGTTTCATTATTGTTAGTTGTTGACACTGTAAAGACTGAAAAAATATATTTTTCATTATAATCTTATTAAGTTCCTATTTAAAACTTATTTGCACCTGATGGTCATAAAAGGCTTCAATTCAATTTATTTTTGTATTGATTTAATATTAATTTTCTTGAAAAAGAAATGTTTTTGTTAAACATTGTATTTGTTGTTGTGTTAATGTAAGTTTGCTCTAATTAGTTAACTTTGATTCTGCGTTAACTTATACTTTGAGTTAAATTGTACAGCCATACTGTAAGGTAGGGTGTTAGAAATTAAGAAAGTATATAATTTCATTCTTTATTTTGTAAAATTATAGAAAATAAGTTGTTTGCCGCGTAGGTGGGCAGCATGTTGGAAACACCAACAAAAACATAACATGTAATAAAGTAGCTATTTTAATTTTAAGATGGTAACATTTATTATTTTCCATTCACTCTGTCTATAATGCTATCTCATTCTTAGTTTGTTTCGCTCTCTCTCAAATTTTGGATCGCCGGCAAGGCAGATGTGTTTCTGTGTACATGTCCTATAAGAATTAAAAAGTTCTGTGTCAAAAACCGTTGTTTACATCATAAAACGCCATCAAGCCTCCCGCCCATTATCTACCAGCAAGATCGTCAACCTACAGTCCACTAAGAATCTATAATTCGACACATTGCACATATGGCTGAGTCCTACCTACCACGTCCACAACACTACACACACAACATTAAACACAGTTACTGTATTTAATGGTATTACATACGGATGACGTATCTATACGGAAATGAGAAGCATACCTATGCTTAGTAAAATCACGTGTATGGATATAAAGTCGCTTAGTTCTACGAGTTTTAGTTTAGAACTTTAGATGAGACATATTTTTTTAAACTGTACAAATATTCAATCAACGATTAGAAAGTCACGTCCGGGCTTGAAACAACAATTCGCGAATCACATAAGTGTTGCCTCGTGTGTACATCGAAGCCACAAATCTCAACGCAGTTCTCAACGGCGAAGCGACGACTTACGGCCAGTCCCAATATTTGATCTATCCATGGATTTGGCTACTAGAGATAGTTTACATAAGGTCCACACAAAGTATGTCAAATATGTATCACTAATAGTCAAAACCATGGAATATCCTAATCCCTATTAGAGCACTTCGCCATACGAGCAGAAAAAAATGCTATACCGGAAATTGTTGCACCAAATACAGGTGTAGTTACATCTTCCGTATTTCTTTTTCTAATGCCATATTCCAATTTAGGATTCCGTGAGAGTTTAGCATACGTTTGTCTTTTTAAAGAATGTACATAACTGTACGTATTAATTTTGGCTATGTATGCAAGCGTTGTGTTGTTTAAGTAATTTGTTATTTTTTTCGAATGCGTGGGCTTGCATACGGAATGCCAGGCGAAATGTTTTTCATTCCCAACGAATTCAAATGTTTGCGACGGATTTTATATAGATTAGATGCTTGGATTATCTAAATATAGAAATCGAATATGCAAACTTGTATGTTTTTTCAGAGAGTATAGAAAAACAAGGTGCCTTTACTTTTGATATTGTGTTTTTAAGATCGTTATTACAGTGTAGAGTTTGAAGAATCTTGTCAAGGTCACCAATATAGGGTCTGAAGAATGTGTCCTTTTTTGGGTCAAACGAAATACATACATACAAACATACATACATAGACTCACGCCTGTTTCCCGGAGGGGTAGGCAGAGACTACGGAACGCCATTTGCAACGATCCTGACATACCTCACTTGCTTCACTCACTCCCATCAAGTTTCTCATGCATGCTCTTCTGTTAAGGGTACGAAATACATCACGATAAAAAAATTTAAATCTTTATATACATACCACTAATATATTTTTACAAAGACCTAACTATCGACCTTAGAAATTGGTTGTTGGAGACGACGAAAATTTTTAACTTATTTTTAACACGAATTCAACTTCAACGATATATGACCTACGAAGGAGAATAGGACAGTAAATTTGTTATACAGGGTGTCACAACACCCATCACCAAACCGAAGTCTGCTCGTTGTGGACATCATGACAATACTAACCAAAAAGAATACCAGGGCAACCAATTTTTTTTTTAAGATTTCACATTTTCAAACCGCAATTAAAAGCGCGCGCGTGCAATGCTCGAAATACCTACTTATCCATGGGGTCATAGGGCCATATAAAGAACATATTGACGGGGTAAATGCATCGATTTTGTACCTAATTAGAAAAAATCCATACTAACTTAGAGGCTCAATGTGTCCTGAACCAGTAATTTCCCAGGTATGGTGCCAATGTAAAAAATGTTCGTAGTGATTGGTACATGGGATTTCAGTTTTCGTTAAGGGTAAGTCTTACACCCTGTATGTATAATTGTAGCTAGAAGTGTAAAGGCACATTCCAAGATTTAACAGCCATCATCATCATCAGTTTGCCATAGTCCACTGTTGGGTATAGGCCTCTACAATAGTACGCCGCCGAGCCTGATTTTTGGCTCTTCGTGTCCAGCCGCTGCAAGACGCTTTGAGTATATCGTACCTTCACCTAGTCACAGGGCGTCCTACACTATGTTTGACACGCCATACTAACAGCCATATCACAATAAAAATATAATTATCTTGTTTCCCCCTGAACCAAAGAAGATATGCTGATAACAATTGAATTTCTATTGTATCTATTGATGATGCAGCAAACCTACCTACAAGGAGTAATTATAAGCTTTGATTGTATCTACAATTTGAGGCCTTGTGATTTTCTTAAAAACCGTTGATTATGTGCTAAATTGTATTAAAAAAAACCTTGTAAAAAATAAAGTATTGCTAATTTGATAAATTATAATTATTAAAGTGAATGTGATTTTTCTCCCAAACAATTTCAGGCGGTAATATAAAACTTTATAAATAGTTATAAATATTACCTTCTATATTTTCCTTTTTTATACAATAGCTATATATATAAACAACACATATGAACGTTTCTTTTAGAAAATATGAAGCAACATAATGTATTTAACTATGAAAGCTTTGGTAGCCTGTCAGACCTGACGTCGGTACTTATGTAACTAAGACAGCACGTCGGTACTTAAAGGTTAAATCGACTTTTTATTCATTTTTATCTTGGAGCATATTTATTTTCAGATAGTGGTATGTAAGTGGATCTAAATATTAAACTTTAAGTTTGTAAGATCCCCAGTGATACAGGAATTATTCCAAGAGCAGTATCAGCCCTCTAAACAAAATGAA
Source organism: Euclidia mi (assembly GCA_944739405.2). Taxonomy (NCBI): domain Eukaryota; kingdom Metazoa; phylum Arthropoda; class Insecta; order Lepidoptera; family Erebidae; genus Euclidia; species Euclidia mi. Next base: position 29,413,620 of record OX123204.2, read on the forward strand.
TAAAATAAAGATTCACTGCTACAATGTGCCTTTAACAACAACCAAACACAGAAAATAAATATAACTATGCTTTATACTAGGAATAACGGCAGTAAACAACTGACTTGCTTTACCAATACAAAACATTCTACAATACCACATTTCTTGAAACGCCTCATAATTTTAGTAAAGATTTATATATTTTTGTTTCAATAAATATACAATAACTGGAAAGTAACTTAGTCTTAAAATTAAAATAAGCATAATGATATAATTATACAAGAACTGAAAAATTAAAATTAAATTTAGAAGGCTTTATACAATGATGGTTATTGTTATAGACTCACGCCTGTATCCCCGAAGGGGTAGGCAGAGCTGTAATATTACACCCACATTTCGCCATGAAATTTTAGGTCGGAAAAACCCAGTAATACTTGTGCCCGCCCCGGGAATCGAACCCGGGATATCCGATCAGCAGTCGCATATGATATCCACTAGACTACGGAGGCAGTCAATAATTGAAATGCTAGAAATAATTGAGAACGCGGTAGAAGATTATTACAATGTTTTACAAAGCTATGCAAAGAAACAAGAAAAGCAAGAACTACAATCCAGATAAGGATAATAAGAAATAAGTTTAAACCAATGCAGTTTTATTCAATTTTGAAGCGGATACATTGCGTCAGATCTCTTATTACCATTTCATAGGCGCAGAGACTTTTAAATTAGAATATATGAAAGAAAATGGAACTCTTAGATCCTTTTTAGGCCAGAATGTACTATATAATTTGGTAACGAGGAATTTTAAAAATAAAGTACTTACTGTACTTTACAATAAACAACATACTGAAACAGAGTACATGTTGTAAAAAATAAAGCTCAGTCATGTAAACTGCACCATGAAATACGACGTCTTACATTTCATTTACATAATAATGATATTGACACTGAGCGCCGCGTTATCAATATTAAACATTTCTAAAATAGTAATTTTTTTGTGGTTTGTTAGAAATAATACCAATATAATTTTCGAAGGTACGTGTTGAAGGTTTAATATCTACACAGTATGTATAAGCACTGGCCATGTATCGTACTGGCCATCTGTCTTTTATTGTCACTAGACATATAGACATGTATTTGAAATTATGTGTTTACTTCTATAATAAGAAATAAAACATTGTCAGTCGTTGCCACTCGTCTCTGGGAATACGTCGTTTTATTTCAGGTTATGGGCCCAGAGAGCTCATAAAATCGCTATTGAGTTTTTTTAGCAAGAATTTTGCATTTTGCAAGTGTTAAAAGAAAGTATTCAGTGCGATTTAGATGTAATTTTAATTATCGCAGTAAGTTCCAGTATATCAGTTCGACAAAATGGCTAGCAACTACCTAGTAAATGTGCCGAAACTAAAGGGACGCGATAATTATTCGGAGTGGTGTTTCGCAGCAGAAAATTTCTTGGTTCTGGAAGGCATGAAACATTGCATAAAGGCAGAACCAGATAAAGAAATTTCAAGCGCTGATGACGAAAAAACGAAAGCAAAATTGATAATGACTATCGACCCATCATTGTATGTCCACGTAAAAAATGTAAAATTGTCAAAAGAATTATGGCATAAGTTACAGCAACTATTTGACGATAGTGGATTTTCAAGAAGAATAAGTCTATTAAGAAATTTAATTTCAATCCGGCGAGAAAACTGCACTTCAATGACGTCATATGTGACGCAGATTATTGATACAGCGCAAAAACTAAGCGGAACAGGATTTGAAATAAATGATCAGTGGACAGGGTCATTGTTGTTGGCTGGATTGCCTGATCGTTTTGCACCAATGATCATGGCAATAGAACATTCAGGAATTTCCATTACGGCAGACAATATTAAAACGAAACTTTTAGATATGGAGTCAGTAGAATACGAAAGCGAAATGAACGGTGCTTTTATTAGTCATGCAAAGCAAAATAAAAAGAATTTGTCTATGGCCAAGAAAAAGTATAATGTTGACAGTACTGTTCTGTCAAAGTCAAACACGGCAGTGAAATGCTACCGGTGTAAACAAATCGGCCATTTCAAAAGTCAGTGCATGAATGAAAATAATTTTGCACAGAAGAAAAATACTGAAAGAGTGCAATCAAACGCATTCAGTGCTGTATTTTTAAGTGCGAATTTCAACAAAAATGAGTGGTATATTGACTCCGGGGCAAGTGTACACCTAACAGCTAATGAAAGTTGGGTAATGAATGCCAAATACGAACAAAACAAAGAAATTGTCGTAGCTAATAGCGAGAAGTTGACTGTATTATGTTCTGGCAATGTTAAAATAACTACTACAACTGATGATTGCGAGTACGACATCGTGGTAGAAGACGTACGCTGTATACCATCTCTGACTACTAACCTACTATCAGTCAGTCAATTAATTAAAAAAGGAAATAGTGTGTCTTTTACAGAAAAAGGCTGTTATGTTTACAATAAAAAGAAACAGTTAGTCGCTACAGCAGTATTAGTCAATGGAGTATACAAGGTAAACTTGATATCTCAGGAGTATTTGGCTGCATCAGCTGTATCAGGAGTAACATGGCATCGCAGATTAGGACATGTCAACAAGGAATATTTAAATAAAATGAAAAATGCTGTCATGGGAATGTCATTTGATGAGAAAATAGATATAAGCAAGGCTTCTTGCACAACATGCTGTGAAGGTAAACAGTGTCGCTTACCATTTAAAGGCAGTGGTCAGAGAAGCAGTAACTTGCTAGATTTAGTGCACACAGATATTTGTGGCCCTATGGAGACTACATCGATAGGAGGAGCAAGGTATTTCTTGTTATTTGTCGATGACTACAGTCGCTTTACATTTGTTTATTTTCTAAAGCACAAGAATGAAGCTCTGAAGGTTTTCAAGAACTTCAAAGCACAGGTGGAAAATCAAACAAATAGAACAATTAAAGTGATAAGAAGCGATAATGGTTTAGAGTATTGCAATAAGGAATTTGGAGATTACCTAAACAGTGCTGGTATTATCCACCAGAAAAGCAACCCATACAGCCCAGGACAAAATGGTTTGTGCGAAAGATACAATCGCACGGTCGTAGAAAAAGTGAGATGTCTACTGTATGATGCAAACCTGGGAAAAGAGTTTTGGGGTGAGGCCACCAATACGGCAGTGTATCTGCAGAATAGAACTGTGGCTGCTGCGTTGGATAATAGAACGCCATACGAATTATGGACTGGCACGAAACCAGATATCAGTGATATCAGAATATTCGGAAGCACTGTCATGCTACATGTTGCTAAACAAAAGCATACAAAATGGTATAAGAAATCTGTAAAATGTATTCTTACAGGATATCCAGATAATATAAAAGGATACAGAGTCTATAATCCAGAATCAAGGACTGTGTTTACATTAAGGGATGTGGTTATTATTGAGCCAAAAATAAAGTCTGAATGTACGATTCTAGTACAAGACCAGAATGTTGCTTCAGTGGGGGATGACATTAAACCAGGACAAGCCCAGAAGGTTGAATCAACATCTAGTCTAGAAGATAAACAAGTCCAGAAGGTAACAAGTTTGGAATCTATATCTAGTCTTGAAGATAACTCCAACAGTGAAAATGACTATGAAGACTCAGAGAGTATACTTCAGTGTGAAAATGAAGCTTTCATGGACAGACCCAGACGAACACGGAAACCACCAGAGAGATATGGTATGTTGAATCTTTGTACAAGTACAAGCGCTGAAACCTATGAAGATCGGACAGGTTTGACACTGCAACGGACCAGAAAAGAAACAGTGGACGTTGGCCATGCAAGAAGAAGAAAAGTAAAAAGAAAATGATGCATGGGAATTATATGATAGTTCACAAGATGGTAGGGTTGTGCAGTGTGAGTGCTTTGTAAAAATATGACAGTGTTAACAAAGTTCGGTTCAATGTATGTTTAGTTACTATATTTGTCAAGTATTAGTTATAGGGAGATCTAAGATAGATCCATGTATGTATACAAAAGTTAGAAATATTTTTGTAGAGATTTTTATTTTTTCAAATGGTTATAAAGAAACAGAATATTTGAAAAATGTTAGTTAGTATTTCAAACTTGAGAAAGTTATTGGTGTCAATGTGTTAATTAATCTGACAAATCTATCACATTGAACCAGTCTGATTATATTGATCAGGTGTTACAAAAATTAACTTGCATGTATGTAAGGGGGAAAACTATGTTGGAAATTTCCCATATCAGCAAGCTATTGGTTGTCTAATGTACTTAGCAGTTCTAACCAGGTCTGATAGTACTTATGCAGTTAGATTTTTGAATTACTTTTACAATTGCTATTCTAGAGAACATTGTGAAATGTAAAGCGTCTATTCTAGATATTTTACTTTTGTATTGAATCTGTAGTAAATACAATTGTAAATGTGAAGTAATTTACCTACAGCTGAGATGCCAGCTAATGTATTCACAAAGGCTTTAGGTGTTGTGAAACATTATCAGTTTTTGGATATATTAGGTATTTCAAAGATTGTAATAATTGTGTATATATACATATTGTTAGATATAGTGGGGGTGTTGAAGGTTTAATATCTACACAGTATGTATAAGCACTGGCCATGTATCGTACTGGCCATCTGTCTTTTATTGTCACTAGACATATAGACATGTATTTGAAATTATGTGTTTACTTCTATAATAAGAAATAAAACATTGTCAGTCGTTGCCACTCGTCTCTGGGAATACGTCGTTTTATTTCAGTACGGATAGAAGTAAACACTATTATCGAATTCCTAAAACTTTATGTTATGTTAAACACTTTTTATTATCATATTTCGAACTAAATTTTTCGAACTTTTTATCAGAAAATAACACTTTGGATGGATCTTATAGAAAATATTACAGTAACTCACTCACAATACTAAAGTCAGTTTTGAATAACAGAGCTATTAATATACAAGTCGAAGAATCATATTTTTAAAGTAAACGGCCAAATCACAAAACTTTTTTTACCAGACTTTCAAAGTATGGTTTGATCGAGTGTAATAACTTAAACTGACAACTGAGGATGTCCACGCAAAAAATACAAAAAAATTGGGCAAGTGCGAGTCGGACTCGCACACGAAGGGTTCCGTACCATCATCTATAAAAGAAAATCACGTTCGTTGTATGTATACTTAAATACTTTATAAGTTTCTACCTGTTTATTAAGATCGAGTAACAATTTTTTTTTAAATACGTTTGTTGTACGTTAGCCCCCCTTTATTATATACTTTTTTTAAATTTAATTATTTATTTTGAAAGGTAATATACAACTACATATTCTGTGAAAATTTAAAACGTCTACCTGTTACAGTTAGTAATTTTGAGCAAAAAATATGAAAAAAACACGTTTTTTTGTATGGGACCCCCATTAATATATTTTTTTTAATTTTTAGTATTTGTTGTTATAGCGGCAACCGAAATACATAATTTGTGAAAATTTTAGCTTTCTAGCTATCACGGTTTATGAGATACAGCCTGGTGACAGACAGGCAGACAGACGGACAGACAGACAGACAGACAGCGGCGGCTTAGTAATAGGGTTCCGTTTTATACCTTTTAGGTACGGAACCCTAAAAATTACGCTTACCAAATGCCCAACACATAGTAAAAGCAAAGAGTCAGATTAATACTATGCCCAAATACACTATTTATTTGTGAACGACACTATTACGCCCTATTAATCTTGGCGACGTGAAAATATGGTTTGATTTCCATTATTTGGAGGCATCTCTTCGAAAGAACGCCCACGTAATATATACCGAATGCCGGAAGATAATATATGGTACGTCAATCGTGTGAGAACAGAATACAAACTGCTCAATCTTATTATTTATTGAAATCTTCGCAACTGTATTAGATTTGCGTAGGTATGTTTGCTCTTGACGGCATTATTTTCTTAGAGCGCTGTGTTAATAGTGCAGAAATAAATGTTAAAGAAAACATTAAAACAAAATATTTGTAGTACCTAAATTATTTGTGTGTGATGATATGAAGAAATCTGTATAATTTGAAACAAAAAAAAGGAAGAATGCCATAACATGCCATGGTCTGATTCTTGATCCGCAAATTGCTGTACGTATTAGCCAAATTTAATTTTAGCAAAACTGGAAACTTAATTGGCAATATCTCAACCCCATATGAAACAAGTTATATTATTTCAGTAAAACATACGCATATTGAAATGCAAGGGATCACAAAGTAACACCGATAGAATTTATATTAAGGATTGTCTGTACTCTTTTTACTCGATAAATATCTCGCTGAGTTCAGACTGTATAAAAAGTTTTCCCTATCAAGCAAATTGCATAAACGCCAAACCGAAAAAGTCGGTACGAAAACGAAGTTACATAAATGTTGATAAAACATTTTATTTTATTTTCTCTATTTGTTGCTGGAATGTGTCTTCCTTTAATTTATTAAGTTTGTAAGCCTATTCATAGATTTCACAAGCAATTTGTTTTATCACCGGTCGGTAACTTACTTTTTACGCCCGAAAACGTATACTATACCTACGTGACCCTTATTCTACGTCCCTAACAATAGAGGTGCATAGGTTAAGTAGAAGCTATATTGAAACAAAGTTATAATATATTTTGTCCAAGAATAAGCTGAGTTGAGGACAACTCAGCTTATTCTTCAGTAGAAGCTACAATTTAATGTAAGGTCCTGTGTCAAAGTGGCAATGCGATGACCATATGGATGTATAATTTTATAGGACTCACCAAATGTAAAATCCTAGCATTCCAAATCATGCTCCAAATACCTTTTTAGCTATGGGTGCATAAATGATATCTATACAACAAATCGGCGGGGTAAATGCATCGATTTCGAACTTAATTAAAAAATTGTATGGTGTGTTTGAGCCTCAATATCTCCTGAACCAATAATCGCCCAGGTATGGTGCTGAAGTAAAAAATGTTTGTGATTATTGGTACAATATAGGACGTGAGTTTTCGTGAAAAACCCGTGACATACGAAAATAAACATTAGAAAACAAAAACCCATTGAAATGAAAGTCGCGCCCGAGATGAAATCTGCGTCATCGCTATAGGATCAAAAAACGAATGGTCAAGTCATATGAGTCAACAGATAATATTAAATTGAAGAATAATGCTACCGAATGTTAAGGTTTAGGGTTGATCCGGTATAAAACATACATAAATTGTGTGTATGTATATATATATATATATATATATATCATCATCATCATCAGCTTTTAATAGTCCACTGCTGGACTAGGCCTCTCCTTTGAAAGGAGGAATTGGCCTACTATACCACGCTGGCCAAGCGGGTTGGTATAGGGTTTGTATCAAGTTTTCCTTCTCTTACAGTGCTGTTCTCTGCATAATAAATGCTCCCTCTGTCGGCTCTTACGACACCCATAGGATGATATGGGGTGGTGACAATTCATATTCTTAATCCGTCACCACACGGAATATATATATATATATATATATATATATATATATATATATATATATATAGTAGCGCCGCCGTGGCTGTTTAACCTCTTCATGGACAGTTGTTTGCAAGATTTAAAACATAGTAAGGATGAATGGGTTACTCGTCAAATGCCTCCTTTATGCTGATGATCAGGTAATACTTGCATCTTCAGTAGTTCGGAGGAGTTGCAGCAGCAGGAGAGATGGTAGCAATCATGCATGGTGCGTTAGAGAGGAAAGGAATGAAAGTGAATGTAAGAAAACCCTTATGTATGGTAGTGAAAGTTGGGTATGGCAGAAGAGATTTGAAAGTAAAATAAATGCTGTAGAAATGAGAGCACTGAGAAGTATGTGTGGAGTGTCTTTGACCGACAGAGTAAAGAATTGTGTGATACGAGAGTACGAGATACGAGTATACGTGGTGTGGGGTAAAAGAAGATGTAGTGACAAGCATTGAGAAAGGCATGTTAAGATGGTTTGGGCACATGGAGAGGATGGATGACGATAGACTGACAAAGAAGATATATAAGCAAGTGTGAATGGAACAGGACAAAGGGGAAGACCTAGGCGGACGTTCTCTGACCAGATTGGAGACATCCTGAAAAAAGGACAAGTCAGAAGTACCCTTAACAGAAGAGCATGCATGAGAAACTTGATGGGAGTGAGTGAAGCAAGTGAGGTATGTCAGGATCTTAAAAATCGGTCAAGACCGATTTTTAAGATTTGTAGAAATGTAGCTTAATTTTACTATATTATCATACATTCAATATCTGTTCAGTATATGTGACACAGGACCTCCTAAAAATTGCCTTTGCCGCCTACCGAGTGATGGACAATTAGCTCTATCACTATAAAATTACAAAATAAATATTAAAGTGGTCTCAAACATAATGTCGATCAGCAGAACATACAGAATTACAGCCTAGCCTGATATAGTTATTTATTAACCCCTATCATCAAAGGCAGAATATCAGAAAGTCCTTCTTAAGCATGTGCCTACGTTATACGAGTATAAGAAACCCACTGTGTGCTAGCCTTAGTAGTTAAGGCTCCGCGATGATAATTATGTCCGGAAAGTCATTTTATATATAAGAATTTATTGTCACACTTGTGACACTTGTAATACGCAAGTAAAACACAAACACAAATACTACCAATAAGCTTGGAAGTGTTTACGGCTATATTAAAGGTAACCACATGCCTAATATTATTTGTGTTCTGCCATCTGTTAGGGGCCGCGATTAAGATGGGAAGCAGAAGTATAATGCCCACCAACACCACAAGACTAACAAAGTTTCTCATTATATTTTTAGTTAACATTATCTGCACTCGCGGCTACACTCGTGATTTTAAATGATTAGAATTTTAATAGTATATTTTAGTTGAGATTAAATTGGTTGGTATGCTACAATAAGATTCTGAAAATATGTTTTCTAGAACCTAATAGTAGCATACCAACAGATAATATAAAAAACCTCTATAGCTGTATCGTGTTCGTTCACTCACCCGCTGTTTAAATGTAACACTATAGGCAATAGGCATTAAGTACCTGGGTATATGAAATTCGGCACTGTTATACATTTTGACTACGTCTTTAATGTTGTTGCCATTTTGAAAATCTTTTTTTGATTATGTAGGCCCTGATATTTTTATTTCATTGGTCAGGTTACATCATTATGGACATGGGGGAAAATTGTAACCCTTCTCTGTAACCTACCAACGAACTGAATAGTTAGTATTTGGATGGTACAGGCAACGCCATAGTTTAATCCTTACTCAGTTCGTATGATAAAAAATCACGACAAAGCGCTTAAAACACAAAATAAAATTGAATTTTTTTATTTGAGTTTTTAACATATACATATATATATACCTTTCGCTTACTCACGTCTTTTTCCCGTCGGGGTAGGCAGAGACAACAAAACGCCACTTGCTGCTATCCTTACAAACCTCACGCGCTTCCTTTACACTCATTACTCTTTTCATACATGCTCACCAGTTTCGGGTACTTCAGACCTTTCCGTTTCTTAAGATGTATCCAATTTGGTCGACGAATGTCCAACGAGGTCTGCCGCGACCGACTTTCCCACACACATTTGCCTTATATATCTGATTCGTCATTCCTTCTTCACTCATTTGCTCCACGTGTCCAAACCACCTAAGCATTCCTTTCTCAATCCTTGTCACAACATTTTCTTTCAGTCCACAGCTCTTTCGTATAGTTGCATTCGGAATACTATCAATCAGTCTTACCCCGCACATACTACGCAGTGAACGCATCTCAATTGTGTTAATTCTACTTTCATGCTTTTTCTGCCATACCCAGCTCTCACTTCCATACATACACTTCGGGACAAGCACTCCATTGTGAACCGCGAATTGCGCCTCTTTTGGCACCGTCTGACTATTCATAGACGCCCACAGTGCTCCATTTACACGATTTCCCGCAGTCACTCTCCTTTCAATATCTCCCTCACATCTTCCGTCCCTGGTAAATACGCTACCCAAATATACAAAATCTTAGATTTGCTCTACAATGTTTTAATATAGAAGGTAAGTCTTTTTTGAGAGTACAAACGAACTCATCAATTTTATTCAAACTGTCAAAGCCACATACCAACTTGGAATGACGTAATTTCGAAGTGCCGACATATTTCGTCGGAGTATGTAAAAGTTAGTTGAATGCTTTTCATTTCACGCGCGGTTGGCAGCGCTGAAGTGCCCATGCAAGCGACCCTCAGAAGTTACGCAGATGTGCCTTGCTCCAATGATTGGCTGTTGTACTGAAGACCTCAGCTTATTCGTGGCTGACCTCAGATTTGGGAATATTTTGACTTCAATATGACTATTATGCTGATATTAGTGAGAAATAACGAAGATGGCAGTTACAGCCTAGTGGAGAAACCGCTAGACATATACCACTAATAACAATAGATGTAATGGACTGCCGAGACGATGGTCTCGGGTTCGATCCCCAGGTACCCCGGGCACACACCTCTGACTCTTCAAAGTTATGTGTGTATTAAAAATGTTAATTATCGCTCGCTAATAATGTGCCCAGTAGATGGCTATAGGCTCGCACCCTATTACATTGGGACCTAAACATAACTGGCGAAATGTGGGTGTGTATACACCTCAGCCTACCCCTTCGGGGATAAAAGGCGTGAAGTTATGTTATGTTATGTTTTATGATGCTTCATGGTATTGATTTGCTGCAATTATGACGTATTGTTAATCATCGTTTACTGAACAGTTAAGGAATACATTGTGGGAAAACCTACATGTCCAAGAGATACCCGTAATGTTTCGAAAGACATGTGTTTTCTGCCAACCTGCACTTGTCTAGACACGTGGCTTTAACCTAACCCATTTTGTTTTGAGAATATAAATAGAAGAGGCTTATGCCTAGCAGTGGAATAGATTATAAATAAGGCTGATGATGATGACTTATATTAAAATAATTTACTTGCTGTAAGTTTATCTTCGTCGATGCATGTCTGGTATCAAAAGCTACAACGTTTTTTCGTATCACATCACAATAGGAAGAAATTATTCTCATTATTACAATACATCTTGTTATGTCAGAACTGACAGTAACATTTACGTCAGTACTTTGGGCAGGCCTCCTTCACTCGGCCGTACCTACAGCGATAAGTGCCTACACTTTGGCGCGGCTTCCACGCCGCGTCGTCACCGCTCGCGCGCAGGGCTAGCTAATAACGTGAATTTTAATAGTGAACAATAAAAATGTTTACATCACAAGTCTGGTGCGAAGTATTGCTCATTTAACGGATGTGTGTCGGAAACAACTTGAAATTTTGATTTTATTTATTTTACGAGAGCAACTTGAAAATTGTACTTTTTATTTGTTGAGATATCTTAACGATTATGGTGTCAAATTAAAGGTCTAGTTCAAAAACCATTTTATCTGTTTGAGTCATGTAAATCTTCTACGCGTTTAGGAAATAACTAAGAATTAGTATAGTGAAAATGTAAACCATCAGAATTTTTGTGGTTTTCGTTCAACGAGCTCAAATAGTGGGATAGGATACTTATAGTATAAATATTTTTTATTAGGTACGTAGTCAAGTAGGTAGATAGACGATGAATAAATATTATAGTAGCAGCGGCAAGTCGACAACCCTAGCGCACCGCTCCGCGCCAGACAGCGACAGCGTTATGTGTTAGAAAAGGGCGGGAACAGTTAGGTCAATATCGCGTTAGGTACTGAATGCTCATGCGAGCTGAATTGCACTTTCTTCACGGTAATATAATCTAACAGTATTGTAACTCGGCTGTCTTCGTGAGTTATATACCTACCAGACGCGCCGCATGCGAGCTGCGGCACGATAGCGGCTGCGGGTACTGTAGGTACAGTCCGCCCAGTCTAATGGGTACTCTGCTCGCGGCGCGTAGGTATAACTCGAGTTTCGTGCGTTTGTATGGAGTTACAATACTGTTAGATATTATTACCGTGCTTTCTTGCTTAGTAGCAAGAGTCGCCATTTTTTTAAATTGGTTTGCGAAGTGGTGCTTCTGTTCGTAAGAACTATCTATTCTGTGCTTTGGGCCTCTAAAGACCGGGCTTATAGATTTTGCGTAAAACCGCGGACAGACAGACGGCCGATCCTTGTAGATTACTACGGAACTCTAAAAAAGCCGTTTATTACTTTTTATTCCTGGTAAACTGCTGGTAATTGCAACATTAACAAGGAAAATTTTGTAGAAATGTATTCATACAATTCATTTGAATAATCTAAGTCCTTTATCCATTTACTTATTTAATTTTCCCTCAATTCATCATTGCAAAGATCCTTTTCATCTCATTTGCTTCATTAATTCGGTTATACCGTTTATCCCAGCTTCGCTGTTAGCCTGTTTTGTCAAGATATCGCCATATTCCTTTTAGCCGATTCTGCCTCATTTACCCACTTATTATACATGTTACATGATGTTTGTCGCCATATTTATATAGCTTTATTTGGGCGTATGAATTCTAAGATCGATTTTCTCGAAAGATAGAAAATGACGTCGTCGGACGTCATTATAATCTACACATATTATAAAATGAATGCCTCATCGTCAATTCGTGGACGATATTTTGCTGGCTTAAAGGGCACCGAACGTCAGCTTCACTGTTTTCTTACTAGAATTAATAGTATACACCCCAAAATTAAGTTCGAATTGGAGATGGAACAAAACAGCTCAATAAACTTCTTAGATTTGACTATCAAAAGGGAGGGTACCTCACACTCATTTGAAATTTATCGTAAACCGACGTATATAGATAGTACAATACCAGCATCGTCCTGTCATCCATCACAACACAAAATTGCAGCATTTCCTGGTATGATTCATAGATTATTAAATGTACCACTGAATATAGAATCATATAACAAAAAAATTAATATTATTTATCAAATAGCTCAATCCAACGGGTATAGTAAACGCCTAATTGACAAGATGATTCGAGGAAAACAATTTAGAATAGCCAAGTCACCTTTATATCCCACTATAAAAGAACCTATAAATAATACTGCTGTTCTTACCTACTTTGGAAGTATAACTGACCGTATGCATGTATGTGTATACTGAGGAGGAACGGTATAAGATCAGCCTATAAACCATACAAAACGTTAAAATTTATTTGCATACATACATACATACATACATAGACTCACGCCTGTTTCCCGGAGGGGTAGGCAGAGACTACGGAACGCCATTTGCAACGATCCTGACATACCTCACTTGCTTCACTCACTCCCATCAAGTTTCTCATGCATGCTCTTCTGTTAAGGGTACTTCTGACTTGTCCTTTTTTCAGGATGTCTCCAATCTGGTCAGAGAACGTTCTCCTAGGTCTTCCCCTTTGTCCTGTCCCATTCACACTAGCCTGATATATCTTCTTTGTCAGTCTATCGTCATCCATCCTCTCCATGTGCCCAAACCATCTTAACATGCCTTTCTCAATGCTTGTCACTACATCTTCTTTTACCCCACACCACTCTCGTATCACACAATTCTTTACTCTGTCGGTCAAAGACACACCACACATACTTCTCAGTGCTCTCAATTCTACATCATTTATTCTACTTTCAAATCACTTCTGCCATACCCAACTTTCACTACCATACATAAGGGTAGGCACTAACACACCTCTATGGTATACCTCTATATATATATATATATATATATTTGCAATGGTAAAGATAAAGTATGCAAGAACAAAAAGTCCGGTATTTACTGCTTAACATGCGATGAAAAATAAGAACATAGGACAGACGGTTCGAAGTTTTGAACAGAGATATAAAGAACATTTAGCGGCGTTTAGAAACAACCAGCCGAAAAAGTCTCATTTAGCCGAACATTTACTTCAAACGGGTCATACTTTAAATAGCGGACATTCATGTGACGTCATACACACTTGTCAAAAGGGTATTAAAATGTGCGTATTTTTACAATTAGAGATTTTAAAGCGGGACAAGCATACATTACTGAACGATCAAACCAACTTTAACGGATCCCCATTGCTGAATATATTCGCATACCGTCATAATGACTCACATCATTCGAGCAACGGAGGGAATTAGAAAGTACAATCGTTTATAAGACATGCACACGACAGGAAAAGCTCAGTCGTTGCCCATCGCTCCTGAGGATGCCTCGTGCAGAGGCGAAACACGTGTCGAAGAATAGTCGGCGCATACAGCGGAATACTGCAAGTCAGGTATGAAGAATAGTCGGTGCATACAGTGGAATACTGCAAGTCAGGTATTTTCCTGGAACCCATACCATTCCTATATCCCTTATCCTTTTAGAGGAGTTCGGTATTGTCAACCTTTTTCTATTGCAATAGTTGGGACCACCCCAATCCTAGGTTGCGTGGTGGGTTCCCCTTTCCTTCCATAAGGTGCCAATATTATCAGCAAAACTGTAAAAGTGCATTTGTGTTGCAATAACAAAACGACCAGTTGCTATTTTGGATACTCGAAAATCGCTGTGCAATTTACCGAACACAATCGGAATAGTCCGCAAGAAATTTCTCAGAAGCATTGAGAATATATTGTATTCCTCTGGGTATTACGAAGAAAGCTAGTAACACTATGCACAATAGAAAGCACTGGGAATTGAAACCTCAGTGAAGGTCTAATCTGAATGGCTAACACGATATGAGTAACCTATCCGTATGAAAAGACAGTTAGTAGAGACGACGATAATACAACTCGGACAAAAAATTGATCTGTATAATTATGTATATAAAATTCTTGCGTTATTGATTTACTAATACGCAACGTAAAGCCGAAAACTGTTTGGCTGAAATTTTACATGCATGGCCTTAAGCACTAATAGGGGATGACAGATCTCCATACATCAATAATGTCTGAAATTAAATTGAAGCGTACAGTAATAAAAAATATATCAAAAAATTTGGCGTAAGTAACAGAGTCTATAAATGATTCTATTTTCACTCAGGAAAGGTGGAAAAGGAAGATATCGGTGTTTGAATTTTTAGTTAAGAATGAACAATGTAGGTAACAGGAAAGTTATAGTATGAAAGTTAAACAATGTAGGTAGGTACGTTTGAATTATCAAATGACATATGTCAGATTCACATCAAAACGCGGAAGTATTTTGTAGCATCTAACTGTCACAGCCAAAGACAAAAGCAGAGCTGCACATTTTAAATCGATTTTATGTGAAATCGATACAACATTAAAACGATGCTGTGACGTTTTTATTTGATTTAAACGTTGTTTTGCTTCAAAAATATTAGCTTATTGATATAATGTTGATTAAATATTAAATAACTGCATTTTAAACCAAACTAACTCTATAAAGGTCGATCGTATCGATCACTTATTTAATAATCGATACGGATATAGCACTCACGTCTAATTCTGTCACACCATTGTCTATGGCAACAATCAAATAATAAAGTATTCGTAATCAAGTGAAATGCTATTTATCATCATAAAATACTCCAGCTTTAACGAGACAAAGTGAAAATATTAAAAATCGTAGAAAAAAAAACAACTTGTTTTGTTCATATCAAGTTTAAGGTCGCCACAACAAATCCATCCAATCAATCTTAAACCTTATTGCTTTAAATGAATTGCTAAGATTGACTGCAAACGCGGCAATAGACTATTTCAGCGTTTAAGTACGTTTCTCTCGTGCGGGTTGATTGTTAACTAAACAAATGGTTTTGATTCGATAATTGAGCCGTTCATCTGTCTGTTCCGCGGGCTGTCTGAAACCGCTCTTATTCCGCTGATTGCTGCGTATTGCTAACGATCGCAATATGTTGGTATGTGTGGTTTACACAATCGCAGAACTGAAGATAATCCGCTGTTGTAACTGTGATGATAATATGGACATGTTTGAAAAGTGTGTACCTAAGAAATACCTAAACATTGCACAAATAAAGCCCTCAAGTTTTTAGGGCTTTATTTGCGTTTTGTAGGACATAGTATCTTTCAAAAAGATTATGAAATGTCCGGTTGTCCATGTGGTGACGGATTAAGAATACGAATTGTCACCAACCTATATCATCCCATGGTTGTCGTAAGAGCCGACAGAGGGAGCATAGTATGCAGAGAACAGCACTGTAAGAGAAGGAAAACTTGATACGAACCCTATACTAACCCGCTTGGCCAGAGTGGCATAGTAGGCCAATTCCTCCTTTCTAAGGAGAGGCCTAGTCCAGCAGTGGACTATTAAAGGCTGATGATGAGATGATGAGATGAAAGGTCTTATAACAAAACAAGAACATATCAAAATATAACACGTTTGCAAAATAATTTGAATTTTAGAATCAACCATCTTAGAGTTTTCATCTGAGCGGTACCTCTGGAAGGCACGAAACCCCGATACCCTGTATCTTTTCCTGAAACAAGAATCAGAGTTAATAAAAATAACGTCTTTATATACAATTAAGGTGTTTCCCACAAACTCTCACTGCTTACTACTGGATAAAGTAAAGCAAAGCTAAACAATGCTTGTACAGGTCGCCTTGTGGATGGGTTACCGCATAGGGCATTCACATCAGAGAGCTTCACTTCTTATGAAGAAACACAAAATATGCGCGCACTCTTGGTATGACACTGAGATGATGAATTATTTGTTTTCAAAAGAAACCTATATAAATAGATGTTTATCCAATAGTCTTGTTGTTTTTATTATCCCTACAGGTCATTCTTTCGAATACCGCATTTACAAAAAAAACAGAACATAAAAATCATATATTTAGCAGATAAAAGACATAGAAGGCTTTTATTTGCGTCGGTACTCAATCAGGATGATTCATCCGTCCCAAATTAATCTGATTTTGTGAATCCGTCGGTTCTGAGGACACACACAACATTTTGTTTACCTTTATTACGATACCCAATCTATTAATTGAATTTAACAGATGAAATACAAATGGTAAAGGATATAGCTAATACTGAGGTAAATTATTAAATAAAAAATCTTTTAAAATCCCTTCATTGAATATTTTTATATATTTTTCTTTGGTAGGAAAAACATTTCCACTGAAATAAAATTATCAGCGTAGGTTTACCAAATCTAAGCAGACAGGCACTAGTTACTTAAAGTGGTCCTATGATCATGGGTGTAACATAAAACAGATGTACCTAACTATTTACAAACTTGCATAGAAAAAATTACCACACACTGTACATAGGCAGTTTTAAATAAAATGCCGGAAAAGTAATCTATTTTCTAGTCCGTATAATTGAAACATGTCTCTAATTTATATACATATTATTGTTTTATATTAAATGAAGTCCCTGCCGCGTCCTGTCTTTCTGTATGACCGCGATATATTTCAATGAATACCCAACGTTGTTTTGTACAGTTTTCACCATTAGATTGTGTGATTCCTGAGGAAGGTTTGGGTGGCGTTTTAAGTTAAGCCAGGACCAAACCAACGCGTTCAGCTCGCGTCCGCGGTGGCGTGCGCGGTGGCGATCAGATGTTGTGTACGAACTTATAGAGACGCGTTCACATCTACGCGTCCTCTGATTGGACGCGGCGTCCGGTGCAGCGTCTGCACGCGGCGATGGCGATCAGATCGCGCTTGTTACGTTAGGACGCTGCACTCAGCTATTATTTGTCGAGGACACTGTGATTTGTAAATTTTAAGTATGGTTTAAACGCAAGAAATTATAAATGAGGTCCACAAATACCCATTGTTGTATGATAACTAATCAAACTCTTGTTTTTCTGAAAAAATAATAATAAGGCGTTATCGAAAGATGAGATATTTACTTCACTGGCACAGTATATCATACCCACCTCAAGTTCACTTCTTGTTCCTCTTCGTCTTCAATAATAGCAGACAGATGTAAAACTTCTTCATTTCACTATCGGTATCAGACAGCATTTTAGTGACGCGACTACAGCGTGGTGAATGCCTGAACGAACGCGACAGTGTGCACAACTTTTGCACGCGCAATAATCGCCACCGCGCACGCCACGCGTGAACGCGTTAGTTTGATCCTGGCTTTAGGAAGGTTTAAGTTTATTTACATTGGCAAAGCCGTATCCGTTTGTTATTGAACTTCTCCAAAACGACTTCACAGCTTTTTATGTTTTTTTTGTGCTTTAATAGGTCTAAGAATAGCTACATAAGCCCCGAACGAATTATAATTGTCATGCTACTAATAAAATAAATGTATGATTTTAAGAGTAACGACTCATACTTATTGATTTTCTGTAGCATTTCAATTTAAAGAAACTATTTCACTCACGACTGAAGTTTACCGAGTATCTTCTACAACATTTAGTTCTACTTAGTACTCTAATATTACCGCCAGTCCTTGACTAAAGGCTCTTCGATCAAGACACAGTGGCTAATTCTGGGTGTTTTGTTTCTGTAAGTTAGAGTGCGTGCCCACTGTGCTGCAACGATTAATTTGTCGTTGGACACTTACTGTCGTGTCTAGCTGTTCCCATTATAGTTACTGTTTATCGTCAATATGTTGTCAGAAATATGTTATCATAGAATGACCGTGTCTTCCAGGTAGTCCCATTTTAACCTGTGTTTATCGTCACTGCATCGTATCGACTATTTTATCGTTGAATGATTGTCGTATTTGTCTGTTCCCACAGGACTGTAACATTTAGTGGTTTAAAACAATTTGTAATTACACGAAGGCAATATGCAGGTTGGTCACTTTGATTTTTTTTTTATTTGGGGTTTTTATTTTCAGCGTAAACAATTTGTAAGCTAAGAATTTTATAATCACAAATCGTCCCAATCTATCGCCACAGCAAACAAAAAGTCGTGGACGGCATTTAATTGTGTCGCCCTATATTTAATCACCTCCATTTAAATACAAAGCTACGCTAGCTCGCTTTAAACGACACGATATTCCGTCGTCACGACATAGTGACATATAGGCATACGGATAGTGGGAACGCGACTTTAAAGTTCCATCAACGACTTAGATTGTTTATCTACGAAGTAATACTTTTAGTTTAGTTACAAATTAACAAAAGGTGTTTGATTTGGAAAATTATCTGATAGAATTACGGATTACCATATCTACAAAAACAAAGGTAAAATGGTTAGATATTTTCTAAATATAGATCCTAGATTTAGTTCTTACATGGCTTGAACTGTGATATAATTTTTTATTCATAATTACTTTTACTTAAATCGTATGAGGTATTCGATATAATTAAACTTTATATTAAATACTCATATTTACTCAACTACTTAGCCTGCATAAAAAAAATAACTGAGAACATTGGTATAAATCAAAATACTTTACTGCTTAGACAATAAATTTATACAAAGTATATATTATGTCTCCAGATTGTGTATTTATTTACAAACAACTATTTAAAATTTACATCTTAACCAACACATCACAATGCTGAAAAATGTAAGTCAGTCGCAAGATCTGCACAAGGAGGTCGCATGTAGCAAATTTAAAGAAAAAATTGGTCTTTCCCCGCGGACACCAATTGGCATCTAACAAGCAACCGTCCTGGAAATAAGCTGTTAAACCTTCATTTAATTCTGACCCAAGAAAAAAGATAATTTGGATATATGGTTTATTTTACCACGTGGTAGCGCCATCTACCTTTCTATCGAGAATTAATTACATCAACGTCAATCGTTCCACGCTTGCTCGTCCAATACGAGCGATCCTTTTATTCCTTCCTTCTCAAAGGCACGCCTCGCTGATTGGTCGCAAGAATTCAACGACGCTACGAAACAGTCTAGAATAATCCGTGTCGCGCCGAACACATGTACCGCACCGCCAAATTTTTACCGCTTTATACCATAAACGCAACAAACCGCCCGCGAGTGAAGTGTGGTGAAACTGTATAATTCTGGGCTGGATCCAGACGAAGTGATTACTGAATCTTCAGGATTCCCGAAGAGACACCAGGCGGAACCATTTGCAAGGAAAGAGGACTGACGTACAAGGTAAGGCGTGCTCCCATACCCCGTCTCCTATTCTTCCCATGAACCCAGTTCATTCACTTCTCCTTTCCTAGGCGATAAGAACCCACATCCTTACAGTCCACAATATTAATAATTTTTCCAAATCGCCTAGGAACATTCGGTTTCGGTCATTTTTTGGTCCTTCGAGCCGGATTCATTTGCGTTTATACGTAATCTCTCGCTTATCTCGCTCGCAGTTATAGCACCTAGCTATACTCCTAATCCATTTTTACACCCATTACAGGGTTATTCCGCACGCATCCGTAGGTAAAATATTTTATGTAGCTACCTACTAACCCAATTATTATTACTGGAACTATTATAGTTGTCTTGTAAATCTCATATTTCAAGCACCTTTTAATTCCACCGCCATTTTACCTAAGTAGGCAACACTTTAGTGTTGCCTACTTAGGTAAAATAATAGGTACTTTAGGTATTCTTATTTTGATTCGGTCTCATTAGCTTATATATAGCAAAACGCAATATTTTATTTGTGCGTATTCAAAGCATTTACGAGCGCTCAAAAACCACCGCCGCTTCTGATATTGATAGGGAGTCATTTCTTAGTTATTGTATGACAGTAGATAGTATTCGAACAGATTTTCATAAGTTCTTAGACGATTATAACGCAAGATTGCTTTCTACTAATCCTGATGAAAAGCCGAATTATCAGGCGTACACCTCATTCGAGGATCTTTATTGTATCATCAAGCAAATACAATCACAATTGGAGGGTAAATATTCAGCACAGCCCGTTTCTGCGGTTCGGACGCCGAGATTACCGCCAATTGAGCTCATGTCATTCGATGGCGATATACGAAATTGGCCGTTATTCTATGCGAGTTTTAAGTCTACAGTGCACGATAATGGTTCTCTGACAGATGCTGACAGGTTGTACTATTTAACGCGCGACCTCTATAAGTTTCTCAGGGAAGAATATCGTACTCGTCTTCAGGAAGAACTTTCCATAAATCATATTGACTGGAAGTTTATTCCGCCAGCATCACCACATTTCGGTGGATGTTGGGAAAGCATGGTCAAAGTAATTAAAACGCATCTCTTCAAAGTTATAGGTCAACAGATCCTCTATTACGAAGAGCTTTTAACTGTCCTTGCACAAGTCGAGGCGCTGATCAACTCGCGCCCGCTTACGGCATTGAGTAGTGACCCTGCAGAACCATCTGCGTTAAGCCCTGCACAGTTTCTGAACACAGTGCCATTATCGTCATTTCCGGCTCCTGAAGCAGACTCTTCAAGCTTGCTCCAGAGACATACTCTGCTGGATAAACTCGTGCAGTCATTCTGGCGGCGCTGGCGTGCGGAATATCTAAAAAAATATAAAAGAAAAAGAAAATATTTATTTTGCCACCAATGGCACACATTAAAAACATTTTGGCAAAAAATAAGTACAAAATAAAACATAGTTGAATAAGAAAAAAATAATAACATTAAAAAATAAATAAAAAAAAACAAAAAGAATTTTACAAGCAAAATAAATTATTTATAATACAATGGCAGATTGTTATGTCTGCTCACTGGCAACACAACGCTTCCCGGCTGACCAATTGGGAGCCGTCTGCCACCATTGGCCAGATAAAATAACAACAAGCTGTTAAAGATTCTAAGTGTCAGTGAGCAGCGATAACAATCTGAAAGTTTATTAATTTGTTTTAAATGAACTTAACAAACATACGTGGAAGTGTGTGGCTCATTAGTGCCAAAAATTGGTCTACGCTCAGTATACGTTGCGGCTTTTAGGCCGCAACACTGTTATTCTGCGCAATCCATTTTATGATTTTAGTGGCGTCGGCACCAGTGTCTGTTTCTAAAATATACAACTAGAATATACTTTGCTGTGTCTGTATGTGAAAGTAGATACGATGTGTTAAACGTATGTAAACAAAAAGTATCGAATGTGGTGTCAAAATGCAGAATCTTATGTGTATTAAAGTAATTTTTAAGCAAGCGTCAGTGTGCTATATGTACCTACCAACGTATACCGCCTTGCTATAAACTAGGTACTGCGCAAGCGCCCGTATTGTTGAAATTATAACCAAAATACATAAGCAAATGGTAAGTAGTAGTAAGAAATAGTGTAAATTAAAAGTAAAGGTAATCATGACTTTAAATAGTGATTATGGGTGTGCTGATATACACAATCAACCTGTTCTGCCGTAGGACTGGAGGACGATCCATGAAATGTTGATGTGATTTCGTTAGCAAAAGAGCCCAACCTTCAGTGCGACATTTAAGATGTCCATACACGCCACTACAACACTGTGTGGAACTTGGAATCTGACCATTACCCGACGGCCATATCCAAGAAGGTTAGTAGGAGTTTGAATACCAAAATTAGGTGTAAAAGTGATATAAAATGAATAGAGAATGGTACAACGTAAAATTTTCGGTATATATTATAGATATGTAAGTATAATATATGATAATAGTATGAAATTGTATTATAAATATATATATTATATCAAAGTGTTCTAATTATGTATAGAAATTGTAAAGTTAGGTATGTGAAGCTTTTTGTGTTTCTAGTAAATATCTCTTTAGATACATAACAAAGCTCTTTTTGGATCTACACCAGCTTCAGGCTAGATCCAAGTGGAATAGTCCTGCATCCCCTATAAAGGAGGGTACGTTGGTCGTCCTAATACATGATAATGCTCCGCCGCTTTCATGGCCGTTAGCCATCGTAGAGAAACTGCATACTTCCAAGGACGGTACAACCCGCGTTGTTACCGTGAAAACCGCGAAGGGGAGCTACATGCGCCCTGTTGTACGTCTCTGTCCGCTTCCAACTCAGTGAGATCTAGCCTGAAGTTGGATCTACCTTTTAGTTTAAGTATTTAGTTTGTAGTTTTCGCTATTATTGCGTTTGTAATTTTCGCTAAAGTTAATTTCGATTAATTTTATTATCATATCGCTGTCTTAGCCTATTGATGGGTTATGCGGTAGTACACCCAATATAGCTAAGTTCAATTTTATTATTTTTTTAAAGGCAACCCTTTAAGGCCGGGGGGATATGGTAGCGCCATCTACCGTTCTATCGAGAATTAATTACATCAACGTCAATCGTTCCACGCTTGCTCGTCCAATACGAGCGATCCTTTTATTTTTTCCCTCTCAAAGGCACGCCTCGCTGATTGGTCGCAAGAATTCAACGATGCTACGAAACAGTCTAGAATAATCCGTGTCGCGCCGAACACATGTACCGCACCGCCATATTTTTACCGCTTTATACCATAAACGCAACAAACCGCCCGCGAGTGAAGTGTAGTGAAACTGTATAATTCTGGGTTGGATCCAGACGGAGTGATTAGTGAATCTTCAGGATTCCCGAAGAGACACCAGGCGGAACCATTTGCAAGGAAAGAGGACTGACGTACAAGGTAAGGCGTGCTCCCATACCCCCGTCTCCTATTCTTCCCATGAACCCAGTTCATTCACTTCTCCTTTCCTAGGCGATAAGAACTCACATCCTTACAGTCCACAATATTAATATTTTTTTCAAATCGCCGAGGAACATTCGGTTTCGGTGTAACGCCGAACTACCACGGTTTATATAAACCCTAAGCTTAGAACACAAAGCTTAGAACCTCCTTTTTTAAAACTTTGGTTTATCTGCGGTGCCACGGTTCGGACCTCACCATTACATGTTAAAGTACATATCGTCTCACAGTTAGTAGGTAGTAAAAATATATTTCATTTACGCTTACACTTTGTCACAAAAATATGATACATGAAACCACAGTAAACCTGTGAATAAAACACATGAAAACTATATTTCGTGCAGAATTTATTCCCACAGTACACCTGTGAATAAAACACATGAAAACTATATTATTTTGTGCAAAATTTATTCCTTGTAAATTGCTTGGAAAATGCAAATATGTAGTACTGCAACGTAGCTGCGAATATAAGACTTACAGATAATTTTAAATTGTTCTGCGCTGCTTAGGTTGCATTGCAAGGGATCTCGCAACAGTGTACCGGCTATGTTTAGCAGAATCAGCATGACGACGTATATTTGTGTGATATGGCTGAATCAGATGATACAACAACTCACAATAAGGTAATAAGCTGACATGCCACGTATAACAAAACCATTTATAATATTGTATAAATACAACGACTTCTTTTCTATGTTGAGGACTCCATGAGCCTTTTTGTAAAACACTTCGTGAACTCAAATGGACTCACTGGAGGTGATAGGTAGAGCTGTACTTCTATCCAGTTCGAACACATGTAACTGCTTAGTGAACTGATCTGTTAGACTGGTGGTTCTAAGTTGGTTAAGACCACCAACTATTAAATGCTTAGGTGCAATTTATAGCTAGGCGCTTCTTTCAGTTCATAAATATAAAAGAGAAGAGTAAGACATCGCTACCGCGGATAAGAAAAATATAGCAATACTGAAAATACGGGATGAAAATATCTCACATCCGATTTGTAATAAAAGTTATAAAAGTTTTCTGAAACAAGCTTATTTATATATTTTCTGATACCATTTAAATAAAAGATTATTTGCGTAAAAGATAAAAGTTTTTTGCTTATAATTGAACTAACCTTGACTTTTCAGTTAGCGTTGAACAGGTTTTTCAGATTTTGGCGACACTCGCATTTGCATTTACAGTGGGTCCTTTCATTTGATTACAGTATTACCCATACTGTAATACAGATACCATGGAGAGTATAAAAAGCTTTTGTAAAACATCGACTTTAGAAGTTCGCCATATTTGATTTGCTTTTTCAAGGTATTCTCAGTAAGGCCTTTCACTTGATACTCATATGGTAGGAAGGCATTATAAATAACAAATGTTGACACACCACATTGGATTTAGAATGAAATCACACACCTAACCATGCATTGTAATCCAATCTACACGTATACCTAAAATTAATTGAATTGCATATTTCCACCCGAACAACCAAAGCTACATACCTACATAGTCTGCAAAAAATAAAAATAAAAATAACATCTATCAAGTTCATCACCCACACTTAAAAATTATATTTCTTCTATTTTCTGAGTGCTGTAACCTAAAAGCTTAAAGTTAAGAGCATTTATCTAACATTTAGTAAACTACATCTTAACTACAAAATGTAATTGTCGAATGGCAATCCAATATACTTGATTTTAAAGAAAACATATAAAAAGAAACCCTTTCGCTTACATACTTCTAAACAACAATGACTCCAGGTTTCACCCTTATAATTGAAAGAAAATAGGCACAGTTTTCTATTATTCAGCCAAACGGTAATGATCGCAACGGACCTCATACAGCGATGTTGTTTTTATCCATTACCCGATTAATTTATTTTGGCTTTGACTGGTTGGTGACTTTATTTTCGTGTTTGCTGAGTGGAATGATTACTTACTTATCATGTCGATGGCAACACTATAAATATATTCGGCCCAAAACTCGGCCACTCGTATGGCATTTGGCCTTGCCTCATACAGGTTGTCAAGCGTACACGACTCCGGGCCTGCGGGGCACGTAAGTAAATGACCCATCGTCTGTGGAGACGCCCCACAGCCGCATGGAATGATTAAAACAGCTACAGTCGCAATGGCACCAACAACCTTGTTCTATGGTACTAATACCCTCCTATTTTAACCCATTATAAGGCAACTAGGGCAGTTACAAATTTAAACTAAACGGATTTTGTAAGCCAATCTGTTATGAATGCCTTATGTATTTTTTTTCGTGAAAATTGGAGGAAAAATTTTGGGAAATTTGGCGGCAATATCGTTGCTGCCTGTAAAAGAATTTAAAAAATAAAATAAGGTTTATTTATTTCATTATTCTTAATGCAACTTTTTATTTCTGTTTGTCCTTCATGACGGGGTCGTCGGGTAAGCCCAATAACTCGTCCAGTGCATTTTCTTTGTCGTCTTCAGACAATTTTTTCACCTGCAGTAAACACTAATATTATTATCTACACGGGCAGTGGCAGATATATTGTCACCAGTTAAATACAAAATTTTATCAAAATAATAAACGTAATTTTACAAAATACTACTCGATCGTACAAGTAACATACGTAATTATAGAAATAAATGCAAACTCTTACCAGTTTCCCACAAGATTTTATAGATTGAGCTAGATTTGTTACACGTTACACAAAATCACCCGTTTTTACCCTTCAACGTTTGAAAAGTGTCAATTGAATTTGACAATTTCCACACAACAAAAAATATACCTTGACATGACAGGACATCTCAAGCTTGCCAGTAAGTAAAAAATAAATACCAGAAAGATAAAAAGTTGCTCGAAAAAATATTTTAATATTGGTGGCAATATAGTGGCCACTGCCTTAAAAAGGGTTGGAAAAATATATTTAAGCTGTGCGGTACACGGTCGTTTGGGATTTAGATGGAAAATGTCTGTCAGAGGTTGAAGAAGGAATTAAATAAGGTTTAATTTGTGAAGTTATTGTGGAACACGTCTTATGTATTTTCCGGGCAGGTAATATGTAAACAATGCTTCTTTTATATGTTCATATACAACCTTTATATTTGACCTACAAAAATGATATAACAAAACATCGAAATATTGCGTCGTTTATTAAATATTAACAACATAATATTCTTTCGGGTTGAATACCGTCCGATACATTTTTATATATTTTTAGTATCAAAGGGTTTGCCATCTGCCGTTAGATAAAGGACAGTGTATTTACAACATAAACAATTTGATAACAATGGCTAAGGAACATTTATTTAATATATATACTGTTATTAAATATAGATTTTCAGTCTCTTTACGTTCAATTAATCAACACTAATATTAGAGTAACATGGAAACAGTTTTATCACAAAAAGCATTGATCGCCATTCTTATACGTTTTACAACATATTAGTCGTTGCGTCAAGAAAAACGAATGGATTTGAGACCCGTGGCAAGGTTGGTGTCAAATATTTAAGGCTTATAATTAATAATACATGCCTTTCATATGATTGAAATCCGAGTTATATTACAATTTCTTAATCTAATGTCAAACTGCATTGTAAATTTAGATCTACTTTGCATCAAGGCAGAGCATCCAACCAGAGCGCAAAAATAAAAATAATACTGACTTTACATCTCATGCTCCATTAGGGTTCCGTACCTAAAAGGTAAAAAACGGGACCATATTACTAAGCTTCCGCTGTCTGTCTGACTGTCACCAGGATATATCTCATAAACCGTGCTAGATAAAAAGCTGAAATTTCCACAAATTATATATTTCGGTTGCCGCTATAACAACAAATACTAAAAATAAAAAAATGAAAATATTACGGGGGGTTACCCCTACAATAAACGTGTTTTTTTCGTATTTTTTGCTTAAAATTACTAACGGTAACAGGTAGACGCTTAAAATGTACACAGAATATGTAGTTGAATATTACCTTTCAAAATAAAAAATAAAATTAAAAAAAAGGAAATAATAAAGGGGGACTCCCATACAACAAACGTGATTTTCTTTTATAGATGATGGTACGAAACCCTTCGTGCGCGAGTGCGACTCGCACTTGCGCAATTTTTAGGGTTCCGTACCTCACAAGGTAAAAAAAGTAACCCTTATTAGATCACTTTCTTGTCCGTCTGTCTGTCTGTCTGTCCGTGTGTCACCACCGATTTTCTCAGGAACAGGTTGACCTAGCAAATTGAAATTTATACCAGACACTGAGGTCTATAGTTCCTATTAGGTATATAAAAATCAGGGTCCTGGGTCAACCCGATAAAAAGATATGGTCAAAATTAATTAACTTGTAAGTACCAAAATTAACCTTAATTTTCAACTTTTTTTAATTTTCAGATTTTGTCCAAAATTGACAATTCTAGGTCAACCGTAAGTACCCTATAGGTTTTGGGTCGAAAACCTATATGGTAGTTCCCGTTGAACTAGAATCACGACATTTGGCCAAGAGCAGGGTCTTACAGCACAAATAAAGGAAAAATTACAAAAAATAAAAAAAGTGGAAAATTTAAGGGTGTCCCCATGCATACATAGTAGACTCCATTTAAAATAGTCCTCTAAGTTGTATGGGCGCTCATACAGATTTAGAGGACTAGCGTAATTAGCACCAACCTCAAATAAGGTAAAATGCGTACGGAACCCTCGGTGCGCGGGTCAGACTCACACTTGTCCGATTTTTTTTTCAGTTGTTATGCTTTATTGTTTAACTAGCTTAGCTATATCTTGTTCGGAGCATGATATTACCACATAAAGTAAGTACAATACAGTTATTCAAGTAACTGCGATCCCGGTGAAACATATTTAACATTAACTGTACAGAAATATCTTGTTTACAACTAGCTACATTGTTTTGAGTTTATAATATAACACAGTGCATAAGGAATAGTCGACATTCTACTACAAGAATGACTCTTCATCTTCTTAAATATACTAGAGGATGCCCGCAGCTACGCCCGCACATTTTTCTAATTAAACTATATCTGCTCAATCTCGTGGGAATTTTGGGCAGTCCGTTCTTAGTGCACCCCTACGGTCCAAAGGAGGTACATCAATTTTAGCTTCTTACGTCGAATAGTTTTGGCTATAGCTTGCCTGTCAGTAACGCAAGAATTTTATATATTCAAATAATTTGTTCCGTACCTCCTTTAGATTGACTAAATTGTCCGAAATCCCAGGATCACCAGATGTGATTTATTTTTTTGAAGTAACGAAATTTCCGGAATGGATAGCCTTATAATATGTTCTGTATCCATGCATAGTTACAAACTTACCTAGGCGACTGGCATATAAAAGAAGTGGACAGTGAAATTACCGTAACTTGCTTTTGGTAAGTTTGATGTCCTTATTTTTAGATTATGTTATACAGAATATTATAAAAAATCATTATGTGATACCTACTTCAGACTTTTTGACTTTTTCCAGACGCTTTTAAAATCATAAAAAACTTACGCAACTATTCTTTTCAAGATCAATCCCAAGGGCCGTGCATCTTTTTGTTTTCTTTTTTTTTTTAATTGCACAAAACAAATGACCATCTTATTGGTTCGGCGTTACACCGAAACCGTAGGTTCTAGGCGACTTGGAGAAGGAATGGACTGTATATAAAGGATGGCGGGTTTTAGTCGCCTAGGATTGGATAAGGGAAGAGGATGTGGAAAAGGATTGTGAGTGGGTAAAGGATATTCTAATGATGAGGGGCACTTACCTAGTACGTCAGTCCTCCTTCCTTGGAAATGGCAGCCTCCTGGTGTTTTCGGGATGAAGCTGCTTGATTCACTCCACTACACAAATCACTTTCTCTTGCGAGCGGTTTTGTATAAGCGGTAATAATTATAGCGGGAGCGGCGCGGTGCGGTACGGTATGGCGGACACGTATTTAGCGAATCGAAAGTTCTAGACTGTCTGTCGCATCGACGATCGCGGCGACCAATCCGCGAAAGGCGTGCCCCTTCTAGGGAACGGAAGACAGGGACGGAAACATGGTATCGCTCGCACTAGACAAGCAAGCGTGAAACGATTGACGTTGATGCGATTAGTTATAGATAGGAAGGTAGATGGCGCTACCACTTATTATAAATAAAAAACAATCAAAGCTTATGTTTAGATCTAGATTGCAACTCAACACATGTGCATACATTGAAACAATTAAACATCAAATTAACAGACAGAAGAGATGTACAAACATACACGTGTTACGAAATTAAACATATAAGAAAATATAGGTTTAATTTCGCAACACAACAACATTAATACTATATCTTAAGAAATATTTTACTATTTTACTTCTATTTGGGATAGAGGATATCCTTCAGAATATTTAAAAATGTGTAAAAACTAGGATGAAAAATGTCTAACTGTAAATTAGTTGTAACTAATTCATTATATTGTCTAGCCATTTTTACCAGCGGATTGTAATAAGAAATATTGTTTTTATAAATTTGCAAGGCAAAGAGATTAACACGGTTCGATCTACGTAAACTGTATTTAATGTTAAAAGAAATATGCGCAAGCAATTCGGGTAAGTCAACAATTGAATGAATTATTTTATATAAATAAACCAGATCAAAATATTTGCGACGACCTTCCAATGGTTGTACATTGATTTTTTGCAGCCTCTGATCATAATTCAAGTACGTACGACCAACTTTTTGGCGGTAACAAATAATTTTAAGGCATTTCCTTTGAACACGCTCTATGTCGTTAATGTGCACTCTATAATATGGTGACCAGATCGGAGAGCCATATTCCAAGTTACTTCTTACCAGGGCATAGTAAAGATAAAGCACACTTTGAGCTTTTTTGAAACCTTTTGTTGTCCGTAGAACGAAACCTAGGAGCTTGTTGGCTTTCGAGATTATATGTTGGTAATGAGGTCGAAAAGAAAATTTATCGTCGAAGAGTATACCTAAGTCTTTGGCAACACTAGACCTATTAAGTACTTGTCCATCAATAATGTAATTATGTAAAATTTTGTTGCGTTTATTTGAAAAAGATATTGAAAAACATTTATTGATATTTAAATACATTTTATTCGTATTGCACCAATCTGAAACAATGTGTAGGTCGTTCTGCAAATTCTGACAATCGGCCAAAGACGTTATGTTGGCAAATATTTTTAAATCATCAGCGTTAAGGAGACATTGACAGGGCAGACGCTCAATTAGGTCATTTATAAATATGACAAAGAACAGGGGGCCCAGATGGGATCCCTGAGGAACACCGGAATATACCCTCACTGGTAAAGAAAGATACCCCTTTAAGGCTACCAATTGACTCCGATTATCTAAATATGATGAAATCCAGCGAAGCAAGTTACCCTGTATACCATAGGCGGCAAGTTTTTTGCAAAGTAGTTTATGGTTGACCTTGTCAAATGCCTTTGAAAAGTCAGTGTACATAGCATCTACCTGACCACCTACTGAAAAGCTTTTACATAGGAAATTCTTGTATTCCAACAGATTGGTGATGGTAGATTTGTTCCTAACGAAACCATGCTGCCGTTCCGAGAGAATGGGTTTGATGTGATTATACAAGTAATTGTATAAAAGCAACTCGAATAACTTGGCAAAACAAGATAAAATACTTATTGGTCTATAGTTCTCGCAATGCGACCTATCACCGTTCTTAAAAATGGGTACTATGTGCGCCACTTTCCAGCGTTTCGGAAAAGTTCCACTGTTGAGTGATTTATTAAATATAATGCAAAGAGGACTTGCTAGCTGTGCAGCACATGAGCAGACAAAAGAAGGTGGAAGCAAGTCAGAACCAGCGCCTTTGTTTTTATCCAATTGACGCATTGCCAGTATAATGTCCTTAATGCTAAATTACACCTCTTCTTCCCATTTTAAAGTCTGCGGCCTTGAGAGCTTATCCTAAAATAAACTTTTAAGTACTTTAGCACATTTTTGCTCGCACTGTTATAAAATAAATAAATTGCCAATAAACTTTACAATCCCTTCTAAGTACCAATACTGAAATGAATCCCCTCTTCAGAGAGAAACCACTTCATTATGAAATCTGCATACGAATTGGCGGCTTTGAAGCGTTATTAAAATTTTATTGGAAACCTCTTTACATTGATGTAGTTGTTTTGTTGTTAATTGTTCGTGGGTTGAATTCTAATGCCTTGTGTTTGAGGTTTTATCTATACTTTATACTAATATAATAATTCTTGGTTTGCATAATTCCTTTTGTGGTGGAGAGCCCATTCATAGAAAAAGACTGAAGGCTATTTATAACATCACGCTATGGGCTACAGGCGCAGTAGGCCCAAATAACGCGGGTGTGACCGCGGGCTCAGCTCAGTTGTATATTAGCCTGAGTTTACGTTCGATTAGATTAGTATAATAATAATCAATATTCTTGTTATCACACATGGTCGCGTACTTCTGAGGCTAGGGGATAAGTTATTCCTAAATGTCAAAGGTTAAGGACTTGGAGATCGATCGACAGATTACGATAATATTGATGTGAGATGTGATCATTTATAACAAGTTTACGTGAATACCTATGATATAAGATTGACCTATCTGAGTGTTATTTTTGTGTATATTATTAGTAAAAATCCCTGTTGTTAGTAAAATTCCTGTCAAATCGCTATGAAACGTTATCAAATTTACATTAAAATAAGATCTGTTTTCTTATTAAATGTAAACTGAAATTAATGAAATGCATGGCGCAGCCAGCAGTTGATTACCCTACACTGTTCTTAGTAAAAATCCTTTCAAGTCGCTATGAAACGTTAACAAATTTACATTAAAATAAGATCTGTTTTCTTATTAAATGTAAACTGAAATTAATCAAATGCATGGTGCAGCCAGCAGTTGCTTACCTTCGATTTACTTTGTTAGTGGTTTCTTAGGTCTTAAGATTACCCCCCGTAGGATCTCCACCTTGTCGTGGTGGGGGTCTCAGTTACCGTGGGTGAGGTCCAACACCCACGGTGAAGCTAAGCGGGATCCCGGGAGGGGACGCTCCACGTGGGCTTGCGTGGGGCCTGCGTAGGATGCATCCCAGGGTGCGGGTGCGGGAGGAGAGGTGTGTCGGTGTTGCGTTGCCGCGCGACCAAATGGGGGCGCATCATCGTTGGATCGCGGTGGGGCCGCAGAGGAAGAGGAGATGCGGTGTTGCGTTGCCGTCCTCCCTATCCTCTGCGGCCGCTGGGTGTTTTGGCGGCGGAGCCCAACACGTTCATCCGCCACCAAGGGGGTTTCGTTCGGGGCCCGCCTGACCATCTGGCGGGCCAATACACGTCAGGGGGTAGCGAGGAATGCTTCGGTGAAACCCTACCCTCCGACACATGGGTACATGAGGAGCACGGGATCACGAAGCTAGAGGCCCGTTAAAGTACGAATTTGCGTACAATTTCCTTCATCATCTATAATTACATACATCCCAAATAACCTCTTGTCTCAGTGTCTATAGGCCAGAACAGATTACTATTATTAATAGCCCCATTTATGTCTCACTACTGGATAAAGGCCTCCCCTTCAATCTTCCACTTTTCGTGAATTAAACAGAAAACAAAACAGATTAAACGATTGTAATTATACTCCATGTAAATCCACCCACAATTTTTCAAACATGCCATCTACTTCATCGTTTACAATATAAAGTATTATCGGAGAACCCTGAAATTTATAGCGTTTACCTAACATGTAGTAAACTACTTCTTAACTGCAACTTCTACATCAGCGACCTAGCGCTGTCCCGGTTGCACCCAAGACTTTCACCGTTAGCTTGCCATTCAAACCAAATTTGACAGAAGAAGTATTTTTCCTCAGTGCAACTTCCGTCAGCCTTTCACATCCTAAAGTGTTATGCTATAATCCATGGCCTAGACAGGTTAATCACTTCTTATAACGACTGACAATCTTCATGACAACTGGGACCGACAGTCTGACGTGTTCAGCGAGGCACGGGGCAAGCGAGCATAAACAATTAAATTCACACATGTTTTCAAAAAGTCAGTGGTGCGCGCCGTGGATTTGAATCCATTGATTGAATCCCATTACAGTCTATTTAATTACTTTTCTACCATTACGTTATTACCACTAAACCGAAAGCACTATATTTTAGCACTGAACTCAAGAGGTGTCAAGATGATTACATAAACAGCTCACGTAGTCCCGAGCCCATTAATGTACGAATTTACGTCGTATCTCGTTCGTCGACATAGTTACCTCGTGACAAGATCCGGAGCCACGGACTTTCTATTTCCTGCACAAACGTATTCAATAACTAACATCAAATGTTTATATAGCTAAACTTATTATTATATTAACGATTTCAAATTAAGATAGAATTTGATCAATCTTAAAATTATCAGATACGAGACATTTGCAATTAAAATGTTTATTATATTGTGTTGCTTTTAGTCGATAACAGGTTCTTGCTATACAATTTTTTATCGAATTCTGTGTGAATAATTCACTGTAGACGCAGGATGAAAAATCAAGTATCTACAAGATGCATATTCTGCTTCCTATTTCTGGTGTCAGTATCAGTGCGACTGCGATCTTGAAAACTTCATGGAGACAGAATGCAATGATATTGCAATAGATTAAATGGTTACTTCACCAATTGTAAGTCTCTGAATGGTATTGATTCGATACTCGTACGGAAGAAGATCTACACGGGTCACAAGTTCATTGTTTAAAGACACATATCTCCTAACTTTCTCTCTTGCAGGTTCCAGGGAGTAGCCCTAAAATAAATTTTATTTCCAGTCACCAAACAAGACTTTCTATCAATGCCATATATATTAAAAGACATAAACAGTGCACAATCATGTAAAAATTGCAGTTGATAGTTAACAAACATGACTACAGTTTGTAGTACCGTAGCAGCCGTAGCACTATCTATCTAATGAAGTACTCAGTATTGCGAAAGGAATCTTGGTCGCTTTAAGATCATCAGGTGAAAACTTCTCAGTAAAAGGACTGCGGAATACTGCACAAAGCCGGTGTCTACTAAATGAAAAGCGGAAGCTTTGAGGCTCTACTTTAAGATTTACTTCTGTCATTCTCGGTGTCATTTACCTCAAGACGTCTCTTCACAAGCGAAAATCTGTTGTCGGATTCTCGTAAAGCGTGTACCTTGTGTGAGTAATATTAAATAGTATATAGCAAACTTCATAATATCAACAGATAATTACTTTAGCTTAGCCTAACCTATTGAATACAGCGCGCTTCCTCCTCTCTCCTACACTGTGCTGTGCCCGACAGGATCCACAATTGAAACATTGTACTGCCTAACTTACCATCTATTATAACAACATTATGGAATGCAATAAAGCATTATGTATTTTTAGATCTGTGTCCGTGTGGTGACGGATTAAGAATACGGAATGTCACCACCCCATATCATCCCATGGGTGTCGTAAGAGCCGACAGAAGGAGCATGTTATGCAGAGAACAGCACTGTAAGAGAAGGAAAACTTCTGATCTGTGTCTTTAATCAATTTATTGTAGATCTCTGCATGAACAACTTATAAGTTGCTATAACTTCTTCGATCATGTGCTGCAAATTGTTTTAATTCTGTTTGTTTTTATAAATAAGTAAACCTTATAATGTCATGATGAGAAAAAATACATTCCGCAAAGTCAAAATCTTGCAGTGATAACTAAGGCAATTCAATTTGAAACCTGGAGTCAGATTTTAATCTAATGAGATTTTACAGTGAATACCGCTTGTCCTTCACATCTCAAAAATACAGCTGCGTTATAAGGTTTAAACTAGTATCAGGATATTTAGGTACTTAACGTGTTATCCGCGGTACGTAGCACAAGCAACCATTAACAATTTAACATGCACATATCGTCGAGTATTCTTTGTGATGAACCCGAAACCTTCTAGCAGATATACATTATACATAGTATAAATTATTTAAATAACACCCCTGCACTAGGAATAAATCTTTTATCACGCAGGAATTTACATATATCCAGCGGACAGCCACAAAAACATCCAGAAGAGATGCAACTATTTAAGGATCATAAAAAGTGATGTCTGATGTAGGAACCAAACCACGACATAAACATACCACTTAAGCCACTATGCCATACGAGCTGTAAAATTTGTCTCCTTACTGAAATACCACTGTTTATTAAACAGTTGTGGAAAACACTGTATCGCATACCTTCCTCGCCACAAGAATATACTATATCACATACATCAAGAATAACTCATAAAAATTATGACTACATTCTCAAGGTACTAAAATCCTACTACTAAATGTAATGCATCCAACAAAATAGCTACATTGTTCCATTTAGCGTCATTGTCAGTGAATGTGCTAAACTGTAAATGAAACTTATTTCTATCGCGTTATGAATGCGGCTCGTAGGCCATGTGCGATGCAAAGCGATATTTATGAGTTACGTCTCCGTCTACACTGCCACGTTATCGCTTTAAAATAGACGCAAGAGAATCAGGAATTTATTTAATTATGAATTTACTACGGTAATTTGTATGAAAGATTTAAAGGATTAGCGATGTTGAAGACTCTGAATCAGTAAATCGTAATTAAAAACGACGCAGCCTACATTGAACTGATTTACAATTACAACCTACTGAATTACACATTTGTTCTCCTGGCTACACAGGCTTTTTTTAAATTGGTCTTAAAATGTAGTTAATTGAAACTAAATAGAATAATAATTACGTTTATATTAAAATAATACCTTCTTAATAATATTTTGAAACAGCTTGCACACGGTTATTTTATCTCAAACAACGCCTCTGTCTACTACTGCACTATGCTAACAAGAGAATCAACCAAAAATACTCTGTACATACATACGTACATAGACTCACGCCTGTTTCCCGGAGGGGTATGCAGAGACCACGGAACGCCATTTGCAACGATCCTGACATATCTCTCTTGCTTCATTCACTCCCATCAGATTCCTCATGCATGCTCTTGTGTTCAGGGTGCTTCTAACCTGTCCTGTTTTTAGGATGTCTCCAATCTGGTCAGAGAACGTCCGCCTAGGTCTTTCCCTTTGTCCTGTCCCTTCCACACTTGCCTTATATATCTGCTTGGTCAGTCTTTCGTCATCCATCCTCTCCACGTGCCCAAACCATCTTAGCATACCTTTCTCGATGCTTGTCACTACATCTTCTTTTACCCCACAACACTCTCTTATCACACAATTCTTTACTCTGTCAGTTAAAGAAACACCACACATACTTCGCAGTGCTCTCATTTCTACAGCATTTATTCTACTTTCATGACTCTTCTGCCATACCCAACTATCACTACCATACATAAGAGTAGGTACTAACACCCCTCTATGGACAGCCAAACGTGCCTTTTTGGACACGTTTTGGCTTTTCATAAACGCCTTCAGAGCTCCATTCACTCTATTACCTGCATTAACTCTTCTTTCAATATCTTCTACATTCTTACCATCTCTTGTAAACAGCGTACCTAAATATACAAACTCATTCACTTGCTCCACTCGTTGTCCATCGATCATAATATTACAAGCCGTAACGCATTCCTCCTTTTCAAAAACCATAACTTTCGTTTTACTTACATTCACTTTCATTCCTTTCCTCTCTAACGCACCATGCATGATTGTTACCATCTCCTCCAACTCCTCCGCTGAAGACGCAAGTATAACCTGATCATAAGCATAAAGGAGGCATTTTACAAGTAACTTATTCATCTTTTAATCCACAGTCACTATTTTTCAAATCTTGCAAACAACTGTCCATGAAGCCACGGCGACGCTACACAAAAATACTTTTTTCCTGAATGAAACATAAAAATAATAATAAAACATAGTAATGTCGTATTTTCTCTGGTTCGTCATATATAAATAAAATGTACCTACTTATACAGAACATCGTATCTTGATCGTTCTTGTCACACAAATGTATGTTCTAGGTGCGAATCAAACTCACAACTACCTGCGTAGCATTATAATCCACTAACTAGAGAGTAAACTTACATACCAGCCGATGGTTAATTATAAACATCACAAGTTTATACAAAATCACTGATTAATAAACACTGTAACACCAATTACCTCATGTATTTAATAAAACAAGAGGTTGCCCAGTGGTCGAAATTCGACCATAATTTATTAAAATGTTAAATTTCTACATTATTAAGATTGTAGGTATTTTTATGACTACAATCACAGACTTCTCCGTACAATACAAATAAAGAAAAACTTTTGTGAAATTACTGGAACGGCTATTAAATAGTTTTCTTAGTAATGCAACTCTGAAATAGATGTTAACTTAAAGACTTCATAAAAATGTAATTCAATTCAAATTCATTTATTTTGCTAAAACATGGTAGTGAGTTGTTACAATAGCATATAATAAGAGACAACATGTTTTGCTGGTGAGACACAAAGCAAAAAAGATAAATAACACATAATTGATCAAAACT
Organism: Euclidia mi; assembly: GCA_944739405.2. Taxonomy (NCBI): domain Eukaryota; kingdom Metazoa; phylum Arthropoda; class Insecta; order Lepidoptera; family Erebidae; genus Euclidia; species Euclidia mi. The sequence goes on from OX123204.2 coordinate 29,451,420, forward strand.
GGATACTTATTAAAAAAATTAATCTAATTACACATTCTCTTGCCCTTGCGCAGTATGTCGTTTACTTCCATAGTTCTTAACTAATTATTTACTCCTTTCTCTTTCGACACACAGACGATTAATGTTTTCCTTGGCTGGATCTTCCTTTTCGTGCCTCTACTTTCATATTCACACTGTCTATCCATTTTTTTCTTTTGACACCCTCTTGCTTTTCGTCCCTCTTCTTTCGAATTTATTTAAGACTGGGGGTTTAAAAGCGGCGAGTCTGGGCGTTTATTGTGTCCGTTAGTTGTATGTTTGTAAAGTCCCCCGCGACACAGGATTTAATCCTAGTGCGGGAGTTGTCTTTTCAAAAATAAAAAAATAAATAAAAATAATTATGAGAGTGTAATTTTACGATGCGTGCGCATGTGTGTGTACGTGTACATTCACAAGATGGCGGACGGGACTTTTTTTTATAAAAATAATATGGGTATAATTTTCGGAGTTTTGATGAATTCTGATCACGAAAATGACATATAATAGGTAATCCAAGATGGAGGACGAGATATTTTTAATAAAATTAATATGGGTATCATTTTCGGGGATTTCATGCAGTTAGATCACGAAAATGACATCTATTTGGAAATTCAAGATGGCGGACGAGACATTTTAAATAAAATTAATATGGGTATCATTTTCAGGGTTTTCATGGATTCTAATCACGAAAATGACATCTATTTGGGAAGCCAAGATGGCGGAGGGAACATTTTTAGTAAAATTTATATCTTTAACATCATAATATAATTGGTCCAATTATCATTTGACATCCTTTTACTGTGTCAACTTTTTTGAAGTTACACTTCTTTAGGCGCGTTATGATAAAATTATTAGAGTAAAATATACATAGGTACCTGTATGATGAATAGTCCATTCATTTTAAATTTAATCTATGTATAAATACATGAAACAAAAAAAAATATCCTTTTTACCACAACAATATTTAAACAGACCCATAGACTTTCAAACTGAAAATAGTTCAAATATAACATTATTTTATACATAAACTTTTTAGGATACCATTTTACAGTATTAAATTAATTTTAGAATAAGACAATTATTAGTACTTAAAACTACATTAAATTAATTATTCCTTAAATTAAGTATTCCGTGTATTCTTAAAAGAAACGTGCTTTTGGAACCTAGATAATATGCCTCAGTTTCTCTCAACCTGACGTTTCTTGCGTTTCGCATTGTACACGGATTAGTAAAGTTGGGCCGCGGTCAAGTTTGTGCAAAGCATTCGCTTTCAATCTCGCTCTCAGCTATCTTGTTTTCTAACACATGCAAGAAAGTGTCTAACTAAAAACAATTTGGTCAAATAAAAGTTTGTGAAGTAAGTAAAGTGTGTCGGCTCAGCGGTGGCGCTGTTATCTCTAACAATGGCCAAAAACAAAGTTGATATCTCTCGTGGTTTCAATAAAATTGACAATGGCGCTTTTAGCGTTGTCTCGTTGCCCACCCCTCGGCTGCCAAATATTCTACGCGAAAATCATTAAACTAAGACGACAAAACTTGTTTAGCGACTCCTACTGCGATTAATATAAAGAGTTTACGTTTATTACGAAGGATAGATAAAACGGATTAATAAATGTAATCAGTAAACAGTACATTGTTACATCTGTTACAATGGATTTTGTTTTAATTAATACAACGCGAAGCTTCCATTAGGCTAGAGATAAAAACAAACATGTTATCTGTGCAAAAACCAAAGTTGGATATCACGCCCCATTTACTAGGTACGTTTTATTCTGTTTTTATTTGATTCAATACTTAGTATACATTCTGAGTAGCATCTGCATTTATTTGCGTCACAATTTCATGAGCAACTCAAAGATATATTGGATAATTTTATTTACTCTCTTGTCTCGGGTGCTTCTTATTGCGAATGACTTTTAATATTGCAAAATGCTGCAGTATATTTACTCTGTATTTCTTAGTTTGAATATTGTAAAGAGGAGATTCTTAATTATATTACTTTTAACAGTATCTAGTGCCCCCATGTCTACGAATAAATGCTTTCGAGGACAAAACTGAGGGTGAAGTTACTTAAAGTCTCTGAAAGAGGAAGTTTACGTGGCGAGTGTATATTGATTCAATATATGTTAGTTTTTCGTATAGCTATGTAATATGAATCGTATACTAACACACTACTCATCCACTTATTTCGCCAGATTTCATGTGTATACTTTACAGATTACATATATTAAACGAATAAACTGAGAGATACATGAGCTTAGACTTATTTCCTGTAGTATATTACAAATCTCGGTCACGTACTGTGCAGGATGCACGTATACGGCGTTGTACATACATACATACATAGACTCACGCCTGTTTCCCGGAGGGGTAGGCAGAGACTACGGAACGCCATTTGCAACGATCCTGACATACCTCTCTTGCTTCACTCACTCCCATCAAGTTTCTCATGCATGCTCTTCTGTTAAGGGTACTTCTGACTTGTCCTTTTTTCAGGATATCTCCAATTTGGTCAGAGAACGTCCGCCTAGGATTTCCCCTTTGTCCTGTCCCATTCACACATACGGCGTTGTGCTCTGCATTTTACTGTTGTACTAGAACCATGCTTTCATTTGGTGCACCAAATACAACGCATAATACACAAGGATCTTACAGGTGATACTGCTAAGGCTATTTAAGCGAATCCCATCGCGCTTTATATTTAATAATCTATATATTAATACGTGAAGCGAAATTTTGTGATCCCGTTTTACGAGAAATGCGCGAACGGAGGATTATGAAATTTGGCACACTTATTACTTACATGTAGAAGGTGTGCAGAAAACATATATATTTATAAAATATGCATTAGAAATATATGATTTTAATGAAAATATACGATACCACTACTACCTTAGATTTCGCACACACACATGCATAACATCGTATACGTATATATAAAAAATAAATATTTACACATAACACAACAATCTTAATAAGTGTAATGGTTGAGGATTTCTTTATGGTGTCCTAGTGGTGAAGTGGAAGTATGACAAGAAAAAAGAAAGAAAATACAAGCCATTTGTACAAAACGGATATATATATATATATATATATATCTGTATATCTATTACTTTTTAATTTACGATTATGGACCCACAGACTTTGAAACTGAAAAGAGGTTAATACTACATGTATATATAAACTGACAGACTCATTAACTGCATCAAAGTTCAGGATTACTTTGAAATGTTTTTTTCTAATAAGTATGCAAACTTTTTAGGTTAAATTATATAAATATGGAGAGACTAGCTCTTAATCTTAAAAAAAGCAAAATTTGAAAATAGAACTGCAGTAAAACAAATGAAAATAGCCGGGAAAAGAAAATTTACTCGTAGTATCAGATTTGCGTGTTATAAGGCCAGATAGACAATTAATGAGTCTTTTTGCTAGCGGTCACAAAATTTATCGCAGACTTCGGATACCTTTTTACTATCAAATCCTATTACTTACAGACGGTGTTATTAGATAAGCTTATTATTCACAATGGTTCAATGTCCTTTGAGTCGGTATGTAATCAGAGGTAGAAGGGAACGTCTTAGTTAGTTGATGTGCCTCGGGGATGCGTTGAGCCATTGCTCTAACGTTTATAGCTTTTGCTGGACGTGACGAGTTCCCACAGTTCTTGGGTATTCAACCGCATACTGTCAAGCCAATGCTAGAAGATAATACGATTGTATTAGGGACAAACTGTCCCTTTAGGGTTTAAGTACTATTAAAAAATAAATGGAGATCAAAAGCGACTTGAATACTATCGGTATGAAAAGTAGGACCTTTTATTTTAATATTTCCTGTTGTGGACTTTTTTACGTAAAGGAAACGAAGTTTCAGAATTGTCGCCGTACCGCGTGAAATTGAGGACATTCAGGTAATGTGACAGTAATTTTCGAAAACATGGTTTATTTTAATTGTAGTATGCTTTTAAACAGATATTAATTCTTCAACATAATATTGTTTATGAATGCTGGCATAAATAAATATAAACTTTTGAACGGTCACGCAATTTATGTATCAATCTGTATGTTTGTCTGTGGCATGTTAGCTTCTTAACAAATGACCCGACTTGGATTTGTGTTTATTTAAATTTACGCGATCAATAAATAAACCCCTTAAATAAGATCACTACAGTAAATAATATGATTATTATACAATAAAATATTTGTCATACATTTTACACTCTAACGGTGGATTAGTAAAAATCCTTAATTAGTTGGTGCTTACATCATTTGAAACCCTACGTCGATTGTGAAAATAAATCATGACATGTAAATCTTGGTAACAAATTATCTAGTATTTTGAATTTAATCAATATCAGTACGTTACGCCGATTATGCGTAATTGAGTTACAAACATTAGAAAGTTGCATTAAATTACGCTTTTAAAATACAGGGTGTAAAAAGACCCTTAACGAAAACTGGAACCCCATGTTGTACCAATCACTACGAACATTTTTTACTTCGGCACCATACCTGGGAAATTACTGGTTCAGGAGATATTGAGGCTCAAAGTTAGTAGGTGTGGCATTTTTCTAATTAGGTACAAAATCGATGCATTTACAATATGTTTTTTAGATGCCCTATAACCCCATTTAATTGCACTTTTAATTGCGGTTTAAAAAATGTGAAAACTTAAAAAAAAACGTTTCCTAGGAACACCCTATATAATTAACCTTGAAAGATATTTCATATTTATGCCTTTTTATCGTATACTATTATACAAGGTGCTATAAAAATATCTGCCACGGCTGCAATGGGAGACAGTATTGTGTTTATAGATTACAATAGTAAAGATAAATTATTGATCATTTGTCATATTTTTTTTTCATACAAAAAATTGTACATATCAATTTTAATTAATTTATTAGCATAAAACCATCCCGTAGACTTAGCTGTTGCCGCACCGCACCGAATTCAATTCAATCATGTCCCAAACGTGCCGTTCATACACTGTTGCCATTCATATCAAACAAAGCCGCTGCGCGTCGGCTACTCGATCATCAAAGCGCAGCCCCGCGCGCCCCCACCCGCACTACCCCGTTCGTCGCACGCGCCAGCCGACCACCTGCGCCCGCCCGCTCGGAAAGTCGGAAGTTAGTTTTAGCGGTCAGCGACGGGAATATCGCGTGCGCTTTCTTTAAGAATGCCTCCCAGACGCAGACGGTATTCAAATCAAGAATATCTTGGGATGGTATTGTGCTACCGCGAGTGTAACTCCATAACTGCGCATGCAGTAAACTTATACCAGCAGAGGTTTGGTGTGTGAGTGAGTCATCATACCATTCTGGATGCCGTGTACGGATTTAGAGAACACGGCCGCTTTGACCCGCCTCCGGTTGACGCAGGCAGGCCTCCATATTCTGCCGAACTAGAAGAGGAAGTGTTGGACTTCTTCCGGCGTCATCCTCTTGCGAGCACCAGGGATGCTGCTCGAGTCTTCGATGTGAGCGACAACTACGTGTGGCGTCTTCTAAATCATGAAGGGCTCCATCCTTACTTCACTAGAGTACAGGAATTGCATCCACATGACTACGCGGCTCGCCTCGCGTTTTGTAATTGGCTTCGAGAAGAAAGCCGCAACATTCTGTGGACTGACGAGGCCACATTCACGCGGGTTGGTATGTTCAACATACACAATGCGCTTTATTGGACTGAGGCGAATCCTCGTGTTGTGCGGCCTGACCACTTTCAGACTCGGTTTAGTGTTAATGTGTGGGCCGGGATACTCGGCAACAGAATTCTAGGACCAGTGTTCTTGGACAGACTGATCGATGACACGTATCTGCGCTTACTACGAACCCGTGTGAGAAGAATGTGGGAACGTATTCCTCTTGAACAGATAAGAGGGCTGTACTTTCAACATGATGGAGCACCACCTCATTTCGCCATCAGCGTACGGGAATTTTTGAACAGTGTGTGGTACGGCGGTGAAAGGTGGATAGGCCGAGGCGGGCCAGTGCCGTGGCCTCCTCGCTCACCGGATTTAACCCCTCTAGACTTTTTTTTGTGGGGTCATGTAAAGGACCTTGTGTACGGCCAAACCGGACATGATATTAGAAGTGTGGAAGAACTAAAAAGGCGCATCCAAACGCGCATTTAGGAAAGTTAAACGTGAAACGGACACAATAAATAAAGTGAAGAGATATGTACGTAAACGTGCTTTCATTTGTGTGCAACGCGGAGGCGGACTTGTGCAATAGTTTTATAGATAAGTAGGCAGCAATTGTTGTATATAAGATGATAAACTTTGAAACATGCCAAGTTACTGTAATTTATCGTTATTTGATATTAATATATGTAAGTACCTAGTTTAAAAATAATAAGAATTAAATTGCGATTCTTACACTAACTTGACAGTCCAAAGCCTGTTTTAAGTGTGATGGGAAGTTTATCGTCTTATTTAAGTACGTCAGTTTTTTGGAAGAATGCGGTAGCTGGTGAGTAATTGCACTTTTAAAACACTTGTTTGTATTATTGCTTACCTAGTAGTTTAGATAGTGACGAATTAGTCAGCTGATTTCAGTTTTCATTCACAGAATAGATAGAAAGAGATAGCAGATGCTTTCATTGACATATTTGTGAACCACGCAGAGTAGGGTCAATGTTTATTTAACTAATTTATTTTCTCAAATTGAATTAACTGTCCCGGGGTACGAAAGTTCTTCACTATTGTAATCTTTAAACACAATACTACCTCCCATTAAAGCCGTGGCAGATATTTTTATAGCACCTTATATAAACCTGAAGAGTTTGTTTGTTTGTTTGGTTGAACGCGCTAATCTTGGACCGATTTCAAAAATTCTTTCAGTGTTATATAGGCCATTTACACGGAGGAAGCCTAAATGCTATATAATATCACGCTATGAGCCACGGGAGCGGTGCAGTAGCTTTAAATAACGCAGGTGTAACCGTGGGCTCATCTAGTATTAAATAACTCTACCGTATTGCAGTATATTTTTTTAATTCTATAACTTTCTCATTAGTGCCTAATGACTATTAAACATAAAAGCTATGTCCTATTCGATACCTTGTCATACAAGCACAAAGACAAAACTTTGCACACACAGCCATCGAGCAAACATTGTCAACAAGCCATAGTCCTAAACCGCCACAACATTTTAATTTTAAAAGCCCGGGATCAATACAAGTTCATTAACCCAGATTATCCTGAAACTTTTTTACATATCAGATCTTTGTGATTTTTTTATATGTTGCTACTTAAGAACGACCTGGAAAAATATTAAAAAAAAATACCAGGTATTTAAAAAAAATACCTAAGGAAAACTCGGAAAATGGGTGGCGTTATAACGCCTGGTCGGATAATCTACTACTATCACGAGTAACCTTAAAAAAAAAACATATTATTTTATATTCATTCGTACATTACATAATTATGATGGTACATAATATACTATCATATGTAATAAAGAAAACTATAGGTAGTTAGGAGTAATGTAGAATAATAAAAACAAATGATTGATTTACATTTTTTAATTTACTGTAAAGACCAAGAGCATATCAGCATTTCAAGCGTATTATAAAATATTTTTTTAATTACCAGGACTATGGTAGGCGGCAAAACAGAATTTAGGATGTAAATGTAGCCCACATTTCTGGCAAATGAAATTTGTTTTCTTCTTACAAACTTTGCATATAAGTTGGGCATCTTTATATACGACAATATGGTCGATCCTGTCAAAACGAGATGTTTCTCTGTGGGTCCTGGGAGTTGGGCACGGTCCACGGGTTTTAGTTCTCTTAAAAGTTTCTAGTAAGCTCCTTATCACAGCTCTTCGAAAATTAAGATGGTTCAGGTCACAGGCAATCAGAGGGAAATACCATTTTTTCCGTCTTACGGATGTTCGATACAATCCAATATTTTGGTCAACTCGATCCACTCCGCCTATGTTCGCATTGTAATTCTTTATCACGTTCGGTTGATTGATTTGGACGTATCTCTTGAGTTGCTGTAAAAAGCGCCTTGCAGTTTGCACTGGCTCGACTTTATCAATGTTTGAGGCAACGGTGACAACACTGTTGTCATTCCATTTGCAAACAAGGATATTTTCTGGTCGACTTGATTTGCTCTTATATGTCCCTCTTTCAGTCTTTTTGAAATCATTATTAGTTGGCAGAGGACATTTACTTGTACGATTTTCTCGAATAGTCGCTGTCGCTTTTAACCCACGATTACTTAGTTCGTGGATGAGGTGAAGAAATTATCAAAAAATTGGTGAAAATGCAGTGTCGGTTCACGTTTCTGTATGATATCGGCGAACCGTAGAATTACACTTCCACCCAGATCAAACTGCTTATACGCTGAGGGTATCATTGCAGACTGGCCTTGGTAGGGATCAAACCACAAAATATATCCTAGCCTTGTTGCGCCTACCCAAAATTTATACGCCCATCGTATAGGTTACCTCTGATAAACTGCTTACAGCTGTGACTGCCATAATACGGCACCATGGCCTCATCTACGCTGTATTTTTCTTGGAGAGGAGCCATATCTATAAAGTTTTTATTCAGTAAATCAAATAAATATCTCAACTTTGAAAATTTGTCACTGCTTTGTTGTATTATTGTATTATCACAGCAGTGCACGTGAGCCTTTATAAAGTTGAACCTATCACGAGACATAGCATTATGTACCAAGTCAAAATTAGTATCTGAAGATTTCTCCCAGTACATACTTCTTCGAGGGAACACAACATATCCACTATATAATAAAATGGCTAGAAAGCATTTCATTTCGCTTGTAGAAACATTACCTATTTTATTTTTTGACTTGCATATGTATTTGTATACTGGACTAGTAATTGAATGATATTATCATCAAACATTGTATCAAAGTAATATAAAGGAGATTGTAAGTTATTAGGATTTTAAATATCTTGCCATTTGGGAAAGATTTTAGGATTATGACGGTCCTCCAAGTATATTGTTGATTTTTAGGCAAAGTCGGCATATTAGTTTCAGATACATCAGATAAGTTGCTAGCCTCCAGTGCTTCCTCGTTGCATAATCTTTTAGCTAAATTTATCAGGGGAATGTTATCTTCTTCATCGGATGACTCATCATTGATGAACTCCACCTCGACATTAGCTCTCAGCTGTGAACCTAACGTAGTCAAATACACATTATTATAAATATGTAACTTTTAAATAAATAACAAAATTAACAAGATGCATAAAATAAAATGAGTCTATATACCTGGTAGATAATGTAAGTTTACAACTTCTTCGTCACCTGAGTCCTCGTCAGTCACTTCGGCATTCGCGTTTCGGGTGGTAAAATAGCCACAGAGTAGGGTGTGTCATCTTTATCATCCAATTGTTCCAGTTCCTCTATTATTTCATAAAGTCTAAGTGTTTTTCCATGTCTTAGTCTAAAAACAAAGAAATAGATGAGTTGGACACCGATTATGCGACGAGGCGTTATAACGCCTGTGACATTCGAACTCGAAAATCACCACGTAATATTACTAAGCATTAGAATCAAATAATAGAATCAAAATTACTATTTTTATTGTTTAATGTCCTTAGTTTTAAATTCAAATAAAAATGGTACGTAAAAATAAGTAATTACATCTTAAAACCTTACCTTTCGGAAGTCATTCTCCAAAATATAAACACTGTTCACTTTAAATTATGCAAAAATACTAAAATGACAAGAAATTCGAAACGAATTCTGTACTGTATCGAGCCAAACTTAGTAAACAACTAAATGACAGTAACAAAAATGGGGATTTTTCGGTTATAATAACTTTTTTACGCGGATATTTTAAAATATTTTTTGGCGGCGTTATAACACCTGTTCGCATAATCTGGGTAAAGAACCTCCAAGGCACGTTATAGATTCAACAGGTAGTTTATATTCATACATCGTCAGGCTGCAAGAGACTTCCCGGTAGCAAATTGCTTTGTGTCCTTATATTAAATTAACTTATGAAGTTGCCCGAAAACAACATTACCGTTAGAAGCCATGGTAACCTTGAGAACCACGCAATGGGTGATTTGATTCTGATTTTTTGTTGAAGGATCGGTATATGTTTACACAGTAGCTGAATAAAAACACGTCTGACAAATCTGTATATATAAAATTGTTGCGTTACTGACTGACGAACAGACAATGCACAGCCGAAACTATTGGGAGCAAGAAGCTGAAATTTGGCTTAGAAAGGATTTCCCCAAAGACCCAAGGGATCGGGAACATAACAGCAGCGCGCATCCTCTACGATGTGATAAACTAGCTAACCCCACGGTTACAACCGCATTATTTAGGGCCACTGCTCCGCACCCATGGCTCATAACGTGATGTTATATAGACTATAGCCAGGGGCTATCCAACACAAAAACAATTCTTCAAGTCGGACCTGTAATTTTCAAACAAACTTTTCAGCTTTATAAAATTAGTATAGATTATATCATTTCTTGGCCTTGGCTAAGATCAAAGTGTAGTATAGATTTATTTCTTTAGTAGTCCTCTATGACAGGGTAGGCGAACCAATGGCACGCGTGCCATTGATGGCACGTGACACAATATTTTGGGCACGTCGCCGATCATAAAACATGTGTAAAAAATGAAAAAGAACTGTTTGAAGAAGCTGGCTCATGCTATTTTAACAATGTTTTCATCTACCTATGCCTACGAGTCATTATTTTCAGAGATGAATAACAATAAAAACTCGGTTAGAAACCGTTTGACAGATGAATCCAGTTCAGAATGCATTTTGCTAAAAGTAACATCTTACAACCCTATTCTAACATAAATTATTTGTCATGTAACCTGCAGCAACAGAAGTCACACTAATTTTACAGTAGTTTAATTTATGCATGTAATAAAAACATTCCTAAACGTACCTCTTTTGTTTACTTTTTTTAATAATGAGTTTTGATAGTATTTATTTTATTATTTTCCAAATAGATGAAACGTCAATGACCCCACTAAACATTTTTTAGAAAAAATGGCACGTTGATGCATAAAGGTTCGCCTACCCTGCTCTATGATATCATCATTGGGTATTGTACAAGTTAGGGCCTAACCTTCGATAGCTCTTAAGTATAGCCCTAAGCTTGCACGTACCTAAACCTAGACTTATCCTAATTTAAGCCTACTGGTTCCTATATCTAGCCTAACCTATCTTATGATATACCTATCCCTATTTTAGATCTAACTCTAACCTAACTCCCTAGTCTACCCTAGCCCTGTTAGGTATAGTGTATAGCGAGGCCGTGTACACTGTGGTCACACAGACTGTCGCGTATACAACCCTAATCCCTAGTTCCCTAGCAGTCCCTGGGATCCCTAGGCCGGGATATCTGTCGCCGGGAGACCTAAGGCGACAGACGGAAAGTGGGTAGGATTAGGGTGTAGTGAAGTGGGTTTTCTCACTGCCGGTCGAGCAGACTCACAAGACCGATCATGGTGACGGCTAAGGGTGTCTTGGCCGCAGTGAGAGGTGAGGGGTAGGGTATGAGTCAAAGCCGGGAGTGAGCTAATGACTGGTTTATTTCTTGAAACTATAATCTTATATACTAAACTTATTCTATGTACACATATACACGTATTTAGTTGTGTGCCGTCGGTGTATTGTGCCGATGCAGCATGTCTGAGCCGACCGCCGTACGTGATAAATTACTTGATCTTAAAATATCACGCATCTTCCTCGGTGATAAGTTGGATGTGTGTTGGAATGCCAAGAATGTCATGTTCATGTTTGAACATTCTGGCGTCTCTCCGGGATAGGCTTCAGGAAGGTCATGTTCCGGCGTGAACATTCTAGCGCCTCTCCGGGGCAGGCTCTAGAAAGTTCTTATGTTCAGGCGTGAACAGGTATATTAAAGAAACAATAAACATACTTCAACTGTTCGTTAGCAAAAATTCCATACACGAAATTGGACATCATCATAAAATGTCATGCACTCTCAAAATATACTTAATTCTATATTCACAGTCTCTTAAGTATAAAGTTTCAAAGAAAAATAATCACCCTTTTTTCGGCGCATCAAACTTGAACTTTTTATGTAACAGAATGAGGAAGTAATGTTCATGTTACAGCATCCGCTTTTTGGCAATAATTTATCAGTTAAGAGTGGTGAATTCTTTTACTACAAAAATAATCAGGCCGTTAAGCCACTTAAATGATTTGAAGGCAAAAGAGACCATAATGAGCCATAAAATTAGGTACCATAAGTCCGTACTAATTATAAATACGAAACTGTGTATGTATGTTTGTTGGTTTGTTCTTCTTTCATGGCAAAACGGAATAACGGATCAATGTGATTTGGCATGGAAATAGTTGAAGGGTCAGGAAGTGATGTAGACGACTTTAAATTTAGGTAAAGTGAAGCCAGATTATATTCATCTTTCGATGTGGAATCAAAAGATTCAATTATATTTTCACATATATTTCTACTTTCATATGACACTCAAAGCACTACTTGATATAAAATATACCTCTGATGTACCTCCTGTTTGAACCTTTTCAATGTGCACAGGAGCTAAGGATAAAATTGACGATAATTACTCTGGTACAAATTAGTATTCGTCCAATCCCATTGGACGGACCTAATTGACCTAATTGACGGAACCTTATAACCAAGCAATTAACACCACATATTTCGAAAGAAGGCTATCTAGTATCCAAGCCTTACCCCCTGGTCACAGCTAAGAGCGACGTGGATTGCGGCGGCGGCGCGGTGAGCGGCGAAAACTGATGGTAAACAACCTATGAAGTATTGCACAGAGTATGCCACAGCTATCGGCGGTGCACGCTGCTGCGCGACTTGCGGCGCGGAGCGACACGCGCGACACGCGGCGGCGATAAGCTGCGCCGTGTGTGAGACAAACAAACGTACTAGCGAGTATTGAGACGGATACAGCTCAGAATGGCGCGCGCGGCGGCATCGGTGGACGCATCAAGCATCGCGCGACCGAAACAAATAATTTTGTTTTTACCGCGCGTTAAACTTATCAAAATAATGGATATGGACCAAGTTATTCGTGAAATACTGAGTAGACCAGCAATATGGATGTCAAAACATCCACATCATAAATATTGGCATGTTGTAAAGAAATTGTGGGACGAAATAAAACAACAATTTCCTGTTAGTAGTTCTTGACTGAGCTAAGAACGCAGTTGCTTGAGGCAATACCGTGCTGCTTTTGATAGGGGCATTTTAATAGTTGTTTTAATTCTCTAAATACGTCCACCGCTGACGCCGCCGTTGTCGCTGCTCTTCTAGCTGTGGCATACCACCGCAAATCACTCCGCTCGCCGCGCTGCGCGCCGTTCCACGCCCCGCACCGCCAGAAACTGTGGCCAGGCCTTTAGGCTATCGCCGACGCACTTAGATGTGACGCTGCGTTAACGCTGAAGCCAATGTGAGGGCGGCGTTATGCATAACAGGATGTTTTCCTTAACCGAAAATACTTTCTGAAGACAATATCACTGTGATTGCGTGATCTCTGTGTCTATAAAAGGATAATTTAAGAGAATATGCGACTTTAACTCGCAGTTTAATCTTGTTTGAGCTCGTTTTGAATCCCTACACTTACACCGTTGCATATTTAATGGTTTGTAAATACCTTGGCGATATGTGCCAACCTTCGCTGACTTAATTAAAAAAATGCGTTTTTTTATTTTTTAAATGACTTCAAAGGAATATTTGAAATATTTTTCTTAGAAACTTTTTTTGAGACGTAAATATTTATAAATTTTTGCGTTTGCCAACGTTTTTGGGGCTTAACGCGTAGAGTATCCAGTTGTTAAAAATCTTGGGCTTCATATGGATGCTTCGCATAATTGGCGAACTCAAGTAACTCAGGTAAGTCAAAAAGTCACTGGTACTTTACACGCACTCTACCGCCTTAAGAACTTTCTCCCATCCAAGACTAAAGTGATGCTTGTGCAAACTTTAATCTTTCCTTTGATCGACTATGCTGATGTGTGCTACTACGACCTGAATGCAGATCTACTCAATAAACTTGATCGTCTTCTCAATAACTGCATTCGATTCATTTTCAGTCTTCGTAAGTATGATCACAAATCTGCTTATCGTTCTCAATTGACGCAGCTTCCCATTCGTCAAAGATTCAGCTTGCGTGCTCTCACTACTCTTTATACTATCCTTATGTCCCATACCTCCCCTGATTTCTTAACTTCTCACTTTCAATACCTGTGTTCCAATCACGACCTAAACCTTCGCTCCTCTCATAATTTTCTTCTCTCAGTCCCTTCTTTCTGCTTTTGTACACTCTTCGTTTTCAATTCAATCTATTCTTCTATGGAATGACCTCCCGCTCGAGATCAGGACGTCTGACACAAAGTACAAATTCAAGACTACGATTAAGGAGGTCCTCTTGGCTAAGGCAGCAGTGTAATATCTCATCCAGTTGTTATAATATTCTAATATTTATGTTTATATATATATATATATATATATATATATATATATATATATATATATATATATATATATATATATATATATATATATATATATATGTTATATATGTATGTATTTTATAATTTATTCTATATGTAAGATTTTTTTCACGTAACTGATTCAGTACCTATACAATACACCTACCTTTCTCTCTCTACACCACTCAAAGGTAGACTGTGAGACAATGCCCTTGGCATTAAGTCCGCCTGTACACTCGATGTGTATGAAGTTTTAATAAATAAAATAAATAAGTATGTTTTATACGAGTATACAGTAATGGTAATAATGCAAGAAGTTGGCTTTCTCGGAGAGAGTCATCGGCCCGGCTGTCATGATCTTTGACTGTCGTTATGCTCAGTACCCTTAAATATAACACGAGTCAAACGGCAGTCACTTTGAAGAACAGCTAATATCCTGCGAAAGCAAAAGACTTCAACTGGGATAAAGCTAACACGATGATATTACATTTATACTTAGACAATCGATGCATGTGCCCAAAAATATTTATCATTTAATGAAATGAATAATGTAGCGATGGCCTGTTGGAGAGACCCACGACATTTCAATTTTCAAAGTTATCTGTGAATTAAATGGCTAATTATTGCTAGCTAAATGGTGAAGGAAACTCGTGAGGAAACCTGCCTGTCTGAGAGTTCTCATAAGACACGTGAAATCTGCTAACCCGCACTTGGTCAGCGTAGTGGACCCTTCTAGAGGCCCGTGCTCAGCAGTGGGAAAGATTATATAAAGCGCGAACGCGATGATGCAAAACATATTTGGGTTTTTGTATATGAATATATTACAGTTGAGTATCATCGTGATCCACCAAAACAGGGTAGGTAAACCCGGATGTCAACAATTATTTCATACACTCGAGAATTCACTCTTAACATGTTCACAATACAATACGTCTGGCAGTAAAATACTCACGAGGTTAAATCCTTACATCATATGAGTAAATACACGCGTAACAAGAATATGTCACCGTTTTGCAAAATTTTTTTTTCAGAATTATTCTTGTTGACATGTAGACAATTCTTGCGTGTTTTAAGAGGTATTTTATTTAAATTGTGTTACAACAAGGTAAAGGCAGGGGGTTTTGTGGTTTCTCCCACGTGGGATCTCCACCTTGTCGTGGTGGAAAGAGCCGTGACACCCGCGGTGAAGCTAAGAGAGATCCCGGGAGTCGACGCTCCGCGTGGGCTTAGAAGGGCCCTGACGCCAACACACCCGCCAAGGAGGTTGTGGCCTTCGGTGTTAGGGTAGAATGCTAATGCGACCCCCTGGCGCCCCCAAAAGGGCGTTGAAGTATGCGCTGTGGTTTTAGTGGGTATAACGGCCTTGCACTCCAGCCGTCGAGTCCCACATACGTGGGTAAATGCATTTCCACAGCGAAAAAAAAAAGAAAAAGGCTGTTTTGTGGTTTGTAAATTACCTACAGTCGACTGAAGATATAACGCACAATAGTAACTTTTGCAGTTGTACACGGCTTACAAATGGTACAGACATACACTTCACTTTTGCTTCAGCTCCCTTTTCTTATATTTTATAGCCGTCGATTTGTAATGCAGAAGTTATATAGGTATGTAAGTTGTATGCTCACCATCGATAAGTCACACTCGAAACGTCATTCTGTGAATCACACAAAGTATTGTCTTATGTGGGTCAAACCTACAACACTGCGAAGTATCGGTGCATAGTGACGACTTAAAACACTATGCCGTTTGTCAGTATAAGAAAATAAAGCAATTTACTTTCCTAGTCAGCTGACATGTATTCCTCCTGTCAGTTATAGCAAGTCAGTGTCTTATAATATTCTCGTATCTTATTAGACTAGTAGATACGTCGTTATTGAGGTCACAGGAATGCCATCCAAAAACTAATATTTGACCAAATCAGATAATCCCGCTCCATTTCCAATTCAATGGCTACAGTTGGACTAATGTAAAAAATCTGGATATGATGATCGTAAATGAGAAAATCTGGATACGTGGATAGAAATTGCCATGCTAGCGAAAATAGTCACTGTTGTGGAAATGTATTCGACTGCGAAATTCGGTAGCGAACTTTAAATTAATATGTGTTTACATTTGAAAGTACTGTAAATAGCGCGCAAATACCAAATAATAATATTAACTAAAAATAAAGATTGGTATAAAATTTCCGCACAAGAAGTAAGTTAAGACACATTATTATTTCAGTTCAATATTTGAGCCAACAAATTTTTGAAATAGACTCTTTACAAAATGAAAATTATTATATGATAATTATTTTCTAAACAAAACTAAATCAAGGCTAGCCTTGAACTTTAGTTTTTTTATTATTATTTAATTCATTCATTTAATCCTTTCAGTGTCAGTATGAATCATAATACTAACGTACCAGAAGCAACAATATAACCAAAAATAAATTCGCCTAGTACTTGTCGACCAACAATGGAGACAAAATGATGGCATGTTCTTGTAAAGGTTAAGACTTACGACACCTATTACTGAATCTGATGGCACGAAAACAGCCTCTGAAGTCTCTCAATAACAACTTTATGTGGCGTTCTGTCGTAAAAACTGCGACATTATGTTTGTCACGAACAAATGTTAACATAGGAGTGTTAGTAATAATAAATGAAATAAGGAGCATTGACATGTTTCACGTTTTACACGACTCACCGTTCAGCACTGCGCAGAGTGTCGTGGGTTCGATCCCCAGACGAGACCACACTTGTTAAAGGATATCAGTTTTCAAGTCTAAGACCTTTACTTTAGACTTTGTAGGAAAAATGTATGCTAGAATATTGATTGACAAGGTAGTAAATGTGACTAATTAGAAGATATGGGATGTGCAAGCGCGATTTCGGAAGGGAATGGGATGTACGGATCAGGTATTTTCCTTACGCTGCATAACCGAAAAGTGTCTGGCAAAAAACCCGAAGGTATATTGCGCGTTCATAGACCTGGAAAAGGCTTATGATAGAGTGAATAGAATGGAATTATGGAAGGTGCTATCCATGTATGGGGTGGACAATTTTATAATTAAGGCTTTGAAATCTCTGTATAGGGGTTCAAGAGCCTGTGTCCGGATTAACGGTGCCTATACAGAGTGGTTTCACATCTCCAAAGGTGTCAGACAGGGGTGTGCAGCCTCACCCTGGTTGTTCAACTTATTCATGGATAGCTGCATGAACGATATGAGGGAAATGGAATGCGGGATCAATATGGCAGGATTGCGTGTTAAGTGCCTCTCGTATGCCGATGATTAATAATAATAATAATAATAATAATAATAACTGGCAACACTAAAAGTCAACAGACACAATTTTCTTACTTAAATTTTGTATTTATTTATTTTATTGTTTCTGAGGCTATATACTATATTACATACGTGACAAACACAATTGTGTAAATAAATAATATCACAAACTTCTTTAAAAACCAAAAAGAAAAACACTACAAAGTAAATATCAAGAAACCAAAATGACATCAGATGTCAAAAATGTAAGCAATGCAAATAAAGTAAATACAAGAGTAAATACGAATACATGTAAGGAAAAATGTTGACTAGAGCCAGAGCAGCGGCACATATAAGACCCCCGGACTCGTCACTCAGCTCCACCTCGCAGCCGCCGGCGTCAGCAGCGCCGGCCATTGCTGAGGCGTCGAGCTCATCGAGTGATGAGTATTTTTCCCCGCCGACGACACCAACACCAGCGCGCCGCCGGGGAAGAGGCCGGCCGCCGTCACGCTTGGGACCCCGAGACCCACCGGTTTCGAACAGGGCCCCCGCTGCCGGTGGTGATGTGCGCCGCATGAGATGGACTCAATCGATGAATGAGAACGTCATGCGGGCATATTTTGTGGCTACAGAGGGAGGAACCAACCTTACGGCGTACCGTGACCGCTTACTGCCTCTGTTTCAGGGCTTGGAACCGGCTGTTAATGTATCGGCACAACGACTGTCGGATCAAGTGCGAGCCATTCAACGCTGTCACCTGTTGGATGACGACGCACTTGAGAGGCTACGCTCAGACTTGCGAGATATCCCTGAAATCACACCCTTCACGCGCAATGAGGCTCCAATAGCGCACGCCTCACTCAGGGCACAAGAAGAAGGTGAGGAAATGATAGACAGGGATATACAAGTAAGTACCCAATGCATTGATAAGATAAGGAGTACTTTGGAGTGCGCCATTGGGGAATATCGGTATGCTACATTAGAAAGTAGACCCCGATTGCCACGTTTACCCACGCATAGAAAAAATATAGCGCTTGTGTGTGCCCTGGATTCACTATTGCCTACTTACCTAGACACTAGTGAAAATCTTAGTGATACACACTCAATTCTATACTGCGCAGCCGTAGCGGCGTGTCGAGTAGCTAATATTAAAATACAAAGCAGTATTACTATTGCTGCTCGAGATGCCGTTCCGGCTTGGCAGCGTAGAATTGAGCGTCGTATTGCTGAGACCAGGGCACTCATAGGCAAGCTAATCTGCTTCAGGTCGGGCAATACCCGCCCGAGAGTGATGCGTTTTGTGAGTCGGGCGTTTAAGGGGACAGGACTTTGTCCTCAAGAATATCCGTCACGGGTCACAGAACGCATCGACTTCCTGAAGCAGAAAATCTATGCGTGGGCGAATCGTATCAGGCGGTATAAAAAGAGGGTTGACCGATATTCCCAAAATCGCGCATTCCAAAGAGATGAGAAGTTGGTTTATAGGAATTGGGAGCGATCTGAACCAGGTGTGGATGATGGGCGTCGACCAGATGATGCGAACACGATTGCGTTCTGGCGCAGCTTATGGTCGACTCCCATCAGCCATACAGAGGATGACTGGATTAGGGATATTGAGCGATCATGTGAGGTAATACCTCACATGGAGCCTGTAGCCATAGACGCGGGGGATGTAAATTGTGCAGTCCGTCCGTTAGCCAATTGGAAATCTGCAGGACCGGACGGGTTGCACAATTTCTGGTTAAAATGGCTACGCAGTGCACATGTTCGCTTGGCATCCCAATTCCAGTCATCTCTGGACTCAGGATCGCTGCCAAGTTTTATGACAACTGGCGTAACTCACCTGCTCTTTAAGTCTGGTAGTACCACGGAGCCTACGAAATATAGGCCAATAACTTGCCTGCCTACAGTGTATAAAGTTTTTACATCCATTTTGAGAACAAAATTGGAATCACACATATTTGGAAATAAGGTCTTATCTGTATCTCAAAATGGATGTAGAAGCCGGGCACGTGGTACTAAGGAGCTACTCCTTATCGACATGGCCATTAGCCAACAGGTGCGCCGTAGTCGAAAGAATCTGGCGACATGCTGGATAGACTATAAGAAGGCCTATGACTCTGTGCCACATACGTGGCTTTTGAGGGTGCTGGAGTTGTACAAAGTAGATGCAACTCTATGCACCCTCTTGAGGGCATGTATGGGGCAGTGGAGTACGGTTCTTCACTATCCAGGGTGTCGACAGCCTTGCGGGTATGGCGTACCTATAAAGATCAAGCGGGGTATTTTCCAAGGCGACAGTTTGAGTCCACTATGGTTTTGCCTAGCACTGAACCCGCTGAGCACTTTGCTCGAAAGTTCAGGGCTAGGCTATCGGTTGCAGACTAGAGGTCAGGTTATTTCTCACCTCCTTTTCATGGATGACCTAAAATTATTTGCCCCCACTAACCTCCAATTAACTGAGTTACTAAAGATAACTGAAAGCTTTAGTAATTCAATTAAAATGGAGGTCGGTGTGGATAAATGTGCGGTCATGCATGTAAAACGAGGCAGGAGTGTGGAATCTGATGGTATAGAGCTTTCAGATTTCACACAACTTAGATCTCTCTCTGCAACGGAAACCTACAAATATCTGGGTATGGCGCAGGCATTAGGCATTGATGACGCTGGCATGAAACAGGCGTTGCAGGCACGTTTCTTTGGCCGCCTGAAGAAAGTCTTAAAAAGCTTTTTATCAGGCGGAAATAGGGTGCGTGCCTGTAACGGTTGGGCCATGCCGGTCTTAATGTACTCCTTCGGCATACTCAGATGGACTCAAACAGAATTGGACGCCTTGGATAGGAAAGTTCGCTGTCTACTTACGACATACCGGATGCATCACCCGCGTTCGTCGGTGATGAGATTGTACATCCCGCGGAAGTGTGGGGGTCGAGGCTTCTTAAGTGCCAAGACCCTCCACAATCGCGAGGTGTGCAATCTCAGAGAATACTTTCTCCATACCGACGCGGGTGTGCACCGAGATGTGGTCGCTGTGGACAGAGGGCTTACCCCGCTGGGTCTGGCCAAAGAGAACTGGCGCAAACCTGCCGTACTTGGTGTAGAGGAGCGCAGGGAAGTATGGAAAGGTAAAGAGCTGCATGGACGATTTTACCGGGCCTTACATGGGCCCGACGTAGATTTCCCAGCGTCGGTATCCTGGCTGCGTTTTGGCGATCTTTTCGCCGAAACAGAAGGTTTTGTATTTGCAATTATGGACGAAGTTGTCATGACGAACAACTACCGGAAGTATATTCTGAGGGATGGGACGGTTGACATATGTCGGGCATGTCACCAGCCTGGTGAATCGCTTAGACATATAGTATCCGGTTGTTCTCGTCTTGCCAATGGCGAATATTTGCATAGACACAACCAAGTAGCCAGGATTGTCCACCAGCAACTTGCCTTAAAGTACCAACTTGTCGACTCTGAAATACCGTACTACAGGTATGTGCCCGACCCAGTTCTTGAAAATGGTCGTGCTACTCTGTATTGGGATCGGTCTATCATTACTGACAGAACTATTGTGGCTAACAAGCCGGACATAGTGGTGATAGACCGATTAGAGCGCCTTGCAATGATCATCGACGTCACCATACCCCATGACGAGAATCTCGTGAAAGCCGAAAAAGATAAACAAATGAAGTATTTGGACCTGGCTCACGAGATTGTCGACATGTGGGATGTAGACTCGGCGATCATTGTACCGATAGTCGTGACCGTAAATGGCCTTATTGCCAAGAGCCTCGACCACCACCTCAAGAGGCTCTCGTTAGACGGCTGGATCAAGTCCTCTATACAGAAGGCAGTATTGCTGGACACGACACGCATCGTACGGAGGTTCCTTTCTCTGGAGCCCTAACCACCGGTAGCTTGGTCCCTGTGCCCGATGCCGGTGGGTCTCCGTGGTCCCATTTTATATAATTAAATTTATTTTTAATTGCAATATTTATTAAGTATATAAAATGTGACAATGAGAAAAATGTTTAATAAACGGAATAATAATAATAATAATAATAGTTTATTTGTTGGAATACTGTATACAAGATGTTAACAATTATTTTAATCCATAGTATTCTGCCGTCACCGGCGTACAAATGTTTCTTTTACATTAAATTATCGTTACTGTCTTATAAATTATTATGCTATTGCTATTACATTAGACTTATTGTTAATCACATTCACACTGTATGAATCTCAACATTAATATAATTTGCATGTCACAAGAACTATTGAATAATAAATAGATACAGACAATAAATGGATTAATAAAATAGTCAGTCAATAAATAATCATTAATAATATAGGAGTTAAATTGTTAATTAATAATCACATGTCAATTAAAAAATCAAATGTCAAATAAAAAATAAATAACAATGTCAATTAGGCAAAAATTCAAACAATTACAATTTTGTCTTCCAGAAATTCTTTGACTGTATAATAACATTTCATTAGTAGAAATTCAAAAAGTTTATTTTTAAATGGTCCACAGTTTAGCGCTTTAGTATTTTCAGGTAATTTGTTAAATATGCGGATTTCCATACAATATGCATTGCTTGAGTGTATTTGCAATTTTTGGTTAGGAGCGTAGAGTTTATGCGCTTTGCGGCTAGGTCTAGTTACCACATCATTCCATTTTTCAAACTCATTCATATTATTGAATACAAAAACACAAAGTTCAAATATGTATAATGCAGGAAGTGGTAAAATTTTATATTTCTTGAACAGTGGGACGCAGCTATCGAGTGGATGGGCTCCACTGATTGCTCTAAGACATTTCTTTTGTGCGCGAAATACTTTAGTGGAATCCACAGAACTACCTCACATTATCACGCAGTATCGTAGTATTGAAGATACATAGCCATGGTATGCACATAGAGCCGCATCAAGACCGGCTACTCGCGTAATCCTGTGTAATACGAAGACAAACCTATCAATTTTAGTGCAAAGTTCCTCAATGTGTGATTTCCAATTACAGAATTTATCTATATTAACTCCTAAGAATTTTATAGAGTCTACTTCATCAATACTGTTACTTTCATGTTTTATTTTTAGTTGTGGTCGTTTGCTATTGTATGTTTGGAACTGTATCATTTTTGTTTTGCTAGTGTTTATGTGTAGATTGTTTACTTTGAGCCATGTTATTACTCTGTTTAATGTTTCGTTAATTTCCTTCTCGTACTCAGTAGGGTTGTTATTGCTATTTTGAATGGTGATAGTGGTATCGTCTGCATAAAGGATACATTTGTGAGGAGTTATATTTGGTAAGTCATTGATATAGATCAAGAACAGTAAGGGACCTAATATACTGCCTTGGGGCACTCCACAGTTATTCTGGCGATACGCTGATCTGAACTTTGTTTTGCCTTGTTTTGAATAACCTGATATCTCAACGCATTGCTGACGATTCGAGAGGTAACTTTCAAGCCATTTTAACGCGTTTCCTCTGATGCCATATAGGTCTAGCTTATTAATAAGTAACTTATGTTTTACGAAGTCAAAGGCCTTAGACATATCTAAGAATATTGACGCTATAGGCTTTTTATCGTTAATACTAGTAGTGATATGTTTTAGTAGAGTAAAGCAGGCCAAAGTGGTCGATTTATTTTTTCTGAATCCGTATTGTTCTTGTTTTAGAATGTCGAATTTTGTTAAAAATGAATATAATTTTTCATACAAAGCCTTTTCAAAATTTTTTGAAATTACTGGTATAAGTGTAATGGGACGATAATTGTTCATGTTAGTTTTGTCACCTTTCTTGTAAATGGGTTTGACTATTGAGAATTTCATTCGTGAAGGAAATTGACCTTGACTAAATGACAAATTGATTATGTGGCTGATAGGGGGTGCTAGCATCATAGCACAATGTTTGAGGAGCTTGGTATGTAGGTCATCGTATCCAGTCGAATTGGTAGATTTTAGATTATTAATAATTTTGAAAATGTCATTAGCACTGGTAGGGGTCAAATAAATAGTATTAGGGAGGTTGGTCATAGGATATGGATATATAGCATCTATTAATGGATTATTTGTAGTGTTATTAGTCATGTCAATAAAGAAATTATTAAAAATATTGGCTATTTGGTCAGGATGTGAATATGTGTGTTCATTTAATATTATTTTGTCTATGTCAGCTAGTTCTACCCTATCTTTGGTGTTACTCTTAATAATATCCCAAGCGGCCTTGCATCTATTTTGGGCTCTAAATAAATATCTTGAATTTTCAGATTTTTGTGCCTGTAGAATGCATTTTTTAAGAATTATTGTATATGTGCTGTAAACTTTTTTATGTTGGTGCTTATTTGCATGAGTTAACCTATATTTGAGGTACAGACGTCTCTTATTAATGCAACTTTTTTTAATACCTTTAGATATCCACCTGTTTTTTAAAGGCTTGTTTGTAATTTTTACTCTGATAATGGGAAAGCACAAATTATATAATGATGTTAAAAGGTCATGGAAATAATTGAATGATTGATTGGTATTGCTTAGCTGATAAACTTCAGAAAATGTCAGAGAAGATATATAAGAAACAAATTTTGTTATGTTCTCTTTACTTAGATCACGGCGGTATTCAAACCAACATTTTTTTACATTTGATCTGCTGTCGGTATTGCTAACCTCAAAGGATCTGGACTGACCTGTCTCATGATCTGATAGTGCAAGGTTGTGTATGCTGGATTGAATATTGACTAAATTACTGGCAATGAGGTCAATGCAAGAGCTCTTTCTAGTAAGTTTGGATATATGATTGGTAATACTATAGTTATTAAAAATAGACTCTAATTCTCGAAGATTTTTGCCTGCTTTTAAGACATCCAAATTCCAGTCTCCACAGATAATGATTCGTTTATTGCTACTTTTTATTAGTTTCCTCAAAAGAATGTCTAATTTTTGTAGAAATATTTTGATATCGGAATTAGGTGTTCGATATATGCAGACAACATAGAGTTTGAGAGCAATAATTTCAATAGCACAATATTCAAAATGGTACACTACAGGCTCTACTATATTTTGCAAAGGTTTACACTCTAAGTTTTTATTGACCAATATGCATGTCCCACCCCTTCGCTGATGGGGCCTTGAAAATGCTGAAACCAACTTGTATTTTTTAAGTATTAAGTTATTTTCAGATCCTCTTCGGATAAAGGTTTCAGATAAACAGATAATATCTATATTCAAATTCATATCCTCTAGTTCTAACAATGTTACTTCTAGGAGGTCCTTTTTATTTAATATACCAGTAATATTCTGATGAAGCAGAGAGTATCTAATCTTAGTTTCGAAAAAACTGTGACTGATTTGAGGTCGTATCACACATAGGCTCACCAGGCTGAGGTTTGAGTTGTTTACTGAAATAATATGGGATAGTTCCCCTACTATAAGTCGGTTTCTGAGTAGTTGGAATTTTTGTTTCTGAGGTTTGTGTTATTTTGACACTTCTTACCTTTAATTGGGATGAAATTAGTTTTTGGTAATTAATATTATCAATTTCTATGTTTAGCTTCTAAAACATAAAACTCTTCGACACATAGTTACCCTGGAAAACCTTAGGAAATGCATTTGCAGATGTATCTATGAATGTACAATTTGGAAAATTTAAGTCATTCTTGCGTCGTCGGCGACTGAGTTACAACAAATGATGAACTGTATGAATGAAAGCTTTAAAGCAAAGGGTATGACATTGAATGCAAGAAAGACGAAAGTGATGGTGTTTGAGAAGGATGAAAATGTGACTGAGTGTAATATTGTTATTGAAGATGAAAACATTGAACAAGTTAAAGAATTTGTATAGGTAGTATGTTTACAAGGGATGGAAGATGTGATGGAGATATTGAAAGGAGAGTGACTGCGGGAAATTGTGTAAATGGAGCGCTGCATGCCCTTATGAATGGCCAGAATGTGCCAAAATAGGCGCGACTGGCGGTTCATAATGGAGTGCTTGTGCCTAAGTTGATGTACGGTAGTGAGTGTTGGGTGTGGCAGAAAAACATGAAAGCAGAATTAACGCAGTTGAGATGCGTTCACTGCGTAGTATGGGTGGGGTAAGTCTGATTGATAGAATTCCGAATGCAGAAATACGAGAGCGATGTGGCCTGAAAGAAGATGTCGTGACAAGAATTGAGAAAGGAATGCTAAAATGGTTTGGGCACGTGGAGCGAATGAGTGAAGAAAGAGTGACACATCAAATTTATGAGGCTAACGTGTGTGGGTAAGTCGGACGCGGCAGACCTCGTCGGACATTCGCCGATCAGATTGGGGACATCCTAAACAATGCCACGGTCCGAAGCACCCGCAACCGGCGAGCATGTATGAACAGGGTAATGAATGTAGAAGAAGCGCGTGAGGTTTGTAAGGATAGATGCAAGTGGCGTTCCGTTATCTCTGCCTACCCCAACGTACCCCGACGGGAAAAAGGCGTGAGTATATGTATGTAGGTATGTAAGTCTAAGACCGCCAAACTACAAACCTAAAGACTACAATTTGTTCTGAGTTTCCTTTTGCGCTGGCCTGGTTATTGATATTAAATACTTAAGTAGTATTTAGGAGCTTATGACTAGAAAGATCTGCAAATTTATTCCCTCTAGATATTGAAAGCTTTACAGTAAAGTCTTAATGTAATTATTCCACGCCAAAAATTAATTTGACGACTCATAATTCCAGAATTCAATATTCAAGAATTCAACATATTCAAGTCACTAGGATTGTTTAAAAGTTTTTTACTGGAGCCAATTAATAAGAGCATCATGACAATTTTCATTCGATTCTAGCATTCTAGGTCAATAGAATAAGAAGATTTTAACGATCGCCCAGTGAATGAAAGTACGCTTTCTAACGAGCTCCACTTTTCATAGTTAGAAGTTTGTTTTTTACAAGGCTGTAAGTCCAATTTCAAATTTTTTATATATAAAACCATAAGTTGTTTTAGTGGAAGTATCTTAAGGAATTAAACTTCTGATGAAATAATTAAAAAAAATAGTTAAATTATCCTATGTTCGACGCAAAAACGAGGGTTGTACGTTTGATGTGTATATCTGTTGCTGCCTGCATTGTAGTAGCTCTAACAAAGGGATGATCCAATTGGGATGCGTTTTTTATAAAATGACTTTTTTGTCGAGTTGATGCTTACGAGGTATGTATGGTATATGTAAGCAGCCTTCTTCAAAATATTCAGCTCTTGTCACTAGTCACAAGATTGAAAGACAAGAATTCCATGTGTTGGTCTAATATTTAATTTTGTTAAAAGATCTGAAACCAGTAAGTGGCGAGCTTTTTTTAATTAAACTAACACTTTCTTTTTTTCTCGAATTTCCATTTGAAGAACAGATATGCGGCTGGCCAGACACTAAGGGAATATATTAAAAAGACACAGTCTATCAGTTGCAAGGTCAAAATATTGACTGACTACTGGTTGGCGTAGTAGTTTAAGCGGCCGCCTCGCCGCTTGACACTGTGCCGAAGTGTTGTGTGTTCGATCCCCACACGAGATAACACTTTATGTGATTCGTGAATTGTTGTTTCATTGTGTCTGTTAGTTGTATGTTTGTAAAGTCCCCCGTGACACAGGATTTAGTATTAATGCGGAAGGTGTCTTTAAAAAATATATTTTTGTTTTAATTAAATATTGGGTGTACTTTGATATACATTTATAATAATAGCATTAAAAAGAACTGCACCTGTGTGTGCAGTAGGCAGCAGGGAATTAATTCTGTAGCTTAGGAGATTTTACAGACAGTTAAACTACGGTGTTCCCGAATAGCACCTTTTGAGAACGAAAAATTGATCTTGTTAGGGGATTTCAATGGATGGGTTGGAGTAAAACGAGATGGATTTGAAAAGGTGTTAGGTCATTCGGTGATGAGAGTGTGAATGCAAATGGAAAGGCACTGCTTGAGGTTTGTTTGGAGTGGAGCCTTTGTGTGACAAACACTATGTTTGATCACAAAAGGATACATATGTATACGCGTGAGGCG
Source organism: Euclidia mi (assembly GCA_944739405.2). NCBI lineage: Eukaryota > Metazoa > Arthropoda > Insecta > Lepidoptera > Erebidae > Euclidia > Euclidia mi. The sequence goes on from OX123204.2 coordinate 29,479,161, forward strand.
AAAAATGTTAGAAGAAGTATGATTGATATTGTAATAGTAGATGAACGATTGAGAAAGAAAGTGTTGGATACAAGGGTGTATCGAGGTATCGGCATCCATACAGACCACTTCTTGGTGTTGAGCCGGATAAGTGGGCTCTTTAAAGGATGGCAACAATGAGAGCATAACGAAAATTGAATCTTGGAAAGAATAAAAGTAGAAAATCTAGAAGAGAAAGATGTGAAAGATGAGGATAAACGAAGATTGATAGCAAAATTTGAGAGGTTCGATGGCATAAATGATATGGATGAATTGTGGCAGTCCTTTAAAGAAGTGTAGCGTCTGAAGTATGTGGTGTGATCAAGAGAAGGAAAATAAGAAAGGTTAAGAATACATGGTGGGACAAGGATGTACAATCAGCAGTGTCAGAGAAGAAGAAAGCTTGGTTAGATTGGTTGGCTGTCAGAGCAAATAAAAAAATGGGAAAAGCAACGAGCGCGGACAAAGACGAAGCAAGAAAGGCGTTTGTTAGGTCAAAAAGAATAGTGAAAGAAATGGTTAAAAGGAAAAAAGAGGAAAAGAAAGATGAGTTTGATAGCACATTCTCTGACGATTTCCGGAGAAACATTGAGTTTTTCTGGAAATCCGTTCGTGCAGTTCGAGGAAGAACTCAATCCTCAGAATACACATCGATCAGAGACAAGAATGGAAGGATAGTGAATCGTGCGTGCTGAAGAGATGGAATGAGTATTTTGAATTTTGGGTTCTTTGAAAGAACGGCGATAGAGACACCGATCGATGAAATGAATGGTAACGATACCAATGATGAAAGCGTTATTGACGTGGATGAGATCGTGAAGGCACTGAGAAGTATGAAAGTAGGTAAGGCTGCAGGATATGATAGGATTACAGTCGAAATGCTGATGGCTGGACAGGGCATCATAGTTGGTCAGTTGCAGCGGTTATATAACTTGTATAGCGTTTATTTAACGTGTGCTGGAGCACCGGCCAAGTACCTAATGACTGGGTCACAGCTGTAGTTGTGCCTCTTTATAAAGGAAAAGGCTCGCAACAAGACTGCAAAAACTATAGAGGCATTAGCCTTCTCAGCATTGTTGACAAATTGTAAGCAAAGGTACTGATTGAAAGAGTTACGAAAGTAACCGACAAGCGGGATTCCGAAAGGGTATGGGATGTACGGATCTGAAATCCCTTTATGAAGATTCCAGAGCTTGTGTGAGGATAAACGGGTCGTACACTGGCTGGTTTACCATCGAGACAGGTGTTAGACAGGGATATGTAGCGTCGCCGTGGCTGTTCAACCTCTTCATGGACAGTTGTTTGCAAGATTTAAAACATAGTGACTGCGGATTAAGGATGAATGGGTTACTCGTCAAATGCCTCCTTTATGCTGATGATCAGGTAATACTTGCATCTTCAGCGGAGGAGTTGCAGGAGATGGTAACAATCATGCATGGTGCGTTAGAGAGGAAAGGAATGAAAGTGAATGTAAGTAAAACGAAAGTTATGGTTTTTGAAAAGGAGGAATGCGTTAAGGCTTGTAATGTTTTGATCGATGGACAGTGAGTGGAACAAGTGAATGAGTTTGTTTACTTAGGTACGTTGTTTACAAGAGATGGTAAGATTGAAAAACATATTGAAAGAAGAGTTAATGCAGGTAATAGTGTGAATGGAGCTCTGAAGGCGTTTATGAACAGTCAAAACGTGTCCAAAAAGGCGCGTTTGGCTGTGCATAGAGGGGTGTTAGTGCCTACCCTTATGTATGGTAGTGAAAGTTGGGTATGGCAGAAGAGACTTGAAGGTAGAATAAATGCTGTAGAAATGAGAGCACTGAGAAGTATATGTGGTGTGTCTTTGACCGACAGAGTAAAAAATTGTGTGATAAGAGAGTGGTGTGGGGTAAAAGAAGATATAGTGACAAGCATCGAGAAAGGCATGTTAAGATGGTTTGGGCACATGGAGAGGATGGATGACGAAAGACTGACAAAGAAGATATATAAGGCAAGTGTGAATTGGACAGGACGAAGGGGAAGACCTAGGCGGAATGTTCTCTGACCAGATTGGAGACATCCTAAAAAAAGGACAGGTCAGAAGTACCCTAAACAGAAGAGCATGCATGAGAAACTTGATGGGAGTGAATGAAGCAAGAGAGGTATGTCAGGATCGTTGCAAATGGCGTTCCGTAGTCTCTGCCTACCTCTCCGGGAAACAGGCGTGAGTCTATGTATGTATGTATGTATGATAAGTCATTAAAAACGATTGGTACGAAACGAAAGTGGATTTTTCTTCGATAAAAACTAGTTTATTCATTTAATTATTATTCGTTCATTAACAAGTGGTCCTTCGAGGGTTTGAACAGGTATACCTAACTGTTTTTAGTCCACAAAAGTTTTTTCGTTTTTAGACCCTTTCTTTCAGTGACCAACATGGTGGTAACCAGGTCACAAACAAAACTCCCTCAAGAGGAGCGAGATTCACCGACCCAATCTGGTAGTGAAGCCTTACAAGTACCACAAATAGAGGATATTCAGGTACATTCATAATTTAGCCCTTTTAGTGCACAATCTGTCGCGACTCGCACGGCACTAGCCGCAATAGCCGCACTAGTCGCTCTTCCGTGGTAGTGGCTGCGAGAAAATCCGCAGCGGAAGCGCAACATGTTCGTCGTATAGCTCAATTAGAAATTGCCCAAATGGAGGCAGATATAGAGGCTAGGCAGGCAGAGATGCGTGCACAGGTAGAGGCTAGGCAGGTAGAGATGCGTGCACGGGTAGAGGCTAGGCAGGTGGAACTGTTTGGAGCCTTATTAAGCAAATTTTCTCCACTATTGCGCGCGCGGTGGTTAGACTTTGCTGATAAATACGAGGATATAGGTCAAGTCTGGGTCGAACTACTATCAAGGTTCTTAAACCGTGAAGTGGACTTGGCAATGAAGTTTGGCGCTACGTTTGAGACGACAACGGCCAGCACTGCACAGAAACAGCGAGCGCATACCGTTTCTGAGTCGTCGGCGGGAGCTTCGACTACACAAAGTTCTAAAAAAGGATCTGTCAAAGTATTCTATCAGGAAAATGTTTGTTTATTTTGCAAAGGGGGACATTAGTTGTCAAATTGTTAGACATTTACATCCGTAGTTTACAAAGAAATATAACCTTAAAGTCAAAGAAGTAACGCTAAAATAACAACAGCTGTTGCTATGATTGATATCACATGCAGTGTGATAGAAAGAGCTATCGATTGGTTTAGCTGCACGCTCTTATAGCAGATTCGTGGTAGCCAGACCGTAGACAAAACATAGAATTAGGAAACCGAGTGTTGTTCGTAACAGAGACGATTTATCGATAAATATTTTTGGTCAAATTACTAACTTTAGTATGTGTCGATATATTTAAGCCGTAGAAGTAAACAACTAAAATATTGAATTTGTAGTTTTTGCCTGACAGTACTCTGCTAAGACTTACCAGACAGACAGTATTAAAAATTTTCACGTGTTTAATTGTTTGTTTTAGCCATAAAATCTATTGACAAAATCTTAATATATAAAATCCTTGCGTTACTGACTGACTGACAGACAGCCGAAACTATTGAGCGCAGGAAGCTGAAATTTGGCATGTATGTTCCTTAGGGACCGTAGGGGTGCACTAAGAAGGCATTTCCCGAAATTTCCTCGGGATCGGCCAAAACGATTAAATTAAAAAAAAATGCAGGCGTAGCTGCTGGCGTCCTCTAGTCTATTCATAAACTAATGAGCGATGCGTTGCTATGCGATGCTAAGAAACTGTCACTTAGAGTATTGTACGAATTATACCAGATTGGCTAATGCGGCAGGCTATATCACGTTGCTTGCTATCGCTTACGTTGGACACTGCTCGATTTTTTAGAGTTGTAGGTAATCCGATTTATGATCAGCCAGCACAAATGGTTCGCCTTTATGTACCTATTAGTACAGCAGTGAACTGCTGAAGTGCTATACTTTGACAACCTAGTTGGCGTGAGTGTAACTGACTGCTACGCCGAAACTTGCGGGTTCGATTCAAGTTTACATTCATGTCCGATAGTTTGTTTCCGTATCAATCCCTCATTCAAAAATCATCGATATCTCCTTTCACTGTCAAATCCCATCACTCCTTACTGATGGGATTTGACAGCACGGCTATTTAGAGAATGCAGTCAAAGATATGAGTCTGCAAGGAGTCTATGCCTCTTTAAATGAGACGCGTAATTTGACGTTATGATTAACCAACTAAGCCCAATTGACATTACATGTTGCACGTTCAGTATAAGGAAATATAGCAAGAATGTTATCTCTAGTCTAAACGTAGTCCAACCTCTCTGGTAGTTTACATCTTTGACGGTTGACGAACGATGGCGTTTTGTTAAAGACTATAAAGTATGTTAACGTTGCCTCCAAAAAGTTCCGCACAATTTTAGGTTTTGGAACAAAAATAAGGCTAGTTGCACAATAGCTGATTGTAAGCGTAGGCATCACACTATTTTACACAATGATACATTTGTTACATCGGTTTACGTTCAGGAGGTCAAACCTGAACCGATGATAACGACGGAGGGTGAAAAAATTGATCAGGTTCTCGCAGCTGTCAACAACTCGCAGGTTGAAACCGCACTTCGTCCGCTATTGAAAGTAATACCCGTAACAGTCTCTGGACCAGCTGGGAGTGTAGATACCTTTGCCCTTTTAGATGATGGCTGACGACTACGTTTATAGATGCCGACATCGCCTCCAAAATTGGAGCCGAGGGTCCAGTGGGTAGTCTGCATTTGGATTGTGTGGCAGGGTTATCTAGAGATAGCAGCGTGTAGTTTGTTGACTTCGAGATTAAATAATATATATCTATACGGGAATTAACGCGAACATGCATTAGGTATTTACATACCTTATTTTTGCTTGACGTTTCGAGACGGTTGCACGTCCCGTGGTCGCAAGCTGACTGGTGTAGCGATGTCACGTCTCCGAGTGCGAGGTAGAAGATTCTATTTCTACCCCCGCGTTGTTGATTTTCGAGGTGCCGGCGCAAAACACACTAACTGTATCTGTATTTTGAACATTCGCCGACTGCGCATTAAAGTAGGGTGTTGTTGTTACTGTATCTGTATTTTGAACATTCGCCGACTGCGCATTAAAGTAGGTAAGCAGGAAGTAGATCAATATGTGCAACACCTTAACTCCATTCATCCGAAGATGAGATTCACCTACGAAATGGAAACTGACAGATCGTTGTCATTCTTGGATGTCAAAGTGACTGTGAGACCAGATGGGTCCTTAACACACTGCGTATACCGGAAGCCTACACACACAGATAGATAGCTAGCTTAGCTAGTAGAAAATTCTTGCCACTTACCCAGAACATGACTTGGAAGTGCTTATCAGAGATCAGTATAGGTTAGATGCAATTGGCATAACTAAGCAGCAGCTGCGCAGCGAGGATGACCAGCGGGCTTTACATATCCTCGAACAAACTGCCCAGCGCCGATCGGATGGGCACTTCCAGGTTGGCTTGCTGTGGAAAGCAGACAACCAACCTGTCCCTGATAGTTATCCGTTGTTCAAAAGCCTAGAGCTACAGATGTCAAAGGATTTTAATTTTGCCAAGCGGTACAGGGCTAATATCGAAGACATGCGGGCAAAGGGTTAAACTCAAAACTCAAACTCAAACTCAAAATCCTTTATTCATTTAGATCACAAAGTGACACTTATGAACGTCAAATTTAAACATTATTACTGTATGCTTCTACATTTACATTTACTGCCACGTTCGCAATGCAATAGGTAGAACCATGAGAAAGAACGGGCAATAAAACTCACGGTCACTCTTTTTCAACGCCAGGTTTTTAATAATACATAACAATTAAACTTTTGTAAGGTGCTGCAACTGTTATACCTTCTATGTTACTTGTATATATTTACTTTACATGATACTCAAGCATAATCAAGTTAAATTTTGATGTTCATTTAGTAAGCCTCCTGAACATAGACATGGTGAAACAGGAGCATCCACTTACATTATGCACCTAACAATGCAGGCAATCCGCGCAAATGTTCAGAACCATGATGGAAATGATGAAGTTAAATATAAATAAAAAAATATACCAGCCCATAAGACCGCCATCGACCAGTCATCGCAAGTAGCACCCGTTCACGAGTATGACGCATGTGCCAGCCATAATCCCTCTCGCCATATCAGAGGGACAGGGATGACCCGACACACGACGCCACCACAAGAAATGACATTTTAGTGAGCATGACGACAACGGTATACGAACCGGCAGTAATAAAATTAACAATCTGTTGGTATACTTACCATGAACGCGAATTACCTCCATTTTCCAGATCATTAATTATAGCATAAATTTGTGAAAACGTGTGAAGAAATGCAAATGTAGTACCCATATTTAATTGACGTGATACCTTTTGAAATACAACCACCGATCCAACTGATTGAGTACAAGACAATAAAATTAAACATAATAAATAAATAGTATCTAACGACATGAAAGACATCTAATGATGTGGTGGCGATTCCAAAAAACATCATTTACTTATATAATTTTATTGGGAATAGAATCATATTTAATTACATGTCATGAAAATTTTAATATTATCTACCTACTTACCCAATAATTATGTGAATACTAAAACAGATTATTGCCAAGCGCATTTGTCATTAAGGTAATCATTTAAATTGTAATAAGCCTTTTGCATTAGGTTATTTTTAATCGTTGTCTTAAATGCTCTAAACGGCAAGTCTAAAATATATATCGGTATCTTGTTGTAGATGCGTAAACTTTGTCCTATAAAAGAATTATGAGTTTTACACAAACGGAAATACGGAACACATAATTTATGTCTATTTCTTGTATTAATAGAGTGAATATCACTATTCTTTGAATATGAATTTATATTCCTACGCACATGCAAAACACTGGCATAAATATACTGAGACGCTACAGTTAAAATACCGATGTCCTTAAATCTTTCCTTGAGCGAAACTCTTGTTCGTAATTGGTAAATGGCCCGAACTGCTCTTTTGTGCAATATAAAAATACTTTCGATATCAGCAGCTCTACCCCATAGTAATATGCTATATGACATAACACTATGAAAATAGCCAAAATATACCAGCCTAGCCGTATCGACATCTGTTAAACTACGCACCTTCTTAATGGCATAAGCAGCCGAACTAAGTTTCGCTGACAGATATGTAATGTGTGCGCCCCATTGCAACTTTGAATCAAGTGTTATTCCTAGAAACAACGTAGATTCAGTTGTTTTCAGTACATCACCATTTAAAACGATGTTAGTACCAAGGTTTCTGACGTTTGGCAAAGCAAACTTAACACATTTGGTTTTTTTGGCGTTCAGTACTAAGTTGTTTACAGTAAACCATTTAGTCACCTGAATAAGAGCACTGTTTATTTCGGTAAAGTTTTCCTTATTTCTATCTACTTCAAATATCAATGAAATATCGTCAGCAAACAATACCACGTCACAAATGTTTCTCAGGTAAAATGGCAAATCATTAATGTAAGCAAGAAACAAGAAAGGCCCTAGGATACTACCCTGCGGCACTCCCAATTGTACTGGTAAACCACTGGATTTTGAGCCATTTATTTCGACACATTGGATTCTGTTATTTAAATATGCCTTAATAACATCCAATGCTTTAGTCTGGACGCCGTAGTGTTTAAGTTTGCACAAGAGCGTATCATGGCAGACACAATCGAATGGTTTCGAAAGGTCGCAAATCACACCAATAGCATTCTGAGATTTCTCCCATGCATTGTAGACGTGTTTGAGTAACGCTACTCCTGAATCCGTCGTCGAGTGACCCTTAGTAAAACCATATTGCTCAGTATGAAGGAGGCTGTTTAAGTTAAAGTGTTTCAGAAGTTGCTTGAGTATGATCTTTTCGAAGATTTTACTAAAAGTAGGTAGTATTGAAATTGGCCTATAATTACTAGGATCATTCTTACTACCGAATTTAAACAGAGGTATTATCTTACTATGTTTCATTAAATTTGGAAAATCACCTGATTATATACACTTATTAAACAAGTTACTAAGATAAGGAGCTACTATATCTATTATACTTTTCAATATCTTAACAGATATTCCCCAGAGATCACCTGTATTCTTAGACTCTAGAGATTGAAAGGTGTTTATAATGTCAGTAGAACTAATAGGGCTGAATTTAAATATTACATCACATTTTTGTACACTTGATTCTAATAAATTTTCTGCACCTGAAGCTGATGAGTTTAGACCTCTAGTAGTAGTAATAGGTATGCTAGCAAAACAAATTATTGAATGTGTGTGCAACTTCTTCTTTATTGTTAATAATTTTATTATTATCTAGCAAGTTAACATTGGTGTTCCTTAAGGTTGTCTTGCCCGTTGCTTCGTTAATAGCTTGCCAGGTGGCCTTAACTTTATTAGAAGACTTCTTAATTTTGTCACTAATGAATACTGCCTTAGCTATACTGCATACCTTTTTAAATATTTTAGAATAATTTCTGACATACTCAGTGAAGCTCTCATTAAAATTGTATTTCTTCATACCATACAACTCATACATCCTTGCTCTGCTTTTGTGAATACCTACGGTAGCCCACTCACTAAATGCTCTAGACTCCTTGATTACTTTTTCCTTGGTCTTAAAAGTACTTCTAAATTCGTTTTACACTATATTAAACATAGTATCATAAATCTTATTAGGTGATTTAAGCTCCATCATATCAGGATTAATACCTACTAAAATTTTGTTCCTAAATTCAATAAATTTACGCCTAGGTAATGGCCTAACTGTCACCGACGACGACGACTGTACGACTTTTTCATGAATATATGAAAAACCTGCCAATTGACCACAGTGATCCGAAGTTAAGTCAGTAGTAACTAATTTATGTGATACTGTATGATTACTAAATATATTGTCAAGGCAAGTGGAAGATGATGCTGTTATTCTAGTAGGTTCAAAAAATAAATTTGTCAAATTAAATGATTTAAAAAGGTTTAAAAGCCTACTAGTCATTGGTGAACTATCTAATAAATTAATGTTAAAATCACCACAAACTATGATACCTTTTTTATTGGTCCTAATTTTACCAATTGCGTCTTCCATAGTAGACTCAAACACATTAAAGTTACTTAAAGGAGGGCGATACACACATATAATAATATACTGTTCCAGCTCAATGCAGGACATTTCTATAGTTCGTTCTACAGACAAGGTGCTTATGTCCTTTCGCTCCTTACATGGTATGGTATTTGAAACTAGTATCAAGGATCCACCATGGATAGCTTGACTCCTAGTGAAAGCACTTTGCACAGTGTAATGCATGTTATTTAAAAATTTAATTTGATAATCCTTTAACCAATGCTCCGTTATGCACATAATTTTAATATTGTGGCTTTCTAAGTATAAACTTAATTCTAAATGTTTGCCAGATAGACCCTGTATATTTTGATGTGCTACATTCAATTGACAATGTCTATCCTCTGTCCTATTCTTAAGTTTAAAGAACTCGTGTCTGTATTTAAAATAGAAGGTGGTAAAGACAGAATTATTTACAGAAACCATTTTCTTGGATACCCTGCATGTACCTGTGTCATATTGTATATTATATGCTTATAATTTAGCAATTTGTCGTTTATAAAATAGTGAAAGATACATAGTATCTTTGGTCAATGTGTAATTATATTTATTAATTAATTTATTTATGTCAAAATATAAAATAATATCTTTATACTGCCATGTCATATTGTATAAACACAAATTAAGGTCAAATATATGTTGATTTACCTTTTCATCTAATATACTTGAATAAGGTAAAGCACAAGTAATAAATTGACATCCTAGTTTTTTATGAAGTGATAACATTACTTCTGTTAAATTGTAAATATCTTTTTTGTTCACAATTTGGCTTTCACCATATATAATAATTATTGTTGAATGTCTATGTAATGTTGTTTGTTTTAAACTATCTATTAAGTGTGAAAAAGATGACCCTGGATAACAATAATTAATGATTTTCTGTTGCTGTAAATGACTACTCATTAAGCTACCTAAACCTACACCTATCTGAAAACATGTAAACTTTTTTTGTGCCAGAGTTATCAACTAAGGGTGTCTTATCCTTTGGAATATTGGTTGTACTAGAACTAGAACTTGAACCTGAATCACTATCACCTATAATTAGAGATTCATTACCTAACAAGCATGATTTTGAACAATTTGAGTAATTATTTGTAATTGTCAAGGCCTTTACATATTCCAGATTATTCTTACCAATTCGTGCAATCTCATCATATTTACTTATATATACCTGAACCTCTTTCTCATACTGGATATTCATCCTATTTAGTTGTGACTCTAAAGCGCTGATTTGTGATTTGAGATCCCTTGTATGCTGATCATATAACATCCTACCATTAATTAATTCTATATTATAATTTTCTAGGTCCTGTAACAATTCATTACGTTCAGAAACTAAATTTTTGTATTGGTTTGTTATATTTTTTGATTTATTATACTGTTTCAAGTTCTGTACTACTTTACTAATATTTTTGTTTATGTTACATAATTTCCTTTGTTGCTTAAAATTTTTAACATAACTTTTTAGTTGTATACTATGTTTATTAGACCCTAAGCATAATTTATCACCTAAAACCTCTGAATAAAGGTTCTGTGTTGCACCACAGTTAAATACCTGCACCGTTTCCTCTAACGATTTTACCTTTAACAAAGCCTGTTCTAAATTGCTTTCAAGCTCAGTGATCCGACTTACAGACCAGGAATAGGTGTCATTGCAAGTTGTTAATGTATTGATCTCTTCCTGCAACCTGTCTCGCTGCGCAAGAGTGTCCATGTACTCAATGTGAAGTTCAGCGAGTTGTGCTTTTAAGTTTGAGACCTTGTCATTAACAATCTTGATATCCTCTTCACAATCAGAACGCTCTTTCAGTAGGTGATTATTTTCCTCCTGGCACTTTCTTAATTCCATCAAGGCTATTTTGAGCTTATTTTCCATGTCCTTTGCTGTGGCCTTACGGGTCATCACATAAGTGCTCATTGTTGCAGCAAAGGGTACACCAAACACCTAAGGACAGAAAGAAACAAGATGACAGGAGACAGACTGATCAGTACCTAATGTGTAAAATGTACCTATACAAAAGGAGTAAGAATGTAGAAAAACAATAGAGAAGATACAGAAAATAAGTAATTTAAAGATGTTATTTGACTTAATATTCTAGAATTAGTGTGGAAGTGTATTTTTAAAATGAACTATTTAGGAATGTAGGTAGGTAAACAAAAAGCAAAAAATCTAATATATTATGTATTTTAAAACAAGTTACTTATTTGTTTCTAAATTAATGTAATTACATAAACTTGTTCTTATCTCGTGTATTATGGTAAGTGATGTTTTGTTTTTCTTCATAATATCACTTCACGAATTTAATATTGGGGAATAGGAAGATAAACATTTACTATTGAAAATAACGTAGATGCTAAGTAGATTAGTAAATAAAAGTATTCTATATTGTGCTTAATGAAAAGTGTGTAATGTTTGTGTGTATAATATAAATTAATATACTCCCTGGAGTTTACAAAAGTTCTTTATACGGTCCGTTGTTGCTGTCAAACAGCTGTTTTGATCGTAAAACTTCGATTTTAGCGCTGTTTGTATTTTATAAGCTGCGAACATTTGTAGTCACTATTCGTGTTATTTAACAGTTACTTTGTTTATTTACCACTAATATTTAACAATAAAATTAATTAAAAATACGGACTGTAACGAATTTGAAAGTTACTCGGCCGGTGTTGCCAGCCAAAAAAAAAAAAAGTATTGTCCACACACATGGTAACTAATCAACTACCTATTTGGTTATGTTGAAGAGCGTACAGGACAGTCGCCCACATCGGTTTGTTGGTATTTACCGCATTTTGGAGTGGTAAAACCCAACAAACCGAGGAAACTCAGAGTCGTTCATGACGCAGCAGCTAAAGTACAGAGTGTGTCAATAAATTCTATGCTTCTTTCGGGACCTGATTTTTTACAACCTCTACTCGGAATTTTGATGAGTTTTAGAGAGGGAAAGATTGCCTTGACCGCCGATATAAAGGAGATGTTCCCGCAGATTAAAATACAGGAATGCGACCGAGATGCACAGCGATTTCTCTGGCGCGATGATCCTGCGGGTCCAATAAAGATCTTTCGCATGTCGTCTATGATTTTTGGGGCATGTTCTAGTCTATCTACGACGATTTACATCCTCAACCGAAACGCATCGGAATTTTTGGTCAAATATCCACAGGCTGTGGAGGCTATCACTTCTGACACCTACATGGACGACTATATCGGAAGTGTAGATATCCCTACGGCAGACACCGCTCGATTGGCAGCCGATATCGTAGAGGTTCATAAGCGCGGAGGATTTGAGATGCACGGTTGGGTGTCGAATGAGCCCAGCGCACTCAATGAGTTGACAAGCGAGCAGCTGTCTGATGTCTCATTAGCCAATCGCCGTAGCGTAGAGTTGGGTTATTTGCCATCTTCAGTCACCACCATACGTACTCTCGGTTTAATATGGAAACCATCTCAGGACATAATTAGTTTCAATTCTGGTCTCAAGGATACACCTGGTCATTGCACAAAACTTATAGTCTTAGCCCATGTCATGCGCATTTGTGACCCACTAGGCATTTTAGCTCCCATTGTAGTGAGAGGCCGGATTTTATTCTAAAATTTGTGGCGCAAGAACCTGGACTGGGAAGAGAAGCTATCTCGGACTGACCAGGAAACTTGGCTCGAATGGTTTGAGTGCCTTAAATCCATTTCAGACTTGACAGTTCCACGGTGTTATAATTTGTGTGGGTTTTCGGAGCTGGAGTTGCACGTGTTTTGTGACGCTAGCGATCTGGCACATGCCGCAGTTGCCTATTGGAGATTTGTGCTTCCCAATGGTGACCTGAAACTGGCGCTGATAGCTAGCAAGGCACGTGTATCTCCGTTGAAACCGGCTTCGATCCCGCGCCTGAAACTCCAAGTCGCCTTGATAGCCGCTCGACTTGCTAGTAGGATTTGTGAACCCAACCGCTTAAAGGCGAATGTGTGTGGCGAAACAGTGTTAGGGTGGTTGCGAAGTGATGCGAGAAATTATAAACCTTTTGTGGCGCATCGTGTAGGAGAGATTTTGGAAATCACTAGTAGAGGTGAATGGCATTGGGTCCAAAACGAGCTAAACGTGGCTGACGACGTGACGAGGGGGAAAGCCAACATTGAACCACGTAGGATATGTGGCCCAAACTTTCTCTTGGCTCCCACTACTGAGTGGCCTTCAGAGCCCAAAGTCGCAAAACCAGTTGCTCTTGTAGATGAAGAACTCAAGCAATCTCTCCATCGGTCAAAATCATTGCATCGATCACAATCACATGTCACAGAATGCATTAACGTCATTTCCACCAGTTACCCTTACCAGATGTAGCTGACATTACCCATTTTAGTTCTTGGATAAGGCTGGTAAGGGCAACAGCTAGGACGCATAAATTCATTGCTGCCATTTTCAAAAATCATCGGGGTCGACAGTTTCAAAATTTTTGGATTCGGGGTATTTGTTTTCGAGTTATGCCCGACGGTTTGCGGCCAGATTTCACTTCTCCCACCGTTCCAGTACCTTTAGTCGCCGAGGACATGAGTCGTGCGGAGCTCCACATTTTGGCTAGCAGTCAGATTAGCGCCTTCGGGAATGAACTGCTTCATCTTTCACGCGAGCAGCCCATATTGAAGGGCCGTTTGGCCAAATTGTCGCCGGTATAGCGGGACGGAGTGATCCGCCTCGCGGGTAGAACGTCAGCCGGCTCTAACAGCCAGCCAATGATTTTAGATGGGAAAGAGCCAGCCGTACGTCTTTTAGTCGCCCATTACCACCAAAAGTTTGCGCACGCTAATACTGAAACAGTGATAAACGAGCTGCGGCAACAGTATAGGATTATGGGCCTGAGGAACGCCGTGAAGGCAGTAGTACACAGGTGCCAACCCTACAACCAACCATGGGAGACCTACCAGAGGCGAGATTTGCTCATCATCGACGTGCCTTCACGTATACCGGCGTGACCTACTTCGGCCCTGTAACCATTTCTATTGGGCGTCGGCGTGAGAAGCGATGGGTCACCATATTTATGTGCCTGGTAACGAAAGCTATCCACCTCGAAATCGTAGCCAGCTTGTCCGCAGATTCCGCTATAATGTGCCTACGACGCTTCATCGCCCGACGTGGTACGCTGACAGAAATATTTTCGGACAACGGGTTATCATTTGTAGGAGCAAATCGGGAACTGAGAGCTTTGTACGATGCCGCGGTACCAGAGTTTGCAGCACATGAGAAGATTATACAAAATAAATTAGCGGGTCTTAATCGCGTACAATTAATTTATTTAAGGTATAAATACCTATTTGTAATAGTGATTACTTATTAATATGTCGGTTTTTCATAAGTCGGCTATAGCTGAGCATTTGTTGGAGTCTGGACCAAACCACTGGATAGAACTGCATCAACCACAAGTCTTATCCACCGATCGTCACTATTACTCCAGGATAGTACGTGAAGCGGTAGAAATCAAGAAATATAATAATTTCAACCGGTAGGATGGATATAGATTATCGGCTACTTGGAATCCAGTCATCAGCAAATGTAAACACCGCCGCAGTGATAAATCTCAACAGTGTGTAGACGTCATTAGTGTAGTGTGTCGGAGTACCGACAGTGCGAACTTAAATAAAGACCAAGTGAGGGTAGGTGCCGAAACCCGCACTTCCACAAGACGGCGCTGAGCTCTCATCAGTCTCTCCGCGACCACGCTTGGTGCAAGACGAGCGAAACGTCGGAAACAAATAGGTATTTATACCTTAAATAAATTAATTGTACGCGATTAAGACCCGCTAATTTATTTTGTATGATGTATACAAATCGCGAAAGTTTAAAATCGATTATGAGAAGATTAAGTGGCGTTTTATACCCCCATTAGCACCCTTCATGGGCGGAGCCTGGGAGCGGCTGGTTCGGTCGGTTAAATCCGCCCTTAAAGTAACCCTGAGAGAGCGGGCACCGACAGAAGAGGTTCTGGTGACTCTACTGGCTGAAGCCAAGGCTGTGGTGAATTCGCGCCCATTAACACATGTCTCCCCGGACGGGAGATCGGAACGGGGACCCGGCGGCGCTCACCCCTAATCACTTTTTGCTAGGGGATTCATCGTGTCGCCCCTTTCCGACTGAAGTTTTGCCGGATGCAGCATTGATTGGTCGGAGCGGTTGGAGAACGGCACTCCAGCTCAGCGATCATTTTTGGCGTCGTTGGATATTTGAATATGTACCCGCTTTGGCGTCCCGCCGCGTACCGGGAGTAGATGTCGCGATGGCAGTTGGCAACCCGGTCCTTATCGGTGACGGGGACTTGCCGAGGGGGACCTGGCCGCGCGGTGTTGTCGCGGCTCTGCACCCGGGGCGTGACGGGGTTGTACGCGTATTAGATGTCCGGACCACAGCGGGCACACTGCGGCGGCCATTGAAAAAGATAGTCCTTTTATAAAAAAAAAGGGGAGCTTGTTCCCGAATAGCACCTTTTTGATATTGTCTATTTTTTATAGTTTACTTTTAATTGATTTTTTTTTTGACTACGATTTTGTATTTTGAACATTCTATGAAAAGTCATTAAAAACGATTGGTACGAAACGAAAGTGGATTTTTCTTCGATAAAAACTAGTTTATTCATTAAATTATTATTCGTTCATTAACAAACGGACACTAATCTTTGTGGATCGTTCAGTGGTGGTTGGTGTGGTGATCGAACTTTGTAGTTTGGCACAAGGGCTCGGTCTCAATGCCAAACTACAAAGTGACTGCTCAAACCACTACGCCATCCGTGCAGTCTGCGCACTATTTTTCATCAGAACTAACGTGCGTTATTTTGTATATTATAAAAGCAAGTCCCTTTTTCGTCCGTTCTGTCTGTACTCAAAACTGCCGAACGGATTTGTGTACATTTCTCACCAATAGATAGTTTGATAATGAAGGAAGGTTTACGTGTATAATTTACGCAGACGGAACCGCGGTTGAAGTCTAGTGTTACATTCGTTTGCTTACTACGATATTAGAATAATTTGTGTAATTCAAAAAATTGTTTACCTGACTAGTTAGCTATCCTTCCTAATAAGACTGAAGACAAAGGTGGTTAGCCTGGTATGTACCGTCAGTAGCCAGAATTGCAAGACTTATCAGCAGACTCATGCAAACAATAATGTTGCGAAAATAGGTTGAAATATGCGCTTCCATAAAATTTCAAAAGTTTCTAACCTCTTAAGCTGTGTTAATGTTTCTCGTTATATCGTAGATTTCAATTAATTTAAACGTTAGCCAGGTTTGGTCGCCAAAGTACATCGTGCAACTTAATATACAACAAAATGATGGTCTGCCTTTATGCGGCATTTGGCGGCAAATTTCGAGAAACTCTTATAAATTCATAATAATTACAAATAGCCTATCTTTGTACTAAGTTAAGTTAACATTAAACCACATTTCTAATAATGTAATGATTATAGTTTATTATTTCTTATGTCATCAAACACTGTCTCAACAACAACGTAGCTTCCGATAAAAAACAAACCTATTGTAGTAACGCCACAATACGCCAAACATCAGTAACAAAACGTGGCCGACGAAGATAACTGAGTTAAGCTTTATTTACAGCCGGCCATTCATTAGACGAACTAGTCGAGCTAACGTGAGTGAGTGCCGGCGATAAAGCCGCACTACTACTCTCGAAGACCGGAGAGGAGAAAATAATTAGATAATTGTTGCACACCTGTGAGTGTCGCAGAGTGCATCTCATATTCTTATGGTGTGGTTTAGTGTCATCTCGACAGCGTATTAAAAGATCAAGAGAAATTCTGTAACGTAAAATATCTACTTAAATGTGACGCAAGATTGAGTGAATTCGTTCTATGAAGCATGTATGCAGTATACAGTATGCAGTACATTCAAGCCTCGTACGAAACAAACAATTTTCTAATCCACAAATACTACCTAACTAATTAATACTACTTCAATATTTTAGTCACTAATATCTAACACAAACCTAGAGGTTAAATACATACGTGGTAGACTAGACGTTCTGACCCCAATATTTTTACATTTAATAAAGCTAAGAGGATACACAGAGGACCGGTGAGTTGTTGTTTGCGAACAATACAAGTTTCGTCTACGACGCCATGTCTCACGCGATACGAGATCAGATCAATATACGAGGGAATTGACATGTATCTCATCTCATTAGAACTTCATTGATTAAGGCAACAGGATAATATTCGTAGAATCAATTCTATATCGAAAACAACTTAGCAGTCGCCTTCATATTGATTATTTCGTTACAAGAGTTCTAATGTTGCTTATTAGACATAGAGGATTATAGTAAGTTGTGACGTCACTTCTTCCTATATGTATCAAATGATACTGATATCTTTTTCCATCTGAAACCTGAGGAATTACATAGGCTACTTCTATTCAAACACCACGCGGGCGAAACAGCGGCCGAAAGCTAATAGGGCGAGTCCCTATATATGCGACTAAATTGTGTATGATCAAGACAAAATCGAAGCGCAGTACCTGTTGTTCTAACAACTCCGTTGTACTGACACATTGAAATACAGCGGCCTGAATACTGCTTCTTGATACTGACTCACATGCCACCGTCGACCAAAAGGTCAAAGGCTCAGGTATGTAAGCGCAGGTTGCCTGGACAAGTGGACTATTGAGATTTTTAAAGAGAATTGAGAGCGATTGTAGCAAATGAGACTAACTTGAGAGAGTAGTATATCTTGGCGAGACAGTTATCATACTCATCATCGTCGTCCACCGTTATCCCAGTGCATCTGAGCCTAGAGTTCACTTACTGGTCCAGATTTGAAAACCAGATTTGAAAAAAGGTTTAAAACAGAGTGACTGTCATCTGACCTCCGCTATCCATAGGGATTTCAATATACCATAGGTTAGCCCAGAGTTGCCATATTCATTCTCATTTGAAAATACTTTGCTTAGAATACTCAAAATTATCCATAATTTCGGCGGTGACATTTTACAGAATTATGTAACTGACATTTAACACGTGTCAACAACGGCAGCTCAAATGAAAACTTTTCTTTCATCCACGTTCCAGCTTCGTGTTATGCAATCACCAATTTTTCAAACTGTTGTAATTAAGACAATTATGAATAAAGTCGAACAAACCAGCAATTTTTAATGAAAGCTTTTCTGAGTTGACTCGACAGTTCGAGGAAAAGACGGGTTCCACTTGTTATTGTTTTAGTAAAACGACTACGAATGAATCCTCGGGATTGAACCCACAATACTTAGCCCAGTGTTAAATGACGAGGCTCGAGGTTGCTTCTTAAACCGCTAACACCACAATTCTTCAGTGGTAAAGTTGTTCGTAGTCGTAGTAATCAGTCATCCAAATAATTTGTGTTTAAATCTACTTCATAGAGACTGAGATTCTTAATTCGACAGTATTTCATATGTGTTTTGCCTTAAAACTGTTTAAGATTCTTAATTCGACAGTATTTCATATGTGTTTTGCCTTAAAACTGTTTACTAATAAGCCCCGTGCTTATTTTTTATTATTAATCATTTTTATTAATTTCTATTAAATTTCCCATCAAGATTTGACGAGTCGTTTTTCAGTTGTATATTATTAGTAATGCGTTAGTAGTTGTTAACAATTTCTAGAAAACAAAATGCAATGCCCGTAAGACTGTTTTTAAACACAAAAGTTGAATGTTGTTTACCGTGTACAAGAGAGTGTTTGCACCTGAGCACTTGTAGGGGAAAGTGGGGCAGATTCATACAAGGGGCACCTTCATACACCTAGATATACCTGATGTTAGGCGCACATAAAAAAATGACTTATTCGTGTGTGCGTAGCTTACCTATGAGTGTGGTTGCTGACGGAGATGAACAGGGCTTAGCGTCAAACGGGCGACGGTGTGATACGAAATGTGATTCGGCTAGGCATAAGTAATTTTATACCCTCACTTTGAACGTCTTTTTTTCATAAAAGCCGCTCTCTATATTAGTTAGTTCTATTTGGGTCAAATTTGTGAAATGAGTCGCAAATTATTCTATATACAGTAGGCTTTTTTCTAACAATATTTTCATTTCACTTTCTTAAAATGGGGTACATTCATACAGTAATGTACGGTGCACATTCGTACTGTATGATTAATGGGGCACATTCGTAGAGTATGGAGTTAATGCACAAACATTAATAAATAAGAAGTAAGTAAGGATGAAGATGTTGATGATGATGAAGGACGAAGATACTAATGGCTAGACTTAAATAGTATTGGGACTGATCAGAAAGACTCATTAGCTTAGTTCCCTTGGTGCCATAAAAAGCAAAACTATACCGATTTTTATGTTATTTTATTTTTATAATATGTTTATGAAAACGTTCACCCCTATATTTTGATACTCATACTTTGATTTTGATAAATAAATAAATATTTCATACACAACTTGTGTATTTCTTCACTTGCCTGAAATGTATGAAAGCTGTATGAAAGTGCCCGGCATGTGGGGCACATTCATACATTTCTTTATTTTTATATTTTATTTTCTAAAAAGCCGTACAAGAGTATTTATACAAATTTCATGATCTTAATATAAAGTCAGATAGTGAGACTATTGTTTTTTGATTAATCGTTCCTACTTGTAGCCATTTTTGTGAAATCATAACGTTAACCAGCTTATAGCTTCAGTTCTTCTATCAGTAACTGTTACCATCAAATACACCAAATTTTGTCACTTGTACATTTCGGAACAAAATGCAACTGCTTAGAAAAACAGGAGAATATCATCAGAAACAGAAAACAGAAGCAATACTCAGCAATAGTATCTTAAATGCGACTATTAGGTTATTTGTTTATATTGATACAACGATTTTGAAAAAAATATGTGCAGAACATATTGTCAGGAGTACGAAAAAACGTAAGGTAGACCTCATGCGTGTACAAATTTGCGGGTTAAAGCTAATTGGAAAAAGTGCAACTGCAATATTTATTAAAGGATATGCAATGCAATTCAGCAAACTGTGATGTTATTACAAATATGTTGGCTCCTGACTAAATCAAATATATTGACATTGTATTTTTCTTGGCAACTCGCCAATTTCAGAACAATAGACATAATTCGCAGTTTTCTCGTTTCGCCTTCCCTTACACGGACAGGACCGTGTAAACTTCGAACGGATTGATCTAAACTTATATCGTGGAAAGAAAAAAACGAACCTTACCCTCTGAATCTAATTCTTATCTGGTTCAAAGAATATCGATTGTCGGAGATAGGAAGAAGTTTGCCCTCAATTATTATCATATTTATTAGCTTCATATCTTGGAGTATGTATTTACATACTCCATGGTATGAGCTGTAGTCAGGAGAGAAGTTATATGTGTTCTTGTTAACATATATAACATCTGTATATATAAAAATCCTTGCGTTACTGAGTTACTGACTGACTGACAGACAAGCTTCAGCCAAAACCATTAGCCGTGAAAAGCTAAAATTTGGCAAGTATGTTCCTTGGGGACCGTAGTGGTGCACTAAGAAGGGATTTCCCAAACTTCCAACGGGATCCGGCAAAGCTGGTAAATAAAAAAAATGTGCGGGCGTAGTTGCAGTCCTTCTCTAGTACATACCATAAAGACGTAAACTTACTTCAAGCACAAATATTTAGCTAATAATAATACTGCAGTCGCTCTGTCGAAAAGGTAATTAATTCTATCATATCTGGCTAGACTAGAAACTGGACCACGACCTTCAAGGCTAAAGTATAGGGAACGTCTTGGATGCAACCGGGACAACGCCAGGATAATGATTAATTAATTAATTTATTACTTATTAAAGGAGGCATACATTATTTTGCATTAAGTTATTCATACGATTACAATAATCATCTTAATTAACTTATTTATGTACAAAAATGACGTGCATCTCAAAGGTAAGTTTCTTCAGTCTGTGACTAATAAACTTTAGCAAAATTGCTATTACAGCTGCGAATTATTTTGTTCATATTATTTTTTATTTTTAGGTTGCTTTGAACTCTTATAAAGTAATTTGACACTTTAGTTCATCTCGAGGCTTTCTACAAAATATAAATAAAATGAGAGGTGTTTTTGAACTTCACTAATTTAGGAGTTCTTCATGCCGTTATTTTATAAGAATTTTATTGAAAAGGCTGTAATAATTTCGGACATAGGTATATTAAAAATTATAGGGCATTGTTTTTCTATTTAACTGCTCACGCACTAGGGATTAAGGTATGTCATGAGAGACATTAATCAACGGACGAAACGGCATGGCGATTGCTTTTTATGTACTACTCCACTACGCCTTGCGGGAAATCTAACAAACGTTTAGAAGGTTTTAGAAATGTTAAATCATAAACATAAATTGACGTAACTTACGCGCTTTTGTGTGTACTTAATTTCAAGCTGTATTGATTACTATCGTTGCCTGTGGCTTCTCCCGCGGTGGTGTCGTTTATCGGAACTAAAGGTAAGTTATGAGTTTTTGTAAACTGAATATTTTGTTTCTTCTTTTATGAGCAGTCAGTCTTTGCACTATAAGCTAAAGAGTTGTAGGCCATTAACTAGTAGAGAGTTATATATTTTTTGTGCTAACTGACATATCATTGCTTAACCAGATCTCCTTTTCTGTCGTGGCCACCCACTAAGGAAAGATATTTAAATATGCCACACATAGAAGTAGGAAAATCCTCATGGAGTCCCTCCACCCTGGGGGGGAAGGACGAAGGGGACTGTCAGACTCTTACTGACTAAAAACAACCCGTGTTCCTCATGTACCCATGTGTTAGAGGGTATGGTTTCACCGAAGCATTTCTCGCTACCCCCCGACGGGTATTGGCCCGCCTGATGGTCAGGCGAGCCCCGAACGAAACCCCCTTGGCGGTGGATGAAGGTGTTTGGCTCCGCCGCCAAAACACCCAGCGGCCGCAGAGGATAGGGAGGACGGCAACGCAACACCGCATCTCCTCTTCCTCTGCGGCCCCACCGCGACGCAACGATGGTGCGCCCCCATTTGGTCGCGGGAGATAGGGCGCGCGGCAACGCAACACCGACACATCTCTCCTCCCGCGACCGCACCCGACTACGAGGGACAGACAGAACTGTCTCCCGCACCCGCACCCTGGGACGCATCCTACGCAGGCCCCACGCAAGCCCACGCGGAGCGTCCCCTCCCGGGATCCCGCTTAGCTTCACCGTGGGTGTTGGACCTCACCCACGGTTACTGAGCCCCCCCACCACGACAAGATGGACATCCTATGGGGGGGTCATTTCTGGTATGCTGATATAACTAAAATTTATATTCAAATAAAAACGTTTCATATTCCCTGAATGTATGTAGACATAGTGCAAACGTAGTAAAATTAATATTTGAAATAAATCATTCTAGCGTTTTTGCATTTGCTGTTCAAATCTTGCACTTTGGCACGTGGTATCCGCTTTTTGGACAGTATAAGGTACCGGATTTGGCAGAAATTTGAACTTCTATAAAAATTGAGCTACCTTACGATCACATTACTAGAAAAACAGTCACCCGCTTTGGACAATTTTCTAATAACACTTCAGTTAATCTTGCGTGTGGTTCTGTAGCAAAATAAAATCTGTCAGATATCAGTAAGTTCCGTTTCATACCACCGATAATAGAGCTTACTTTGGGGTGTACTGGTACTCTCGGGTGTGAAGATTCAACAGGGCAAACAAAACCTTAACTTGCCCTTCAACAATAGATGCTAGGTCACCTATTCCCCGAATACAATTAGGAAAAGAACCCATATTTAATTTAACCTGTCCTATCAAATAAGTGGCAACAAAGCAACCTTGGTTGCTAGGATGAAAACCTCGGCTATTGTGCTGAAGAATATTTTGGGTAGGCATCCACAGAAACAGCTACCCGCTGCTGTGGTGAATTTGACATCGGGTTTGGAACTGGCAGACCCCAAATTTGACACAACGGGACAAATCGATCTGTTGATTGGCTCTGATGTCCTCGGTGGAATTTTGATTGGTGGGAAACGGGTATTGGTGCCAAATGGTTTGACTCCCATCCCGACCATATTTACAAGCTCATTACCAATAAGTACGGGCTCAAGTCAACCCCCTATTTGGCAATACGTTCTCTTTGGGAGCTTGCAGACCGCGAAGGCTTACGTTTCCCACGAGCCTCTGCCATCCTGAAGGACGACATTTACGTGGATAACATTTGTTCGGATGCCTCTACCGTGAACGAGGCGATCCTCTTACGGGACGAATTGATTGGTATCTTGACCTCCGCTGGTTATGAGTTGCGCAAATGGATTTCCAGCTCATCAGCGCTTTTCGAAGGCTTACCAGAGGATCATCAGCAAGATTCACATTTATTTGAGATTGTTGCCAACCCCGCAATGATGATTGTTCTCGGTGTTCAGTACAGACCAGTCCAAGACATCTTTACGTATAACATAGACTTGAAATTGTCTTGTTCTTGGACTAAACATCTCGTATTATCTACTGTCGCCAGAACCTTTGATCCTAACGGTTGGATTTGTCTTGTCATATTTTGGGCAAAATGCTTCTTGCAGAAGCTTTGGACAGCAGGATTGACTTGGGACGAACCTCTAATTGAGGAATGGACCTCTTTTGTATCTTCACTTCCTGCCGTCAATGAGATCTCCTTGCCTCGTCCCATTCTTCCTCCCGGGAAGTACAAGGCAACCCTTCACGGGTTTTGTGATGCTTCAGAACGTGATCACGCGGCTGTCGTGTACTTGCGCATAGTCAATGCCTCAGGTCAGGTGAAGAATTCCCTGATCAAAGAGTAAGGTTGCACCCCTTCGGACATCTTTGATCATTCAAAACTTGGAGCTCTCGGGAGCCGCCCTACTTGTGCGATTGTTGAATCACGTGTCTAATACTTTGGGTAAATCAATTTGTATTAATGGGACCTACGCCTGGACAGGCAGCCAAATTGTTCTTTATTGGTTGAAGGCGTCTGTCCACACTTTGGAAGTAATTGTCGCTAGTCGCGTTTCCCAAATCCAAAAATCCGAAGTTACGCTTGTTTGGAGACACGTGAGCTCTACGCCGCTGATTGTGCCTCGCGCGGACGCTTGACGCCTAGTTTGATAAGCCATTCGCTGTGGTGGGGTCCGGAATGGTTGAGTCGACCAGAAATTGATTGACCTCGAACGCCAGTTTTGGATACTTCCTCTTTTATCTTGCAACGCGAGTTTTTGATTTTGTCTGCGCGAAGAATAATTCGGAGTGTAGTCTTTCGCTGAATCCCTTGCTATAAGCTCAAGGCTTCTACCGTGCAGCCCTTGATGGGAGTCTTACCGGCAGATCGCGTAACAGAGAGCAGCACGTTTGCCGGTGTTGGCACGGACTTTGCTGGTTCCTTTTTGGTGAAAACGTCAACACCAACACTTCGAAACAGCAGGATAAGGCCTACTTGTGCGTCTTCGTTTGTTTCTCCACAAGGGCCGTACATGTGGAACTGGTCTCCTCGCTTACGACCGAGGCGTTTGTAACCACATTTGACAGATTTGTATCTCACAGAGGTCTGCCTTCTTTGATACGTTTTGATTGCGGTACTAACATCAAGGGCGCTTACAATTATTTGAGCGATGTAATTAACTTCCTCGAGACCAACAAGGTTGATATAGGCAATAGGCTTGCCCGACGTGTGATAAATTGGCTGTTTTCCCCACCAGATTGTCCACACTGGGCTCGTACATTTGAGGCCCCTGTAAAATCGGCCAAGACACACTTGCGCAGGACAATTGGTGAATCTGTCCTTACATTTGAGGAACTCACAACTGTGTTTTGTAAGATTGAGGCCGTTTTGTACTCTGGGCCATTGTGCCCGATCTCGTCAGATCCCAATGATTTGGAAGCTCTTACGCCGTGCCATTTTTTGATTGGTCGCCCACTTGTCGCCTTGCCTGAGTACCCTTATATTGATACGAAACCTAATCATTCAATATCTTTAAAAATTGTCTGAAGTTTTGTCCTCAAAATGTTCCAAAACTGCTGACTTCACTTCTTTATCCATGATTTTTTTTCCTTGTAAATCAGATTTCAATTTTGAAAATAAATAATAGCTACTAGGGGCCAAGTTAGGACTATAGATTGGATAGACAAGCTCAATGAAACTGCATTCTTTGTGGCAGCCTTGGAGAACACAGCACATCTCACGTTCTTGCTTCTGAACAGCGGAAAGAAGTTTTGGAACCTACCTTGCACTGACCTTATTCATACCCAAATATTCATGTAGGATTCTAAACACAGTTGTTTTCGAAATACCTGACGAAGCTGCTAATGCTTTTGCCTTTAACTGCTTATCCTTCAATAATTTCTACTCGAAAAATTGAATGTTTTCACCCGTAATGACCTCAGAAAGATGTCCTGGGTGGGGTTCATCTTCAATCGATTGTCTTCCTAAACGAAATTGTTTCGACCATTCTTTTACTGTCGAATACGATGGGGAGGATTGGCTATATACAGTATCCAAACTTTGTTTGGTTTCGGCTGGCGTCTTCCGCTCTTTTGTCAATAATTTGATCAAGGCTCGGCTCTCAATATTATCTATTTCGAATTATCTGTCGACTCTCTGAGTAAAAAAGATTATATTTTTCTACATAAATGAATTAGACCAATACTTTTAATTGTGGATAAGACACTAAAAGTGTGGTAATTCAATGATATGCTACTTTCGTATATTTGATTAATTCGAGTTGGGTAGGCCGGAAACTTTTGGACCTTACACCATCCTATATTGGCCAATTTAGAGTGGGTTTATCTAGCAAGCTTGCTTCCAGGACTCCATGAAGATATTTCCAGGTAATTGCACCTATTGTAACTTGATTATCAGCGTCGAGAAACTCGGCCATATGTAAGACATCTTGCCTTGCCTTTGAACAGCTGGATGAATGTAATTTAGCTTCCACTGCCGTCTGCAAACAATTCCCAGTCTGTCTACTCTAGGCAAGCTCTTAACATTAAACATTTGCTAATTTACAGCCACGTATCTACTGAAAGCACAATTTTTTAAGCATGTTTCTCGAGTTCCAAGTCAATGTTTGCAGAACCAATGTTCGGGCGTACATGGTGTGAACGTTTGGCGAGAAACTAAATTGTTTCACTTGCTCGCCAACAGTGCACAGCACTGTCTACCGCAGTTCCTAATGTAATGTTTAAAATCGTAGGGCGCGTGTTATTTTTCTATTCAACCGCTTTACTCTTATTTTTAAAAGCTGTTGACATAATAATTTACTAAGGTTACGTTACGCCCAAAAACTGGTGTAATAACGTGCACATGGGACCTACTGAATTAATTTATAGCTTTGAAAAATATTTATTTATTTAATAATAGGCACAAGTACAGAAAATAAATTACAATATTGGATAGTGATGATTGGTAATTAGATAATTTATCCGTAAACTTGAGATCCGATTACGGTTGACAGTAGCCAAAATAGTAAGTAATTAAGAGCTGACTAGGATATAAAAATAAAGAATAGTCGAACTAATTGTAAAAATAAATGAGATTATAAAAAATCAAACCGAAATATATCTACCGCCTCACCGATCGTAGTACAGAATACGAGCTATCCCCATATCTCGCCACTACCTCCAAAGTGTGGGTGGCAAACGCCACCACTTTACGGTCACACACACGCACACACACACACACACACACACACACACACACACACACACACACATAAATGCAAATATATAAACACATATGCGTGGCGCATCGTAACGCTATAAACGGCGTCATGCACGTCTCTTGTCAAGTGATATGATGAAGATACAAGAGAATAATAATTTCATTTGTATATCTGAAGGGTGGTATCAATATCCAAAATATTTCTGTAGGTTATATTGTTTCAAAGTCAGTGAAGAAGGTTTTACGTAAAGATTTCAATTGGGTGACCGAATAGGTAAGCTAGATTGAGGCGACAGTTTTTTATTGCCTCACGCCTCTATATTCCTGAAGGCGTAGGCAGAGGTATAAGAACTTGAATAGAAAATTACACCCACTTTTCGCTATGAATTTTAGGCCCCAAGCAATTGGGAGCGAGCCTATTGCATTAACCGGACATATTGCCAGACTCCGTGCTTCTACCGAGAATTCGAAAAAACGCAGTATCACTTTTGCCTGACCCGGGAATCGAACCCGAGACCTCCTGATCAGCACCACGAAGTACAGACCACGGAGTCGGTCACAAAGTTAATGAAGAATGTTTTACGTCAAGATTTCAATGGGTGTGGCGACTATATTTAATTCCACTACCGTAGAGAAAGTTCTGCGAAAAAAATATATTAATTGTAGCAAAGTATTGTAAGATCTTTAATTTTGTTCTGACTCTCAAAACTATAGAACCCTAAATTAACGCAACCAGCAAAAAGCACGCTTCTAGCAGCGCCTTAATAAAATATATGCGTTGAATTTCCTCAAAATGTAATTCCACGTCGGTGCTAGTGCAAGCAAGACGAAATATATCGCTTTACATCGTGAGTCAGAGTTTAAAAGATTTCAGTAATAAGTATCACTGGGACGTTCGCTTGTTCGTTGCGGAGAATGGTGTCTCCTTGTCCTTCCCTTCCCAAGCTGCAATGCCAGATGCATTGCAGCTTTGTTCAAACATATACAATTAAGTTCTCACTGTCGCACCGACCTAGAAATAATCTACGCTGCTGTATTCTATTTTATTAATTTCTACTCAATTGTTTTAAGAAACGTGAGTGTGACTCTGCGATAACAGTCTTATATCTATAGCTTTCTGTATTTCTCTGCACATACAGTGATGTCATATGAAAGAAGAAAGAAAGAAAGATTATTTATGCAGTTGGCAACATATTCCTCGAACAGTATTGCTTAAATTTAAATTTAACATACATAATAAGTTGTATTTTATAAAAACTAATATTACGTTTAAAGTCAAGACTATCCGTTGTAGGAGCTTTCTCTCGGAAATAGAACCAACTGAGTGTTTAAGAAAACATATCTTGCTGATATTGCTTGTTCGGATGTAGCTGCTACGAGCTTGTAATTCAATGCAATCCATAACATGATGGTGTCAGAACACACGTGAATAACACAATATGAGTTTAAGCAATCAATAAGTTAGCAAAATGATTACCACTTCCACGAGTTTCAAGCCTATGTAATACACACGCATTCACATAAACTATCATACAATAAAACTGCAGAGCTTGTAATTATAGGAAAGTAATGAAAATAAAATAAACAGTGAGATTTAAGCCCTCGACTGCGGAGCGGAGCACGACAGCCAATCTAAAACGCAGATACAATCTGCGGAACTCGATACTAGCTGCACACTTTGTAATTGTTCCGTATTGCACCTTCTACTCAACTTATATTCAGCACGTGCCACTTTTATATTAAAGCATTAAAAATAAAAATATGAAATTGCAACCTAATCATGATTATCGTATTCGCCGACAAAAGAGGCAAACTAAGTAGATAATCTTGTCTCTTTATTATTATATATAAAAACATACACACATTCTAAAATAAAATTAAAATCTCAATTATTTAATCTTTTAATTATCTAATTATGCTTTCTTTTAAGTTAATATAGCTTTATATTAAAATAGTTATATCTTTTAAAACTAACTGTATCAGTAGAAGTTCGGCGCGTTTAGTGTGTCACTTCAACCAGTGCCAAGCGAATACTACGACCGATAGTTTGGTCGCTGAAATACCTGCACCGTACTTTCGGCAGATGTGTCGCTACACTAAATAGGATTTTTAAAAAGGTTTTTTTCTAGTACTGGAGCGGCGTCGTTGTGCTGGTTCCCGAAGAAAGATTGTTGTTGTAATAAAACTGCAGTGGACTGTAATACTTGTGTTATATTCGTTGAAGTACTACTGAGGTTTACATATACAATTATGGTCGGGTCTACGGAACAAACAAGAAAAGTATTTAGGTTCCGCGAGAGCGTCTGATCGTAATGACGTGTAACAGCTGATTCACGATGACAGCGGCGCGCACGAGCCGGCGAGCCGTCCATTCGCCCCGCACCGCAGACCCCGCGGCGACGTTTCGTTACAGCTGTTGAGTGCATGTCTCAACATACTCCCCCGGTTGAAGAATCTTCAACAGCAGTGACTGGAAGAGGGCAGATTGTGTTAAAAGCTCGCCGAATGACATCCTTGCGTGTCCGGATGTCGGCGACCCTATTGATGCCATCTCTGCCAGGTAGTACATTGATGATTCGTCCCAGAAGCCACATTAGAGGAGGTGAACCTTTGTTCTTAATGACGACGAGTGTCCCTTCTTTAAGTTCACCAGACGACCGGCGCCACTTGGTTTTCTGTTGAAGCCAGAGAATGTACTCATGGGAAAACCGATGCCAAAAGTGTTGTTTCAGATATTCTATGCGACGAAACCGTTGCAAGCTGGTGATGTTGACGTTTTCAATCTGTGGATGTGGCAACATGATTAGTGAGCGTCCAATGAGGAAGTGGGCCGGAGTCAAAGGGACCAGGTCTGAAGGATCATTGGACAAGGGAGTTAAGGGTCTCTAATTTAGTATGGCTTCAACTTGAATCATGTGGCCATCTCTTCAAAAGTTAAATTTGTTAAACCCAAGACACGCCTGAGGTGGTACTTGGTAGATTTGACTGCCGATTCCCACAATCCCACAATGTGGGGTGTGTAGGCAGGTATAAATGAAAAGTTGATACCAGGGTCAATATCATTAAAGTCTAGGTTTTGTGAAAGCAGACTAGCTAGCTCATTGAAAGCGCCAACAAAAGTAGTACCATTATCAGAGTAAATATTACGAGGCTTCCCCCTGCGAGCAATAAAGCGATTCATGGCAGCCAAGAAGGCGTCTTTCGTGAGATCTGACACGAGTTTGAGGTGGAGCGCTCTTGTTGCTAAGCACACAAACACACAAATAAAACACTTAATGAGTCTGCATCCTCTACCCCTGCGGTCAGCTATCATGATGGGACCAGCATAATCCACCCCTGTATCTAAGAAAGGGAACTCTAAATGTAAGCGTTGCGGTGGAAGACAACCCATGACAGGTTGGACAGTCGTAGCTTTAATCCTACAGCATTTTACGCATTGCTGGGAAACCTTTTTAGCCAAGTTTCTACCACCAACAGGGTAGTAATGGTGGCGTATGGTAGCAAGTAAGAGTTGTGGCCCAGCATGCAAAAGGCGCAGGTGATACATGTTAAATATTAGGACACCAATAATATGAGTACTAGATAAAAGTATTGGATGTTTTACATTAAAATCATAAAATGAATTGTTTAATCGACCACCGACCCGAATCAAATTACAAGATTTATCTATGAATGGAGACAATGAAAGTAATTTATTTTTGACAGGCAGTGATTTATCTGAGGTTAATAGTTTATATTCCTCAGAAAAGGACTCCTGTTGACTATGTCTGAGTAAGAAATGTAATGACGTAGTCAACTCAGTGTTTGTGAGAGGACCACACTCTGTAGAGTTCTTTCTACATTTATTTATAAAACGCATGATATGTGCGACCACGCGCTGTAATTTACTGAAACTAGAATACCTCTTACATAGTAATGCAATCCAATTGTCGACAGCATCCGTAGTATCAACATGATGAGATGTAACTATTTCTGGTAAATATGACTTGTCTCCTAACTTCGAGTCATGAAACAGAGGCCATGAAGAAGGTTTTTTGTGTAAAAACTGAGGACCTAACCACCACAAAGAAGAAGACAGCAGTTTGTCAGCTCTAAGTCCGCGCGAAGCAAGGTCTGCGGAGATTTCAAGTGAAGGAACGTAACGCCAAGTATTGCCACCAACAGAATCTTGAATCTCAGAAACGCGATGACGGACAAAGGCTTTAAGCTATATGGGTGATGCAGATAGCCAGCCCAACACAATGGTTGAATCACACCAAAATACTGCTTCATCAATATGCAATGTGAGTGACTGACGAACTTTAAGATAAAGCCTTGTACCCAGTAATGCAGCACATAGTTCGAGCCTGGGTATAGTGGTCGGCTTAATAGGAGCAACTCTACTCTTTGCAGTAAGAAGATGCACGCTGACCTCTCCATTCCTCAATGTACTGCGGACATAGACACAAGCACCGTAAGCCTTTTCGGATGCGTCACTGAAAATATGAAGCTGAACTGAAGATGGCGACTCACATGAAATCAATCGGGGTATTTCAAAATTGTTGAGAAGAGGTAGAGTGGTTTGAAACACACTCCAAGTATTATTAATCTCCACAGGAATAGGTTCATCCCAAGAGCATTTAGAAAGCCAAAGCTGTTGCATTATTATTTTTGCTTCCACAATTCAAGGAACAACTAAGCCAATTGGATCAAAAATTTGAGCAATGACTGACAAGATTTGACGCTTTGTAGCTCTATCAGTGGACGACAAATTTATAGAAAAGGTTAGTGTATCCGTCGAACACCTCCAATAAAGTCCTAATATTTTCAACATATTATGACTATCGTCACTAAGATTAACAAGGTCTGAGGCGTTGTGGTCATTGCAAAGAGCCTTCAAAACTTCACTCGAGTTGGACTTCCACTTGCGAAGTTTGTATTTTGCAGACTGCAAAGTATCCATGACTTGACGACACTTGTTAATTGCTTCTGGAACAAACGAGTAACTCGACAGATAATCATCCATATAAAAATCATGCGCTATGGTAAAGGCTATCGCTGGGTCGGAACTCATCCTAGACAATTCAATTAAGCATCTAGTCGCCAAGAAAGGGGATGAGGCGTTGCCGTATGTGATTGTATTCAAATGAATAAATGATTTTGATTTTGACTTTGACTTTGACCGAAAATATTAAACTAAGCTACTTATATTGTTGCGCAAATGAAACCTGCTAGAAAAGGGAAATGCCAGCGTACCTAAAGACATTAGAAAATTAATAATAAACAAGGCACCGTCTCGAGCCGCTGCGAGCACTCAAAATATCAGATCTGAATTGTAATCTGTGACCGAACTAGATAATAATATGATCGTGTACACGGAAATTTTCAATAATCTTCTATTATTAATGAAAATAAAATGCGAAATTAGAAAGTATGGAGTCCACCATGACAAGGACACAAAATGAGAATATAAACTTATCTATCTGTACTTTGTCTGATAGATATGATGTATTGCAAGAACTAGTCTTTAAGACAGGAGCGTAAAGAATACATTATCTACATAAAACAGCTTGAAACAAAGCTGGAAACCTAAGAGAGACAGAGTAGTGCCATTAAGTTAGAAATAAAAAAAGTACCGAAAATACAAAATTAGTCAAAATAAAACCTTTGTGACGCAGCGAAAAAATCGGCAGCATTTTAAATCTGCAACTACAAACCTCAGATATAAAAGATATCTTCCGACCATTCGCTAAACCAGACGTCATAAAGCCTATTATAGTTGAGTTCACTTCTGTGTTGACTAAGGAATCTATATTAAAAAGTATTAAAGCTTAGCACACAAGAGAAAAAAGATAAATTAAATACTAGTTTGTTCTGCGGCGACGGCTCTCAAAAACCAATCTTTGTTTCGGAATGTCTTGCCGCGAAGGGCACCTTTTTTTTCTTAGCGAGGGATTTTGCAAACACACATAGTTATGCTTATTGCTGGACGACACATGGAAAAATCTACCTACGTGGGAAGAAAGGAATGCCGCACATTTGCATTCAAGAAGAGGCTAATCTCACAAAACTGAAGTCGCACCGTAATTGAATAGCTATGAGAACATTCAATATTGCATAATTATTCATTGTTAAATTAATATTTTTAGATTTAATTCAAATTCAATCGCATGCTTATACGTGCTATAAGTCTTTCAAAAATTTACTTATTATTTTCACTACAGTCTCGCACTTTATAATGGACATTAAAATTTACTGTAAAACACTCACACACATTATCAATATCACTCAAACATTTCGGTTTCGCAATACTTCATTTAAGAATAAGCGTAAAGTAATAGATTAATTGTCTAGAGTCTGGCTAGAAAGAACTGGGATTATTTGTAGCAGATTGGTGAAAGCGTGATTATATTCATCAGTCCTTGTCAGCCACAACAAATCTCAGACATAACTGTACTGTGTTGCACAGTGATGAATAGAAATCCAAATTAAAACTAATATTAATATTACATACATACATACATAGACTCACGCCTGTTTCCCGAAGGGGTAGGCAGAGGCATATTAAATGCCCACTTTTCGCCAGTGTTTTGATCCCACGTAATAGGTGGCGAGCCTATTGCCGCTTATTGGGACATTTTGTTTGCCAGAGCCTCGTCCGTTGATCGGCAGGTGCACCACTTGCAGGTGAGGTTGGCTTCGGATCCTAAGTTCTTGGTGGGAACCCTATGCACTATTAATATTATATTTCAACTTACCTGATATCTTCACTGATGTCAGGCTTGAGCTAAATTAGACACATTCATACAAATATATTGGCCAAAATAAGTGAATGAAGTATCTTATACTTAGCTATTAGACTGCAAACGCGACGTTTTCAAGACACGATGGCACGTGGACGTCGATACCGGATTCACTATTTCCACAAATGTTCAAGATGATACAACTTATCACAAATAAACCGGTGCCAGTTATTGATCAAGGAAGCGGCAATCAAAACGGGTTCCAAATACAAGATCAAAACGCGCTCATAAAAACGGAATCTTCCAGAGCGAACCAAAATCTAGGTTTTTTTCCACTGACCGCGGGAAACGACAAAGAATGAATGGCATGACATTGACAGTTCATAGTGTGACCATAATCAGAAATTTTCAATAAACTAAACAAATGTTACTTAATCGATATAATCGATTTGACTTATCATAAAACTATTTCTATTTCAAACATCCACCCGCCCCGGACCGGCCTACCGGTCCGCTAATCGGTTGGTAGACGTGACAATGTTGCAACCGCTCTCCTCAGAATCGAACCGTCCACCAAGACCTCAGCAAATCGGGGAACTCCATCAGCCCCAGTTACCAAACGAAGAATGCGCCCCCTGCGCCGTCAGAGTGGCGGAAGGTTAGCCTCCTTGCTCAAAACGAGGTCACCAATCTTGGGTGGATCGGTCTTGTCGGTCCACTTAACGTGTTGCTGGAGTATGTGCAAATATTCCAAATTGCAGCGTTTCCAAAAGCTCTCAGTAATCTGGCGTACCAATTCATAACGCGAGAGACGACCAGGTCTCGTATCAATAAAGGGGTGCTCAGGCAAGGCGACAAGTGGGCTACCAATCAAAAAATGGCCCGGCGTAAGGGCCTCCAAATCATTCGGATCTGAGGAGATCGGGCACAACGGCCTAGAGTTCAAAACGGCCTCAATCTTACAAAACACAGTTGCGAGTTCCTCAAATGTAAGGACGGATTCACTGATTGTCCTGCGCAAGTGTGTTTTTGCCGATTTTACAGCAGCCTTAAAAAAACCACCCCAGTGTGGACAATTTGGTGGGGAAAACAACCAATTTATCCCACGTCGGGCAAGCCTATCACCTATATCAGCCTTGTTGGTTCCAAGAAAATTAACAACATCATTCAAATAATTATACGTGCCCTTGAAGTTAGTGCCGCAGTTAGAACGGATCAAGGAAGGCAGCCCTGTGCGGGATACAAATCTGTCAAATGTGGCTACAAACGCCTCGGTCGTAAGCGAGGAGACCAGTTCCAAATGAACGGCCTTTGTGGAAAGACAAACAAAAACGCACAAGTAGGCCTTAACAGTCTTGCTATTTCGAAGTGTCGACGTTTTCACCAAAAACAGACCTGCGAAGTCCGTGCCAACACCGTCAAACGTCCTGCTCTCAGTTACGCGATCTGCCGGTAAGTCTCCCATCAAGGGCTGCATGGTAGAAGCCTTGAGCTTATAGCAAGGGATGCAGCGAAAGACTACACTCCGAATAATTCTTCGGGCCGACAAAACCCAAAACTTGCGTTGCGGAATAGCCAACAAAGCATTACAACCAGCATGCGAATTTTTAAGGTGACGGTCAGTTACAAACAAGCGTACCAAGTGACCGTCCTTAGGTAACAAAAGGGGGTGACGTGCTCCGTAAGGGAGGTTGGCGTTCTCGAGACCCCCTTCAACGCACAAGAGACCCGTATTGTCCAAAAAGGGGTTCAATTTAGATACAGCTCCCGATAATTTCGATCTCCCTGACTTAAGGATAGCAATCTCCTTCTCAAAATGCGTCAATTGCACAGAACGAATCCAAAGGGTGAGGGACTCCTGTCGCTCCTGTGGTGAGAGAAATGGTGTCAGTCGTTTCTGTTGTGGGTGCATAAAATTAAAAACAAAACTCTTCAGCTTTATACAACATGTAACAAGTTTAATGCACATCTTGAAAGTACTTTGTTCAGAATCAGCTACTGAATCCATTTGTGACATTTTTAATATCATTTTTTTTTTATCCTAAAATAATTAAAATTTCGTAAATTATAGTCACTCATTGCTTTGAAAAGGCGAAATATACGAAAATAAACCTTAAGTCAACGTAGAACGGCTTCTTTTTAAATGCATTTGTTTAGTGGTTCCACGTACAGGAACGCACACATTTGTCCTTTGTTTACCACAGCAAACGTTTCGTGTGATTGTGTGCGTGCGCAGGTTTGTACTGACCACGCATTTTACTTATAATGAAGTTAATACTTTCGATCAAAACCAATGTTTAGGCTAATAAAAAAAATATTTCAATGCATGCATTATGGTAATAACAAGGTTTTCTAATTGGGGTGTCTGAGGATGTGCGTCCTTTCCGTTACACGTTGTATATTAGTATAAGATTAGATTAGATGATGACCTATAGTTTTAAAAATACAGCATTTAAAACCTTTTCAGTTTTTAGTATTATCTTTATAGAAACAATGATATACAAAAAAAAATCTATGTAGAAAATTTATTTAACCTTTCTATTCCAACCTGTTTAATAAAAAGGCTTCATATTAATTACATTTTGTAGAGTTTTGCCCACCTCAGAGCTCTATACACATCTAGGTATAACGTTTTCAGTTGACATAGTTTTGCGTGGCCCTCAAACATCTTAGCTTGAATCTTACTTGTCGCAAAGTGGGGCATTTACAACCCGTTCCTCTAGTGCCAGGTAATTTCCGCGCCACATTTGTTCGACAAAAAGATAGACATGAAATACATTTTACAGTGGCACTAAAGTCAAATTTACTAGAACTATTATCATCTAATTACAGGGCAGATCTTGCCATTAAATACTTTCATGAAATTCCTTTATGCTGTGGCTCTTATACCTCGCCTTCTTAATAATTACAACATGAGTATGAGCTGTTCTAGGAACATGATTGCTATACTGTACAGAATTTATTTTATTATTAGTATTATAGCATACTATTGCTGGCGTGGGTTTCCAGTAAACAATTTACTATAAATTGAGTTGGACAGCATTATATTAATCAATTTGGGAATGCGCGCTGCATCGTCGTATTTTGCATTCAGCCTTGGACGGGATCCTGCCGAAAAGATTTTGACAAAATTTCATTAGCCAAACAAATTTTAGCAACGTTTTGTTATACCATTGCAATATTTCGAATGATTTTAGTAGGTACGCATATTTTTATTTGGTCAAATTTTTACTTGGCAAAATATTACCAAGTATAATGTCATTGTGGCATTTGGTCTTTAATCAAATGATTTATTACAGCAAACAATCTTCAGACAATAAACGTTTGGTGATATTCGTTTATTTATGGAAGTAGTTAGAGTTGGTTAATTATAAAAAAAATGGTTAGGTTAGGTTAGAACTGTGACCTCCTACGCATGAGCCGAGTGAGCGAAGCGAGCGGTGCCCCGGTAGCGGTCGGCGAGTGCCAGAAACGACCTACATTAAGAGAAAAAAGAGATCTTTTTTAGAAGGTAACCCGGAACTGAACTATTTAGATTAGGATAATTATTCATTTTCATTCTCCTAGCGTTATCCCAGTTTCAACCTGGGGTCCGCTTTGAGTGACTGCCTGTCTAACCTCCGCAACCCGAAAGGATAGCCATATTCCATGGTTTAGACTAGTGTCAGTTTATTTAGAAGGTACTGACACCCTATAACGACTGTCAAAGATCTTCATGACAACCGGGACCGACGGCTTAACGTGCTCTCCGAGGCACGGGACAAGCGATAATTTATAATTCAATACGCACATAACTCCGAAAAGTCATTGGTGCGCGCCGTGGATTCGAATCCGATACCCTCTGCATGGCAGTCTGTTGGTATCTCCACTAGGCTATCGCTGCTGATTAGGATAATTATTGATTTTCCGTAATTCCAATTGAAATATTTGACTAAATAAAAAATGTTAAAAGTACTAGTTGGTAAACAAGTTATAGTTTAAACGTTCATTTCCCAAACATTAGGTTTGCGTTAAAAATTTTTGTGAATAGATTTTTTGCAAAGTAATAATTTGGCAAATTAAATTATGCGAAAAATTTTTTGGGAAGTGAGAATTTGTCAAATTCCTTTCGATCAAATAAGAGAGACCCAGCCTTGGACTCTTGTAAAAGTTTTTGCATTTTGTGCAAACATTCAAAGTGATTTGTGTAAGCGGACCTCGGGCTCCAAGGCATAGGTTTTGGATCGCTACCAGGACAGCACTAGGATGATGATGATTCAAAGTAATTTGTGAAAAAATTTTCAATGCGTGCCGTCCGTGACACATTCGAGAAACATTTCTATCTAGGAGATACTTAAGATTATTGGCATTGGTGGTTGACAAAAGCATAAATTTTGGGCATTGATGAAACATTTTAAGAGCCGAATGCTGGCCGCATTGGGTTTCATGCAGCTTAACCCGTTAACCAACCTCATTAACTATGCCACCGCGTAAACCAATATTGGAGGTCGAATTAACTTCTAAAGCCATGATTTGTTAAGGCTGAAATGTTACGTACATTGAAATCGTTATAGTCATCTGACATTTGAACATTAACATTATCTTACTAGTGTGATGAAGAAAACACTTAGGTTCTCTGTCGATACTTTTGCCTTAGAGCCCATTTTCTGCTGATTTGCTGCTGCAATGTCTTTTTAAATGTCGTCTGACGTCGTCAAGTCAATGACAGGAAGTTTTAATTATAACATACATACATACATAGACTCACGCCTGTGTTCCCGAAGGGGTAGGCAGAGACATATTAAACGCCCACTTTTCGCCAGTGT
This sequence comes from Euclidia mi, assembly GCA_944739405.2. NCBI lineage: Eukaryota > Metazoa > Arthropoda > Insecta > Lepidoptera > Erebidae > Euclidia > Euclidia mi. The sequence goes on from OX123204.2 coordinate 29,517,488, forward strand.
TCTGATCCCACGTAATAGGTGGCGAGCCTATTGCCGCTTATTGGGATATTTTGTTTGCCAGAGCCTCGTCCGTTGATCGGCAGGTACACCACTTGCAGGTGAGGTTGGCTTGGGACCCTAAATTGTTGGTGGGAACCCTATGCACCTGTTTTAACTATTGTATTTACTATTTGTTTGGCCGTCGCGTAAACAGGCCAACGACCACAGCTCTCAATGGCAACGACAAGCTATTTACATGATTTTCATTGCGTTGTATATGGAATCAGTGCGCACGTGTAGCGAGTGGTGCTTACTTGCCACTCAGACTCAGTGTCCTTGACATGCTACGAATGGCGGTCACTCGGAACTCAAAGTAAGCAACATGCCACATGTGGCGGGCAGTCACGACACAGGGTCTGCAATCCGCCACCGCGGCGCCACACCGTTTAGTATTGCGCTGAGTGCTGTGGGTTTGATCGCCACACGAGACTTAACTTTGTGAGATCTATAATTCGTTGTTTCCAGTCTGGGTGTATATTGCATCTGTGGATTAAATTTCTGTTTAGTCCCCCGCGACACAGGGTTTATTTCTTTGTGGTACTATTATTATAAACGCGAAAGTTTGTGAGTATGGATGAATGAACTGATGTTTGGTAACTAGAGATTTTGATACAATACTGCAACGATATAGCTTATACATCAGAAAAGCACATATATTACGTTTTGCTGTAATACCTCAGTATTACAAAAACAAGAAGCAAAAAGCAAAAAGTATTATTTTATAAAATATTGGTCACTGAAACCAAAGCAACAATTAGTTCGTGTAATTAATACGAGCATTAAGATAAATCGTTTGTTATAACGTTCGATTATTAAGCAAAGTTAATAACGCCATCAAGTAGAATACAATGGCCACTTTAATTAAGCCAATGCCAATATAACATTAATGTCAACATTAAACGGCTATTTGACCCATTTTCTGAACATGGGTAAAAAGCTTTTTCGTATTTGTTCTAGTAAATTACAGCTAACTAGAAAAATGCAGAACCTGACTGCATCACTCGCGAGGACTCAGCTATCAAAGTAATAATGCTGTATTAAATAACCAAGTGACACCAAAATGTAACTGTTTATTGATGTGAAGGTAATTTTGTTTATTTAGTGGCGGTAATAGCCGAGTATCAACAGAATGCCAGGGTATCAAATACGAATCCACGGCGCGCATTTCTGACTTTTCGAAATTACATGCGTGTCGCAATAGACTGGATTGACTGGATGTTTAGCCTTATTAATATCAAATGGAACTGATACACCTGAGCATTCACTTGTAAGAGAACAGCGAGCATTCGCCGATTTCTGTTTTGTCGAACCGAACGATCATTCTATCGAACATTCTACATTCAAATAGTCCAGAGAATATAGAAAAAATATAAAAATCGCACTTCAACAGGAGTTTTCCCCTATATGTTTACTTCAGTTTCACTTATGAATTATTTGTAGAGTAAGATACATAAACAAATGACGTTTCTATATAATAAAATGCAGATTTTAATTTGAACAGGTTTAATAAATCACACCAGTGCCTGTTCCTACGTTCAAATTTATTTATCGATATCGAGATTTTATCAACATTCTATTGAAATGAATTCTGAGTAAACCAAGTCTAAGGATCTATTGTAAACATAATCGATATTTTATCGATATTTATTCTGAATAAGCCCATCACTAGTCGAGTTAAAATTAGTGACAAACTATGAAGATTCCTCCCTAGATTAAAATCACAAATCAAAGTGAAGTAAATATTATATTGGGTTTAACCGCCATTGTATCGCGAATTTTATGTATTTTCTATATTTAAAGCATAAAGTAAGGATACTAATAGAGACCGCATAAAAATAGCAACCTTACCCAATATATGTACTTCACTTTAGCTTATGATTTTTTTTCTCATGTAAGAGAAAGATAAATATACAAATGACGTTTCGATTCGAATCTTCGTAGGTTGTCAGTGTCACTAATTTTAACTAGATTAGTGATGGGCTTTCTCAAAATGAATTTCGTTAAAATATCGATAATGTTTGCAATAAATCCTTAGATATGGTTTATTCAGAATTAATATCATTTGAATGTTGATAAATCCTCAAGTAAAGTAAAATATGTGAATAAATCCAAACACCAGGAAATAAATTACGCTTAAATTTATATTTAAATTACCTTTTTAAGGTGAATAAAGCAATTGATATTTCTTATATCACTAATAATCACTATATTTAATGATAGGGTCAATGATGAGATCATTACCACGTAATAGTCTTCGAATACGAAACCACGTTACGTATTTTTGACTTTTGGAAGTTATATGCTTATTATTTGGATACTTATCATTTGCTCGATCGTCAAGTTTTCTTCTAAAATCTTCCAAACCAAATTAGGCCTTCTCAAATTGAAGGGAGGCCCAAGCCTGCTCAGTTACATAATTATAATTAAATCACCAATCGACAGCAGGCTGCAGTAATAAGTGAGGTTACTAACATATTAGAAATAAAATGTAACTTCAACAATCTTATACTTAATATATAAAGCTGAAGAGTTTGTTTGTTTGTTTGGTTGGTTGAACACGCTAATCTCATGAACTGCTTGTCCGATTTGAAAAATTCTTTCAGTGTTAGATAGTCTATTTATGGAGGAAGGCTATAGGCTATATATATGTTGTTGAAAATATTAGTTTTGTCTTTCAAGTCACTGTTTTCAAGTGCCTTCTGAATCTAGAACTCGATCCAGCTGCCTAGTGAGCATCTTGATAGCTAGATGTTGGTAGAGACTCTTGACGATTACTCCATTTATTAACACAACTATCGGCACAATGATTGCCGAGTTCACATCCCACATATCGACAATCTCATGAGCTGGGTCTTAATATTTGATCTCCTTCTCCTTTTCTGCTCTCACCAGATTGCCGTCAAGCGATATGGTCATAACGACTATCAATGTGAGTCGCTCTGCTCAGTCGATCACTACAATATCACGCTTATTGGCTGCAATAAACCTATCTGTAATGAATTAATGATAGACCTATCCCAGGACAACAATGCAAGATCATTTTTTCGAGAACTGGGTCGGGCACATATGTATCTGTAGTACTGTACCTCTGAACCAGTGAGATTATATTTAAGGGCTACTTGCTGATGGATTACCTTGACCACTTGATTGTGTCTATGAAATAAACTTTAGTAAACGAAACTTTTTTGAGGATACTCTTCTTCTTCTTTTGTCCCTTGTCCCAGTTCAGTTGGGGTCGGGTCTCCTCACTTTCCTGCGTCAAGATTGTCTATCTTGGGTTGTCGTTTCAGGCAACTGGGCTCTCTCGAGGTCTCTACTTATCAAGGACCACCAGGTCAGCGGCGGACGGCCCCTACCACGTCTGTGTTAAGGTAGTTTTAGGGCAATATTAACAACGTGATCTTCTCCGCGTCTTTATATGTCCATACCAACGAAGCCGGCTTTCAGTTATTTTGTCGGTGATTGGTGCAACTTTATAACGACCTCTCATCTACTCGTTACGGATTTTATCTTCTCTAGTCACACCTCCCGCCCACCTAAGCATTTTCATTTGGTTGGTATGCACTTTTTGCTCATGTGCCTTCTTAACTGCCCAGCACTCAGTTCCATAGAGCAGGGACGGGCGAACTGCCGTTTTATACACGTTACCCTTGGTTTTAATTGGGACACGGGGATCACAAAGCACGCCGGTAAGTGAACGCCATTTTAGCCATATGACACTGACCCTGTGGTTGACGTCCGCATGTATATTTGCGTCCGTCGTTAACATGGAGCCAAGATATTTAAATTTGTTTACCATAGGTATAGGCGTCGTACCAATACAAACAGTTTCTGGACAAATGTATCCACTAAAAGGGCATTTTAGATACTAACTAACTCCTGCTAACTCTTAGACCATACGTTTCTAGTGCTCGCGTCCATATGTTTGATCGTTCCTGCAGATCTATTGCTGTGTCGGCAGCTAATATTATATCGTTCGCGTATAGCATCGTCCACGGTAGAGGACATGGTATATCCTTCGTGACATAATCCATCACAAGGTTGAATAACAGTGGGCTTAGGGCAGACCCCTGGTGAACACCTACTTTAACCTCGAAAGCTGCGCTTAGTCCCACTAGGGTACGGACTCTTGTGCTCACATTCTCATACATGTCATTGATAAGACTCACATAATATTCAGGTAAGTTTTGAGCACGGAGAGATTCCCAGACTAATTTGCGGGGTACTCGATCAAAGGCCTTTTCCAGGTCAATGAATGCAAAATGTAGGTCTTTGTTGTTGAGCCTATATTTTTCCATCAGGATTCTAACCGTCGGTATGGCATCCGAGGTAGACCTGGATGCTATGAAGCCAAACTGGTTTGGAGACACTTTCAGCACAATATTGAGGCGATCGGTGATAATTCGTTCCCATAATTTGAGTATATGGGCCATCAATTTTATGCCTCTATAATTTTCGCACTGCGCTACATCTCCTGGAGGATATCCTTTTCCATCATACATCTCCTGGAGGATGAAAAGGCACTTTACATCACTGCATAAGATTGGTTGATCCGATTTGAAATAAGTCAAGCAAACTCAAATACATATAACAGTTTAACCATGTTCGCTCTAACTCACAAACTATCAACATTTTCTACCATATAACCTCTACGAAGGATAAAATTACCTATTTCTTTGGTGGCTAGTTTTGTGGACTAGTTTGAAATTTGTTTTAATGACGTATCTTTGCCAACTTAAATCACAATCATCTTGACATAAAGATTGCATTATATGAGATCCCACCGTAAGATTTTTAGGTTTATATTGTGTATTTAAGTGAAAGTAATTTTATATATGTGGGGTGGCGGCCACGTAACGGACGACGCAGCAGAGGTAGGCCCCCCGCAAGGTGGACCGACGACCTCGTCAAGATCGCGGGAGGCGGTTGGATGCGGGCGGCTCAAGACCGGTCTGTGTGGAGAACCTTGGGGGAGGCCTATGTCCAGCAGTGGACGTCGTTTGGCTGATATGATGAATTTTATATAGCTTTTTATAAAAAAAGCTTATGCAGATCTGGATGATTACATGGGAAAAACGGGCATGGTAAGTAAAAGAAAATTTAGTCTCTTTCTGTGATAAAATATTATTCATTTGAAAGAGAATCAAGCAATCTGAGATCTTATACAACAGAGATGAATTGAAATTGAATAATCTTCTTTAAAAGGTAACTCGCGCTTAAAAAGCAACTCATGCATCGTAAGGGACATCATTTACATGGAACAAATGAGACGAAGAGAGTGAGTGTACAGTGACGATGCTAAGATTCTAACTAGCAACTCTAGCGGCGATTTTGGAACTTGTCCGGTTACGACAGCATTGCATTACCACCATAACATCGAAACAAAGTTGTATTGAAAGCTGTCAAAAGTATCGTACCCCGACAACTTCCAAATGCGCCGCTAGAGGCGCGCGGTTAATTTAATATTTGCATCGCCAATACAAACCACACATTTTTAGGTAGATACCTTAAATGTGTATTAAATATTTTGATTCTTAGAATAACTTTTACTTCGTCTTTGAATAAGACAAAATAATTTCAATTAAACATAATAAGGCAAACCACGAGACTATTATTACTAAAGATTCTTGTAAAATTGACGAGCCGAAATAGAATCTTTGTTAAATGCCTTACCTGTGATTTAATGAGGCCTGCTTGGAGAAAACAAGCCTCGAATAAGTATTAACTGACGTTTTAAATGTATGAGTAGTTTTAATCTGCAAAGTCTGTTAATGTTGTAATAACTTACACCTAAAATGAATTCTTTACATCACATTTACGATATCTTAAAAGAAGTTCGTTGACTGGGTCAAAATTCAAGTTCTGGGCAGTCCAATTATTCCTAGAAATAATTTTGCAAATAGAGAGGCTAGACAAAGAGACAGAAACTAACGCAAGAACTCAAACAAGGGAAGGGCATAATAAGCTGCTTATCCCAACAACAGTCGTAATATTTGACTGAGGAAAAGGGTTACACTGGGCCTAATAAATAAGGGATCTTCTGTCGTACATCTCGCGTTAAAGGTGTTCGTAAATAACCTACTATCCCGAGATCTCCCTATTTCTCTACCTAACTTCATCTAACAGGACATCGTTAAGACATCTAATCACAATTTTGTCAAATCTGATCAAACCCTTGCAAAGCATGGCATTTATGGAAGTAGTTAGAGTTGGTTAATTATAAAAAAAATGGTTAGGTTAGGTTAGAACTGTGACCTCCTACGCATGAGCCGAGTGAGCGAAGCGAGCGGTGCCCCGGTAGCGGTCGGCGAGTGCCAGAAACGACCTACATTAAGAGAAAAAAGAGATCTTTTTTAGAAGGTAACCCGGAACTGAACTATTTAGATTAGGATAATTATTCATTTTCATTCTCCTAGCGTTATCCCAGTTTCAACCTGGGGTCCGCTTTGAGTGACTGCCTGTCTAACCTCCGCAACCCGAAAGGATAGCCATATTCCATGGTTTAGACTAGTGTCAGTTTATTTAGAAGGTACTGACACCCTATAACGACTGTCAAAGATCTTCATGACAACCGGGACCGACGGCTTAACGTGCTCTCCGAGGCACGGGACAAGCGATAATTTATAATTCAATACGCACATAACTCCGAAAAGTCATTGGTGCGCGCCGTGGATTCGAATCCGATACCCTCTGCATGGCAGTCTGTTGGTATCTCCACTAGGCTATCGCTGCTGATTAGGATAATTATTGATTTTCCGTAATTCCAATTGAAATATTTGACTAAATAAAAAATGTTAAAAGTACTAGTTGGTAAACAAGTTATAGTTTAAACGTTCATTTCCCAAACATTAGGTTTGCGTTAAAAATTTTTGTGAATAGATTTTTTGCAAAGTAATAATTTGGCAAATTAAATTATGCGAAAAAATTTTTGGGAAGTGAGAATTTGTCAAATTCCTTTCGATCAAATAAGAGAGACCCAGCCTTGGACTCTTGTAAAAGTTTTTGCATTTTGTGCAAACATTCAAAGTGATTTGTGTAAGCGGACCTCGGGCTCCAAGGCATAGGTTTTGGATCGCTACCAGGACAGCACTAGGATGATGATGATTCAAAGTAATTTGTGAAAAAATTTTCAATGCGTGCCGTCCGTGACACATTCGAGAAACATTTCTATCTAGGAGATACTTAAGATTATTGGCATTGGTGGTTGACAAAAGCATAAATTTTGGGCATTGATGAAACATTTTAAGAGCCGAATGCTGGCCGCATTGGGTTTCATGCAGCTTAACCCGTTAACCAACCTCATTAACTATGCCACCGCGTAAACCAATATTGGAGGTCGAATTAACTTCTAAAGCCATGATTTGTTAAGGCTGAAATGTTACGTACATTGAAATCGTTATAGTCATCTGACATTTGAACATTAACATTATCTTACTAGTGTGATGAAGAAAACACTCAGGTTCTCTGTCGATACTTTTGCCTTAGAGCCCATTTTCTGCTGATTTGCTGCTGCAATGTCTTTTTAAATGTCGTCTGACGTCGTCAAGTCAATGACAGGAAGTTTTTATTATAACATACATACATACATAGACTCACGCCTGTGTTCCCGAAGGGGTAGGCAGAGACATATTAAACGCCCACTTTTCGCCAGTGTTCTGATCCCACGTAATAGGTGGCGAGCCTATTGCCGCTTATTGGGATATTTTGTTTGCCAGAGCCTCGTCCGTTGATCGGCAGGTACACCACTTGCAGGTGAGGTTGGCTTGGGACCCTAAATTGTTGGTGGGAACCCTATGCACCTGTTTTAACTATTGTATTTACTATTTGTTTGGCCGTCGCGTAAACAGGCCAACGACCACAGCTCTCAATGGCAACGACAAGCTATTTACATGATTTTCATTGCGTTGTATATGGAATCAGTGCGCACGTGTAGCGAGTGGTGCTTACTTGCCACTCAGACTCAGTGTCCTTGACATGCTACGAATGGCGGTCACTCGGAACTCAAAGTAAGCAACATGCCACATGTGGCGGGCAGTCACGACACAGGGTCTGCAATCCGCCACCGCGGCGCCACACCGTTTAGTATTGCGCTGAGTGCTGTGGGTTTGATCGCCACACGAGACTTAACTTTGTGAGATCTATAATTCGTTGTTTCCAGTCTGGGTGTATATTGCATCTGTGGATTAAATTTCTGTTTAGTCCCCCGCGACACAGGGTTTATTTCTTTGTGGTACTATTATTATAAACGCGAAAGTTTGTGAGTATGGATGAATGAACTGATGTTTGGTAACTAGAGATTTTGATACAATACTGCAACGATATAGCTTATACATCAGAAAAGCACATATATTACGTTTTGCTGTAATACCTCAGTATTACAAAAACAAGAAGCAAAAAGCAAAAAGTATTATTTTATAAAATATTGGTCACTGAAACCAAAGCAACAATTAGTTCGTGTAATTAATACGAGCATTAAGATAAATCGTTTGTTATAACGTTCGATTATTAAGCAAAGTTAATAACGCCATCAAGTAGAATACAATGGCCACTTTAATTAAGCCAATGCCAATATAACATTAATGTCAACATTAAACGGCTATTTGACCCATTTTCTGAACATGGGTAAAAAGCTTTTTCGTATTTGTTCTAGTAAATTACAGCTAACTAGAAAAATGCAGAACCTGACTGCATCACTCGCGAGGACTCAGCTATCAAAGTAATAATGCTGTATTAAATAACCAAGTGACACCAAAATGTAACTGTTTATTGATGTGAAGGTAATTTTGTTTATTTAGTGGCGGTAATAGCCGAGTATCAACAGAATGCCAGGGTATCAAATACGAATCCACGGCGCGCATTTCTGACTTTTCGAAATTACATGCGTGTCGCAATAGACTGGATTGACTGGATGTTTAGCCTTATTAATATCAAATGGAACTGATACACCTGAGCATTCACTTGTAAGAGAACAGCGAGCATTCGCCGATTTCTGTTTTGTCGAACCGAACGATCATTCTATCGAACATTCTACATTCAAATAGTCCAGAGAATATAGAAAAAATATAAAAATCGCACTTCAACAGGAGTTTTCCCCTATATGTTTACTTCAGTTTCACTTATGAATTATTTGTAGAGTAAGATACATAAACAAATGACGTTTCTATATAATAAAATGCAGATTTTAATTTGAACAGGTTTAATAAATCACACCAGTGCCTGTTCCTACGTTCAAATTTATTTATCGATATCGAGATTTTATCAACATTCTATTGAAATGAATTCTGAGTAAACCAAGTCTAAGGATCTATTGTAAACATAATCGATATTTTATCGATATTTATTCTGAATAAGCCCATCACTAGTCGAGTTAAAATTAGTGACAAACTATGAAGATTCCTCCCTAGATTAAAATCACAAATCAAAGTGAAGTAAATATTATATTGGGTTTAACCGCCATTGTATCGCGAATTTTATGTATTTTCTATATTTAAAGCATAAAGTAAGGATACTAATAGAGACCGCATAAAAATAGCAACCTTACCCAATATATGTACTTCACTTTAGCTTATGATTTTTTTTCTCATGTAAGAGAAAGATAAATATACAAATGACGTTTCGATTCGAATCTTCGTAGGTTGTCAGTGTCACTAATTTTAACTAGATTAGTGATGGGCTTTCTCAAAATGAATTTCGTTAAAATATCGATAATGTTTGCAATAAATCCTTAGATATGGTTTATTCAGAATTAATATCATTTGAATGTTGATAAATCCTCAAGTAAAGTAAAATATGTGAATAAATCCAAACACCAGGAAATAAATTACGCTTAAATTTATATTTAAATTACCTTTTTAAGGTGAATAAAGCAATTGATATTTCTTATATCACTAATAATCACTATATTTAATGATAGGGTCAATGATGAGATCATTACCACGTAATAGTCTTCGAATACGAAACCACGTTACGTATTTTTGACTTTTGGAAGTTATATGCTTATTATTTGGATACTTATCATTTGCTCGATCGTCAAGTTTTCTTCTAAAATCTTCCAAACCAAATTAGGCCTTCTCAAATTGAAGGGAGGCCCAAGCCTGCTCAGTTACATAATTATAATTAAATCACCAATCGACAGCAGGCTGCAGTAATAAGTGAGGTTACTAACATATTAGAAATAAAATGTAACTTCAACAATCTTATACTTAATATATAAAGCTGAAGAGTTTGTTTGTTTGTTTGGTTGGTTGAACACGCTAATCTCAGGAACTGCTTGTCCGATTTGAAAAATTCTTTCAGTGTTAGATAGTCTATTTATGGAGGAAGGCTATAGGCTATATATATGTTGTTGAAAATATTAGTTTTGTCTTTCAAGTCACTGTTTTCAAGTGCCTTCTGAATCTAGAACTCGATCCAGCTGCCTAGTGAGCATCTTGATAGCTAAATGTTGGTAGAGACTCTTGACGATTACTCCATTTATTAACACAACTATCGGCACAATGATTGCCGAGTTCACATCCCACATATCGACAATCTCATGAGCTGGGTCTTAATATTTGATCTCCTTCTCCTTTTCTGCTCTCACCAGATTGCCGTCATGCGATATGGTCATAACGACTATCAATGTGAGTCGCTCTGCTCAGTCGATCACTACAATATCACGCTTATTGGCTGCAATAAACCTATCTGTAATGAATTAATGATAGACCTATCCCAGGACAACAATGCAAGATCATTTTTTCGAGAACTGGGTCGGGCACATATGTATCTGTAGTACTGTACCTCTGAACCAGTGAGATTATATTTAAGGGCTACTTGCTGATGGATTACCTTGACCACTTGATTGTGTCTATGAAATAAACTTTAGTAAACGAAACTTTTTTGAGGATACTCTTCTTCTTCTTTTGTCCCTTGTCCCAGTTCAGTTGGGGTCGGGTCTCCTCACTTTCCTGCGTCAAGATTGTCTGTCTTGGGTTGTCGTTTCAGGCAACTGGGCTCTCTCGAGGTCTCTACTTATCAAGGACCACCAGGTCAGCGGCGGACGGCCCCTACCACGTCTGTGTTAAGGTAGTTTTAGGGCAATATTAACAACGTGATCTTCTCCGCGTCTTTATATGTCCATACCAACGAAGCCGGCTTTCAGTTATTTTGTCGGTGATTGGTGCAACTTTATAACGACCTCTCATCTACTCGTTACGGATTTTATCTTCTCTAGTCACACCTCCCGCCCACCTAAGCATTTTCATTTCGTTGGTATGCACTTTTTGCTCATGTGCCTTCTTAACTGCCCAGCACTCAGTTCCATAGAGCAGGGACGGGCGAACTGCCGTTTTATACACGTTACCCTTGGTTTTAATTGGGACACGGGGATCACAAAGCACGCCGGTAAGTGAACGCCATTTTAGCCATATGACACTGACCCTGTGGTTGACGTCCGCATGTATATTTGCGTCCGTCGTTAACATGGAGCCAAGATATTTAAATTTGTTTACCATAGGTATAGGCGTCGTACCAATACAAACAGTTTCTGGACAAATGTATCCACTAAAAGGGCATTTTAGATACTAACTAACTCCTGCTAACTCTTAGACCATACGTTTCTAGTGCTCGCGTCCATATGTTTGATCGTTCCTGCAGATCTATTGCTGTGTCAGCAGCTAATATTATATCGTTCGCGTATAGCATCGTCCACGGTAGAGGACATGGTATATCCTTCGTGACATAATCCATCACAAGGTTGAATAACAGTGGGCTTAGGGCAGACCCCTGGTGAACACCTACTTTAACCTCGAAAGCTGCGCTTAGTCCCACTAGGGTACGGACTCTTGTGCTCACATTCTCATACATGTCATTGATAAGACTCACATAATATTCAGGTAAGTTTTGAGCACGGAGAGATTCCCAGACTAATTTGCGGGGTACTCGATCAAAGGCCTTTTCCAGGTCAATGAATGCAAAATGTAGGTCTTTGTTGTTGAGCCTATATTTTTCCATCAGGATTCTAACCGTCGGTATGGCATCCGAGGTAGACCTGGATGCTATGAAGCCAAACTGGTTTGGAGACACTTTCAGCACAATATTGAGGCGATCGGTGATAATTCGTTCCCATAATTTGAGTATATGGGCCATCAATTTTATGCCTCTATAATTTTCGCACTGCGCTACATCTCCTGGAGGATATCCTTTTCCATCATACATCTCCTGGAGGATGAAAAGGCACTTTACATCACTGCATAAGATTGGTTGATCCGATTTGAAATAAGTCAAGCAAACTCAAATACATATAACAGTTTAACCATGTTCGCTCTAACTCACAAACTATCAACATTTTCTACCATATAACCTCTACGAAGGATAAAATTACCTATTTCTTTGGTGGCTAGTTTTGTGGACTAGTTTGAAATTTGTTTTAATGACGTATCTTTGCCAACTTAAATCACAATCATCTTGACATAAAGATTGCATTATATGAGATCCCACCGTAAGATTTTTAGGTTTATATTGTGTATTTAAGTGAAAGTAATTTTATATATGTGGGGTGGCGGCCACGTAACGGACGACGCAGCAGAGGTAGGCCCCCCGCAAGGTGGACCGACGACCTCGTCAAGATCGCGGGAGGCGGTTGGATGCGGGCGGCTCAAGACCGGTCTGTGTGGAGAACCTTGGGGGAGGCCTATGTCCAGCAGTGGACGTCGTTTGGCTGATATGATGAATTTTATATAGCTTTTTATAAAAAAAGCTTATGCAGATCTGGATGATTACATGGGAAAAACGGGCATGGTAAGTAAAAGAAAATTTAGTCTCTTTCTGTGATAAAATATTATTCATTTGAAAGAGAATCAAGCAATCTGAGATCTTATACAACAGAGATGAATTGAAATTGAATAATCTTCTTTAAAAGGTAACTCGCGCTTAAAAAGCAACTCATGCATCGTAAGGGACATCATTTACATGGAACAAATGAGACGAAGAGAGTGAGTGTACAGTGACGATGCTAAGATTCTAACTAGCAACTCTAGCGGCGATTTTGGAACTTGTCCGGTTACGACAGCATTGCATTACCACCATAACATCGAAACAAAGTTGTATTGAAAGCTGTCAAAAGTATCGTACCCCGACAACTTCCAAATGCGCCGCTAGAGGCGCGCGGTTAATTTAATATTTGCATCGCCAATACAAACCACACATTTTTAGGTAGATACCTTAAATGTGTATTAAATATTTTGATTCTTAGAATAACTTTTACTTCGTCTTTGAATAAGACAAAATAATTTCAATTAAACATAATAAGGCAAACCACGAGACTATTATTACTAAAGATTCTTGTAAAATTGACGAGCCGAAATAGAATCTTTGTTAAATGCCTTACCTGTGATTTAATGAGGCCTGCTTGGAGAAAACAAGCCTCGAATAAGTATTAACTGACGTTTTAAATGTATGAGTAGTTTTAATCTGCAAAGTCTGTTAATGTTGTAATAACTTACACCTAAAATGAATTCTTTACATCACATTTACGATATCTTAAAAGAAGTTCGTTGACTGGGTCAAAATTCAAGTTCTGGGCAGTCCAATTATTCCTAGAAATAATTTTGCAAATAGAGAGGCTAGACAAAGAGACAGAAACTAACGCAAGAACTCAAACAAGGGAAGGGCATAATAAGCTGCTTATCCCAACAACAGTCGTAATATTTGACTGAGGAAAAGGGTTACACTGGGCCTAATAAATAAGGGATCTTCTGTCGTACATCTCGCGTTAAAGGTGTTCGTAAATAACCTACTATCCCGAGATCTCCCTATTTCTCTACCTAACTTCATCTAACAGGACATCGTTAAGACATCTAATCACAATTTTGTCAAATCTGATCAAACCCTTGCAAAGAGCAAAAGCTGACTGAACTTAATAATCACTCAACTTCTATGGTCTATTCAATACAATTTTCTTCAAAGGCAATTGATACATATAAATGCACATAATTATACTAAAAAAACATTTCGAACTTTTCATCTGCTCCAAACCAATAAAAGTTTATCGGGCATACAAGTTCACGACACTACGCCAGCGAGGCAGTAGGAAGAAGATCGCAATAACTACTTAGTTACACCCGTATCAGCTAATTCACACAATTGTTGAAACCCATAGAGTAAATTACAACCAACGTGAAGTTTCTCATTCAATCACGACAAACAACACATGATCAAATCCTAATAGAACCATTGTACACTATCCGAACTACGCTTCGGTTGAACTACAATAAAATTTACAACTCAACAAGGAACCATTATTTACAGGGTGCGTTATTAACAGTTTTAAGTTACAGGAGTCACGAATTGAAAGCTATCGGTTGTTCTTCGTCTATTATGTTTATAATTCGTAAAACACAGTAATACAAAGTAGTACCCAGTAGCCGGTAAAGGCACCATTAATATAGCCGACATTTTGTCACTTTGTACTAGAGAATAGAATCGTTTAGAAACTTCTAGCATTGTCTGCACGATGTGGGATGTATAAATAATTCTTGTTTACTAACTGACTAACGGACAATGCGTGGCCGAAACTACTGGTTGCAAGAAGCTGACATTGGCATGTATATCGGGGAGCGCAAGAGAACTAGAAAAATATTTTGTAAATGCCGACCCTGACGTGGTAAAATAGTCCCCACTGGCGATGTGGGCGAATTATAGTGCTAAGTAGAATTTCATCTGTCAGTCGTTGTTGAGTTCTGAACATTCGTTTATAGTATATTGTGCTACGGGGATCGTTAGTCTACGTGAACTCATATACTCTAATAAGATTTCTTCAGCTCTTTGTAGGTCGTCTTTTTTATCAAGACTACCGAGATTTTCGAGCGATTGAATAATCAATACTTCTTTCTACCCGTCTTTATCACTCACATAAGAAGATGAAGAAGCAATTTAACTTTATCTGCGAAATATTTAAAAAGAATAGTCCTAGTAAATAAGCGAAATACCATTTTGAATAGTTATTAAAGCCTTATTAAACCAAACTGGCTTCGTTAGTCCGTAGCGATAGAACAACTTTGTCTAATTTACGTGGCGTAATTACCGCTCATGTTAGTTCCAGCATTATAGAATAAACTTTAATACATGCTTGGAGCTCGCTATAATTATCCATAATAAACATTGATGGTCTGGCCAGGGAATAATGAGTTATTCATGAAAGGGTAGTCGACTAATAAGTTTAAAAGAGTATTTATTAATCGAAGAAAACATCCCCGTGGTTGAGGTAAGTGCCATGAATGTATAGTACCATGGCATAGGCAAATAAACAGCAATTCGGACTATGGAGGAAATTATCTTTATTACCTACCTACAACTAAACAGGCCATTCCGTATAATGACGGATTAAGAATACAAAGTGTTACTAACCCATGTCATTCCGTGGGACTCTACTCGACTTCTAACCGTATATTTCTGAAGTGGCGATAGTTTTTTCGATATATTTTCGTGGTTTATTGATGAACTGACTGTTTTTTGTAGTTTTTGTAAATATTATTGTCGGAGCTGACAAGTATACGTGTTTACGATCAAAGTACGCAAACGGTGTGTTGAATCATGAATGGCACTTACGATTTAAATCTTTTTACCAGTGCCACCAACGCATTAGTTGAGTCTACCATTTTTGGGTGGTTTTTTTTATTTTGTTTTATTTTTTTAATTAAAAAACACATGTAATTACGTATTTTCTATTGTAATCATTAAGTGGCACCCAGGAGAAGTTTTTAAAATATAAGTAGCAATGAATGGGATATAGTAGTAGGCCAAATCCTGCTATTGACTCAGTCCAGCAGTAGACTGCGAAAGCTGTACAGGTCTATTAACTACTTTCAAACAGTATAATTACTAAATACCGTGCAAAGTAAAAGTAACAGGATAACTTGAATACCATTTGAACTTTATTGCTTTACTCGGTCACACCAAAATTGTCCCAATGAATACTTAATCTGACATGGTTTTCCAGTCCCCGTGCTTGCGTTAACTCAATTATAGGCAAAGCTTATGCCTTGAAACCCGAGGTCTGCATACTAATGTAACCAGATATGACAGAATATCAGATATTTCATAGAAATACTGAAGTCTGACGTCCGCAACCCAAAGTGATAGCGATATTCCATGGTTTGGACAAGCACCAGTATATTATAAGGGCTCTGACTCCCTGTTATGAATGTCAAAGATCTTCAAGAGAGCCAGGATCAACGGTTTAACGTGTTCTCCTCGGGGTACACGGCAAGTGATAATTAACAATTTGACATTATTACATATCCTCATATCTGTAAAAATTAAAAACCGTTTAATGGCGCTGATTCACTTGAGCATTCACATGAGCATTCGTGTGAATGTTACAAAACAGATAAACAAACGAGTGAGTTATAGCGAGCATTCTTACGAACATTCTGGCGAACCTTAAAATATAGAAAAAATATAGAAACCTCACTAAAACAGCAGTCTTACCCAATATAAACTTCGCTAAAAAGATCGTGTAAATATTCGTAGCAATGTTCGGCTCTGTTTATTGTTCGGTTCGACAAAACAAAAAACGGTGAATGGTCGCTGTTCTGTTACAAGTGAATGCTCAGGTGTATCACTACCATTAGATTGCAGTGGTAGTAGATTGCCCGACATGATTTAAATAGTAAAGTAAGGTTAAACCATAAAAAAACGAATAGATCATGATTTAATCATACCAGGTTATATTTTAATTTCAAAACATTTCTAAATCGTTATAAACTTATCATAGTTGAAGCATTAAAAAAGAATATACAAGTACGAACCGAAAATCATTTTGGCAAAACAACGACACTCATAGAATTGTAACGTAAAAATATTTTATAAAACCAATTGTATATTCCAGTCATTCACTCGGTATTTGCAAAAAGAATAAAACGGTACCGAATGTAAACAGATATATGTGAATTGAATTAAATCGAGAATAAAACATCAAATAGTTCAAAAACAGCGAACAAAGGGTTGAAATTCCATTACTATGATAAAAGCTAAAGTTTATGAAGATAGTTAACGCGCAAAACTCATAAATAAATTTCGATCATTCTCTGTAGCAATCTAGCTTAAACATCATCTTAATACACATACTTACTTGGGTCGCATTAACCGATTCTTACGTGGCCTCAGTCACAGTCATAACCTACTCGATAAAGAAGCATCAAATCGTTTAAAAACATTGAATAAAGCAGACATATCGAAATTTTCAATAAGTCCCATATGCAGGACTGTTTCAAGTTGCGATGTACATGGTAGAGCATTTTAATGGGTCCCCCCTTGTGGATCTCCACTTTGTCGTGGTGGGGGCGTCTCAGTAACCATGGTTATGTCACCCACGGTGAAGCTAAGTGAGATCCCAGGAGTGGACGCTCCGCGTGGGCTTGACGGAGGCCTGCGTAGGATGCGTCCAATAGTGTCCCTCGCAGTCGGGCGCGGTCGCGGGAGGAGAGGCGTGTCGGTGTTGCGTTGCCGCGCGCCCTATCTCCCGCGACCAAATGGGGGCGCACCATCGTTGCGTCGCGGTGGGGCCTCAGAGGAAGAGGAGATGCGGTGTTGCGTTGCCGTCCTCCCTATCCTCTGCGGCCGCTGGGTGTTTTGGCGGCGGAGCCTAACACCTACATCCGCCGCAAAGGGGGTTTTGTTTGGGGCCCGCCTGACCAACTGGCGGGCCAATACCCGTCGGGGGGTAGCGAGGAATGCTTTGGCGATACCCGACCCTCCCGGCACACGGGTACATGAGGAACACGGGTTGGTTTTAAGTCAGTAAGAGTCTGACAGTCCCCTTCGCCCTTCCCCCCAGGGCGGAGAGACTCCATGAGGATTTTCCAACGCGACACCAAAAAAAAAGAGCATTTTAATGGGTACCACAAATTGCCTTGAGTGATTCCACTGGCAGAGAATTGAATAGCTCGTATCTTTATAATAGATTTCTTTCATATCGTTCGGCAGGCTGTGCGATTTTAATTGACCAATTATTTTCTCATCTTAAGTGTAGAAAGAATAGTGGTAATTGGCAGCTAATTTGTTGAATGAAATTAAAAGAAATTCTGAGATTTGTTTTGCGATTCGTGCATTTTATGTTGGTAAATCTGGCTCAAAATTAAGTTTTAGAATATCATCCCATTATTCTATGATTCATCTTTACATGGATAGACAATACTTTGTTGCAAACCAGATACATTCATAAAGTTACAACTAGAAATGCGCAATAGGTATCCTCGCCGCTAAAAGTGATTTCTACCGGGCAAATAATTATATATTTACCATTGCAATAATCAATAAATACGATAGTAATAATATCTATATGTACATAAAATACGTGAAGTCTCTTATTAATATTTTTACATGCAATACGGATATTCCTTGAATAATACCGCATACGTAAAGTACGGGCCGGTCATACCTCTACATTGTATTCATACCCAACTTGGTTTGCTCGTTTCTAGTTTCTTCGTGTAAGAAAAGGTTAATATTTATTTATTTCTAGAAAAATAAATAGCTCATGTTTTGCTTTATATAATAAACTAGAGGACGCAAGCAGGTACGCCTGCATTTTTTTTAATTTACCCGTTTTGGCCGATCCCGTGGGAATTTCGGGAAATCCCTTACGGTCCCCAAGGAACATACATGCCAAATTTCAGCTTCCTGCGCCCAAAAGTTTCGGCTGTAGCGTGTCTGTCAGTCAGTCAGTAACGCAAGGATTTTATATATTAAGATTAGTTAAAAAACAACTATCTTAAAATCAACTTTACAAAATAAGGATAAGGAAGACGAATAATTCCACATTATTATAGATCCATTAATTATAGAGATGGTTTAGTAGAGATACCAATAGACTGCATTGCAGAGGTTATCGCGCTCAAACCTGCATACCACTGACTTTTCGAAGTTATGTGCCCATTAAATTGTTAATTTATTGCTTGCTTGCTCCGTACTTCGAACGTTAATCTGTCGATCCCAGCTGCCTTGAAGATCTTTGTCGGTCCAAGTAGTGTCCGTGGCCTAAGCCATGGGATATCATTGGGTAATACTTTGTCAAATCTGGTTACGCTGGAAAGCAGAGCTTGGGCTTACCAAATTGCATTTAAACCAGTTCTGTCATTGAAGTAACATAGATCAATGAGTTCTGTAGTTTTCCAGTCAAAAAACAAAGCTACTCTCACTTTGATAACATAAGTATGTATTCTTGTATGAATCTTTTATTAGCGACTTGTATACAATTTCCCGTTGATTCTAATCTCAAAGTTCACGTAAATCTCACGTAGCAACTAAAATAAATTTATCTTTATTTTGATTAAAACTCGTATTCGACTGTACAACTGAAATATGAATATGCGATCCACGTTTCACTCACACGCACTCATAAATTTTAATAATATGCATTCATATGCATAATTGTAAGTACTGATTTTAAGATTTCAAATTTATCTCATAAGCTATTTCTGAATATAAAAAGTTGTCATTCATAAAATTAACATTCACTATCCGTACGTGAGAACAGCATCACAAATTTTTGTTGGTTTATAAAAAGATATTAACGGCGATATTGTAGGTAGATATGTTATAATCTTTACCGTACACTATAACTTTACAAATATTCAATCAACTGACACAAAAAAACACCCAGACTGGCCACAACATTTATTTAATTACACATATTTGATTGAATTTATCTACTGTCTTGTTTGTCTTATGTGGCAATCAAATTCACAACACTCGACAGTATTAAACAACAAGGCCACAGCTCAAACCACTACGGCATGCTGGCGTAGTGGGAAAATACAAACTGTAGACAACATACATAATTATTTATAAGTATAATGCACAGTATGATCAATTCAATTCATCTTGTATGCGATTATATTATGCAAAACCAAGATGGCGCCAAAATTTGCAAATCAAATGAAAAATCTCTGTCGTATCAACAAAACTCCCCAGTTTTTTTTTTAATATTGTTGATTACTTCCCCAAGTAATCAACAATATTCAAATTGAATTAGTGGCTGTAAGTTATTAAACCGTCGACATTGACTAATCAGGACCTCCGAAACACCGACTTTAAAACTTCGATCGCCTAGTTGAAAACTTCGACCACTCGGTACTCGATATAAACGAACTTTAATAAAAATAAAGCGCTTTAAAAAACAAAAGTTAGCAGAAAACACTTTGGCCGCAAGCTTACAAGCGTTTTGTTTCTATCTCGATAATGTTAATAAAAGCATACTCAATTATTGTATAGCTATTCGCCTGTTTTAATTTGAAGCAGACTTTTTTTTGTTTCTTTATTTCTATCTTGTAGTGCTCACAATTACAATTTCTACCCAGTTTAAGAATAGGTAATGTCGTGAGTCTGCTAGAGTATTATAATTGTTCAGCTAATGAGTGAAAAATACAGTTTTGTGTACGTCTGAAAAAATTATAAAATCTCAAACGATTGTTAGTAACTACGCATCTAGGCGTTTTCAGTTGTTCAGTTTTCTAAGAAACTAGCTGAAATATAAACGCCTTCATTTCTAATAGAAATGAAGCTTTCAAAATTAAGAACTAGCTCAAATTACTTCGATCAATTATGGTAGGTAAATCATTGGTGGGTAGTTGAGTAAACACCTAGTCTTAAAACAGCTGTTATAAAATTTTAAAATAGTTTTAATATAGTATAAATATATTTAATGACTTGTAAATACAGTTGAGGTTGAATACCTGCCAGTCAAGTGTTATCTCCGCATAAACACAACATTTATAGCACTAGCACATACACATACTTGCTGCAGCATATCAGTATGGAATCTATTCACAACATCCAGCAGAATTTCGAAGAACGCATGGCCAAGTTTGAAGCGGATCTCCTTAAGAAGAGTTCTACTGGCACAGGCGGCTTAGCAGAGGAATTCGGGACCTTCAAGGACTTCATAATGCAAACACTGAAGTCCTTTTCGCAACAATTGGAGTCTGTCATTCGCACAGTGGAAAGTATAAAGACACGAAGCCGGTGAAAGATGATTCTCTTGCACGGTGTTGGGGAGGAGAAGAGCAAGGATACAGTTCAGATGGTCGTCCAAGTTGTGAAGCAACAGCTGAAGATTAAGACGTTCACTATAGCCGATATCTAACGATGTCACAGAATGGGCCGTCATCAATCAAGTAAGCTCAGACCTATCGTTGTCAAGTTCCAGAGCACATCAGTGCGAGACAGCATTTGGTTTGCCAAAACCAAGTTAAAAGGATTCGGTTTAACGCTGTCCGAGTTTCTGACCCGAACGCGACATATAACGTTCATGGCAGCGCGGGAGAAGTTTGGCGTGACGAAGTGCTGGACCAGGAAGGGCTCTGTATTCGTCCTTGGCGCGGATGGTCAGCGGCATCGGGTTCTGTGCTTGGGCGCCCTCGACAGGATCAAAGGCGCTGATCCAGAGAAGCCTGCCACAAAGACTACCGCTGCGAAAACCAAGCGGTCGGCGGCTTTGAAAAAATAGGTTCCAATTTATTTATTTACGTGACTGGGTGAATTTACATTATTTTTAATACTTTCACTGTTACTACCTTCTTCTTATCTAATAATTCTATTTTACTTAACAATGTTTATTTTCCTCACTTTGACAAGCTTGTCATAACATACGTCAGTTATGTCACTTGTTCTGTTCTTCTAACCTTTTATATCTGTACTGCCTATCTGAACCATAGGTTTTTTATCTCTCAGGCTCATAAATTAATTAAATGTTTAATAAATTCACCTAGTCCGTATCATAAAATTCAACATATATATATTATTTTTTCTTTTTTAATTTTCTATTTCTCAGTGCTGTAAAACTGTGTTGTGTTATTTTTCTTATTGTAACACGCAACTGGCTGGTGGACATGAGAGTATACATAGCTTTACAATATATTTTTTATTTAAGTAGTATAATCAAATATAAATATTTATATATTAGTATATATTATATACTCGGTATAGTTAATTAATTTATATATTATCTCTTATAGCTACATTATGCTAGATATAAATAGTGATAATAAAAGTTTTTTAACTGCTAGTAGTCTCAATTACAGTTTCACTAGTTTGCCTTCACTTGTAGAAATTCTTCAGTCTCAGTTCTCTGACGTCGCAGGGAACTTCAATGTAGTCGATATAAATGCCCAAAGTATTCCAGCTCATTTTCCTGATATGCTGACAACTTTTGACTCTAAGAACATACATGCTATTCTCGTTTCAGACTCATAGCTCAAACCTTGTCTCCCATCAGCCTCATATTCTCTTCCGGGGTACCACCTAATTAGAAATGATCGTGCGGTTGGTGCTGGTGGCGGGGTTGCTATATATCTACGTGCTCAAATTCCTTACCGTATAGCAAGCATCTCGTCACACCGCCCACCCTCGAATGCCGGCGAGCATCTCTTTTTAGAAGTGGAACTAAATCGTACCAAAGTTCTTCTAGGTGTTTATTATTCTCCTTCGTTACGTTTAAATTTGTTCCCTTCTTTTGAACATATCCTAGAAACCTTGGTACCTTCTTACAGTCACACAATTATAATGGGCGATTTTAACACCTGTCTCTTAAAACAGGATAGTCGTTTCACCATATTTGAGCGTATTTTAAATTCCAGCAACTTATCTATTCTTCCTCTTAATCCTACTCATCATTTTCCAAACTCTGTATCTTCTCTTCTCGACCTCATTGTCGTTTCTTTTCCTACTTTTGTATCTAAGCATGGTCAGTGCTCTGCAGACGCTTTCTCTTACCATGACCGAATCTATCTTTCGTATAAAATACGCCCACCAAAGGCAAAACCGAGAATGATTATGCAACGCAACTTCGGTGGGATGGATCGTTTGAAACTCTGCGCAGATGCCCGTGCCCCATTGATTGGTCTCCTTTGTACTCATCAGACTGCGTATATGAAAAAGTCCAAATATTCACAGACAAGTTAACTAAGCTGTACGACGAGCAGGCACCAATCCGTGCTATTAAATTAAAGCATCTGCCTGCACCTTGGCTTACTGACGAGATCAAAATTTTTATGTCAAAGAAAGCGGCTGCCAAGGCAAAGTATAAATGTCGTCCAACCCCTGCGAATTTAGAAAAATATATAAGTGCCAGAAATCTCTGCAATAAGGTGTGTAGGAAAGCACAGCGCCAGCATATTCACAACTCGGTTGAAAATGGTGATCCAGTTAAAATCTGGAAATTTCTTAGTACACTGGGAGTTGGTAAGTCGCGCAGTGACGCAATCCCTAATGATATAAATAAAGATTCGCTTAACGCACATTACGTTACTTCGCCCAACTTTGATGGGACAACTAAAACAAACACGCTACAAGATCTTTCACGTATCCCAACTCCCAGATATTCACCTTTCGTTTTTGAGCAGTTTTCCGGTTGTGATGTTAAAAAGAGTATAATTTCAATCTCGTCCAATAGTAGGAGAGTATTGGGGCATCTGGATCAAAAGATGATCCAGGCGCTTTCTTCGCGCCTGTATCATCTTTTGATCCAGTTGCCCCAATACTCCCTTTTCAAAATGAGTACTGTCTGACTTTTCTATTCAAAATGTTTTTCTTTTTAATCCCTTTCTTTTTTATTCTAGATTCTTAGTCATTTATGTTATTTCAATTCAGTATGTTTCCTAAATTGTATAAATGTGTAGAATCATCTAATCATGTGTGAATGAATGTGTGTATGTTGTATTTTACAACTGCTTACAAACAGCATTAGTTTAGACAAATCGAATGAGCTGTTCATACAAACATGAATGACCTGTTCGTAACAGTTCTGTGTGTTTGGAAAGTAGGGAGTGAATGTTAAAATTATAGGTATTTCGGAAATAAAACATGGAAGTAATATAAGTAGATTATTTATTTACGTCAATATAATTATTAGATAAACACTTTATTTTCTACGCACCATTTATTTAAACAGAATACATTTTTTAAAGCACATATGTTGTTGTGGTTTAAACAACATACAATATTTGGTGAAGTTGAATAAGTGTTATACAATGTTGCTAAACTAGGACAATTTTTATTCTCTAAATTATGTACATTATCTATTTCCAAGATATCTTTTAACCATAACACTTTTTCATTGCCTTTGGTATACACAGATTTATTGTTAAAAAAATTACCAAAATTAACTTTATAGTTAAAATATGGTACAAAGCCCTCATTCCACTTTATTCCTCTGTTCTTTTCTATCCAAGCTATCTGTGACCTGTCTTTCTTAGACAAGTTATAAAACGAGTAAGGTGGTTTTATCAATAAAACTTGAATGCGTCCTTTGTACATTATTGCTATTTCTTTTGGAATAAAATTGTTTCCTTCATCCTTAAACCCTTGGACATCAACGATAACATTCATGATAGTTTTCTCACAATATTACTCAAAGGTTTGTATTCATAAAGTCAATCATTGATAATTAAACAATAAGCAGATGTATTATCCGGTATATCTTCAGAACATTCAATTTCTAATCTCACATCAACTGGTCCAGTTTTAAGTGAATCGTTCTGTCTTGAGCAATCAATCACGAAAATTGGAGCAATTTCTTTGAACTGATTTAAGCTTAGCAACGGATCAATACCTGAGTTGTAGTATGACTGGCGAAAGTTAGCAAACATCTCATATAATATACTATATTTGTTTTCATTAAATTTCAGATTAAGTGAGTCATACGGATAGTATTGCGAATTTAAAAATAATTTAAGATTGCTTACATTACAATGATCAAATAAGGCAGAACTTTTAGTTATGTTTGTTTTTCGATTTGTTTGCAAACCAAATATAACAAACCTGGGTTTCTCTAGTTGAGAAGTAGTTTTAACTGACCATGAATGTTTCGTTGTTCTTGGCAGCAATGGATATTCATACAAATCCCAATTTCTAAATGCTATTTGTATAGAACGATCTCTCTCCAGACTCTTAAGCAATAACAATTTATTACGATCTGAAACTTTAATATGTGGCACCCGCCATTGTATTTTCTGTATGTCAATTTTTACGTCATCATTTTTTTCTGCAAGCAGGCAGCATAATGCGGAGCTACTTCGTTGTAATATAAGTTCATGTTTACAATTGATAATAATTTTGCTATAGTCTTCTGCAAATCCCAGTATTTTATTTAATGGTATAATAACACTAAAATATCCTTTTTTTTGTTTTGTACCATTTATGTTCCAGCCCCAAACTGCAGCAGCTTTATTTTCACCTTCATTCATTGAGACATATGATTTTAAGGTTGTTGTGATGCCAGCATTTTTTATACGATCAATTTAAACACCATTCAATTCGTATCTAATATCTTGAAACAAATATGAAATTGGGTTGTTTATAAAATCAACATCTTTTTCAATTATTTTGCCTGCCGAGTCTTTTCTAGATACACTCGCGTACCCTTCAATATAAATAGAACTGCCTGATGGCAATACGTATAAATCTTGTTGGTGAATAGGTATTCTGATTTCATCATTTTCTTCAAAACTGGTAGTATATGGGTTATAGCTGTGGATCTCATAACTCTCGATAGAGTTATCATGTTGTGGTAAATCCGTTATTTGCAGCATTTTATTAATTTAATTTTAATCCAATTTCGCGTAGAAATTGTTTATTTCCTTTTGTAATTTTTTTTATATTTATAGTTTTGACACGTCTCTCTTCTTTGGAAATAGGAAGGGAAATATTACATTTTCCTCTCACATTAGTCGTTTTATAGAATACCAACATTTTATTTAGATTTTTAAATTTAGGTTATCTCAAGTAATTCAAATAACACGACTAGTGCATATCATCACTCACATCCTTATGTTGTGAAGATGATTTAGAAATAAGCATTTATAATTATCTGAGTTATAGGAGCATTAATAATTTTGCGACATGGAATAATAAAAAGAACTTCAATTATGTTATAATATTTTATTACTTTTCCAAAATGATTTAAGGAATTTTAGACACAAGTGTCCACAATTATACATGTGATCATGCTGTATATTTTCATAATTATAGTGAATATTTATTTTTCCTACGTACTCCATAAATTCTTTAGGAGGTTTTAAGTTACCATAACTATCAAAATATTCTATGTAGTCATTTATTTTGCCATAGGCTACCCAGTGAGTACCAGCGTTTTTAGAAGAATCAAGATTGATCACTCCGCATTCTATTGATGAAACTTTACCTGGCAATTTATCTCTCATAAACACACCTCGGAAGAATGGAATATTACTTGAATGCTTAATAATATCAATATTGGTCAAAGCTCTATTGGGTAGCCTAGAGTTTAGTTTTTTTTCTTTGTGATATAAATCCCTAAACCGTCTTTGTAAGGTTTGAGGTGTAACCCTCTTCCAATCAATAACGTTTCCATTTCCTTATTGTGTCGTTCCGATTCAAGTAATTGTTTCTTCGCTATTTTATATGCATTAATAGCTTTTACAATCCCAGCAGCACCTCCCGCCAAACTGCCTGCAGCAGATAATCCAGCAAATATTGGTACTAAAGGAAGAAATCCTCCAGTTTTTGGTACTGGTATTATTCTAGGTAATTTTATCGGAAAATCTGATACAAAGTCTTTAGCTGCTGCGTAAGCTGTTTGCAACAATGCTTTCTTGCATGAAGGTTTAAGTTTTTTAATATGTTTTTTAGTATGAGAAACAACTTTTTTAAGAGTTTCTTAAAACCATATCCTGATCTTGTTTGACTGGTGAGTTTATTTGATGTTGTTTGCTTACTTTTGTTAACTATATTACTTCGTCTTGTTTTCATTGTTATTTCTTCAATTTTCTCGAAAGTAATAGCTGTTAATTTAATTTTATTCGAAACAAATACAGGACTTAGCTATTTAAAGAGCAAATCCGTAATGAATAGTTAAGACACATGTATTTCTTTAAATACAGATTAGATTAGATTTTTCTCAGTAAAATATTCTTATAATACATTTGTTTTATCTATCCAGCTGTTCTCACTAGGAGGAAGTCCAAGCCATTTAACATATACTTGGTTTCCTTTTCGTTTTAAAACCTTTTCAACTAGGTATAAATCAGGATGCCTAGTTTTCTGAAGTTCTTGAGCATAAAAAGCACCTAATATAGGCTGACATCTTGCATCTTCAATCAAATAAGTTGTTGGATTCGTTTCTTGTATTTTTTTTATCTTAAATATTTCTGTTGACCAGTTTGGGTAATATCCTTTATCAAAACATCCTTTATGTTTACTGATTCTCACAAAGTCACCAATGGCAAATTGCCTGCCCTTTGTTTTCTTCCTACATTCAGCTACATGAATGTATCTTCGCAATATGTCCCTTTTATTAATATGATTTACAGAAGCTGGTGATTGTCCAATAGTTCTATGGATAGTATTATTATACTCATTTACTTTTTTATCAAGTGTACCATTATACCAATTATAATTTCCGTTAAGACTAAATTCTTTGTATATTTTATTCTTCAAAGTTCTTATTAATCTTTCAACGATGGAGGCTTTTTTAGTGGAATATGTAGAGTAATGATTGATTTTATACTTTTTCACAATATTTTTGAATTTATCATTATAAAATTCTTTTCCGAGATCTGTTTGTAAATTTTTTGGAACACGTCCTTTAGCCAATAAAGCTCTAAACTCTTCTGATACCTGTTGCTTATTCTTTCGTTTCAGAGGAATAGCCCAAGCATATTTTGAAAAGGCATCAATGATTACCAGAATATATTTATAACCACTATTCACTTTCGAAATTGTTTGCATATCCATCAAATCTGCTTGCCAAAGATCATCTATATCCTTAAGTATGACCTGCCTTCTTGGAAAGTTAATTCTTGCACATTTATGGATTTCATTTATGACGTTTATTTTGCTCATAATGTCTGTTTATTTTTCCTGCTATTTCTTGCAATTCAATACTTTTTTCAACAGTTCTTATCCTATTTTCTAAATTTAAAATTAGTTTCTTCAATTCTTTTATTTTTCCTAAAGCATCTTCAACTTTGGTGATAATTTGCTCCTCAGCAATAATTTGACTTGTTCTAGATTCTTTAATTGTGTTTTCAATTTCAATACGCTTATAATTTATGCTACTGTCATCTCTCTCAGATTTTAGTTCTGTATGAACATAATTAACATGTACATGTTCATTCATCTTCCATAAAAGCTAGTAACTGAGGATATTTAAAAGCTTTCTATTCTTTTATAATACCAGCTTCTCTTAACTCTTCTATTATGGATAGAATTTCATTGTCATGATTAGTGTGGCCAGCATTTTTTGAAGCAATCAGGAGTTTCAATCTTTCAATTAATTCGTTGGGGTCATCCCAATAAACATAATCTGTATTACTTTTATATTTTTTTAAAGTTGGTAATTTACCACCACTTTTTGATTGCATTACCTGCTCTTCTACTTGGACATGATTTTGTTGTGAAAATAACGGTTTAATAATTTGACGGTATTTTAAACTTTTATCTCCCTTTATTTGACCACTGGAGTGAAAGTCTCGTTTGTGTGCATGTGTATTATAAAGCATATCTTTGTAGACAATTTTATCTATTTCTGTCACCAAACTGAGGTTGGGTTTATTGCGTAGCAAAAGCTCTTTTAAACCTGGTGTTAATTCATAATGCTTATTGTTTATAGTAACTATATTTGTTTTTTGTGAATTATTGATATTATTTGAAACAGAAAGTGTTACCTTAGAATTGCCCAGCATAAGATTTTTGTTTTCACTACGTATTCCAAACGGTACATTTATGTTATTATCGTAAATTTCCAGCAAATCTTCTTTATTCAGTGAAATAAGTGAATCGCTAGACTTTTTTACATTTTTTGATGGAGTTACTTTACATTCAGAATGTTTACTGTGATCAGTTTTTATAAATTCTCTAAAACTTGCATAATCTAGGGATGAACTGAGTTTTCCAGACGTATTGTTCTCATCTTCATAAATGTCAAATATCTTTATATCTTTATCATTTCCTTTAACTAAAGTTTGCAATGGATCTGTTATCGGTTTAAATACCTTTTTAAATTTTAAATTAGCGATATCTTCTTCGTCTTGTAACATTTTTATTTTATTTTTTATAGAATCTGCTGATTTTATTAATTGTTCTTTAATATTGATATCCATTGTTTAACTTGCAATCTTACGCAACTGCTGTTTACAGATATTGGAAATCGATTGATATATTTTCCCCATTGACCTAGTATTTATGTATATTCTAAAAGCTTATAAATGTATCGAAACCTTGTCTATATCTACCTTTATTAAGAGGGCAATCTTTATTTATCAATAAAAAAGCAAACCGATCCTGCCATATCATTGAACAAAGTTTTTTAAATTTTAACCACTCGATATCCGTATTTACATGCTCATTGTAAATATGTTTTAAATTTTTCTCATCTTGTCTGAAGACAATTATAAGATTAGCGTTATCTCGTATTAGTTGTTTAGGTATTTTCGTATAAGTTTGTGATAAATAAAAACAATCTATGTGTTTATGCCTGCCCATTGCAAAATAATTACGGATGTTAACTTGGTTTTCACATGCGACGTCATCAAAAATCATTAATGAGTTAGCTAAAGCATTATTAGGATGTATAATTTCTTCATTATCGTTGAATACCGAGAATTTAGCACCAGGAATAATGTTCATTACTTGTTTTAGAAAACAATACTTTGGCTGGAAAGCAGTTTTAGAGTATAAATATATATGCTTGAATTTTAAACCGTTTTCATGCAATATTAAATTGAGCATGACATTCGTTTTCCCGCAGTAAGATGGACCACATATTATACATCTGATTGTATTAGGCAAAAGTGCACTGTGTTTTATTTTGTGTGATTGATTTTCTAATTTGATATTGTTTATTTCTAAAGTCTGGGGTTGCTTGATGAACTTCATTGTGAAAAATGAGGGAAAGTAACGTTACTAGTCTATTTATATGTTTACAGGGTATCAATAAATTAAAATCATAAATAAAAATCATCAAAGTTTATTTTCACTTAGAAAGTAAGTACAGTGATAAATTATAATGTATAAAGTACAATATTATTATATAATTCATAATACTAAAACTACAAATATACAATACTCTAAAACTATAATACTTTAACTATAATATCGTTTTATAGTGACCCCAAGGTAATGTATCAATTTGATTTGGGAGAATGCATCGTTTGTCATCTTTTTTATTCATCACCAGTTTGTTCACTTCTTGTGTGTATAATTCATGTTTGATTGATTTAATCATATTCATTTTACAAGATCTACTCTCATTATTAAACAATGTCTTATTGTAATGAGATATATTTAATCTGTTTGTAACTGATTTTGAAATACCTTTTGCTTTTTTTATTTGTATTTTAGAAGATACCAAACAGTAAAGTTTCGCTCTTAAGCCGGTGAATTCACTGATCACATCGCCACCCAGTTCATCTTTAAAGAGTCCAGGAACTTTTTCATTCATCCGCGGTATTAAATAAGGATTATCTAAATCAAAATTACTTGTGTCAAAATCTTTTAAATTATGTTTTATATCACGGTAAATGTCTTTTGTATATATTAAATAAAGTAGACTGTCAGTATCTGTATAACAAAGTCTTATATTATTTGTATATGACTTTTTAATATTATAATGATATTGATAAAGATGCAATTTAGCATATTCTAAAACACTGAAACCTATGTATATTGGTCTGTCTAACACAATTTTCTCAGGTTTTAGCTGAACTGCTACAAAATTTTCTGAAAATATAGATACACATTTAAAATTAGGTTTACAAATTAGCTTTTCAGCACCATGTTGCTTATTTGTAATATTGTCTATATCAACCCATTTTGTGACTAGTTTAATGTCTACCTGTTTTCGTTTATTTTCAATTGTTTTACCGAAAATAGAATTATTTAAAAGCTTAAAAAAATCTTTCTCAAATATAGTTTTGGATGCTTGACGTAGACTGGTATTTAGATCAATATATTTTTTTAAATATTCTTCTTGTCTAAAAGTTAGAATACGATGAACTTTTCTTAAAACAAGTCCATTTTTCAAACATTCCTGTAAATGAGTGTAATGAATTACATACTTAAATTTGTCATATAAATTAGCTATAAGTTTAGCTGTCTTTCCCCCTGGTGGTATAAACTTTTCAGGAGCAAAAGGTAAATCACTATGAAAATCATGTATGTGCTCAGGATATTCAAGATCTACTTCTAATATAAAGCCATATTGACTTTCATCTGATTTACTCATTACATCAAAGCAATTAACTTCTTTCTGATTTAAAAAACGAAACTCTGCAATTGGCAACTTTTTAGTCATTGCGTATCCATACAAATTATTACAATCGAGGTATATCAAGTAACTGGAAGGTTCTAGATCATTAAATTCTGGCAAATATTTATTGTTCGCCTTTGCATGACGCAATGAACATTGTGCTAGACCACCTCGTATACCCTTCTCTAGCATTTGATACATTTCCAAGTCATCAATTAAGTCAAGCTCAACCTGTGTATAGAGCAACATAGCATCCCAACTTAAACTAGGCGCAGTTACATAGTAGGCTGGATCTAATTTATAATATTTTAAACTTATATTTCTGAAATTTTCAAATATATCACACAATAATAAAACATCACATTTTAGGTATAGATCAGTATACTCGCCAAGATTCTTTATTTTAAATGCATTCCATACAGTTATTGCATGTTTATATTCTTTATCGGTAATATGTTCCATTTTCAATGTGTTATAAAAGAATTCTTTCGGAGGGAGTTTCGTTTCTTCATATTTTTTCCAAGTATTAATATAATCGTAAGGATAAATACCTTTTGTTTTGAGCAAATATATTAACTTTTCGTTTTTGATTTCCATTGACAAATGTGAAAAATCATTATCTGTTAAACTTTTACTTAATGCATCTAAACTTGAGCTTAGAAACTGAAACGAATCAATGAATTTAATTTGTATGGGACGGTTACCATTATCTGTGTCTATGTATTTAGTGATGGTTAAATATTTTTCTTTAGTTTTAGGTATGATTTTAATATGACCCTTATGTTTTGCTAATTCTTTTATAAACAGATGAGAATCATAATTCGACAAATTATGAAAAATTACAGGTATGAATGGACATACTCTAAACATTAGATTACATTGAGTATGTGCAGGTCCTCTATATTTTCCCGTCACATGATCGTGGTCACGCACCTTATCATCGAGTAACAACCGATCACAAATATGACAAGTACTTGCATTATTAAATTGGGTTTGCTCTTTTTTAGTTAAAGGTATCATTGGTTTTTTAATTAATAATGTATCATTTATTTTCTTCACATCTTCTATTAATCTAGTGATAAATACTTCAACACAATCTAGACCTCTGTATGATACATATTTATTTTGGTTGGGATCATGTGAACAACATATGTAATAAGCAAAACAGGAAGGTTGGTGTTTCTTAAAATTATGTGTTTTTTCAGATTTCTTTTCATGACAACTTAGCAACAGACTTTCAAAGTCTGCGTAAATTACAAAATTAATTCTCTGCTTTCTTTCATAATTCTTGAAACCAAGCTTACTATTTTTTTCAGGTAATACTGATAAAGTTTTAGAACAGATATGAGATCTATACTTAGTCTCACTGCTATAAAATTGTAAACATGAGTCACAGAGAAAGAAATTACCTTTATGATTTGTTACTTGCAGTCGTATTAAACGTGTCAGGTCTTTGATAAGACAGTAATGACTTTTTCCTTTTCTTTCTAAATATAACAAATTAACATGGATAGGTTTTCTTTTATTTGTTAAATAAAGAGGTCCAGTTACTGTTTCACTCTTATGATCTACTCCATAGACGTTGATACTTATGTTATTGTAGGTCTCGAATAATTTGATATCCTGATATGAAACAGGGAAAGTCATTCCTTCAATATTAAATATAGAACTGTAATGTGGATATGAATTAGTCCTGCATACATTCATCTTAACGGGATATAATGAAGCTACTATACTCCATAAAAAACAACAATTGTCATTATTCCGAATATTAATACAACTTTTCGAATTCTTGAGTTTTGTTGGTAATTCAAGATAAGTACCACCTCTCATAGGACAATATTTACTGACATTGATTTCTAGATGGCTCACTGATTGATAAGACCATCCAGATTCTTTGTGTTCGAATTCTGACATTTTATATTTTAGAACTTCAATAGCTTTCGAATAAAAGTCACTTAAAATCGTATTATTGCAGATAACTTCATATTTTGTATTAAATGACTTCAGTTGTCGCTCACTCGTTTTTGGTAACACAAAGTAGGCAAACAACTCGAAGTTGATCTTGACACAAGTATTTTTCGATAAGGACATATGTATAAGTTTCAGGACATCGTTCGTATTCTCACACAAGAATGCTTCGGGTGTGCAATATTCAACACCGTGCGCAGGGTTCAAACGATATGCTATGATTCTGTTTTTGAAAGCACTTGCAATTACATAAATATTTTTAAAATGAGTTTGAAGCAAACTATTTGATTTATGTACATTAGTTCTTAAATGATATTTCAATTCAGTTTTCGGTAACTCAATCTGACATTTTTGGCATTCTATTACTTCATTGTTAGGATCATGGATATCAATATCGAATTGTTTTTCTATTAATTCATTATTAGGATCATGGATATCAATTTCGGATTCTTTGTCAATCTCCCACGTGGAAGACACATGAGGTGCTGTAAAATAAAAACAATAATAGAGCTAAATGTATATTTATAAGTAAGTAAATTGTATACATAATTGACATAAAAGATCATATCAAATCAGTCAATATTTTAATAATAAAGAGCAATAAAAGAAATATTAGATTACATGTTTTATTTTCAAGTTTTTTGCTAGATTTTATTCTAGGTACGTAAAAGGAAACCTTACTAACTTCCTACACACTCTAGGTGCTGTAAAATAAAAACAATAATAGCGCTAAACGTATTTTTACAAGTAAATAAAATGTAGTTACAAAGTAAGCAAGCGAGTAAACACTGATTACATAATTGACATGAAAGTCAATATTTAATGTATAAGAAATATAGGAGTACATATTTTGTGTACCTATACATTAATAGTGAATGGGTACTATCAGTATACCTTAATAGTAACTTCCTACAAAATCTATCGGACAGTTCTTAAACTCTCGCCTAGTCTCGTCAATAAATTCTTTCAGCTGAGACCAAGCTGGCGTATCATTTTCGGTACGATTTTTTATTGAAATAATTGCATGACGCCATCGATTTATAGGTGTGACATGTTCTATGGTATTTACATCATAAATTTTCAATTCAATGTAGTAAGAGCCTTGTTTTGACTCATCACTTTGCCGACTTAAACCGTTTGCAACCCTTCGTGTGAAATAGGAGTACAAAGGAGTTATTTTTTGATTACCCTTTAAGTTATTTGCCGCTATCTCTTCTCGATCATCGTCACTGTCACTGCCAAATAAATCATGGCTGGTAGGCTTCACCTCACTTGTCCGGGGCTTCATGACAGGACTGATGGGATGGATAGTAGTCTTCAGCTTCTTCTTTTTACTGTCGGGATGCGATGATTTGCTGGCCGCTCTCTTAACAGCATCACCGGAGCGTGAAGATGAAGGCGTTGATGACGAACCTTTCACATGTTTCGTCTGTTTTTGTTGTTCCTCGTATTCATCTTCGGAGGGAAATAGGTGATCAGCAGAAGTTTGTCTCGACCTGAACATAATTACAGAAAAAAAAAAATTAGAAGAAATAAAAACAAATAAGTAGGTGTAATAGATATTAATATAACTCAGATCAAAATAGTAGTCGCCATGACGTTCTAAATAGATTAGATTTGATTGATTGTATACAATCTATTCATTCATTTTGTGAAGTATATTACATTTTTTTTACTCTATTCATAAAGAATAGATTAAAAGATGTAATGAATGAATAGATGAGTATTATAATAACGAGATATACAGGTAGGTACTTACATTGTTGATATTATACGATTGAATAGATTAACACTTGATAAAATTAAACTCGAATGCTGATTCCGTCCAGGAGTAACTTGTGTTACAGAGCAATTCGGGAGCCATTTATATAGGCCTCAAAATCACATGATTCTAACCAAATATGTAAAAACTGCACGCTTGCAAAAATATATAAAAATGAGACACTGCAGATGCTATCATATTCAGATTATTTGGAATGGGACACACGAGCGTTTAAATCGCAGCGTTTTTTAGCTGGCTCAGACAGCCAGACAACCGTTTGTAAATTGTATATTATGTACATGTTCTACCAATTGTAGAAACGAATTATGGGAACCTATACCCATGAACGACGCAACACGAGCAATTAAAAAAAAAACCTGTAATAATATGTATGTCAGCACAAACGCAGCGGTTCGCACGCTCGTCTAGATATTCCAACTTCTAACACGTGGAGGTAATAAGAACTTCAATCTCACGTTACTATAATATATTTAAACACAAAGTACATATACATAATTACGTATTAAATTAAATAATTTTGAACCTTAAAAACAAAATGTGAACAAGTATAAAACCAGAAAAAAATCCTGAAGAAATCACATTCCCGTTGAATATCTTGTTCTACAATGTCGGTAAGTAAATCAGCATTTTAATAAACAATTAAACATATTTTTAGTTATGATATTTTTATTCTGATACTAACTACTTATTTAATAATTCTACTTAACAGTTTTACTTGCACAAATAGAAACAGTCTATATTAAAATCCTAGCTAATATTATAAATCGAGGTGTAAGAGAGATTGTATGTTTATTTGTTTGTTTGCTACGCCTTCGCACGGAAAAGCTACTGAACGAATTTCGATGAAACTTAGCACACAGACAGACCATAAAATACGACAAAGCCAACTTTTCTTTCACGCGGGCGGAGCGATGGGTTGAAAACTAGTAATAATTCTAATTATGCATTGTTTCAGAACTCCAGCGATATATTCATCAATGACGCATCATACTCCCCAATACCAGCAGCGCAGCAGCTACGTCAAAATGTTATAAATTACCTGGAGAGGGAAAGACCGTTTCGTTACGAAGAAAATTCGATCTCATCACTCTCTCCGATTCTTCCTCCAGCAGCATCAACATTACGGCAAGACGTAGAGAGAGAAAGGCTCTTTCAATTTGAAGAAAGGCCAAGCAGCAGCGCCAGTAATAGAGTTACTACTACTAAAAAACGAGGGCCCAGCACTTTATACTCTTATATCAAAAAGCCTGCAAAGAGTTCACGTTTGTCAAAAATAGTACGGATCCAAATTTTCGAAGTGGATGATTTAAAAGACTCTAAATTATGTGAGTGTAGGGCTAATGTATGCGCTCAGCATGTTGTGGAAAATGTGTTAAGTGATGATATTTATAAGTGTGCAAAAGATATCATATGTAAAATCCAAAAGAAAATGTAATTAAAACATAATAATATAAAACTGATGTCGGTTTTTTAATTACCAGATTAGCCTTTTAATAAACATTGTTCATTTACGTGCCTACCTACTCAGCTGTATTCATTATTTATTACTTTCAAACATAATTCACAGTTACGAATACATAGGTACCTATTTGAGTATATATCTACCATATCTTATGAACTTAAGCTTGATTGAATCATATTCAATAGTAGCTATTTTAATATAAATAAACATACACTTGTATAGTTACGGAGGCCTGTGATGGGTAGTAACAGAATGGAATGCGCTCAGTTTCCTTTTCGGGAATATGTAAACATTCTAACGCACCTAGCAACGCTCGCCAGTTCGATTAATTACAATCGTCAAACATGATATTTATTCTAATGTTAGTCATGAATGATGTCATATCACAATCACATCTTTAAAAAAAACAAACTGCATGAAGTGGCTCGCTATTTTGTTAATAACTGCAAACATATTTCATTATAAATATTATGCTCAAGATAAAAGAAATATCAGTTTATGTTATAATTTTATTACAAATTTACAATATACTGAATACACACCCGGAAAAACAGATCAGATCAGATAGAATATTATACCAGTTTTTTTTTTTTTTTTAATTAATACATAGTCATGAAAACTTCAGATAAGACCGAACTGAATTTTATCCAAGCAACCAGAAGTATATACCTATATATATATATATATATTATATATGTTCAATGATCACAACAATGATCTGAATAGAAGTGTAACGTTGAATGCAGAATTATGAATGAAAGTATAATTATGAATAGAGGTTATTGAATAGAAGGATCATTTCGAATAGATATTTTCAAATAGAAATGACTGAATAGAAAGATCATTTCGAATAAAGTATTACTAGTCCTGGATCTCGTTGTATTTGAAGTCATACTTTGAATAAAGGGTTTTTAAATAGAAGTCTCATTTTGAATAGATAATTCTGGATACTGTACTCATTTTGAAAAGGGAGTATTGGGGCAACTGGATCAAAAGATGATACAGGCGCGAAGAAAAGCGCCTGGATCATCTTTTGATCCAGATGCCCCAATACTCTCCTACTTCCAATGCTGTTGGCAATGACTGTATAAATCGAAACACGATCCTCTTCTATCTATCCTAGATGAAATCCTATCTGTCCTTTGTCATATCCTAAACTACTCAGTTACCAGCGGCGTCTTTCCATCAGCGTGGAAAGGTGCACAGGTAGTTCCGATTCCAAAAAATCCAAACCCTGTTTTTTTACTGACTTCCGTCTTATAATATATCCATTCTTCCATTCCATTCCAAAGTTCTTGAGCGTCTTGTACATACAAAACTCTGTACTTTCCTTTCCAAGAATGCTCTCCTGAATCCTTACCAATCAGGTTTTCGTACTGGTCATAGTACTACCACAGCATTGGTTCATATTACTGATGAGATAAGGCTAGGCATGGATGGTGGAAAACTTACGCTTTTGTCCTTACTTGATTTTAGCAAGGCATTTAACACCGTAGATTTCCACATCCTGCTTGCCATACTCCGCTCTATTAACATATCTCCAACGGTAATTGACTGGTTCCACAGTTACCTGTTTGGACGCCGACAGCGTATACGTGTTGATGAGTCGTACTCTTCATGGTGTCGGTGTACCGCAGGGTGGCGTGCTATCTCCGTTACTTTTCGCAATTTTCATAAATTCGATCTCCAAAATGTTACTTTCATCCTACCACCTTAACGCAGATGATTTGCAGATATATTCACAGGCGCCACTTGAGTCTATTTCAAAAGCGTTTTCTAACATTAACTTGGATTTGGCGCATATCTGTGCATGGAGCAAAAAATATGGCCTTAAAGTAAATCCATCAAAAACACAGGTAATCCTAATTGGCAGCTCCAGTATGATTTCCAAAATCAACTGGTCTTAGCTGCCTCAGATTCAGTTCGACAGTAACATCTTGCCAATCTCAGATATTGTGAAGAACCTGGGTATCCATATGGATAAAACGTTATCTTGGGGAACGCAAGTACAGGAGACCAGTAAACTGTTTGCTTCTGCTGGGTCGTTGCGTAGGCTGCGGAACTTTCTACCCACAATCACCAATATTGCACTTGTACAATCCTTGCTTCTCCCAATACTCGATTACGCCGATGTCAGCTATCTTGATCTTAATGAGGACCAACTTGATAAACTTGAGCGCCTCCAAAATTTCTGTATTAGATTCATTTTTGGTTTACGCAAATATGATCACGTATCTAAATTTCGATCTAGACTCAAGTGGCTCCCAATTCACCTTCGCCGGAATATTCAAATTCTTATGTTACTGTATAATGTGTTGTTTAATCCTAATACCCCCTTGTATCTCAAAGAACGTCTCAAGTTCCTCCATGACACACATTTGAGGACCTTGAGGTCGTCGGTGGATTTGAGACTGCAGATGCCGGCACATACCACAAACTTTTACGATAAATCCTTTGCTGTTCAAGCTGTCCGTTTGTGGAATGAGCTGCCGGTTGAAATTAGGCAAGCAAAATCAGCGAACATATTTAAAAATGCATTAAACAAGCATTATTTGTCATAGTAAGCTAAATTTTATCACTGTATTTTTGTGTCTATGCTAGTATATGTATGTATGGTATGCAACTATCATTATATGTATTTTAAAGTATTGTATGTTATGTAGTTAGTAAGTATTGTATAGTATTGTATTTATTTATAAGTATAGGTATATGCATACCTACTTTATGTATGAATGTATGTATAACTTTGTATGTATGTCTGTGTATTGTATTAAAACCATTATTGTGTCCAAACAAATGTAATCGCTACACATCAAAACTTTTTATCTTTTACAGTCTGTCCATCCTGAGGTTGTCTGAAAGAAATCGCACTTTGCGATAAGGCCGCCCTTGTGCATTTGCTATGTATTTACATTTAATTTATTTATACCAGATTTGTACAACAGTGTAGTGTACAATAAAGAGTTATCAATCAATCAATCAATCAATCAATGAATTGCTTCAAGTTTCTTTTACTATAAGTTGGGAAGTCAGGATCACTTAGGCTGATCTCATATGAGAAGCAGAGCGTATAATAAAATCTTGCCACTTACTATGTGTGTCGTATGAGCGACGAAGTTTGTTACTCTTTCACGCAACAACTACTGAACGTTTTGATGGAAGTTTAGAACAATATAGCTTATACATCAGAACAGCGTATAGACTATTTTTGCCATTCAACTCTGAGCAGACTCTTTTTCGTAACGAAGTGGATTTTGTAACCAGTACACGTATGATCTTTTTTGCTTTGTGTGAAGCAAGTGAGTAAGTAATTTGTAGCTAAGTATTTCTTCGTGTCATAAAAGAGGACTCTATTGCACCCAATAGAGTAATATTCTACCAAATACACACAACATAATCTAGTCCCAAACTAAGCAGAGCTTGCACTGCTGCGATGGTACTAGACAACGGATAAACATTATACAAATACTTTTTTTAAATTACATAAATACTAAAACAAACATCTATGTTCGAGCACACAAATATTTGTCTTGAGCGGGAATCAAACCCTTTTAGTGTGGCAGTCGGTAACACTCCTGCTACGCCATGGGGTTGCAAAATCAACATGAAGAAACACAAAAATACATCAAAATCTCTTGCATAACACAGCTCGTCTCTTCTCCGCTTTTCTGACTAGGCATCCTAATAATTTTAAATTATGAAACCTTAACCCTATAATCGTTAAATTTCGTGCTCAATTTAGTCCGTTCGTTGGTCAATCGTAGTTAACAATGCTAAAAAGGAACGCTTTTGGGATGAATAGTGGTAATAACATTTTTGGTATTCAATTAGACGCGTATCATTTGCGAACTCTTTTATATTTTGGTTTGTGCTTTTCTATTTAATTTTGTTTTACTAAGTGTTTATGTGGATGTACAAAACTAATTTATTCTTAAAGAGTTTTTATAATTGTGTTAAGCTTCTGTTTATAATATCGTGCTTCTACACAGACAATGGCCTAATCAAAAAATATATAAATGGAGTTTAGCCTCTGAAACTTTTCTACTTTAATACTATAAAGTTGAAAAAGAATAGTTTCAGCAGCACAAAGCCCTCCCGATTTCAACTTTAATACCTACCTGAAATTTGTTGCTCTTTCATTGATGGATGTAAACACTATAAAAATGTGTTCCTTGCTAAAGTTTGCTTCCTTAGTAATCTTAAATTTTCAAACATTCTAATATACTGTCTAGAATTGTCAGGGAAGCGACTTTCACAAACGTCACATAAAAATGTCTGGGAACTTATCTAAAACACAGATATTACAAGTATAATACTTCGTGATATCGACATACAATAATAAACTCTACATCTACAAAATAAGGTTTAAAATAGGCAAACAAAAGGTTTGGTGGATCAGATTGCGATTGGCGGAGACAGGCACTCTCATCTTCGTCGCAACTTCAAATGTCTCGGCACATAGGACTGTTTGCTCTCAGTGCATAAATCCAACGGTTAAGCTGGGAAACGAACAGTACTTACACCTCCCTATAGTTGAAAATTAAGCCACTTACCAAGTAGGGAACTACCACAGAATATGTAGGTACTCTACGCTACTACTAATAAAATCACCAGTCTCGTTGCTGTTTATTGTGTTTGTTTATAGACCAGTTGTGTGTTGTATGTATGAATGTAGTATTCATGTTATATTTGGGTATAGTAAAGACATGGCATGTGCGCTTATTTTTATTCAATTATAAATTTTATTACTTAAAACAGTGAAATTAATTTAAGTACGAATTTGAAATTAGTGTAGGTACAGGGATCCTGTCGTTTTGCCGAAAAGATTTTGACAAAATTTCATTACCCAAACAAATTTTAGTAACCTTTTGTTATACCATTGCAATATTTCGAATGATTTTAGTACGCATATTTTTATTTGGGCAAATTTTTACTTGGCAAAATATTACCAAGTATAATGTCAATATGGCATTTGGTCTTTAATCAAATGATTTATTACGGCAAACAATCTTCAGACAATAAACGTTTGGTGATATTAGTTTATTGATAGAAGTGGCTAGAGTAGGGTTAATTATTAAAAAAATGGTAAGGTTAGAACCGTGACCTCCTACGCACGAGCCGAGCGAGCGAAGCGAGTGGTGCCGCGGCAGCGGCCGGCGAGTGCCAGAAACGACTTGCATTAATAGAAAAGAGATTGTTTTTAGTAGATTACCCGGAACTGAACTATTTAGATTACGATAATTATTGATTTTGCGTAAAGACTGTTATTCCAACTGAAATATTTGACTAAATAAATTTTTTTTAAAGTACTAGTTGGTAAACAAGTTATAGTTTAAACGTTCATTTCCCAAACATTAGGTTTGTGTTACAATTTTTGTGAATAGATTTTTTGCTAAGTAATAATTTGGCAAATGAAATTATGCGAAACATTTTTTGGGAAGTGAAAATTTGTCAAATTCCTTTCGGTCAAACAAGGGAGACCCGTAGGTACACATAAATTTGCCTATGAAATCAATACTTTGTTGACTGATAATAATGATATGGTTTATGGGTATAGAAGAATTACGTCGCATGCACAAATTGCACATGCATATGACATTTCTCATAGACTTACATAAATTAAGACAAGTTCGATGGTGCTACTGATGTACCTATGGTGATAGATTTATGGGTGCCAAAGCACACAATAAAACTACTAGCAACATTAGCAACTAGAAAATTATTATTTTACAAAAATGTATATTATAATGATTACAAATTCATTAATAGGTATAGTATAAAACAAAAGTCCTCTCATCAATGCCTCTTCTTAAACACTTTTTAACTTTAATTAAATTGTTGCAAAACTAATTTAGTTTTAGTTTTTAAAGACCAATAATTTACTAGAGCTTGCAATTAATATCAAGACACTACTTTATTCAAAACTCAAGTTAAGCGACGATTAAAATTGTTTAGTCTCTTTGCGGTGCTATCCGTCGCTCCCAAACCGAGTTCTTGTCTAATATAAGAGACATTTAAACAAAGATATAAAACTTCATCTGAGGTGCATCTGGGAACTGCTAATAATGAAGATGGCCCTAGGGAAGTAACGTAGTACCTACAGCAGAGCTATCAGACAGTCGAACATGAATTCCCTTTTTCCCAAAACGTGCTCTACCCGACTCATCATTTACTTTTATTATGATTTATGCATTGAATTCTCTTGAAGACTGAAGCACTTTTATTGAATTTTCTATATTTGAATTTTTGTCTCGATCTCAAAGGTTGACGTTCTTTAAACCAATACCTCGTTTTAATTTAAATAAATTGCTGAATACTTTGTTAGTTTCAGATATTTTATTGTATTTTATAATGACAACGTTGAAGCGTTGCTGTTGGTATAGACAGTACAATTAAACAACATTGATAGACTACTAGTACTTGTGAGACATACAAGATACTGTCCCATGAGAAGTTGAGACCATATTTATATTCACCGTTGGGCTATGAAAGCACAGGCATCTTATTTTTTAAACTCTTACGGAAAAAAGGTGTTAAAG
Source organism: Euclidia mi (assembly GCA_944739405.2). Classification (NCBI taxonomy): domain Eukaryota; kingdom Metazoa; phylum Arthropoda; class Insecta; order Lepidoptera; family Erebidae; genus Euclidia; species Euclidia mi. Next base: position 29,560,546 of record OX123204.2, read on the forward strand.
TTAGTACTGAAACGAGTATGCTTAACGTATTACATGCTTCACATGTTCTTTGTCAAATAAAGTTACCGAATTAATACCATACAGTAATCCACAGTGGAGCATTGAAGAAAGAAAAAATGTTTGCTGTCCATGTTCCAGCATACGAACACGAACATTTATGTGTGTCAGCTAGTAATTCTTTCTGGGTCGCAGATTAAGCACAATGGAAGCGTCTGTGTTAGCTCAGAATACGACGGATATTCCCCTTCTTATATACTACTTTTATATACTATAATGCAATGAATTGAGTAGATGATTATGGCAAAATTTAAGCGTTATATATTTTATATTCGATAGCAATAAAAATACATACAATGAAAAACAAATACAAGAAATTATGAACTTCATTACGTTGCATACGTGAATATAAGTTTGGAGGCCCATATGCCTTTGAGAGAACAAATAAGGGTTTGTCTAAAATACATTATTATGAAATACACAAAGAACATGCTGAAAATTACTATTAAACGTGTAATTGACAGCACACAGTAGTAAAATACTAATATGTTTACAAAAAATAATTACGATTGCCATAAAACAGCTACAAAAATATTTTTTCAGAAACATATATTTTGATAAACATTTACATATTATAATTTAATGTGACGCGCTAGTGCAAGACGTAATAATCACATTTTGAAAATAAGTCGTACTTACATCAATAAGTTTGACAAGCCATTTAATTTTACATACATTTATTGCCATTTTCTTGTTCGGTTGTAAAATATAGACACAAATGTCAAAAGGAATTTAGATCTTGCTGTAAATACATATTAGCGCCCAATAAATAGCATTTCTTGGAGTAAATAATATTCAAACATATTCTTAGCATGGCATCTAAAGAATGTTGATGCACACCTTTTAATTATTAAGTTAGCTACTCTTTAAACATTGTTCAGTTTAAGTTGAGACGCCGGTTATTCTTAGCTCGATCGTTAAGCTTTACCTCTCGCTTTGAGCATTCTTCAAGTTAGCAGGCGTCAGTATGAAAGTTTGCGAGTATTTACTTGACACCTAATACTGAAGGATGCTGCGCTTGAAGGCGTTCAGGTACTTTAAAATATATTAAAGGAAAATAAATTTGGTTCGTATAGCTTGTTGAAAATAAACTACAGTTTACAGATTTTATCGCAATATTTTGCTGAGATAACATAAAAACCGAATGATCAAGAAACTACATTATTTATTATGGTCGACATTCGATTACTTTACAGGAATCATGGTTACGTAAGACTGAGGTTTTGAGGTTGAATATAGAAGTTATCTCAAAGTGCGATCGCTGAGCTTCTGAAATAATTAAATAAGTAACTATTATGTCTTAATAAACGTGTACGCATGTTTATTTTACAGTACAATCGTACTTACTTGGTAAAAACTGTGTGCGCTATTATTCAGTTAGAACACCGGTGGACTGATATAACTCATAAGTGGGAAAAATTAAAGAGCGAAGGGTTGCTACCTTTAAAATAGCTCTTTGAGCCCGTTCTAAAGGCAGTACGATCGTTTTAGCTGCCCCCGCCCATGAGGTTATACAGTATGAGATGATTCACATAGTGCAGTGTAAACCTGACTAACAATTTAAAGTTTACCACGTCGCGTATATTTTTAAATATGGCAATTAGTTACCGTACTCTTTTACACAATGATTCGTTATATATGTATGTATTTACAAAAACAAAGTACCTATTTAGTAACCTATTTTCGTGTCCTACCGAATGGAGCTGCAGCTATGTAAGCAGTACCCCAACTGTTAGAGCCATAAATTTTTATAATGACTTCATGAGTCAAGTTCACGACGCTGATGTATTTTTTGATAATTTGAGTACATTTGTGAAGAAGGCCAGAATATTTTTTAGTATTTAGATCCTATGTATTAGATTATTCTGTTTAGTCATAAATATTGTTTACCGTTAGTGTTTATGTTTTAGTTGTGTTTATAAATTTTGTTAAGATATTAATATTGTTAACGTATCTTTTAAGTATGCACTGTAACGGTTTGGAAGTCATTCTGTAATGTTACTTTGTTAATTTAATTAAAATAAATAAATAAATAAATAAATAAATAAATAAATAAATAAATAAATAAATAAATATATGTATGTTTCTCCATTGTCTAGTACACATAATACAAGCTCTGCTTAGTTTGGGACTAGATGGTGTCTGGTGATGTGTTTATGTGGTAGAATGTATGTGGTAGAATATATATAAAATATTAGTTGGAGAAAGTGGAAATGGAGAGAGGATATTGATGATATAAGATCGAGCGCGCGTGATCGAATAGAAAATAACCAAATAAAAACAAAAGAAAAATTTGATAAGAGTTATAAAAAGGCTACGGAATTTGATATAGTTGATTTAGTTTGAGTAGTAAGATAAAAAATAGGGGGATCAAGAAAATCAAAAATTTAGAACCGAAATGTCAGGGCCCATACGGAATCAAAAGTAAACTCCCCAATGATCGATACCTTATAGTTGATACACCGCTCACTAGAAAAAGTAAATCTTACGAAAATATTGTGTCCGTCAATAAAATTTAGCCGAGGATGAGTTTCAACGCACCCGTTTGTTTCTCAAGTGAAGAAAGGGACACTGATTTAAATTCTTAGTTGTGACAAAATCTATGATATTTCTTGTATATGATAATCATGTTATTTGACCGAATTTAACTTGTAATGTAACTTAAGTGAAAAGCGAAACTGTCTGCATAACTCGGAGCCCGAGCGGATGTGAGCCAAGCATGAGTGTTATGTATGACAAGCCTATCAAGTCGGTAGTGAAAGAATAGAAGTAGCCAACCGCTTGTGGGCTGTAGTGATTTTATAACAGCGAGTAAGATGGCGGTGAAAGAGTAGAAGTAGCCGTACCTTTGCGAGCTGTAGTGATATGATTGAGTTTGTGACTTCGGGAAAGATGGTAGTGAAAGAATAGAAGTAACTGCTCTTGCCCGACTTCAAGCGATATCTTTACTGTAGAATAAATTTTCATGTAGTAATGAAAATAACAAGTGATTAGTAGTATTATATAAATATATTAGTAGATGCATTAGGAAATCCTATACATATTTTGTGTAATTAATAAACAAAAAATAGGTAATTACGTGAATTACTCATTAAATTAAGTGTAGCCTTAACGAAGGGACTCGTTACTGTGACGGATGGCCGACTGTTACGTTCATTCATTGATTCAGATACATTTGTGGGTAATTCAATAAAATAATTATGAAAGCTCGACACGTTTGACACTGAGAGATATGACAGGCAACGGTCGGTGTCCAATATGCTCGATTGACAGCCAGCCATTCGATTGCGATCGTTGAAGTGTGAAGCACGGTGCTTTGGTACGCACAATCACCTTGTAAATATATGACAATAAACTGATCTTGGATTGTTGCTGTTTGTTTTCCTAAAGTCCTTCTGAGCGTCTTTCACTAGGTAGAACGATATATTTTCTGTAAAAATTGTAATATGACTATTCGCTAAGCGCGCACTTGCCCTATTTCACAAAAGTTTTTAGGAACTTCAAAATGTTTTATATTGTTTTTTGTTGTGCTATAATCATTGCTTGGTAAGTAAGTTTATATTATATTCATTAATAAAACCATTATTTGTGTTTTTTATAGTTATAAGACATCATAAACATAAAGGCACACCAGTGTCCCAGTGGTCCGGAACGGAGACTATTTTTAATAAATTGTTAACTTATTAAACTGATGATTTTGTGAATTATCTTTATTTTCATTGATAGTGTGGCAGAGTATCGTAGCTATTTGAATTCAAGGATGATGTAGGTACTTCTATAAATTTTGATGGATGATAATAGTGATGAAGAAGATGATTTACACCTTGACGAAAAAGGTCAAAGGAGTTTGATACAGTATCAAGGGGTTCCTGATGTTTCTGATGATAAAATTGAAGGTGTGCCAATTCAATTTCAGGAATCAATAAGTCTGGCACCTATACCATCGAAGTCTACAACTCTTTTACCTATCACTGGAGCACAAAGTAATCAAAATCCAGTTTTCAAGTGGAACTAAGGAACATACGTGCCAAATAGTTTTCGTGATTTTTGTGATGTGAAATACACACAGCCATTATGCTGTGAAGTACAGATTTTTCAAAAAGTTGATGTTGATGTATTGACTCTCTTTGGCATATGGAATTGTTCAAACAAATGGAAAACATCTACCGAAAACAGCAATGACATAAGGAGAGGGACATGTACACCACAAGTTTTGGGGCATATCGTGCGTAAAGTTGATGGAAAATAAAGGAATATACTTATTGATCAACTTTCTGAAACCTTTAGACATAGACACTGGAAGATGACGCAAACCTGGATCAGCGAAAAAAGTGAAATGGCCTAAGATTGTGTCGCGTACTTATAAGAAAAATATGGAAGGTGTAGATTATATACGTGTTGATCTCATCAGATTATATCAGTGTTATGAAATATATTACTGATTGAAAATAAAATACTATCATCGATAAAGTTTTGATCTCTTAGATATCTCGGTGAATAATGCGCATACTGTCTACTCAAAGCTTCACGATGAATCAAAACTAGCCAGCAGTTCAGACAAGTTCAAGTTGGAAAAATGGTTTCTCTGTCAGGCAGCATGACGTTCCTACTTCAAAATCAAGTTCAGTTTCCATATCTGTAAGACGAATACAGTTTCCAACGCACCTCATTGATAACCAAACTTTTGGAAGATATGTGTCAGTTTATTCAATGTATAATAGAAATCCGAAAAAGTAGTAATTGTGTTGCAAAGTACACCTTTTCTAGACTAAAAAATGGAAATGTTTCACTGAATTCTACCTAATTACTCCTAGCATATTACATTAAATTGTATACCTATCGATGAACAAACAATTTTTCTGTAATAAATTTCCTAACTGATAAAATCTCTAAAACGTATAATATAATTAACTACATCAAAAAGTAGCACCAACGACCATAGGGACATGTGTCCCAAAGAATTCCAAAAAATCCAAAACATTTTATTATATTTTAAGTTAAAATTATGTTTATTTGATGCCTAATTAACTGTTTCCTATAGTTTTTATCATAATATATAGTCCCATATCCTTATGGTCCTGAAAAGGATAATAACTGGGATCAGAGGATTGTACCATCGGCTTCTCTCCGAGGTGAACAGTCCCGTTCATCCTTGGGATCAAAAGGAACATGACGAGCTTTTATTTTATAAAATTTAAAATCTATCAGATTGTGTACATTTTGTGCCGAAAAGTGATTTTTTTTGCGGTACTTCCGCCCACTGTTAATACAAATATTTACTAGCGGGTAATGTGCAAACCAAATTATTTGAACATTTTTTATAGCTTTCCCGAGAATAGCATTATACTTTTATATAATAATGATTATCTTTTCTTCGCCGTGATTTGATACAAACACACTATGTAGGAAGAAGTTCAGGGCTCCTGCAAAAAATTAAATGAAACAAGCAAAACATATGCTTCACGAATACTTCATTTATTCCTAATCTGAGCGAACTAAGTTACCGTGATTTCATAATAATAATAATATTTTTTATTTGTTGTTTTGTATTTTCATGTCTATAATGTTCATCTTGTCACTGTCGCTCATAGCGAGACTTGGCTTGTCGTTCGTAACAGGTCGGCAAAGTTAAGTAACGATTGCACAGGTCACCACTTGGATGGGTGACCGGGTGTGGCATTTACATCTGAGCGCTACCGTGTTTCGGAAGGCACGTTAAGCTGTCGGTCCTGGTTGTCTAAAGATAAGGATCGTTAAGCCGTGTCGGCGGCCTTCAGGCGATCTGAAAACGCCGGCACCAGAGTTAGCCATACACACAAAACAAAACAAACAAAGGACTATAGGCGGAATCGTCCCCACCCATCAACAGAAATGAAATGTAGCTCAATCGACACACCTTGGCAAGATGATATTTTTTTACTATGGTGACATTGCCCAAATGCATGGGGTTGTCATAGTAATTAACGTTTAAACAAATATTTTGTTGACACATTATTGACGATTAATTGTAAAATAACTACTCATTTATCTATTATGGTACATTCTACCACATCCACACAACACCATCTAGTCCTAAACTAAGCAGAAGCTTGTAATATGGGCACTAGATAATCGATAAACATACATATATACTTTTTTTTTTGTAAACACATATTTATTTATTTATTATATTCAGTCACTCTCGGCACTTACAGGTTTGTTGCCCAACACGTGCTGAGAGTCATTTAAAATAATTAAATACGGTAAAAATACACTAGATACCTAAAATAAAATCAATAGCATTGGAATTCATGTCAAGTTATACAATGATGTCAAATAATACTACGAAGTCAAATAATTATAGTTAATTTCATGTGATCACATACCTAAGTCATATTCACTATACAATTTAATTAATTATGTCAGAAATTACAATATGATAGAATAAATATCATGTCGAGTAATACAATCATGTCAAATAAAACTGTGTTGTAAGATAAATAATACTACTTACAATGTCAAATAATAATAATAAATCACATGTGATCACATTTTAAATAAATATTTAAGAAGGTTTGGCACTGTTAGTTGAATTCTCCACTACTATTAAAAAATATGTCAGTACTTGTCAGTACTTGGCTGTTGATTGACTAGGGCATTGAGCAGTGTTATGGCCTGACTTGTAGGAGCGAACTGTGCGGTGTTTGTGCGTACTGGTGGTGCCGCGAGCAAGCGGCGCGACCGCAGCCGCGTGTACTGGTCCGGTGCAGACAGTCCGCAACGAGACAACGCCTCAGGATTGTCAATCTGCCCAATAAGCAACAAATAGAAATGTGCCATAAGTTGCCACTTACGTCTCAGCTCGAGAGTATCAATACCCACCATACCTGATACAAACAGTGACGGATATAGGTACGGATAATATCCGTACATTTTTTTATAAAGAAATCGGCAAAACTTTCGTTGCACTTGTCAGAATCAGGGAAGGTTCCTATAGTGTAGAGACAGTTTTGATAAATAAAAGAGACACCTATCAAATCATACTTTCATTTATTCAGTTTGGCACAAGGATTTATCTTTAGATTACGTCGTGATTCTACATTTACAGCCCAGTTCGCAAAGCAAAGACATAGAACCAAGAGAAAGAACGGGCAATAAAACTCTTGATCATTCTTTTCAATAACTGTATATAACAATAATTAACAAACAGTGGTACAGCCAATTTATATCAAATATCGATGGTGTGGGTAGTTTTATATTACTAGAAAGGTCTTTCTTACAACAGAACATAATAAGCATTATTTAGCATCAATACAATTTACTAAATTTTTACCACAGGTATATACCTAATGAATCTCATTGATACGACTTGATCCACAGTATATTATTCTATCCTATATTACAATCTATAATATCTCACAAACGATCAAACTACCCACAACACAATATCAATAAGATAATGCTTACACTATCTTACATTGTTTCCTAGATGATGAAACAAAAGAACAAGCAACACAGAATATTGGAACACAGTGGCAATTAAATAGTCAGAACCATATCGTACCTGAGCCGTCGTCGAAGGAGAATAGGACGAGCTAGCCGAGCCTGTCGACTTATATAGGTACACCTTATTTACACGTTTGACAGTTTAACTGTCAAACGTCATGTCAGTGTCATTTAGTTGCCACTATCCTCTTACATATTATGTATAAATACTTGGATATCAGTAATTTCAGCCCAAAGCCTAGATATTATTACATATCTCTCACACTCGTTCAACTATTAATTTATATTTTGCCTCGTGTGGGTCCCAGATGGCAGAGTTGTACTCGAGCTTGCTGCGGACAAATGCGAAATATAAATCAGTTAGCGCATCCCTGCCACTGAAGCGAGCAGACTGCCTCCTGACAAAGCCGAGCGACCTATAGGCTTGACTGCACATCTTATTTATGTGGGTGTTAAAAGTCAGCTTTGCATCAACAACTAAACCCAAGTCGCGAATTTCTGTAACGCGCTCCAGCGGACTGCCTGACAGAGTATACATAAAAGTGATCGGTGAATGCGATCGGGTAAATGTGATTGTTTTGCACTTTGAAACATTAAAGTCTAGGTAGTTGCGTTTACTCCACGCCTCGATATTGTTGATGTCCTGCTGAAGCGCAGCACAGTCACTCACATCCTTCACATCTAAGAACAACTTCAGATCATCAGCAAACATGAGGCATCGCGCCGAACTCACGACATTCAACAAATGATTGATCATGATCAGAAATTGAGTCGGGCCCAAATTACTGCCTTGGATTACTCCAGAACTTATCTCGTAAGACTCCGAGCGGCAGCCTGATATCTGGACATATTGAGTTCTGCTCTTAAAATAGTCTCGGAAAAAAAAAATCAGATTTGGACTAAACCCTATAGCTACTAACTTATCCAAAAGAACTTTAGTTTGGACACGATCAAAGGCTTTTTTAAGTCGAAGTAGGCCGCGTCCACCTGCCTACTTTGGTCTAATGCTGCAACAGAAAAATCTACAAGGTTCAACAAGTTCGTAGTAGTTGATCTCCCTGGTCTGAACCCGTGCTGACATTCACTCAATTGTGGCCGTACCTGCCTACTTATATGTCGGTTTATGATGGAATCAAAGATCTTACCGAATGCCGAGAGCACGGCGATCGGCCTATAGTTCGTGACGTCTGAAGCTGCCCCATCCTTCGGAATGGGAGTAACCCGAGAGATCTTCCAAAGCGCTGGCTATGTAGCGGTTCGTAGAGCAAGGTTGTAAATGTGCAATAAAGGTTCTCGAAATACAGATATGCAGTCTTTAACCAAAAACGGAGGAACCCGTCTGGCCCAATGGACGAGGAAGCCCTCAGACGTTTTACAGCGTATGTCACATCGGCACTCTCGATGTTGTCCAGTGCGATACTAGACGATGATTCATTTGAAGCATAATATTGTTCGGGCGTGTCACGAGACAGTCCCACCCCGTCAGTGTGGTAAACTGACTTAAAAAAACGTCGCGAACGCATTGGCAGCGTCCACTCCAGTCACAACTCTCCCATCGTATTCGTACTCCTCACAGGTATGCCTGGAAGAACGTTGTTCCTGTACGAATGTCCAAAATCGCTACATATTATATATAGAAACACCCAGACCAAGACAAACATCCATGTTCATGCATACAAATGTTTGACTTGAGCGGAAATCGAACCCGCGACCTTCGGCGTAGCAGTCGCTTACACTCCCGCGGCGCCAACTGGTCGTCAATATAGTATATAAAAATAGACCAGTAATATTAACACTCTATTACTATTGTTATTTGCCTACTATAAGCATTGCAAGAATGAATATTAGAAGACAATGACTTTAAATGATTAATAATTTTTCTTTAGTCTATACTGTCCCACTGCTGGGCAAAGGCCTCCCCCAGTTCTTTCCACGCTCTCTTGTCGCCTGCAATCTCAAGCCAACTCTTGTGGTAGGCGTCTAGGTCATCTCGCCACTGTTTTCGGGGCCAACTTCTTCGACGACGACCATTTTCAGGCACCCACAGTGTCAAGATTTTCGCCCAACGTTCCTCATGTATACGGCTGACTTGGCCCGCCCAGTTCCATTTAAGGTTAGCAACCTTTTTCGCACTTTTTCTACTTTAGTTTTATTTTCGTATTATTCGTTCATATTCATTTAAATGTAAGTATAATTATGATAAAAAATACATTATTTTTATTTTGTATCGTTACTAAATCATGTTTTGTGCTGTAATATAACCATAATGTTAAAATAACTTGCAAGAGTAAAATGAAAAAAATGGTTAATTAATAATAATCAATTGTTTTGTTATGGATATACCCCATGGATTTAAGTAAAAAGAAAGATTTTAATCAAATAGTGGATACTTAAGGTACACATTGGCATCAGTTCCAGGTGTGTTGGTATATGGGGACGGAGCCCATACATTTTTGCCCATAGTCCTTTGTCACTAATAATATTTTTGTCTTGTAAAAAAATAACCCCATCTGAGGTTGAGTATAATGCCCTAAGCCAGTTTCAATTTGAAATCAAATATTTTTGATTCAATTTAGCATACCCAATGATCCACTTGAGTGAAGTATGTCAGTTGATCAGCGTTATCTTAGAATTAATCTGCGGGACCGCTGGTAGGTAAGCCAGTTGCAATTATTAATGGTTTGCGGGGATGGCAAACCTCAGACGAGGCGACTCGCTCGACTATATTAAGCGTGGGACACTCAGCGACATGATTTGATAGGTACTCCCTATTCGCGTGAATTCGTATTGTTTTATGGCCCAAAATATTTCTGTGCTTTTTAATGTCATGATAATAGTAGTTAAATAAAAATAGTAAATATACTTTTAGAAAATGGAATGGATGTCGAGGATTTATATGTTTGTCAATCGCATGTGAAACTTTTGATAGCAATATTCAAAAATCTTTTTTCGATTGTCTTCGTAGTTGCGTCAATGTCCGTTAGATATCACCACTGGTTAATCTTTGACATTTTACGACAGATAAATCACTAAACGTTAATTCATTCGATTTGAAAATTCATAAAATCCTTTCGATATATTATTATAACAGTCTTTAGCGTCTTATCATTATGTAGTTGAGTATACGACTGAAGTTAAATATTTATGCAACATTCGTTATTACTCACATCAACTGGCGGCAGATAACTTGTTGAAGAGGTGAATGATATTTATGTGTGTGTATTTTGTTTGATATTTAAATACGCGCGATTAATATGGAAGATGTAAACATGTTTAGATTTATCACGCACGTTTATCTTTTTTTGCTTAGTAAGGGTGGCCGGCAATCCCTTTTACAAGTTACCATTTTAGTTTGTTTTTATTTTCAAAATATAATATGTTAACAGCATAAAAGGCATCATCAACTGCTATAATTCCTTATTTATAGCGTTTAATTTATGACCGGGCTACTTACCTTACAATTGGAGAAGGAAAGCCAAGGCAAAACCATTTTTGAAAACCCACGAAGGGTTGTAGCTTAAAGTGAGTTATTAAATTAAACGGGTTAGTAATGCGATCATTTAATTTTGAAGAAATCAGGCCTTACGTCCACCAAATTTGATTGATTGTATAATCAAACTAATCTGCAATCACATACATTGATTGATAGAATGCGGTCTATTATTATCTATCACTGTTAAATTTAGTCAGTAAGTAATAATAAATATTACAGTAGTTGACTAATTTACGAACAATTTACGATCACTATATAATATGCTCGGCAATCACCCAACTTTGTTATTATCAAATAACAATCATGAGGCGCAGGGATAAACGCTGCTTCGGAACGATAACTCTGGCATACAATACTCCAATAATCCATAAAAAAATCATTAAACTTGATAAAGAAAAGCATTTTATAGATTGATAACATTGACTGCCCGTTAACATAGTTGACGGCAAGTAAGGGTGTCAGGGACCAAAACTTGCTACATCATCCACCTTCCATATAATTATAGCAGTTAAAGTAAAGTGGCTATGATGTAGTGACGTTTTATTCGACTCGAAACATCTTACCGTGTCACTAACTAATTTACACGACAATGTGTAATAGTATATACCTATAAAGATATCTAGAATTCTTATTATTTGCTACAGTAGTGATAGCCTGCCCTTGTGGAAACTAAAAAGCCCAACAGATCACTACACTGCTGCACTGCCCAGATGCACCACATATTACGCGCCACTGACTCGTCAAAGTTAAGTAAGTATAACAAATTGTTAATTATCTTCTTGTTTCATGTTGAAGGAAAATATTGTGCAAGACCGTCTATGTACAACATTCTCGCAAGGCATGGGAAGTCTACGGACCTGTCCTATTGCAGTGTAATGAACTATAACGTTACCCTTATGAAGTGAAAAGTGGCCCTTGCCCAAGAACGGGACAGTTCATAAGCAAGGTAATTTTTTTACTATAAATGACAACCCGTACCGACTTTGCGCGGGTACATTTAAGTAATTTACACAAAACCTTTACAAATTATACACCTAAATCACTTTCTCTATTGGTACATACCGTATGATAATTCGTTCAGTAGTCTATGAGGTAAAGAAAGATGGTCTCAAGAGAGCGTATGTGGGTCGACCAACAGGTGAAAACTGAATTTACTTAATGAGATTAGAATTACAGTCGCCAATATAATTACTCATGAGATTCCTAATACTTGTATTTTAAATAGACACTCACTCTATTTTACCTATGTAAAGGATAAAATCACTGGTATTTGTAGGCACAAAGGCGCGCTTTATTTTCATTCCTGATTACTACTTCTACTGGCTTAATTAAGTTATTATTATTCTTGTTATTTAAAAAAAGACAATTCACGCATTAGGACTAAATCCTGTGTCACGGGGGACCTTACAAACTTACAACTAACGGACACAATGAACACCCATACTAGAAACAACAATTTATAAATTACACAAAGTGTTGTCTCGTGTGGGAATCGAACCCACAACACTCGGCGCAGTGTCATGCGGCGAGGCGGCCGCTTAAACCACTACTCCAACCATGCAGTGAAAGTTTAGCATGATTTAATTATCCACCCACGGTGGTTATACTCATTTAATGTTTAAAAGTTAACCATTACAAATGGTAGGTACTCATTACATTTACACTGGTTGTGTTTGAAGCTGCATGGCTGGTTTATAGTGGTAAAGGGTAATGAATGCAATAGGGTAGAAGTTTTACTCTGAATTTCAGATATGTTTTTTTAAAGAGATTGTTTCATCATCATGCCATTTTATAGGAATTTAAACTTTTGTGGTCATTAACACTGCCCAATATCGGTTATTCGAAACAAAGGTATATATCCGGGAAGACAGTGAAAAATCCACAAAATTTGAATTTAATTCTTAGCCAAAATTCACACTCGGAAGAGTATGAAAATCATTTTAAAACTATCGCTTTATGTAACTATTATAATGACTTAACATTTCGGTCACAAGGACGTATACATAAACCTTATAGATAGCTGATATGGATAGCCGACTAAAGACACGAATCCACTTACACGCTACGATAAACATATGAAGAAAACTATGAAGAAAATTCTTAAATGGATGGACCGGAGGGCAAGCATTGAGGCATAACCTTAAATTGATTCCGATTAGGTGACTTATACGTACAATATTGGCATCGTTACACTTTCGTAAGGAAGTAGAAAATATCGTGAGATCATTACTGAATTAAACAATAGTTTATGGATTTTACCGCGATATATTGTTTTTCTATTCAATTCAATTTCAGAGTTTTGTTCTTGTCGGTGGAGTATACGCCATGTATGTCGATCTTCAGTCAGTGTTTTGCCGCCTTATTACTGTTATTGTTTGACTGATAATACAAATAAACTGTATATTTTAGCAACTACATTATTTATTATAATCCTACGTTTCCGCTACTCTACGGGAACCGTGACCAAGGCAGACTGCAGAAAAATAAATCCGTAAACAGTGTTTGAATTTCAATGTCTAACATTTGCGTAAACTATTATGAAAATATTATGAATGAAACCAATTAAAATGTAAGAGAGAGAAAAACTGTTTATTTGGTTTAATTAGAGTCCGTCAACACAATCTGCCTGCAAACTTATTCATAATTCAAAGGATTACAAGGTCAGTAGGTTTTCTATAACTATCCATAAATTCTCATAGGTGCCACGGTGGCAGCCTAAGGCGCTCATACAAGTTTGTAACAAAAATACTTGCAGAGTAAACTTGGCCGACCCTTACTCTCACATTTTCTGCCTTATTAAATTATGCCGGGCTGACGATCTTCGCAGTATTATCAAGAATCTCGAGTGTAGGCATTGAGAGTGTAGGTGTTCTATGAATAAAATGAGTTCAACGAAGGAATCAGTGGCTGCACGTTTTGTTTTATAGTTTTCATTGTACTTTTGCATTTTTCTTTTATTTTAGGTTTTATTGTTCTACAACATTATAATAATTTAACAATGCAGGACAGGTTAGAAATACCCTAAACAGAAGAGCATGCATGAGGCATTTGATAAGAGTAAATGAAGCAAGAGAGACGTGTCAGGATCGTTCCAAATGGCGTTCCTACCCCTCTGGGAAACAGGCGTGAGTTTATGTATGTATGTATACATTTAACATTTAAAATAACATAAAATGTCTCCAATCTGGTCCAAGAACGCGAAGAACTAGGCATACCTAGGTCTTCCCCATCTTCCTGTCCCATTCACATTTGCCTTATATATCTTCTTTGTCGGTCTTTCATCATCCATCCTCTGCATGTTCCCAAACCATCTTAACATGCCTTTATCTCTTATCGCCTTTATCTGCCCATTTGATGATGCTTGTCACTACATCTTCTTTTACCCAGCTAAATGTATAGAAATGAGTGTATTTTAATTTCGGATAAACCTATACTTCCGAAAAAAATTATGGGTAAAGTAATCTAGTACATAATCTCAAAAGAATGCGCCATGTTATCACATTTTTTTCAAGGGATCGTGTCGCGTTCCTTCCAACGAGACCATTCTCTCAGTTTCCATCCCCTTGAACTCTCATGTCTACTATCAAGGCATGTAAATTCAACAACTAATACCTAATTTTATAATGGTTTTACTCAAATGATACCTGTTCAAATTAAATAATAGGTACATTTAAACTTTACTTAAATAATTTACTAATATATGTTAAATAACATTCACTCATTTTCAGGAACGACGGTTTTTTCGGTATATGTGCTAACAATCTTGTTGACAAGAATTATAAATTATTAAGTCGATATAAACACAAGATTTCCCCAAGAATCAATTTATTGGTGAAGTTCATACAAATTCCGTTCGGTAGTTTTGGAGTTTATCGCGTTCATACGGACAGACAGGAAGAAAATTACTAATTTAGTAATGTTGAAAACTTTAATTCAAGTAATTTAATCATTCATTGTAATCTAGGTTTTTATTAAGAACAAACAGTCTGGTTGATCGCCGTGGGCTTAATAACAATATTGTTTTTTTAAGCTGAATCATTTCGAGTTAAGGGATTAAACTTCTGAACATTTAAAAAACCCATCTTACAAACGGACCAATAGCCATAGGTACATCAAGTCTTTGTTTTGAAAAGAGATTATGTTTTAAAAACATTATCTCATTCCCTTCCATTTGGCTTCGCCGTAGTCGGGTAAAAATAGAAGAATTTCAAACTTGGAAGGTGAGGTGAAAGTAATTTTATTGTAGCTATTGCTTTCAAGACGGCGTTATTACAATTTTAGCTGCATAAATAATTTAATATTTTCATTCAAAGAAACTTTTTGCGCTTATTGGTTGTAGGTATGTGCCACCATGGATAACGTATTGGCATCATCTCACTTCGCCTTTTAAACTAAAAGGTAAAGTGAGGCTGATTTCTGCCAGCTTATATTCCGTTGCGTCTTCGTTAGAGAAAAGAACGTATGACCTGTGTGACACTGAACAGTTAAACAGTGAGCTATCACATGTTATGGTGGTACTTAGGCGCAACCAAAAGGAGATACTTCGTCTGATGAGGAAAGATCGTAAACCTGAAGTAAGCAGAGTGCCGGCTTACATGCCGTACTGTTGGAACAGTACTCAAGAAATACTCCATCAAGACTGTATACAGTCCACTCTCTAGATAATCTAAAGCACACAATCTGCGTACGCCAAAGGATATCTTTCATCTCCAAAAACCTGGCTCTACAAAGTCGATTGCAGCTGTGGTAGTTCATGTTATTAGGTATATCGGGCAGACCAAGCGTACACTCACTGAAAGAGTAAAGTAAGATATCGCAGCTGTAAAAAACCGATATATTAATAAGTCGACTATAGCTGAGCATTTGTTGGAGTCTGGATCAAACCACTGGATACAATTGCATCAACCACAAGTCTTATCCACCGATCGTCACTATTACTCCAGGATAGTAAGTGAAGCTAAAAGATAACAATTTCAACCGGGAGGATGGGTATAGATCATCAACTACTTGGAATGACTGGATTCCAAGTAGTTGATGAACTATACCCATCCTCAAATCAGCATCCCATCAGCAAAAAGTAAACACTGCCGCAGTTACACAGCTCGTCAGTGTGTAGTTGTCATTAGTGTAGTTATCGAACTACCAACATGAATAAAAACCAAGTGAGAGTAGGTGCCAAAACTGGCACTTCCAGAAGACGGCGCTGACCAGTGTCGATCGATGCAAGACGATCAAAGCGTCGGAAACAAATAGGTATTCATAGCTTAAAGTTAATTTTACGGGATACCCGCTGAAATATTTTGTATGATGTATACAAATCGCGAAAGTTTAAGCAAAGTAGAGGGTGCCCGCAGCTACGCCAAAATATTTTATTGTAATATAACTGTGGCTGCCCGATCCCGTGGAGATTTCGGGGACATAATTTTTTTTCAGATTCTTGCGTCCAATGGTTTTGGCTGTTCGTTGTCTGCCAGTCAGTGACGCAAGAATTTTATATATGAAGCTGTATTAAAAAATATGGGCAATCAGAAATTTCTTTGTGCTTTAGCAGCACAGCACGGTTCCGTTTTTAATGGGTATGGATTCGGTTAAACGCGTCAATGCCGCACCATAATAGACTGCCCGTTCGGCGTAGTGGTTGCCTCGTCCTTGCCACAAGTGTAGTGGGTTCAATCCTGACACGAGATAACTCTATGTGTGATTCATAATTTCCTAGTGCGGGAGTTATTCTTAAATAATCGCGAATCGTCCGTTTATTCGCCCTTGCTTTTGCTATTATTCCATGTCTGATAAAAGCTTGTTGAGACTGGCGTTATTACCCTCCGTAATTATAATTTGACTACATAGCAAAACAAAAGTAAGCAAAATATGCAAAATATCAATATTATCGAAAATATCACCTCTTCTAAGAGAAAGTATTAAACACGATTTAAACCACCCCGTCTCACATCGCCAGTCTCAATATTAGTACCACTTGTTGTTTCTAGACAGGTCGCGGGACATCGCTAAGATTACTTTAATACTTTGAAGCTGTTTACTCTGTTGAGACAATTCTCAAACGTTTAATATACTAGAAGACTAGCGGTTTCGTAGTTGCTACTTTATTTTAGAATTGTTTTTAGGCTTAATAATCTCAATTAAAACTCAAACCTTGCGTAGTAATAAATAATATCTTAATATATAAAATCCTTGCGTTACTGACTGACTGACAGACACGCTACAGCCGAAACTATTGGGCGCAGGAAGCTGAAATTTGGCATGTATGTTGCTTGGGGACCGTAGGGGTGCACTAAGAAGGGATTTCCCGAAATTCCCGCGGGATCGGCCAAAACGGGAAAATAAAAAAAAAAATGCAGGCGTAGCTGCTGGCGTCCTCTAGTATATATATATATACAGGCAAGGTAATGATAAAATCTTTACATTCACGATATCTAAAGGGACACTGCACATATTGTATATCCTCCACATATAAGAATAAAGAATAGGGTAAAAATACATACTTATAGGACTTCTCGATAAACAACATTAGTGGTTTGGATCTCCGCAGCCAAATTGTAAAGAGAGTCAGGACTGGTGACCCGGGAGCAAGTAACGTACAGCTGCACGTGTGAGAAGCAGCTCGTCCTGAGGTCGACACCCGCTGCTCAGTGTCTGCCCCTGCAACTTATTGATGGTCATCGCGAAGTAAACACTCACGGGGAACTGTACGCGCTTGAACTGTAACGGGAAGTTATGAGGTATGAGAGAAATGCGTGGTATAAATACTGCCTCACCAACGCCACAACCCGTAAGAATTTCCGCCTCAATGGTGTGTCTGTGGAGCGAGATGACCTTAAGGCGGGCCCCGTTACACAAATTCGGAGGAGATAGCTTCCGAAGAAGCATAATAGGGACACCGACCTTCAGCTTGATGGTATGCGCTGGAAGTCCACTTGCTAACAGGGAATTCAAAAATTTCACGGGATAATGTGTGGCGTCATCTTGCTCGACGACCGTGTTTATAGAGGTATAGACCACTTCATTCTTCTCAATTTCCGAGAGAATGCATTCGTTAATTGCTGCAGCCTGATCATTTTTGGGCGTCAAAATGGCCCAAGACACACCCAAGAATTCTGCTGGTGCCATTGAGATAACATGCTAGTGCGGTATACGACTGATGTCCCCGTACACACAGCGAATGAGTTCTTCTAAGCTGGATACAACTCTACGGAGCACCTTACCGACTCTGGAACTCCATACTTTTTATTGCTTTTCCAGATATTTCTGAAAAAAGTTACCAAGGAAATCGGTGCTCAATCTTATAATTGCCAGTTAAAGTTTTTTTGCCATATAAATTAATTTTAGGGTATAAAAGAGTAACTTACTTATTGTAAATGTCTGAGGATGTGGTATATGAGTGGCAGACGCAGATAACTGATCCATTGATATGATCAAATTATTATTACTAATATGGATATTAATTATTTTTTTAATGAAAATTTCCTTTATCTGACGACAGAACGAAAGCCCTTTGAGCACGAAAAATTGTGTAAAATTTTATTAGACGGTATTCAACCCTTAAGGATATTATATCGTATATATTTAATAAACGAGGTAATATTTACTTTATCCCCAGATTTTTGTCATATCTAAAATAACCATTGCAACTAAAAGTACATGAAACGTTTTCCAAAGTAACTTCACAAATTAAACATACTTTAATTCCTTCTTCAACCTCTGACAAACCATTTTCCATCTAAATCCCAAACGACCGTGTACGGCACCGTTTAAATATATTTTCCTAAAAATAGGAGGGTATTACTACCATAGAACAAGGTTATTTGTTTCCGTTACGACAGCAGTGTGTGTTTTAATCATTCTACTCAGTAAACACGAAAATAAAGTCACCACCCAGTCTCTTTCCGTTTTAAATCAACACCATCTACAAAATAAATGAATCGGGTAGTGGATAAAAACGACTTCGCTGTATGAGGCGCTACGACCATTACCGTGGGCTGAATAATAGAAATCTGTGCCTATTTTCATTCTATTATAAGGGTGAAACCTGGAGTCATTGTTGTTTAGAAGTATATAGGCGAAAGGGTTTCTCTTTATATGTTTTCTTTAAGGTCAAGTATTTTGGATTGCCATTCGACAATTACATTTTTTTAGTTAAGAAGTAGTTTACTAAATGTTACGCTTAAACGCGAAAAAAAAACTTAAAAGCGTAAACGCTTTTATAAACTTTTATGTTTAGGTAAGAAAAATTGTAAGTTTGTAAGTGTGGGCGATGAAGTAGATGGAATGTTCTTTTTAGACAACTTGCTGGTGGTTTTACATATTTACAGTATAGTTGAAGTCGTTTAACTTTTCACAAGTTTTATTTTACTGGTGATGTTTGTAACAAAATTTATTCGGATGGAAATTTGCAATTCAATTTTGAAGCAGATAACTCAGATCAATTGACCTGAAAATTTGTGTAGGTATACGTGTAGATTAGATAACAATACATCGTTAGGTGTGTGATTTCATTTTAAATCCATTATGGTGGGACACTATTCGTTATTTTTAATGACCTCCTACAATATGAGTATCAAGTGAAAGGGCTTACTGAGATTACCTCGAAAAAGCAAATCAAATATGGCGTACTTCTAAGGACGGTGTTTTATAAAAGGTCTTTATGCTCTCCTTGGTACCATACTGTAATTCAGATATCAAATGAAAGGACTTGCTGTAAATGCGAATGCGATTTATTCTCCCTCGCTAAAAAAGCATGCTAATTTAGGTGTTATGGGACGACCAAAAGTGTGCTCTTGCCCCTTTCAAACAATTAGCATTGATCTTGTTGGACCTCTACCCTCAACTAGAAAACAAAATAGCTATATTTTTGTTGTTACTTGTTGCTTTAGTAAATATTGTCTTGTTTTTCCTATCAAGCGGGCTACCGCCGAGATTATAACTAACATTCTTGAGAAAAAAGTTTTCTTAATACATGGCATACCTTCAACCGTTTTTCTAGACAACGGTAAACAATTTGTAAGTACAACTCTAAAGTCTATGATTAGAAAATATAAAATTCCTAAATTGCACTTAACACCTAAATATACTCAACATGTAAATTCTGTTGAAAAATATAATAAAACTATCGTGACTACTATATCTTCGTTTATCCAAAACGACCATAGAATATGGAATACTCTAATTCCCAAAATTCAATTCACGCTAAATAATGCAGTTAACGAGGTAACTGGTTATACTCCAAGTTTTTTAGTGTACGGCAGAGAACTAGTAGCTTGCGGATCACACTATATTGATGCCGAGTCAGATAATGTTATTTATATACCTCGAGATTCTTATGCTGAAAATATAGGCTGTCTATCTAGTATTTTCGATAAGGTCCAGTCTCTTTTAATCCAAGCTCACGCTAGAAACTCACACACATACAACTTACGTCGTAAACCGGCTGAGTTTACTGTAGGTGATACTGTGTGGAAGAGAACCTTCTATTTAAGTGATAAGGACAAATCATTTAGCAAAAAACTAGCTCTTAAGTTTACCAAGTGTACTATTATCGCTAAAAAGTTACCACTAGTATACTAATTAGCGGATTCGTTGGGTAAATCTATTGGCAGTTGGCACATTAAAGATTTTAAACTTATTAACTACACTGATTCCTAACCTCACTAGATTCTTTCATTGTACCTACCTACAGTTAAGTTTCATAGTCAGTATCTGCTAAACACTGTCTACAAAAGTTTCGAAGGACCTTAGTTATTTTTCTTGTCTAGACACGTAAAATCCTGCTGTACAGAGCGGGGTATTGTAACGTAATACTCCGTATTGCGTTACAATATCTCGCAGGCGCTTAACGCAGTGGGTGAAGCCAGATTAGTCCGAAGAGCGCTTCGCTAGGAATTATTACCATATATGGTAAGGGACCGAGCACAGGCAGTCTGTGACTCATTGGTCTATGCCTATATAAGACGTGTGCGCGATCTAAATCGGTCACATCCCCTAGACGTCGCCACGCTGCTACTACACTACGTGATTGTTCCTCCTTCTACTTCCATATCTACTGTCCCGCTGGGGATGAGCATATCTAACAATGTATGTCGTTGGCGATTTTAATGGGCATGTAGGAATAATGAATAGTGGCTATGAAAGAGTGCACGGCGGATGAGCATTTGGTAATCGCAATAATGAGGGCGAAGGCCTGCTAAAATCGGCAATTGCTTTTGACCTGGCGATTGCCAACACGTGGTTCCAGAAGAAGATAGGCAATTTACTTACATAGGTATAAAAGTGCCAATCACACGGCTCAAATTGATTACTTTCTCGTCAGACGCAGACCTCAAACACGCCAAAGACTGCAAAATAATACCCGGAGAAGATCTAGTATCGCAGCACAGGCTCCTCATTATGGAAGTTGCTATAGAAGTAATATGCAACAGAAACAAAGAGCGACCACCTCCTAAAATTAAGTGGCACTTCTTAGAAAGGCCAGAATATGGAAGGACATTTAGAGAGCGAGTTGTGAATAAAATGATAGCCATAGATGACATGGAATGTAGAAGTATAAATGAATGCTGGAGTGAAATGGTAGGGTGTATCAGGAGAGCAGCGAAAGATATTTTAGGAGAATCAAAAGGAAAAGGTACGATAGATAGTGATATATGGTGGTGGTCGACAGAGGTACAAAAGATTTTGAAGGATAAGAAGAGGAAATTTAAGGAATGGTTGGCTGTGAATGAAATTAATGTCAGCCTGAAACAAGAAAAGAAGGAAGAGTATGATGATCTAAAGAAGAAAGCTAAGAAAGCCGTTTCTTTGGCAAAAGCAGCAACCCAGGAGAGCTTAACTTGGAGAGCCCGGCGGGCCAAAAACAACTATATCGGCTAGCCAAATCTAGAGCGAGGAAAGCAAGGGATGTATGTTACATAAAGAGTATGAAAGATGAAAATGGAATGGTACTTTGCGCGGATGACAAAATTAAGGACAGATAGAGAAATTACTTTGCGAGCCTGATGAATAAGGAAAATTATTGGAGTGGTGTGCTTGAGAATATACCTGTGAATGAGGAGCTTATAAGAAAGGTAAATGGAATGAAGAATGGAAAAGTTGCGGGGCCGGATGGAATACCAGTTGAAGTGTGGAAGATACTGCAAGTAGACGGATGGAAGTAGTTAGTTTTATTCTTCAATAAGTTGTTGTGGGAAGAAGCCATGCCTGATGAACGGTGTAGCAGTTCGCTGGTGCCAATCTATAAAAGCAAAGGTGATGTGCTGGAGTGTTATAACTATAGAGGAATAAAGCTAATTTCACATAATATGAAAGCTTGGGAGATAGTGATTGAATGACGATTGAGAGAAGAGAGTGTAATTTCAAAAAAACAATTTGGTTTTATGCCTGGTCGAGGTACAACATATGCCATTTTCGCGATTCTCCAACTATGCTAAAAGTACAGAAATGCCTCCAAAAACTGAGGCTTTGTAGTGGGCCCTTAAGAAGAAAAGACTGCCTGGGAAGTATGTACTGTTTATTCATGCGATATACAGTAGATGTACAAGTTGTGCAACCGATGTCCGGTCCACAGCGGGCAATACCGGTAACTTCAATGTGGCTGTAGGCTTGCACCAGGGGTCGGCTCTTAGCCCTTATCTCCTCCTGCTAATAATGGACGCCCTTACGGTGGACATACAGAGGAGGCTCCCTGGTGTATGCTATTTGCCGACGACATCGTGTTTATTGCCGAGAGTGACATTGAGGTGCAGGGCACAATGACAAATTGGTGGCAAATACTGGAGAGTATAGGCCTGAAAGTCAGAAAAAGCAAAACTGAGTAAATGTTTTGTGACTTCGGTGATCTCTCCAGCATGTCGATTCTGTAAAATTCAAACAACAACTCGCATGTCACTTCGCTATTCGTTCTCACTTCGCATAAGGTTCTTAATTTTGCATTGTGTAAGCATCACCTTGGCACTTGCGAAGTGAAGTGAGCTCCAACGCGTAAAAAAATCTGTACTAGTGATTACCACACTCAGCAAAATGTAAGTCAAGATTTATCGGTTTTTTATTTTACCATTTTTGACACTGAATTTTAGCTACTATGATGTTTAAATAAAAATTCTTATTTTAAGGAATTTGAGGCAGCTAATAAGTAAAAAAAAATACAGAAACTCTAAATTCGTGCCGTGAATATAATCTATGCTTACCTTACGACAAAAGATACTGACACACAATGTCAATATTAATCTTGGTTGGTTGCTATTGGCAATTGGTTTGTTTGTTTTTTTGGTTGTTCAGTGCTGATAATCTTACGTAGTATTTGTATACTATTTGCTGATAATTATTGTGAAATAATCATGAAGTAAGTTTATATTTCTGGCTGTAAAGTTCAAAAATAATCCTAATTAAATAAGAGTTTATTTTGTTTTCTAATCCAACAATAATATTTCAGTCCAAATGAGACACGTTCCTCTCACCCATCGTCGGCTCAGGTGGAAACTCTGGTAGAGTTTATGGAAAGAAACCCTGGCATGGCGAAGGGTTTCTTAAGAACTCTAAATGCCAGAGAGCGAAGTCGACGCCAGTGGGATGTACTAGCCGTGTGCCTAAATAGTGTAGGTGGCACCATCAAAACTTACAAACAGTGGACTAAGGTTAGCCGGGCTTTTTTAACATGTTAGAACCACTTAACTTTCCTTATAGCAAACCACTTCAAATGTGTGAAGAATCTTGGTTCAAAGTGTGTACCTTGATTTCATAAATATCTTATTTTTAATTTTACGTTAATTTCAATTCTTGACTATTAATAATAAGAAAATGGAGATTTTAATGTAGTTTGAAAAATACATATGTATTTAATATCAGCAATTTTTTATCATTTCTGTAACTAAATGTCTGATTGTAGTATTGATCTGACAAAAAAAGCGCCATAAAAAGAAAAGTTGCAGCACGCTCTGCTGCTTGGCGTAGGACTGGTGGTGGGGTGGAAGATGAAGTGGAGCTATCAGAGCTTGAGGAAAGAATTGTTGCTTTATGTGGTGGAGAAATATTTTCAACAGAAGATGCACATTTAGGCATACAGCCATTTCCGGTAAGAAATTTATAAATGCCGGTAAGTAAGTAGTACTGGAAGCACTCTGCAAGGTTTGCTGTCGTTTTTTATAGCACCCTTTTTTTTTTGGTTCCTTAGGCCCTTTCTAATGTAAAGTGAATTTTTATTTCAATGTTTTGTTAAATTTACCTACCATTTTCAGGAAAATGATACTCTTTCTCCATTACATGATGTCCAACAATAAATACAACATGCTGATATGAACAATGTAAGTTATTTAATTTTAATTCATAATTTTATGGGATGGTTTAATGATATACTCTTACCTAGCATTTATCTGTTTATATTTACTTATTATAGATTCATGAACCACAACAACAGCTGAGAGAGGCACCTACAGAGGAATCACCACCTATTGTATTTTATGTAAGCTATATTGTAATAAATATAGGTACATGTACCCACTATTATAAATCTGATGTGTGAAGATTATATTCTATTAGATCTTAATGTAGTACATACCTATAAATATTAAAATTCATTACCAATATAATTCAAATAGTAATTTATCTGTAGGGTACTATTTGCAGTCAAAATATTTACATACATTCATAACGTCACGCCTTTTATCCCCGAAGGGGTAGGCAGAGGTGTATTTCTACACCCACTTTTCGCCAGATATACTTTAGTCCCACGTAATAAGGGGCGAGCTTATTGCCGTACCGGGCACATTTCCAGACTCCACGCTGCTACTGAGAATTTCGTGACAGAAAAACCCAATAACACTGCCCGACCCAGGAATCGAACCCGGGACCTCCCGATTCCACGCGCACATTTATGCCGCGAGACCAACGAGGCAGTCGTATAGGGTTTGATGTCGAGTTTTCCGTCTCTACTCAATGATGGTATTTGCATCGTGTTATCCCTTAGTGGCCTCTTACGACACCCACGGGAAGATAGGGGGTGGTGACACTTGTATTCTATGCCGTCAACCACACGGCATTGGCGCAGCCGGTAGGATTTTTAAATTTTCAAAAAGCTTATATGTCAAATTTGACACATATTTTTGACAGCTGCTCATTGTTCAAAAATTAGGAAATTAAGAAACATTAACATTCGTTTAACATTTAAATGTTGTTTTCAAAGTAAAAATTGTTATTTAGAGATATTTTTATGGGTAACAATTTTAAGACTTTTATTAGATTTAGAAATAAATATTATAAAAATAATTAAACTTGAAAATAATTAAACGTGACAATAAGTGATTATTTAAAAAGTGAGTCTACTGTCATCTAGTGCTTATCTTATGTAATTAGATGAGGTTCTATTCAACTATGGTGTTATAAAACCAAGTTTAATGCGATAAATTGTTTCGTTTATGGTTTACGTTTTATTTGTTTTTTGATCGTTCAATCTGGTTATAGTATATCATCTATTGCGTTGAGTTCAATGCCGATAATAATTGTAACATAATCATGAAGTAAGTTTAAATTTCTGGTAGCAAAGTTCCAAAATAATATTAATTAAAGAAGTTTTTTTATCCAACAATAATGTTTCAGTCCAAGTGAGACACGTCCCTCTCACCAATCGTCGGCTCAGGTTGAAACTCTGGTAGAGTTTATGGAAAGAAACCTTGGCATGGCGAAGGGTTTCTTAAGAACTCAAAATGCCAGAGAGCGAAGTCGACGCCAGTGGGAGGAACTAGCCGTGCGCCTAAATAGTATAAGTGGCACCATCAAAACATACAAACAGTGGATTAAGGTTAGCTGTCCTTTTTTACGTGTTAGAAACACTTAACATTCCATATAGCAAACCACTTAAAATGTGGATGAAGTGGAGCTATCAGAGCTTGAAAATAGAATTGTAGCTTCTATGTGGTGATGAAAGCTTTTTAACAGGAGATGCACATTTGGGCATACAGCCACTTCCAGTAAGAAATTTAGAAATGCAATAGGTAAGTAAGTAGTACTGGAAGCACTCTGCAAGGTTTGCTGTCGTATTTTGTAGCGCAAATTTTTTTTTTGCTAGATTATACCCTTTTTAATCAGCAAAAGCAGCGATAGCCTAGTGGAGAGACCGACAGACTGCTACGCAGAGGGTCCGGGTTCGAATCCACGGCACGCACCGATGACTTTTCGGAGTTATGTGCGTATTAAATTGTTAATTATCGCTTGCTAAACGGTGAAGGAAAACATCGTGAGGAAACCTGCATGTCTGAGAGTTCGCCATAATGTTCTCGAAAGACATGTGAAGTCTGCCAACCCGCACTTGGCCAGCGTGGTGGACTATGGCCTTACCCTTCTCATAATGGGAAGAGGCCCGTGCCCAGCAGTGGGACAGCATAAAGGGCTGATGATGATGATACCCTTTTTAATGTAAAGTGAATTTTTATTATATTTTTTTGCTAAATTCACCTACCTGTTTCAGGAAAATTATACTCCGTCTCCATCACATGAAGTGCAACAAATACAAGATGCTGATACTGACAAAGTAAGATATTTAAGTTTAATTCATAGTTGCATTAATGATATACTCTTATCTAGCATTTATCTGTTTATATTTACTTATTATAGATTTACCACAACAACAGCAGAGTCAGGCACCTACAGAGGAATCACCAGCTATTGTATTTATGTAAGCTATATTGTACTAGATACTAGGTAGTACCTTTAAATATTCAAGTTCATTACCAATATAATTTAAATAGTAATTTATCTGTAGGGTACTATTGGCAGTCAAAATATTTTAATCTAATTTTATCCCAAAAGGAAGATGTGGAGTAACATTTTATCCAATTTACTTTTCAGGATTTCAACCTGATTGAGGATAGTCAAGAACACACTCGTAATTACAGACCACCAGATCGTGCAATTTCGAGAAAACTGTTTGCTTCCTCATCCAGCTCAACTTTTGGAACTTCATTTTTGATATAAATGACAACGAAAAGCTGCTATTTATTTAAGAGTTCTTATTAACGCATGTAGTAATAGGTATTCTCTTTTCAGCATCACGTCACACGTCTTTAATTGCTGCTCTTCCACCATCACAATGGCGTACGGAATTCTCTACCACCACCGAGGGATTCCTGAGGATGGAAAAACAGCAACTGGAGATACAAAAATTAAATACACAGATCTTGCAGTCCTTTCTGGAGGGGAGTGCAGGGAAAGATAAAGTTTTTGCTGAAGCTGTGGCTGCAGTTGGGGAAGGGCTGCAAGCATTGGCAGAAGCCAAGAATAGAGATAAGGTGTAGCAATATAAGTCGCGTTTTAGTTTTTAAAGTAAGATTTTTCAGTCGGGTTTTATTTAAATTAAACACTTTTATGAATACTAGCGCAGTTTTATTGAAAGACACGCCTCACACACCACAGAATACATACAATAAACGACACTACCGGTCAATTAATTATGTGAACTCCAAATCAGCAATTGTTTGGAGCTCTTCTAGTCGAAATTGTGAATGCCGCATTCCTGCGCGATTGCACATATTATGCAAAACACAACATGCAATAACTATTTTTGCAACTACGTTTGGATGATAGTTGAACACTCTGTGTTCAGCAATAAGCACCTAAATCATCCTTTTAGGAAGCTAATTGCTTTCTCTACTAAATTACGATCAGTTAAATGACGGTCATTGTAAAAAGCTTCTGGGGGATTATCTTCAGCACCACTAATTGGTGTCATAATGTAGGCGCGCTGAGCATATCCTGAATCACCTGAAAAAATCATATAACTATGTAGTTTTTATACCTAGTAATTAGGCTTCTGTTGTCAGTGACTCAGCTTTCGGGGCTGCTCGTGGGTGGAAGTGTCATTTGCAAGCGCGTAATTACGGGGAAACCCGCTCCGGGTCACGACCCGCGATGGCGAAACCGGTGCCGCACCGCTCTACATCCCTAGCCACTCGCACCGGTGTTACCCTTTGGCTACCTTTCTGGCAGACTTCGTTTACCATGGTGGCTATTTAGAGAGAGCCCATCTAGTGAGTTGGCGAGTCACCGTCTGCCCCTTTTCGACGTACTATAAGAGTACGTAGGGCAGACGCCGTTGTTCATCCATAGTTTTCATATTCACTTATCCATTGAACCCCCATCACAATAGCCCAGAGTAATTAGTTTCCATACAAGTAGCAATAATCCTACACCTGCTGCGGCTAATCCGGCTGTACTTTATAGTGCAGTTATGGAGGCTTCTCAGTAGGTGTCCCATCACATTCTAGATTAAAACTCTCAAAGGGCCTCTGCGCGTTGGACCTATGTCTCCATGTACGCCTGCCAAAGGTCCGTGTACTTTTTTAACAACATTATGTTAGAAAGGTACGCGTGCTTTCGTTATCGCTTAAGTAAGTAGGCACTTATTCACTTTAAAACTTAATATAAATACTATCTAACTTAAATTTCTTCTATTTTCACTTGTAAAATAGATACTTTTAATTTGACTCTTTAAATCGGGTTCGAGTGCGAAGTGAGCGTCGAAGTGACGGGGAAGTACCACTATAGAATGCCCCTTTTCCATATTTCCATACTTTATCTGTCAAAATTCCGAGGTCAATTTAGTTCAACTCGCAATCACGCTCGCAAGAGTAGCGCTAGTGTAGATTCGAATTATCAACAGAGATTTTCGAATGCTAATCAAGAAACTCACAGCGGATTCAGATTCGAAGTTTGTAAGAAGTCTTACAGAATCACACAACGAATCACACAACACTCTGTGTGATCCTGTAAGACTTCTTTCTAAAATTCGAATCTGAATCCGCTGTGAGTTTCTTGTGGTTCGAGTGCGAAGTGAGCGTCGAAGTGATGGGGGAATTACCACTATAGAATGTCCCTTTTTACGTCATCTCATACTTTATCTGTCAAAGTTCCGAGGTCAATTTAGTTCAACTCACAAACACGCTCGCAAGAGTAGTGCTAGTGTAGATTCGAATTATAAACCGAGGTTTTCGAATGCAAATCAAGAAACTCACAGCGGATTCAGATTCGAAATTTTGAATGATATCTTACAGAATCACACTGCAGTCCTGCGTCCATATCCCTTGCTGGAGAACCCATATTAGTCTGCTCCGACTTCCGGTACCTCGGGTCACTTATTCAAGGGGACGGTGAAATAGACCGCGATGTCACGCACCAGATCAATTCTGGTTGGATGAAATGGTGACAGGTCACAGGAACAACTTGCGACCCACGGATGCCCCTTAAACTAAAAGGAAAAATCTACAATTCCGTTATAAGACCTGTCGCACTGTTTGTATCGGAATGCTGTGCCGTGAAGAAGACGGATAAAAGAAGATTACATGTAGCAGAGATGAGGATATTGAGATGGATGTGTGGGGTGTCAAGGATAGATAAAATTAGAAATGAGTATATTAGAAATGAGTATATTAGGGGAAGTTTGAAAGTTGCACCAGTACAAGAAAAGCTAAAAGGATATCGTCTAGCGTGGTATGGGCATCTTATGAGGAGGGATGAAAAGCATGTGACTAGAAAGGTGATGAATATAAGAGTTGAGGGATATACGGCAAGAGGAAGACCAAAGAAAAGATGGATGGATTGTGTGAAGGATGACATGAATGATAAGGGAGTGAATAATCAGATGACGGCTAATAGAAGAGAATGGAAGTGAAAGACATTCTGCGCCGACCCCAAGTAATATGGGAACAGGGCAGGCAAAAGAAGATTACCTTATAGAACCAATCATAAATATTAATGAAACACAAATATTAAAAACTCATGTCTCATTTTACATTAGGTTTCAATGAGCCAGACACACAACCGTTTGCCACAACAAAATATATTTTAATACAACAAAATAATTACTTTTACTTTACTAGCATGAGGTATTTGATATTATGTAATACTCATATTTACTCAACTACTTACCCAGTAAAAAGTTAATAACTAAAAACATTTGTATAAATTAAAATACTATACTGCTTAGACAGTATTTGTATTTATGCGAAGTATATCTGTCTGTACATTGTGTTATGTTTTACAAATAACTAATTAAATCCTACATTTCAACCAAAACATCGCAATTCTAGAAATGTAAGTCAGTCTGAAGATCCGCGCAAGGAGATCGCATGCAGCTAATTTTGCGGGGAAAATGGTGTTTCCCTCCGGGAGCCAATTGGCATCTAACAAGCAACCGTCCTGTGACTGAGCTGTTAAACCTTCATTTAATGCTGACCCAATAAAGATAATTTGGACATATGGTTTATTTTACCACAGTTTAAGTACCATTCTTTTTTTAAGGAGGTTTTACTACAGTGCAACGGTTCAGACCTCATATAACAGTTAGCATGTAGTAAAAATTTAAATATACTTACTTTACACTTTGTTACAAAAATATGATACATATAACCACGGTTCACCTGTGCACAAATCACATGAAAAATATATTTTGTGCAGAAATTTATTCCTCGTGAACAACTTGCAAGTAGCAAATATGTAGTACGGCAACGTAGCTGCGAAGACTTGCAGATCATTTTAAAATGTTCTGCGCTGCTTAGGTTGCATTGCAAGGGATCTCACAACAGCGTACCGGCTATGTTTAGCAGAATCAGCAAGGCGACATACATTTGTGTGATATGGCTGACTCAGATGATAAAACAATTCACAATAAGTCTGTTCAAAATCTACATTGTTTAAGCTGACACGCCACGTTTCATAGTAACAAAACCTTTTATAATATTGTAAAAATACAGCCACTTCTTTTCTGTTTTAAGGGCTGAATCACTGAGCCGATTTAAATTAAGCTTTACACAATGTAAGTTTTAGATGATTTATAAGCCTGCCCAACCAAATGGAGGTGATAAGTAGAGCTGTACTTTTATCAAGGTCGAACACATATTATAACTGCTTAGTGAACAAATATGGTAGACTGGTGGTTCTAACTTGGTCAAGGCACCAACTGTCAATTAATTAGGTGCCAATTATATCAGGGACGCTATTCACCGAAAAAAGAGATAAAAGAAAAAAATAAGACATCACTAGTCGCTACCGCAGATAAGAAGATATGCGATATTGAAGACTTGCGAAGAACAATTCTTACACCCAAGGGACCTATAATTGCAAATAAACAATTCAATTCCTCTGATAAGGTTTGTAATAATGTCAAAAAGCTTCAAAAAAGCTTTTCTATAAACATATTATATTATTTCGATGGAATTTAAATAAAAATTTTCTTGGTTAATAATTTTTTACTTTCAATTATTGCTTTACTTTTTATTAATCGCTGAACAGGTTTTTAAAACCGCCATCTTATGAAGTATATAAGAAACTAGAGGATGGCTGCACATTATTAAGTTACTGTTTCTGCCCGATCCCGTGGGAATTTCAGGTAATCCCTTTTTAGTGCACCCTTACGGCCCCCAAAGAACATACATGCAAAATTTCAGCTTCCTGCGCCTAACAGTTTTGGCTGAAGCTTGTCTGTCAGTCAGTCAGTAACGCAAGGATTTTATGTATGCAGATTAGAGTGATGTCACTTTATTTAAAATAGGATACCCATATTAAAGGAGAGCATGATAAATAACTAATCCGCTATCTTGGGGGTACCGCCATGTTAGATTTAGACTGATGGTATACTCCATACCTTGCATTGTTATTATTCTAAACGTATACCTATATAAAATTCCAGCTCAATTGATTTCAGATATCTGCTTCAAAATTAAATATCGTGTTTCCATCCGCATAAACTTAGGTACTATATAGCATATACATAGCAACTAGAATGATGATGATGATTGACACTGGTATTAATTCTTTATTCTCATATTATTACACTTACATACATTTACAAAAGTATTACCGTGGCAATATTACAAAATAATGTTTTCATCTATATAAATATATATCGGAACGATCATTAGTATGGGACGTCAATTGACTACGAAACGGAAGTGCGAAGATGGCGCGCTTCGACAGAGTCTGGTGTGACGTTCGCTACAGTTGAAGACGGGGGATGACGGTTGACGTTCAACGGAGCAACGACAGCCATCATTCTCTTGAAAACTCCGGGCGGAAACAAGTACCTAGAAACTGTTACTCGTTTCGTGTTCAGTAATAGTTATAGTCGGTCTTGTTAAATTTGATTTGGTGTGAACTTATAACAAACTGCGATGTGAAGTGTTGATACTGGACAAGAATCAAGCAACCCGCCGACATCACAAGTGGGATAATGGACCAGCGCGACCACAAGGCGCGAGCGAAGGCGACTGTTAACGCTGCTATGTTGGTGAATCGGCTGAGCTTGCAACTGCAACCGTGGTGAGCGTATTTTGTCTGATTTTTTTTTATTGGTGCTGCCGATTTTGTTTAATGGCGGTAGTAGTAAAACATTACGCGTTTAACCTTGGAAATGTCATAATCGTTGTGGTGATATCGCCATCACATCGTACCGAGTGTTGTAGGTTCGATTCCTACACGAGACTCTGAGTTGTGGAACCGTTTGACTTTTACGGTGTCGTGGTTCCCATGGCATGATCTCATGAATAATCTTCTTTTTAATAGCTTAAAGAAGATAGACAAAAAAAAATGTGGGTAGCAACGATTTAATTGCGACCTTTGCCGTATTTTAAGTTAGCGTATGGTCGTCTGACTACCACAGTGATCTAGCTATAGCGTAGATAGCGAACGGAAGTTTTGAGTTTGATACGCCAGTTAAAAAGAAAGCGATTATTTTTATTTCTTCATGCAAGGGTGGCTCGCACTCGCGAATCTTGTGATCATATTATGCTTGCTTGGAAATAGATTATCTTGTCTCGGTCTTACCTTGTGGACTTTAATAGTAACGAGAGTGAGCGTACAGGCCGACTTGCATTATTCCAAGCAAGTGCGTTTGAGTGAAACGTGCTAGTTATTGTTCTAGTGCAGTTGTAATATTGGTTGTAGAACCAACACCCAGCTTTGGTTGGTTTTTCTGCTAAATCTAGAACCATAACTCCGGTCTAGACTGTCCTTCGAAGGGCAGCGGCGCTAAAGTTGGTAAACTAATCGAATCGTACATACTAAGTTCATAGTGTAAGACTGTGCGGAGCTATTGCTTCTGACTGTGCTGATTTTGTGTAGAACAGCTTGTAGCTTTTATTTCTTAAATAGACGTGTGAACTGCAGTGCTGTCTAGACGAGTGCGATTGGTTGGTTAGTGTAACCTGACCATAGTCAAAAGATATTAAAAGCGCCGATATTTTATCGACTCGTGGTGTTGTTAATACGTAACGGTTTTCGTTTAAACGTGATCAGAGCCTACGTCAAAAGTGGCTCTGTAGTAACAGAGCCGTTGAAATTCGGAGTTGTAAAGACGATCTCGGTATTGCAATTACACCTGCGTCTTTGTGTGCATAAATGTTTAACATGGCACATTAAAATGTTTCTTACTCTGATTATTAGATGGCACCACTAGTTACGGTTACGGTAGGGGGTTACGGTAGGCCGCCAACACCGACTGACCATGGCTACGTATAACGGACGCACGCTACGGCTCGACGAACATCTGGCACAACTCGAAGAGGAACTGAAGTACATAAGGTGGCATGTTTTAGGAATATGCGAGGTCCGGAGAAAGGGAGAGGATACCGTTACCCTAGATTCAGGCCATCTTATGTACTTCAGGGGAGAAGACCAGCCATCCCAAGGCAGGGTTGGGTTCCTGGTCCATAAGGTCCTCCCTGACAACATTTTAGAAATCTCCAGTGTGTCGACAAGGGTAGCATACCTTGTGATCAGACTCACCAAGAGATATACTCTCAAGGTTATCCAAGTGTATGCACCAACTTCGGCATACTCGGATGATGAAGTAGAAGAAATGTACGAAGTCATTTCCAGGGCCTTACACAACACCCAAAAGGCCCACTTTAATGTTGTCATAGGGGACTTCAACGCCAAACTGGGAGTACATACTTGCGGCGAATCGGTAGTAGGACCACACGGATTTGGTAGGAGAAATCATAGGGGCAGATGCTCGTCAACTTCATAGAGAAGGGGCTGTTCTTAATGAACTCATTCTTTAAGAAACAGCCTCAAAGAAAGTGGACGTGGCGAAGCCCCGACACTATGACAAAAAATGAGATTGACTTCATTATGGCGGACAAAAGGCGAATATTTAGGGATGTCTCCGTAATCACTAGGTTCAACACCGGAAGTGATCACCGACTTGTACGAGGCACTCTGAATATCTATTATAAGCTTGAACGCGTTCGCCTTATGAAGTCTACGCTCCGGCCAAATTTCCTCCAATCCGTGGTTGGATCTGAAACATTCGAGCTAAAACTGGAAAACCGGTTCGCTGCCTTGGAAACCACAATAGACGCAGATATGGACCAGACACACGATAAAGTGGTGGAAATCCTTCGGGATGAGGGGACGGAACTCTTTAAGACGCAGCACACCGGCAGGAGATCTCAACTTTCGCGAGAATCTCTGCAGCTCATAGAGATGCGACGAGAAAACCCGGCAGGCACTTCGTCAGATCTAAATAAAAAGATCTTCAAGCTGGTAAGACACGACCTCCGTAGCTCCAATACACGCTCTATACAAGATGCAATTGAGCGAAATCGGGGGTCGAAAGATTTTACTCAGCATTTAGGTCGAAGTATCTGACGAAGCTGACCACGTCAGACAGGAAAGTCGCCACTTCTAGACCGGAGATTCTTGCGGAGGTTCAGAGCTTCTACGGCATCCTCTACACCTCGAAAGCGTCCCGTCTCCAACCCGACTCCGAGGATCCAAGAGCCACTTTAACCCGCCACTTCACGGAAGAGTTGCCAGACGTCAGCCAAGACGAAATCGTGGTGGCCCTGAGGCAGCTTAAAAATGGAAAAGCCCCCGGGGAAGATGGAATTACGACGGAGCTGCTAAAGGCAGGTGGAAAACCTATACTGGTGCAGCTCCAACGCATATTTAATTCTGTCCTGTTCTCGGGGAGAACTCCAAGGGCGTGGAGCAAGAGCATAGTCGTTTTGTTCTTCAAAAAGGGAGACAAAACTCTGTTGAAGAACTATCGACCAATCTCGCTCTTGAGCCACGTCTATAAGCTGTTTTCCAGGGTCATCACGAACCGTCTCGCGCGTAGACTCGGCGAGTTTCAGCCGCCCGAACAGGCCGGTTTTCGAGGAGGGTATGGCACCATAGACCACATCCACACAGTACGGCAGATTATACAGAAGACAGAGGAGTATAATCAGCCCCTGTGCTTAGCGTTTGTGGACTATGAGAAGGCCTTTGATTCCATCGAAACCTGGTCTGTTCTGGAGTCTTTGCAACGGTGCCAAATCGATTGGCGGTACGTCCAAGTGCTGAGAGGTCTGTATGACGCCGCGACTATGACCGTCCAAGTACAGAACCAGTAGTCTGAACCTATCCACCTGCATCGAGGTGTGAGATAAGGGGATGTTATCTCCCCCAAATTGTTCACAAATGCAATGGAGGATATGTTCAAGACGCTGCACTGGAAAGGACGCGGTATTAACATAAACGGCGAGTACCTCTCACACTTAAGATTTGCAGACGATATCGTTATCGTGGCTGAAACTGTGCAAGACTTGCAGTATATATGCTGAGCAGCCTGGCTGATTCTTCTGCTCGCATCGGTCTCCGGATGAACTTGGATAAAACCAAAATAATGTTCAATGAATATGTCTCTCCGGAACCGATTATCCTAAACGGTAGACGTACTCCTGAATAACTTTGAGAGGGACCCCCTCTCGAAGTTGTTCAGGTGTACGTCTACCTTGGGCCTTGCAGTTGGGTAAAAACAACTTCAACTTCTTCGGAGGCTTGCAAAAGAATACAGCTTGGCTGGGCGGCATATAGGAAACTCTGTCGAGTCTTTTCGTCATCCCTACCGCAAAGCCTTAAGACAAAAGTCTTCAACGAGTGCGTCCTACCCGTTATGACTTACGGTGCCGAGACGTGGACACTGACGGTGCGACTAGTCCACCAATTTAAGGTCACTCAGCGAGCCATGGAGAAGGCTATGCTCGGAGTTTCTCTGAAG
Organism: Euclidia mi; assembly: GCA_944739405.2. Lineage (NCBI taxonomy): Eukaryota > Metazoa > Arthropoda > Insecta > Lepidoptera > Erebidae > Euclidia > Euclidia mi. Next base: position 29,596,614 of record OX123204.2, read on the forward strand.
GATCGAATTCGTAATGAAGTGATCCGACAGAGAACCAAGGTAATCGACATAGCTCAGAGAATTAGCACGTTGAAGTGGCAGTGGGCTGATCACATCTGTCGCAGAACCGATAACCGATGGAGTAGCCGTGTTCTACTGTGGAGACCGCGCCTTGGCAAACGTAGTGTAGGACGCCCTCCGGCTAAGTGGAGTGACGATATACGCAAAGTGGCTGGCAGCGGCTGGACACGAAGAGCCGAAAATCGGGCTCAGTGGCGTGCCACTGGAGAGGCTTATATCCAGCAGTGAACTACGGCAGGCTGATGATGATGATGATGATGACCACTAGTTAAATTAAATTCAATTTTAAGATTTTACGTGTGAAAATTACCTACTGTGTGTTTTTAAAATTCATGTGATACGCTGGGAATTTTTATCAAGTGCCCCGAGTTCTATGGCCAATTCCAAGTTATGCTTAGGACTTTTAGGAGTGATAGTGTTTCTAGTAGAAGCTGTTAAACTCGATTATCAGACGTAAAAGAAAATGATTGAGTTATCATCGTAGTGCGTTACGATAATCAGTTTCAGAGATTTTAATTTTCATTGTAGGTAGAACTAGGTCAGTGATCGTTAGTGATGATTGTATGCTTAACCTTATTCTCATTAAATGGGTACTTTGTTAGTCGTTATTGTGATAATTTTGTGGTACCCACATTACCGTCAGTGTAGATTTGCATAAACTGGATAAGCCGTTTGTGCGGCTGCATGTATAGCCATGCGTTGCCGTTGGTTGGACCGGCAAAGTGCCTTTCTGGTTAGCCTAGTTTACCCTCAAGCTTTTGTGTTAGCTATAGTCTCCGTTGGTGCGCAAACAAGACACCCATTAGTGCATTGTCATAGTATCACAAACGTTGTCCATCATCTTGAACGCGAAAAGTCTGTTGCTGTATCGCTAATGATTAGGTTAGGTTATGCTTCGTATTTAGACTATCCATGACAAAATTATAACGCTGAAAAGACTGATTGGATACTTGGTAGTAAACTTAATATCTAGACTATCAGCCAAGCCTTGGGAAACCAAAGCAACATGTTGAACAAACCTAGTTTAAGATTACTTTGTTACGCTCGAAATGTTTATAATCATTTCGAGCGTAACAACACAGCGAGGTTGCATAGCGTGATGTTGAAGACCCGATGGATGTCAGAGTATGAGCAATACAATATTTTAATGAGTTTCCTATTATTTTAACGAGTATGTGTGTTGTTTAATATGTCAGCGTCGAGAGAAAGAGTTAGTTGTGATTTTCATTAAAACCTGTAATGATTTAGATTGGAGTACCTTTTATTGCCCACCGACTTGTGCCAGGAATGGCCGAAGGACTAGGATTGCTGTTCGAGAATTTTCTCTTAATCCTAGAACGAAGTACATTAAAGTGTGGTTGTTGATCGCAATCACGGATACCCTGCTGCTCGAGTAGCTCTCATTTGATTTTTGATCGCTAAAATTATCTACCTCTGGTTTCTGTGTCGTATGACAAGAGCGTGTTGCGAGAATCTGAAAGTACTCGTAGACTGTCGATTGGTTATCTCAGAGCTGTAGTCGTTGCCTCTATGTAGCCAAAGGAAATCAGTTTGTCCGAAAGTAGCTTATCAGTTCTCGCCATGTTTGCATTTGGTTTTAGTTTTTGTCAGTGGTCAAATCCAGTTTTGACATAGCTCATTGAGAGTATGGACGGGAGTTACGTTCTGTGCAGTTGTGAAGTTGAAAATGAATTTGATAATCACTTAAAATTGACGAAGTGCGGACGTTGAATTAGTCTGAAAGAAAGGATACTCTATTAAGTGGGCATACAAAGAGACGAATCTTTGAAATACTAATGGTAGATTTATTTCCTAGATTTATTGGCTAGCGCGGCCTGGTGGTCGGCGCGGCCTGCTGGCCGGCGCGGCCTGGTGGTCAGCGCGGCCTGGTGGCCGGCGCGGACTGGTGGCCGGTGCGGCCTGGTAGACAACGCCCGCGGTTACACTCGCTCTATTTAAAACTACTGCTCCGCTCCCGTCACTCATAGCGTGATGTTATGTAGCTTATAGCCTTCCTCGATAAATGGGCTATCTAACACTGAAAGAATTTTTCAAATCGGACCAGTAGTTCCTGAGATTACCGCGTTCAACCAAACATACAAACAAACAAACTCTTCAGCTTTATGTATTAGTTAGCCCGCGCGGCCTGGTGGCGAGTGTACCTTGGTGGCCCGCGCGGCTCGTGTGTGGCGCGCGGCCTGTGTGTGGCGCGCGGCTCGTGTGTGGCGCGCGGCCCGTGTGTGGCGCACGGCTCGTGTGTGACGCGCGGCCCGTGTGCGGCGCGCGGCCAGTGTGTGGCGCGGGGCCTGTGTGAGGCCTGTATGTGGCTTTGAGGAGCCTGGTAACTGGTATAGCTAAAGCATATCTAGCCGAAACTGGCATTGAAAGTGAAGGTAGTTTATTAAAGGAATTTGGTTAGAAGATGTAGAGTCCAAAGACCTTAGCTTTAATATTTTGGTTAACTTCGTTTGAAATATCTTAAAGTATAAAGGCCCATTTGAGGTCACAGAAGTTCTTTACGATGATCTTTATAATCGCAAAGCCCTTAATTCTAAGCGTAACTGTAAGTACGCACTCGACAGGTTGCGAAAAATGCGTGAAGGTCAAAGTACAACTAACGAAATTGAGGTAGAACAAAGTAGTTCTGATATTGAAGAAAGTGTTTAAGTTTACATGATGATTGGATCGGACCGTACCAGAGGCTGACGTATAACCGTAGCTCGGTAGAAATCGGCGTCTGCTAACTTAGTAGTCCGTGAGTAGACGGTATTGCAGTCAGCTCTGGCGGAGGTCGGGTTTCAGTGGAAACCATAGAGTCCTGGAGAGACTCGGCGTTCACATGTGGGGTTCACAGAAAGTAGAGTAACTGGAGGTTACTGGGCTATACGTAGCCATGATCGCACGTAGAACTTAAATGTTTTTGTTTACTTGGTTTGAAATAGTATCTTGAGAGATATCGCGATAGTGAAATGTCAGTTTTACTTTGAGTTTCCTGATTATTGATTTTGATACTGAAACTTTGTGCCAGAGGATCAGAGCATAACTGACGATCTTGAAGAGAGCAAAGTGTAAACCTTAATACTGACGAGACAGTAGAAAACTAGGCTCACATGTTGATTAGTTGTGTGATTAAATGTCAGAGGTCAATTTGTAGCCGTAAATCAGGAGAAATCGGATTCAATACAACTGTGAAGGCAGTTGTCCGTGAGTACACGGTAGGCAGACGACTCTGGTGTTTGATTGCTTGTGTGATTTAAGGTCAGAGGTTGATTTGTAGCCGCAAATCAGTACAGATCGAATTCAATACAACTGTGAAGGCAGTTGTCCGTGAGTACGCGGTAGGCAGACAACTCTGGTGTTGGGGTTGCGTGGAAACCATAAAGTCCAGGAGGGACTTGGCGATCCTTGTGAGGATGCGCAGATAAATGGGTAGCAACCGAGTGACTGGTTTAAGTCCTGGTTTAGTAACTGGAGGTTATTGAATGGTGGCAACCGAGTGGCTGGTTGAGTGCCTGGTTTGGTAACTGGTGGTTACTGAATGGTTATGAATCACATGTAGAGCTTTAGTTATTTGATTTGATTATAACGTGAGTCTATGGTAATTGACTGTATTGTCAGTGATGCTCTGAATCCAGCTCCTATAATAGTTAGAAATGTAGAAGGTAACTTTGTAAAAAAAAAAATGTTTGGAATCCTAACACTGTTTTGATTCAACCGTTACCTGGGTTAAGTCAGGAGTGACCGAGCAATGTGATTCTGTGCGTGTAATATTTTGTTACAGATTAACACACAGGGACGTGTGTCTTGTAGGATGGCCGTATCGGAATGATCATTAGTATGGGACGTCAATTGACTATGAAACGGAGCTGCGAAGATGGCGCGCTTCGACAGAGTCTGGTGTGACATTCGCTACAGTTGAAGAGGGGGGATGACGGTTGACGTTCAACGGAGCAACGACAGCCATCACTTCTCTTGGAGACTCCGGGCGGACAACAAGTACCTAGAAACTGTCACTCGTTTCGTGTTCAGTAATAGCTATATAGTCAGTCTTGTTAAATTTGATTTGATGTGAACTTATAACAAACTGTGATGTGAAGTGTAGATACCGGTTAAGAATCAAGCAACCCGTCGACATATATAATTATTAAACTCTGGTACCCCTTATATAATATTAATTATAAGCAAATGCAATCAATATTTTACTGGTTATTTAGTTAAAATCACATTAAAATAATATTAACTTCCGGGTTAAGTTATCATTTAGTCATCTAGATGGCTCTGCTCTACGTTTATGCTTCTACAATATTTAAATAGATGGCTGCATAATCTCAGTGCGCTTATACGGCCATACTGACAACAAGCGCGCTCTCTGCACTTGCAAAATTACAAATTATAAAGTTTCTATGACTCTGCATTCAAGCTAGAGCAAGCACCAATATCACAATAACATCCTCATACAATGACAATACAAAAATGAACTACAAAAGTATAGAATAAACGAAAAAAGTAAAATAGTTTAGACATCTGTCTGTCTAAAATTGTACAAAAGTAAAGAATAAACGAAAAAAGTAAAATAGTTTAGACATCAACACACAGTTATTATCAGTGACCTGCTATCAGTAGACAGTTACTGTCAGTTGCCAATGTAGTATCAGTAAACAATACAAAATCAGCAATAGTTCTCTAGATTTAAACTTCAAGTTAATATAGTGATCACAATAAACAAGTATTACAGCTTTAATAAAGCACTTAATGTGTAAACAAAATGTAAACAAGTTTAACATCAGCAGACAATACAATATTATCAGTTATCTCAGTTACAATTTCATGTTTACACACATAATAACGAAAGGTAAAGTACAGCTTGCATAAAATTAACAACACAGATAGCAACAACTGAACCACAAGGAACAGTTCAATATTGGTAACAGATTCTCATATTAATAAACATACTATTCAAACAAATAGTTTACAATATTAATAACATGCAATCACTCCTCCCGAGTCTAGCCTTCCAAAGTACAGGCATCACCCATCTGGATCCAGCCTTACAAACTACAGGCATCACCCGTCCCGGGTTCAGCTATCCAAACAACAGGCATCACCCCTCCTGGGCTATAGCCATCGAAACATCAGGCTTCACCCACCCTGGGCTGTAGCCATCCAAACAACAGGCATCACCCATCCTGGAATGAAGCTCTCAACAAGACTGGGATACAAGGATGTGCGTGGTGGCCAGCCAGCACTTGAGGAAGGATGTTTTGGATAGGAATGAAATAAATAAACTCACAACATAAAAGCACAATTACAGAAAGCCCAATTGCAGAAAGCACAATTACGAAAAAGTACTCATTTTAATATTACAAATCTCAATTACAGAAAACCCAAATAAAGGCAACACAAATTATAATATTACATAAGTCCAACTTTGTCAGGCATGTAAGTACAAAGAACTAAAAATAAATTACAAATACGTCCTATTGATTCCTCCGCCCATACGGTCATTCTGCTCATACAGTTGTTGATGTTGATCAGCAACAAAGGTTAGCAAACAATGTGGGAATCCAGCTTGGTACAGCACTCATGCGGCATGTGTGCGCGTAGCCCACAGACTAAACCACCGACGTCAAAAGGGTGGGCCACCGTCATCCATACATATTAATCAGTAAAGGACCGTTCGTCCATCCTCTTTTCACACTAAGTCTAGGTTATCTTCCAGGATGTCATCATCAACCTGCAACACTCAAAAGGCAGGTGGTGGGCAACATTTCCCAACCCAAGTATTAGTTTCATGAACCTTCGTAACTGTAGATGAAATAAAATTCTACTCTAGGAAAGTGGTGCGGCCTATTAAGCTATAGATATAGCCGCACCACTTTCCAAGAGATATTTGAGATTATAGATGTAAGTATTATATGTTATTATCTCTGCTACAACAGTGTTGGAGCCTATATTTTACACATATGGCAAAATACAAAAGACAATGAATTTTTTCAGATTCTGTCTGACAGTGCCATTTTAGATAATCAAATATAAAGTTGTCAGGATACCCATTTGTAGTTTTGATAAAACAGTTAAAACTTAATATATTCAAAATAAGTTTTATCCACATCAAACAGGAAAACAAAATGGCAAGAACAAGGAGAGGCCTAGAGTTCAGCCGTGAACAGTCGGACTGTGGATGATGATCATTAATATGAAATGATTTCAAACCATGACGCAGATTCAAGGATTTCGAAAATACTAGTGCTATAATTGTTACTCATGTAAGAACAAGTTGAATCCAATATTGAATATTTTTAGGCACTATGCAAGCTGTGAAAAATTTACTACAATAAACCATAATAATTATAAAAGTTAATAAAGGCATTCAGATATTGGTATTTTATAATGAATTCAATATTTTATTTATTTATATAAATAGACCTTTCTTTTCTGAAATAAATGTTTTTATTTATGATTTGTCTACACATTAACTCTTTCATTAGGTAATTCAACTTTATTTTATGTTTTGTTTTATTATTAACTACCTGACCCAGCGAACTCCGTATCGCCTTTTTAAGAGTTTTTATTTAATTCCCTTTTTTCCAAGCCCCTTTTCCAAAGTTACCATTGACTTAGCGCTTAATCTCTTATCATTTCAGAGTCTATAAATGATGAACAAACAAACATGATGTAAAAGCAAAATATGTTTATTGTGGGTTATCCTTGGAAGATATACATATACCATCGCGGACTTTTTTGTAGATCCATTAAAAAGGTACACCATACATTGTTTTGCTATAACTCAAAAGGTTTTGGCAGCGTTTTCGAGGAAAGCTCCCGATCGGCTCAATTTTTTCCGACGCGTCGAACTAATATCGTCGTAATATCGTCAGTTTGCACAAAACCTAAACTTATTATACATTAAAACCTTACTCAGGGATCAGTCTCGATGTTGTTGAAAACGGTATAAAAAATTGTCGAGTACTTTTCGAGTTTTAAGCGAACAGACAGACAGACACCGCGGCGGGGGACTTTGTTTTATAATATGTATAGATGTGTATAGTGAATATGGTGGTGAGTTTATATCAATAATTTTATTTCACATTATATTTAAGGGGATTTTACTAAATAATGTTAACATTTATTTTAAACTGTTAACATGTGATGTTAATGTAATTCTTATTAATTCATACACAATTAATAATTGTTTATCTGAATAAATAAACTCAAACCGACTCTAATTATAACTGACTTGAAAATAAAACATGAGTAGTCCATACAATTACTTTTATTTGCTAAGAATAAATACTGCTAAATGGGAAAAGAGATATGGATTTTCACATCATGTTCTTTAAACCCACTTATCATTATCGTAATAATCATATTCCTAACTGTATTGTATCCCACAAGAGCTAAGCAATAAGGTTGGCACTAAATTTTATTGGTTTATCACTGACTAGACGACGCCCGCGGTTACACTCGCGTTATTTAAAGCTACTGCTTCGCTCCCGTTGCTCATAGCGTGATATTATATTATTTCCTCGATAAATGGGCTAACACTGAAAGAATATTTCAAATCGGACCAGTAGTTCCTGAGATTAGCGCGTGCAACCAAGTAAACAAACAAACAAACTCTTCAGCTTTATATATTAAGTATATAAGATTGTCATCTTGAATATAGATGCCACTAACTTTGCAAATGAACTCACAAATAAAATAAATTGTATTTACCAAGTATAACAATAAGGCTTGGTATTTATAAAAGATTAGCAGTCACCTGCCTTAAGACTTTCAACCTAAAATGCTTAGAGGTAGACTATTATAGAACCTAATTGAGTGCCTATGCCCATAAAGGAATCTACTGTCCTGATCTCATGTTTCTAGCTTCAGTAGTTTGGGTTAAACAAGGACTTATCATCATTGTTGGGACAAATCATTCTATACAGATATAACATTAAACAACAAATATTAAGATAATTATGTTGGGTTCCATTATCTGTTATTATATTACCTTAACTTGTGCTCCAAGTTGACATTAACAATTTCAACATTATGTTAAAAGGAACGTTAGCCGTGTGGTTGACGGCATAGAATACAAGTGTCACCACCCCCTATCTTCCCGTGGGTGTCGTAAGAGTCGACTAAGGAATAACACGATGCAACTACCATCTTTGCGTAGAGACGGAAAACTCGACATCAAACCCTATACGACTGCCTCGTTGGTCTCATGACATAAATGTGCGCGTGGGATCGGGAGGTCCCGGGTTCGATTCCTGGGTCGGGCAGTGTTATTGGGTTTTTCTGTCACGAAATTCTCAGTAGCAGCACGGAGTCTGTATGTAATGTAATGTGCCCGGTACGGCAATAGGCTCGCCCCTTATTACGTGGGACTAAAGTATATCTGGCGAAAAGTGGGTGTAGAATAATAAAACCTATTTTGTAACTTTACAAATATTAGTTTTAATGTTTTACCCTTGAGATAACCTATTGACTACGAATTGAATGCATATTTAGCACATCAATTAGCTTATTTGAACTGAAAGCAAATCAGGTAATTTATACAATGGATCTATATCAGAGCTTCAACTTGAAAAGGGCAGTTATACTGTGTTTTACAAATAATTACATTAGTAGAACCAAACAACAAAATTATTTTCTCTTTCTTATGTAGTGTAGATAAGTGTGTGACCATCATACTGTGATGTCGAGTTTTACAGAAACTTTCCGACATGGTCGACGCCATAACATGACTATAAGCACAGTAGCACTGCTATGTACCAAACGTGAATAAACAACAGTTACCTATAAGTTCTATAAGAAATGTAACGTTCGTAATTTTTACTGTATAATGTTTATCTGGTAATCCTTACGGGGGCAATAGGTAATCATGTAAGCAAACAGCACGATAATTTATAAAATGTTAAAGGATGTTTCTCAAAAACTCGAATCAAATCAGCTCTGGATAAATACCTCTGTCAGTGCATCAACAACCCGCATCTGCAACCTTTGGTAGAACTCAGAGCAGTACAGCGTTCGCGCCACAGCACACCCCGGTGACCGGCGTAATCGCTCTCGCTCGTACGTGGCCTCACGTGCCAGTGTAGACGTGCTCGCCATAACTTCGACACACCGTGCGGTCTCCGATCAGGGTTGACTAGCGCCAAACATGGCTTCTAAGCGTTTGTCGCATCAGTCTTCAGGTTCAGATCATCATTGGTAATGCCGGCCAAGCAAAGCCAAGAGACGCATCACTCTCGCGCCAACCGTACATCCCGAAATCTCTTAGGGGGCGTTGATCCCACCGCTGCTTTCGGCGCCGTGGCACCATCGTCAGGACACCCCCAGAGGATCTATAAATGAAACTAGTTAAATTCACTGAGAACTGCAATATATTCTCGAAATGAACCTCACGATACAAAAGTCCGATGAAAAGTGTAAAGTCCGCCCGCCGTCGCATCAACTTAACTTACTCGGTATCAAAACATTACATTTAATTACAATATTCAAATTATCATATGTGTGAGCTTTCAATTAATCTTTATAATTAAGAAACAATATAGAATTCCAGTTACTTTAGCTAAAGCGTCGAAATACGTCTTGATAAATTTCATTAGTTATAAAATTACCAAAATGTATTGGCGGGCGAGAACGCTAACCAAACTATTTAAAGACGATATTAACCAATACTGCGTTAATAAATATATGTAAATACAGAAATGTAACACAATTTATATAAAATTAATTACAAGCAAATGTAATTAATATTTTACTGGTTATTTAGTTAAAATTACATTAAAATAATATTAACTTCCGGGTTTAGTTATCATTTAGTCATCTAGATGGCTCTTGTAGTGTTTGTATCTGTGCAATAGATACAATACATTGTCTCATGTACACCAGTAGAGGAAGTAGCGTCACTTGGCACCTGTCACTACTAGCATATCTGTATAGTCTGTGGCTGTCACTGTCACTACGGACAGTCCGTCGATAGATAGACGCGGTGCGCGCTGGAAGTGCTCTCTCCGATCTGTGTGTAGTGGTGAGCCAGTGTTACATCGATTCGTGTAGTGGTTATATTTGCTGTGATAGCAAATACTACAAATGGCGACGAGGATAAATCCAGGTCAGTGAAACAAATATAATATTTAAAAAAGGAAGAAACGTGCGACTATTTTTGAATATTTATGCACAAGGTATATGCTGCTTGGATGTCGGTGAAGCATATTACGTTACGTTTAATTTAAATTTATAATAGCTTTATAGTGAAATTGACCTGTGTTACGATAAAGAGCGTTGTTAACGGAAAACAATTCCTGTGAGATATTCAATTCAATACAGCCAAATCGTCAAGGGTAGTATTATTTGACAAAAAACTAAATAAACAAAGCCATTGTATATTCAAATACCTTACTTGACTTTTACAAACTTGTAGGTGGGTAGCTAGATTGTTGCTTGTTGTTGGTTCTTGTACATTGAATACACACTAACTAAAATACACTGAGTGCTTTAACACGAAAGGCACTATCTTAATAATTATAGTCTAACACTTTCACTTGCAACTCTATTAACGAACCGAGGACAGATTCATGATGTACTGTCAACCAGACGACCCGACTGAATGCCCTTCGCTGGCCCGACAAGTCCACACGAAACATTGTCAGCGCTGCTCCCCACCATTGCACTGCAATACGTCACAACCGGTCGCAGCACTCTCGATTTGTTTAGAGACTATACTAATGACGTGCTGACGTTTCATGACATCTGTAATTCCCGTTCTGACGTAAAATATTATAGCGGCGCTGGTAACGCACCGTCACGGCCAGACTGACCTGCGAGCGTCCTCGGGCGCTCAATTTTAAAATGTTGTATCGGTCACACAAATGTCTATAGCTAACCTTGACAAGCAATACGCTCATCCAACCTGACATCTCTATAGCTGACAAGTAATTATGGCATGAATTCTAACTCTCGAGTACTCGCTTCTAGCACTGTCCTTTCGACCATCGTAGCTACATAACTCATAAGCCTGGACTGGATGGGTGTATCCTTTCGACCAGCCCGCAAGGGCCTGGACCTGATGACACTATCCTTTCGACCAGCTTAACAACATAAGTCATAAGCCTGGACCGGATGGGTGTATCCTTTCGACAAGCCGCAAGGGCCTGGACCGGATGACACTATCCTTTCGACCAGCTTAACTACCTGACTCATAAGCCTGGACCGGATGGGGGTATCCTTTCGATCAGCCGCAAGGGCCTGAACCGGATGACACTATCCTTTCGACCAGCTTAACAACATAAGTCATAAGCCTGGACCGGATGGGTGTATCCTTTCGACAAGCCGCAAGGGCCTGGACCGGATGACACTATCCTTTCGACCAGCTTAACTACCTGACTCATAAGCCTGGACCGGATGGGTGTATCCCTTCGACCAGCCGCAAGGGCCTGGACCGGATGACACTATGCTTTTGACCAGCTTAACTACCTGACTCATAAGCCTGGACCGGATGGGTGTATCCCTTCGACCAGCCGCAAGGGCTTGGGCAGGATGACACTATCCTTTCGACCAGCTTAACTACCTGACTCATAAGCCTGGACCGGATGGGTGTATCCTTTCGACCAGCCGCAAGGGGCTGGACCGGATGACACTATCCTTTCGACCAGCTTAACTACCTGACTCATAAGCCTGGACCGGATGGGTGTATGCTTTCGACAAGCCGCAAGAGCCTGGACCGGATGATACTATCCTTTCGACCAGCTCAACCTTTGATTAGGTGCGCGGGGTCACCGCGACCCCAAGTGATCTTAAAGTGAAATTATTTTTGTAGCTATTAATGCTGGCAACCCGAATTTCTTGCTAGCTTTCTATATCTTTATTCTCCACGCGATTCAATGTCACCCGCGCCGCGGAGTTGATCGCACGCACTGCACGGAGGGGCTTTTTCGTTCCGTCCCTGCCCAGTGCTTTGGAAAACGATTGTCAGAACCTGAAGTTGCGACTCCTTCAACGTCTAACACTGGATTGCACTCAACAAAAAAAGGAAGGTGCTACATCTGTCCACAAAAAAGCGACAGGAAAACGACCGCAAAGTGCAATAAGTGCAATAAATTCATCTGTGGCGATCATACAAAGAAAATTTGTGAAAATTGTTGAATTTTTATAGTACTTACGAAAAACATATTTTTCTATTGTTCTGGACATCCTTCTAAGATTTTATTTTTATTTTTCTGGAAGATTAATAGGAAATAAGTAGAATAAAAACAATAAAAGTTGATTACTAATTAAGATGTTTCATATTTCATACCTATAAATTTGGGGTAACTGCAGACCCCGTGCGACTAACAATGTTAGTTTATTGGCGCGCCTAACTAAAGGTTAACTACCTGACTCATAAGCCTGGACCGGATGGGTGTATCCTTTCGACCAGCCGCAAGGGCCTGGACCGGATTACACTATCCTTTCGACCAGCTTAACTAACTAACTCATAAGCCTGGACCGGATGGGTGTATCCTTTCGACCAGCCGCAAGGGCCTGGACCGGATGACACTATCCTTTCGACCAGCTTAACTAACTAACTCATAAGCCTGGACCAAATGGGTGTATCCCTTCGACCAGCCGCAAGAGCCTGGACCATATGACACTATCCTTTCGACCAGCTTAACTACCTGACTCATAAGCCTGGACCGGATGGGTGTATCCCTTCGACCAGCCGCAAGGGCCTGGACCGGATGACACTATCCTTTCGACCAGCTTAACTACCTGACTCACCTGGACCGGGTGGGTGTATCCTTTCGACCAGCCGCAAGGGGCTGGAACGGATGACATTATCCTTTCGACCAGCTTAACTACCTGACTCATAAGCCTGGACTGGATGGGTGTATCCTTTCGACCAGCCGCAAGGGCCTGGACCGGATGACACTATCTTTTCGACCAGCTTAACTACCTGACTCATAAGCCTGGACCGGATGGGTGTATACTTTCGACCAGCCGCAAGGGCCTGGACCGGATGATATCGAATCTTTACAACAGTTCAATATTTAAATAACCAAGCAATCTCTTACATGTTATAATATGATCAAGCAAGTAATAATAATAAACATACCGGAGGTGAAGTCAAACCTACGCCTAGCTTAACTAAACCTACGCTACGTCAAGCTTAACCTCACGTACCTATCAGTTATGGACTGTCTTGTTCGCGTGAATTTGAACTTCGTGGTCAATTGGCTCAGGTCTGAGTTGATGCTAAGGGTATCTGATCCTGCTGTGATTGTATCAAATGCTACTGAAGTAGTATAAGAACCTGCAGATAGTGTTACGCATCTACCAAGTCTATGAAGATAATCCTTATCGAGTTCTACATCAATCACCGCCGTCTCGGCCTCCTCTTCGTTCAATAAGCTAGTACTAATTTCGACTTGTGATGTTGTAGTTTGTAGTGGAAGATAGAAGAGAAAGATAGTTCACATTCGAGAGTTTAAAGTTTATTACACCACACACATTAGTTCACATTCATACACGTAGAAGAAGCAGAAAATGAGAATGAAAAGGAGTACACAGTCTATAGTTTATACAGTAAGATGACGATTTACCCACTACCGACTAACCCATCATGACCCTGACACTTGAAAGAACATATTGATGTCATCTTTATTTGCTGATCGATTGATCTTTAATCGATTTATGATCCAGTCATCCTTCTTCCACCTTAAAACCATTTCACTCAACAAACTTTAACCAAACTCTCATAATAAACTTCCTGCAATTTCATTGCCAGATAAGCATACAGGCTGTAGCTATACCGATTACGAGGCACCTAAAAGTCGCGCACAGGATGCGCGCCACTCACGAGCCGCGCACCGCACACGCGTACCAAGCTACCAACTAAATTTTACAAGGATTTTTCGTATGGTATACCCACTGAATGGAGAACCTATTTCTTTCAGACTAATTCGATATCCGCACATCAAAATCTTAACTGATTATCAAATTCTTTTACAACTTCACTTCGTGCTTGGCTCTCTTCTCAATAATAAGGATGTTAATAAGGCAACTTTCAATTCTTCATTGTTAATCTTTTCTACCAGTACAGCCAAACCTGATTTTGTCTACGCGAACGCAACGACTACTAAGACAGTCAATCGACTGTAACGAGTTCTTTCCGATTCTTGCAACACGCTCCTGTCACACAACAGAAGCCAGGTCGAGCACCACTGACAGACAAGTTTAGCGATTAATATAGAATCAAAGAACACAAATTAAATTAGAGCTATTTGAGTGGCAGTGTATCCATGATTACGTCCAACTTCCACATGTTAATGCACTTCCTCTAGTAATGCCGGGCCACGCTATGGCCCTCGCTACAAGGCTAGACCCGACTATAGCATCCAGAGCTATCGCTTTCCCGAACTACCCCGGACAAATCTACGATCAGATGCCACTTTCTAGGGGCAATATTGCTTGCGACCTGCATCACAAAGACAAAACCACTTCACTCATAATTTATTTCTTTACTATGTCAGTGTTATTGGTACCTGAACCTCAGAAACCTTCCTAAGATCATAAGCGTACTTGTAGGTACGCTTATTTGACAGCGACTTCACGTTCGATAACAATAATTTTCAAATTCTCAACACTTAACAGAATCGTCATAACATCAATAGCCTTGTCTGATTCATTCTCATAGCCTTGTTTGTAAGATGGGCTCTACTTATAAATCTTGCTAGTATGCTACTAAATGAAATAAAAAGGAGCTTTAATGACAACCTTTGTACCTCTTTACCTAACCGCTTTCCATAAGATTTATGGTTTATAACAAACTTCTGACCTGTTCTTAACTGAAAGGCATAAAACTATCGCGGTGACAACTAAACTCATGGTGAATTCATCAAAACGTACTCGCTATTACAGAAAGTACACCAGAACTCGGCGTGCAAACAAAGCCCGTATTATCTAGTTTAAACTTAATGGTTGATTCTAAAATGCAAAATACTTATCCTAACCCAATCATTAGTGATACTATGACAGCGTACAAACGGTTTGTCTTGTTTACCCGCCAATGGAAACTATGGCTAACTCAAAAACTTGTCGTCGCACAGACGAGGGTAGGTAGCACAAGACCATCACAACAACGACTTACAAGGTTCGCAACTCAATTGGGGATAAGGTTAAGCACACAATTATCACTAACGACCACTCACCTGGTCCTACCTAAAATTAAAACGAAAATCGCTCAAACTGATTATCAATGATAACTCAATAATTTTCTTCTACATTTGTTCAATTACTACCTAGTAATTAATTATATAGTCGAAACATCCTTATATTATAACGGGGTTGTAAAATGACGGATACTGTGGAGGATAAAGGTGTGGTGTTCCTCCAACTAGAGGGAGGAGCCTCTAACCAAGCTGGGTGGTCGTGCTTGGTGGCCTGCAGGCCGACGGACATACTTTGGAAGTTGTATATGTATATATAGGAATGCGTCGTAGCGCGCGAAAGTCGCTATCGCTGTTCAGGATCGTTTTTGATTATTTCCCGCGTCGTTAGGTGGATTAGTGCTGTAGTAGTTTCGTCGTCATTGGGTAGATGGCGCTTGTCAATGTTGTCATGTTATGTAGTTGTTCGCTACAATACGAATATGGAAAGTGTTTTGAATGATCACTCAAGATCTGGTTTGCCAGAATTAATTTCAATAGAATGTTGATAAATCCTCAGATTGAGTTAAATAAAGGTGTGAATCAAACATGAATATCGATAAGTAGATTTGACCGTAGATACAGAATATTGTGTGATTTGATTTGTCAAACCTGTTCAAATTGGGATCTATATATTGTTGTTTTATGTAACCGAGTCAGGAACACTTGTTACTCTTTCATAAAAGAGGCATTTTGGTAAGATATTGCAGTAGTGTTTTAGTGGCTTCTGCAGCACAGTGGCCCATGGGCTATCTTCTTAAGCGATGGGTGAGGAGGCCGTGGGTAGAGGCTGATCTGTTTAGTGAACGTATCGATGGAATTATAACGTCAATACGAGTGTCAATACAATCCTTATATGAAGGAACCGAGGTTTCGATGATCGAAGTCGAATCGAAGTCTCGAGGATTGCGAATCCCACTCGACCATTAAAGTTGGAATTGGTGATTTTAATTATCTTAATATGTATTTAAGTTGACATTTTATATTGATTGGTATCTGCCTAATATTTATATGTCTAAATTACAAAACATAGCGTACTAATCTATTTGTCTATAACCAACTATTGTAAACCTATGTTAACAAATAAAATATGATTTGATTTGATTCGACAAACATCCATTAGATTGGAAGTGGTCTTCAATTAAATTAGAAGTAGTCTTCTATTAAATTGGAAGTGGTCTTCCATTAAATTGGAAGCGGTCTTCCATTAAATTGGATGCGGTCTTCCATTAAATTGGAAACGGTCTACCATTAAATTGGAAGCGGTCTTCCATTAAATTGGAAGCGGTCTTCCATTAAATTGAAAGCGGTCTTCAGTTAAAATGGAAGCGGTCTTCCATTAAATTGGAAGTGGTCTTCCATTGGATTGGTGGTGGTCTTCCATTGGATTGGATGTGGTCTTCCATTGGATTGGAGATGGTCTTCCAGTGAGTTGCAGGTGGTCCCCTATTCAATTGGAACTGATCATCGGACTTTCATTGAATTGGAGCTGTGAATTCCATTACATTGGAGGCACCAGTTGGCTTACAGTGGAGACTGCTACTGCAAGAAATATTTTACCGTTGCCAGGAGCTAGCGTGGAAGCTGTAGTGGATGTGAGTATTTCTGAAGTATCTATTAAGAAACTTTATGGTACTTCCTCGGTTTCCGGCTTATTTGGCAAGATGAAGGGGAACGTTTCGAAAATTTTCTTGTTGAGCTGAGGGATCGGGCTCGGAAGTGTATATTTGAAGAACCTGATGACCACATAATGGACCAAATACTGGATAAATCCATGCCATCGGACATAAGAAACAGTGTTGACAATGAGTGATGAGATGGCATTAGACAAGGTTATCACTATGGCCACTACCTTGGAGGGTGTGGATTGCCAACAGAACTGATACGAACAAAAAGACAAAATAAGACAAATCAAGTTAATGCATTGAGAAACCGAAGCAGGAATGGTGCTAGGTGGGCGAAATAAGAGGGCGAGTTGAGTGAAGAGAAAAAGACGCCGAGGTGTGCAGGATGTGGCATATCAACGCATGTGTCCCGGGGCCTTCCTTGCCCAGTAAAGTTCAAGGGAGTGAAACGGCTGCGGGGAGTACGGCCGCTACCAAAGATTTTGCAAAACTAAAGAATTCCAACAAAAAACGGAAGCTCGCCCGAAGTCCGGAAGGATAGGGTGACTGTGGCAAGAGACAACTGAGGTGTAAGTGCCGTGCGTTTGCTGGGAAATTGGGAAGTGTAGTATATATTTGACATGAACGACGACGCAGCTATAAAAAGTGATATGGATATCTTTTGATACATCGGTCAAACCAGCTATGCAACCCTATCATAGAGTTGCAGTCTCGCTGTAGAAGTAAATGCAACAGTGTAACGAGGGGCAGCACGATGTGCAGCTTTCTGGAGTAATGGAGGGGCTTAAATAAAACTATGTTTATTAAATAAAAAGAAATCTGACTGACGGACACGCTATAGCCGAAACTATTGGGCACAGGCAGCTGAAATTTGGCATGTATGTTCCTTGGGAGCCGAAGCACTAAGAAGGGATTTCCCGAAATTCCCAAGGGATCGGCCTAAACGGCTAAATTAAAAAAAAAATGCATTTGTGGCTGCTGGCGTACTCTAGTGTATTCATAAAGCACAGACAACGCACTTTTGGGCCACGAACTGATACCAGAAGGAGTCAAGCTGTTGAAAAATAATGAACTGGATTTAGAATGCCAAGGACTGGAGAGGAATTACAGAGCTTTTTAGGAAATGGAGCAAGAGGGCAAACATAAAATAATACTGAAGAGAAGATCAGAATGAATGAGAATGAATAAAAAAAAATAATGCTGCCTGAAATAAACAAATTGGGTTATTGCAACATTAAATACAAGACGTGCGTAAAAGCAGACGCAAGTCCTATAGGACTAGGTGCTGTATTAGCGCAAGTTGATAATAAAGGACTAAGAATATGAAATTAGCATACGGAAATTGGACACTCACTCAATGTGAAAGAAAACATAGCCAGACAGAAAAAGAGGCTTTGCTGTGCCCAGATCAAACCCGTGTACTCGTGTGGAAAGACGGCTTTTGCGACTTAAAAGAAAAGAAATGCGGACCCAGTATCGAGATTATTTAAAGACTAGATCGCCCAATCCAGTCCATCATCAGAAGAGACTTACGTTCACCAGATAGTCGAGCTGGCGAGACCCAGTGCAATTTCATTGCAACAAATAATAAAGGAATCAGGAAGTGATCGGAAGATCACTAATGCTAAGAAAGAAATTTATGGTGACTAGAGGAATGAGTCCGGAAAATCATGCACAATATTTACGGATGAATTGTATGTATGTGAGAACATTTTACGGAGAGGAAAAGGAATAATCATTCAAAGGAGCCTCGGGAGGAAGGTTCTGCTGGCGGCGCATCAGAGGCATCCAAGTGTGGTCGCCTTCGTGCAGGGATCTGGTGGCCTAGGTTCGATGGGGACGTTGAATGGGCGGTAAAAAATTGCAAAGGTTGCACTCTAGTTAAGTTAGCAAGTTCTCTAGCACCTATGAATGGACGAGAACTTTGATATTGCGATCGATCTATTTGGCCCATTGCCAAATAACGATTATATTCTTATGGTCATTGGAAGTTACAACCGCTGTAAAGAAATCAAGATTACCAGAACGATAACGAGTTTGCAAATTATAAATATTCTGAGAGAAGTCTTCGGTCGGCTGGGCTGCCCACAATCGGTCACTACTGATGGCTGTTCGCCTGATTTGCGGCGGTTCGTTGGCGAGGAGTTGAGAGTTTTGTCATGATGATGATATTAAGATTTTAACACAGTGCGATATTGGCCACAAATGAAGAAGAGAGCATCTAACCAAAGACAGTAAAACGACTCTAGAGAAAAGCAGGGTATTAAAGATACACTAAAATTTTGAATACTGAATGATGTACAACCCCACCCATACTGTAACAGGAAAAACGTCAGAACTATTCTTCAAGAGAATGAACATGGATAAAAACCCAATGTTAAAAAATATAAGTGAGACGGATAAAAAAACTATTAAATCTATTTTAAAAGACAACAAGGATAATGAGACAGAAGTTACTAAAGAAAAACGAAAAGAATATGGAAACCGCAAGAGGAGAGCGGTAAGGCCAAAAAAACAGAAGGGGAAAGGATCTATGTATGGTATGGTAGCCTGGGCTGTTGCCGCCGCTCCACGTCCAGGCGTGTATTTTGCATATAAGGTCTAGGTATAAGTAATATAAGGCAATGACGTATAATTATTTGCCAATGAAATATACATACATTATGATGATAAATAAAAAATGTTAAAAGGGAAGAGATGTAGTGTTTGTATCTATGCAATAGATACAATACATTGTCTCATGTACACCAGTAGAGGAAGTAGCGTCACTTGGCACCTGTCACTACTAGTTTATCTGTATAGTCTGTGGCTGTCACTGTCACTACGGACAGTCAGTCGATAGATAGACGCGGTGCGCGGTAGACGTGCTCTCTCCGATCTGTGTGTAGTGGTGAGCCAGTGTTACATCGATTCGTGTAGTGGTTATATTTGCTGTGATAGCAAATACTACAGCTATGCTCTACGTTTATGCTTCTACAATATTCAAATAGACGGCTGCACAATCTCAGTGCGCCCATATATACGTATGCTTATCCTACACTGATGTTTCGATAGGGGATAAATATTGCATTGTTTGTTAATAATATTATGTAAGTGGTTACTGATAACGCAATAATTCCGCTATAATTATATAATAAAACTTGTTACATTTAAGCGACTTCAACTATACTATAAATATGTAAAACCACCAGCAAGTTGTCTAAAAAGAATATTCTATCTACTTCATCGCCCACACTTACAAACTGACAATGTCGCTAAACCTAAAAGCTAAAAGTTTATAAAAGCGTTTACCTAACATTCAGTAAAATACTTCTTAACTACAAAAATGTAATTGTCAAATGGCAATCCAAAACACTTGACCTTAAAGAAAACTTATAAAATTAAAATAAAATGGTATTACTACCATAGAACAAGGTTATTTGTTTCCATTACGCCTGTAGCTGTTTTAATCATTCCACTCAGCAAACACGAAAATAAAGTCACCACCCAGTCTCTCTACGTTTTAAATCAACCCCATTTACAAAATAAATGGAATGGGTATTGGATAAAAACAACATCGCTGTATGAAGTCCATTGCAACCATTACCGTTTGGCTGAGTAATAGAAATCTGTGCCTATTTTCTTTCAATTAAAAGGGTAAAACCTGGAGTCATTGTTGTTTAGAAGTACGTAAGCGAAAGGGTTATGGAAAAATATATTTAAGCGGTGCGGTACACGGTCGTTTGGGATTTAGATGGAAAATGTCTGTCAAGAATTCTTAAAATATCTGAAGTTTTTGTGGAGCACATTTCATATGTTTTCCAGGCAGGTAATACAAGACTCATCACCCAGCCGAAGTCTACTCGTTGTGGACATCATGCCAAGTCATACTAACCAAAAATAATACCTGGGAAACGATGTATTTTTTGAGTATTCACAATTTTTTAAACCGCAATTAAAAGCGCGCGCGTGCAATACTCGAAATACCTACTTATCCATGGGGTTATAGGGCATCTAAAGAACATATTAGCGAGGTAAATGCATCGATTTTGTACCTAATTAGAAAAATTCCATACTAACTTTGAGCCTCAATATCTCCTGAACCAGTAATTTCCCAGGTATGGTGCCGAAGTAAAAAATGTTCGTACTGATTGGTACAACACGGGATTTCAGTTTTCGTTAAGGGTCTTGTTACAACCTGTATAAATAATAGTTCTTTTAGATCTTTATAAACAACCTTTATATTTAACTTATATGACAAAAAATTTGGGGATAAAGTAAATATAATATCCTTTTGGGTTAAATACCGTCTAATAAAATTTTATTTATTTCTCGTGCTCAAAGGGTTTTCGTTCTGCCGTTAGATAAAGGAAAATATCATTAACAAAATAATTTAATATTTTATAACGGCTAATATATTTTTTTCTCATATTTTACATCTAGACTGTAATTAATTATAAATTCTATTGTCTTTTGATTGTTGAAGCAACACTTATATTATTATAATTGTACTGTGAAAGAAAAACAATTGCACTACCATTAATTCTTATACGTTATTCAATGTACTTTGTCTGTCGTTGCGTCTAGCAAAGCCAAAACGGCTGGGACATTACCGCAGCAAGGTTCACCAATGTGCAACAAACTTTTACGATAATATTTAATTACCATCTGAACTGTACTTGTTAGCACAACCCACAGTCGAAACTTCTGGGCGTAAGATGTTGAAATTTAGCATGTTTGTCTGTTCCCAAGGGAGTTTTGGGGTGCTCTAAGGATGGATTTGAAATTTCCACGGAAACGGGCAGAAACGCTTTACGTCATTTACATTTAGATCTATTTTGCATAAGCCCAGAGTACCAAAACCAGACCAAAAATCGAAAGACTGACTTTATATCGCATGGATAATTTTTAGGTCGTTATGTTATATTGCTTAAATAATGCTTCATCTTGTACGTACTACGTAGCATGATATTACAACATCAAGTAAGTACAGAAAAGCTATTCAAGTAACTGCGACCGCAGTGAAACAATACATTAACTCTATAGAAGCGTCGTGTTTACAACTAGCTACATTGTTTTAAGTTTGCAATATAACATAGTGCAAAGTAGAATGTCGACATTCTATTACAGGAATGACTCTACATCTTCTTTAGTATACTAGAGGATGCCCAGAGCTACGCACTTTGTTTTAATTAAAGCGTTTCTGCCAGATCCCGTGGACATTTCGCCAAAACCTTTCTTAGTGCATCCCTTCGGTCTCCAAAGACCATAAATGCCAAATTTCAGCTTCTTGCGTCCAGCGTTTTGGCTGTTCGTTGTCTGTTAGTAAGTCAGTAACGCAAGAATTTGATATATACAGATAATTTATTCTGTACCTCCGTGTGTTTCTCACATAAATGCATCTAAACGTTTCTACCATTTCTGAAAATTTCAATGAGCTCGCGGATGGTTTGAAAAGAATATCAATTTTATTTAAACTGCTTGAAGACGACATTGTTTTTATGTAGGTACTGCACCAAGTAACATGCATGCTGCCATAAAGGTATACAGGTTTCCGGTTGGCAGAACTAAATTAACCTTAATTTCGCCGTGATAGAAACTCTCCTCATGGTAGTATCGTAACACGTTGTTTGTAACTGCTAGTTATATCCCCTATGATGAAGATATTTCCCTCAGTGCCAATTTACGCGAAAGTTCAGTTTGAGTTATAATAATGCCTTATATCTCATTGCAAAAATAAACATAAGCCTATAATGATAAATGATTTGTTATAGCATCACGTCATCCCCAATAGCGTAGGCAGAGGTATAACATTACACACACATTTCGCCTCATGAATTATGGTCCCACGTAACAAGGAGCTAGCCTGTAACGAAATTGCCGGAATGGTTATACTTGTACTGTATCTGTGCATACCCGCTAACTTAGCTAGGCGACGTATGAGTTGCCGTCGCCCTGTGTGTGCACAGATTGCACAAGGAGTAGACAGTAACTTAGCTTATTTGATTTGATTTGGTAGATTTTAAGGTAATATTTTTAAATTATGTTATGCAGAATATTATAGCAAATCGATATCTGATATTGCCAGACCTTTTGACTTATCGGTTACTTATTACAGACGCTTTAAAATCATTACAAAGGTTCGCAACTATTTTTACCCAGATCAATATCAAGGGCCATGCATCATCCCATTATAAGTTCTGCGGCCTTAGGATCTTGTTCTAAAATAAACATTGGAGTAATTAAAAGTACATTTCTGCTCGCACTGTTGTAAAATAAATAAATTGCTAATAAACTTTACATTCCCTTCTAAGTATCAATACTGAAATAAATCCCCTCTTCAGAGTGAAACTACTTAATTATTAAATCTGCATACGAATTGGAGGCTTTGAAGCATTATAAAAATTATATTGCAAACCTCTTTACATTTATGTAGTTGTTTCGTTGTTTTGTACGTGGGTTGAATATTTGTATTCAACCTATGAACAATTTGTGTTTGTGTTTGAGGTTTTATCTATACTCTACACTAATTATTTGTTTGTTTGGTTGAACGCACGAATCTCAGGAACTACTTTGATTTGAATAATTTCTTCTGTCGAATTCTCCACAGAAGAAATTATTCAAATCAAACCAGTCTATAAATCATAACATCATGCTATGAGCCACGGGTGAGGAACAATAGGCCTAAATAAGAAGGGTATGCGTGGGTTAGCTAGTTGTATATTTGTCTGAGTTTACGTTCGATTCGATTAGTATTCTTGCTATCAGACATGATTGCACTTCTGAGGTTGAGGAATAAGTTATCCTTAAATGGCAAAGGTTAAAGGCTTGAAGAGCGATCGACAGACTACGATAATATTGATGTGAGACGTGATCGCAAGCATTTATTACAAGTTTAACGTGAATACCTATGTTATAAGATTGAACTTTCCGAGTGTTATTTATGTATACAAAGAATTTTATTTATTCTGAGTGATAAGATTGTCTTTAAGAAAAATAAATATCTAATATAAACAAAAAAAAAATAATGACTTTAAGCATCGCAGCAAGTAACAGCCGCACTAAACTCAAACAGGTCTCAAGAGGGATCATTACGAAAACAGATCACGTAGTTAGAGGCCCATTAAATTATGAATTTGCGTACTATCTCGTTCTTCGTCTATAATTGCAATGAAACGGCTACATCTCGAATAACCCCTTGTCTAAGTGTCTATATATTCAGAAAACATTAAACGATTGTAATTCTACCACATGTAAAATCACCCGCAAGTTTTCTAACATTTCATCTACTACATCGCTCACAATATTAACTATTATCTAAGAAGCTTGAAGTTTATAGCGTTTACTTAGCATGTAGTAAACTACAACTTCGTTCAACATCGTCCTAGCGCTGTTCCGGTTGCATCAAGGACTTTTACTGTTCGATTACCAATTAAACCAGATTTGACAGAACATTAATTGTCCACAGAGCAACTGCTGTCTGACCTCCGCAGGCAAAGGGGTAGGCGATAATCCATAGCATATACCAGTGTCAGTTTATTCAAAGTCTGACTCCTCATAACGACTGATCCCAATCCTCATGACAACTGGGTCCAACAGTCTATCGTGTTCACTGAGGCAAGCGAGCATAAACAATTAAATACGCATATATCTTAAAAAGGTCAGTGAAGCGCGCCACAGGTTTGAATCCCTTGCGATTTCTATGTTTGTATGGAGATGAAAATAAAACGTTTACCTACTTTCTTTCTGTGCATTATTAAAAAAATAACAGATGAAAAGTACTAAGTCTTAGCAATAAACTAACATAACTACGTTCTTGACAGTGAACTTAAGAGGTGCCAAGATGATTACATAAACAGATCACGTAGTCCCGAGCCCATTAAAGCACGAATTTGCGTCGTATCTCGTTCGTCGACATAGTTACCGCGTGACAAGATCCGGAGCTAGGAACTTTCCATTTCCTGCACAAACATATTCAATAACTAACACCAAATGAGATTTGAGAAGCATGTCACGAAGATGGTTAAGAACTGATTTTACAGATTGCGTACTCTCTACAAAATACGACCATCTTTGTCAGAAGATTTTCGTGTGAGACTTGTGGAATCTTTAGTTCTCTCAAAATTAAATTATGCTGACACGGTATATGGGCCGAGGCTGCTATCCTGCATGGATAGGCTAATCCAAAGGGTACAGACCGCTTGCGCTCGATTCTGCTTTTCTATACCGCCTAGACACTATGTGACACCGTTTTAAACCATAAATCGATTTTAAAAATTAAATTGCGACGAAAATTGCATCTAGCTTCTGTCATGTTCGGTGTTATTAGATTCCAACAACTGCCATATCTACGCCGAAAACTGAGTTGGATGACTGGTGAGCGAAACTACCCGCATACAATGCTCGCAACAGCTCTTAATACTACCGCATAAAACGGCTGCGTTTACAGGTAGCTTCCGTTTTGCGGTGTCAAACATATGGAACAAACTTGTGCTGCTTCGGCAGTTGGTCATGCTCATGCTGCGCACGCGATCCCTCACACTTGAACTTATGACCTGGAATGAAGAATTACAGGGATGTTTAATAATATAAATTATCAATTAAATCTTTTTTTATTAAAGGACTGCCTCATTGGTCTCGCGGCATAAATGTGCGCGTGGGATTGGGGAGGTCTCGGGTTCGATTCCCGGGTCGGGCAAAGTGTTATTGGGTTTTTCCGTTAGGAAATTCTCAGTAGCAGCACGGAGTCTGGTAATTTGCCCGGTACGGCAATAGACTCGCCCCCTATTACGTGGGACCTAAAATGCATGGTGAAATGTGGGTGTAATATTACACCTCTGCCTACCCCTTCAGGGACACAGGCGTGAGTCTATAAATAAAAAAAATACAATTAAATCTTAGAATTACATGCACATTATTGTATAACATAAGTAAGGTATCACTTACCTACAGGGTTTGGCCAGTTGCACTGAGTTGTGTTGAGTTCTTCGAGACGCAACTAGACTCTGGCCTCGACTGTGGTCCGAACACGTACTTGTTGTCAGCTGGCGGCTGTTTTTTTTTTTTTGTTATTAGGCTGCTGATTTCTTTAGTATTTAACTCATTGTAAGTTGCGAGCACGTGATATACTTATTATTAAGATATGTTATGTACAATATTTTATCGTGTTGCAAGTATAGGTCACGGATGCGCACTGTGGGGCGTGGGTCTATGAGCCTTCTACTGACGATTCAGTTCATTGAAGTGGGCGGCAACGCTTTCCGCTGCCTCTTACACCGCTCCCCGTCCCACGGCACGTCGCAGTGCGTAGCCGGTACCTGTCTTGTTGTATTGTTTGGTATGATTTAATATAACCATATCGATACCTTTGGGTAGAAACGTCGTATACAATTTTTCTCAGATTTTTTTTCCTATCGATCTGTATATATGAAATGCAGAAATTCGCAAAAAAATTATTAATACGACCTAGAAATTTTCGGTCATGGCCTCTTAAAAAAGGTAAATTTTCAGTGTAAAAGCCGAATGTTTTCTTTTTGTAGTTTTGTTATGATATAATGACCATAATTTTTATTAACTCAGGGCGTAAAAATAGTCGTTTATTGTAAATGTTTATACGCCTTAAGGTCGTAGCACACATATACTCACTCGGAAAGGGATCGGCACCGTATCGCCTTTCGCCTCTCCGTCAAACAGGCGTCAACCTGACGTAACCACGTAACGTAAGCGGATCGGAAGCTCCGGCACGTCGACTCGGCTACGGCTAGGCTACGCCGTGCTTACGGCTCGCCGACCGGTGGTTGACGGCTAGGCGGCGGCACTACTTCAATCATTTTGAATCCTAACGTTAAGTGTAGCGCACGGTTATGTCTCGGTTCACAATACGTGAGTTGGCTATCATTGCCATAGCACTTGACGAAGAGGAAAAAGAAAATAGAAAGAAACAAAGAAAAAAATATGGGTAGTCTATGAGTTTCGCCCTATTCATCGTTATTTTTTTTTAAATCGAACCTAACAATTCCATTCAACACGCGCTCAACACGACTGGAAGCTGCCTTGTGAATGACAGCCAATGAAAGCATGTTCGGCAACGCAGACCGCGGAAGGCGCGTGGACGAAGAGACGTAAGCTAGGCTACGGAGAGCCGTAAGCTAGGTTACGGAGAGCCGTAAGCTAGCGTACGGAGAGCCGTAAGCTAGCGTACGGAGAGCCGTAAGCGCGGGAACTGCAAGTCGACCACGCACCGCACCGCGTTCGTAAGCCTGTCCCGAGGCGAGGCGATTACGTTACGATTCCGATTAGTGTGCGTTGCAGTAGGGAGTTCCATACAAATAATACTGAAAGGCTCAAGTAGATACGGTGCCGATCCCTTTCCGAGTTGATACGTGTGCTACGACCTGTAACGTGTTAAATGCATTACCTAAGCATAATTTAAATTCGACGTCGTAAATCCTTATTGCATATCGATATCTTTAGGTAGAAAGTTTCCTCTTTCGTCCGAGTCTCGCTGCAGTAAACACGTGTTATTGGTTGTCGACCGAACTCAATTAAAATTATAAAGTTAACTAAGTTTATATTAAATTTATTCATCCATGCAAATTCACTACAATTTGTACTGAACTACATCGAAGCGTCAAAGGAAGATCGATCTTATCGGAACCGACGGCTGACGTGCGGTCTTCGGGAACGAGGGCCACGAAGGGGCGCCCCACTCACCCGCATCGTTAAAGAGACAGGTGACATATTCTATCCCTGTCCCTCACTCGACTGCGATCACGTTGGCGTCGTTCACCGAGTGGAATCTAACAGTTATAGCTACTTATATTTTTATTAGTAGCATACTCCTCAATAATAACCGCTCGAAACTATGATAATATCTCGCCGTTTGTTATTGCTAAATACATACCTACATAGCAAAGCAAAGGTATCTTTGTTAGCGGTATGCAGAAAGATGGCCCATCGGAAAAGTCTCAATCTGACTCGGAAATGCATACACCGCCGAATTACGTAACGAGTCGTAACTTAGGGAAACGAAATGCCGACCACTGTGCCACCGAAATTTCGAAACTGAGAGAAGACATGCAGAATATGTTTAAGAACTTGTTATGCACGCAAGAACAAGAGTTTAAAAAGAACGCCGCCATCTTGAAAAAAATACAACAGTGTTACAATAGCATTGAAGCCTCTGTTGCATTTATATCTGCACAAAATGAAGAATACCAAAAGAAAATTGATCAGTTGGAAGAGAAAATTAAGGAAGACAGGAAATATATAACTTTGCTGGAGGATAAAATTGAGAACATGCAACAAGACAGTAGAAAAAACAAATTTGAAATAAAAAATGTACCTAGGAAACCGAACGAGAGTAAAGACGATTTGCTAAGCATGGTGTTAACCTTGTCTAATACCGTGGGCTGCCAAATGAGCAAGAATGACATAAAAGACGTTTACAGAGTACGAGGTAAGACTGAAGCAATAAGGAATACGCCTATTGTGGCTGAAACGTCCTCGACTCTTATTAGAAATGACTTTTTGAAAGCCGATAAGATATTCAATCTGAAACAGCAAAATAAACTATGTAGGTACTAAGCATTTGGGTCTGCAATTACCCACGGACAGCCCAATATACTTATAGGAGCAGCTGACAGCAAAGGCAGCCAGACTGCACTTTCTTGCACGCGACCTCGTAAAGACCAAGTCTTACAAATACTGCTGGACCGCCTATGGACGAGTATACATAAGGAAAGAAGAAAACTCTCCAGTGATTCTAATTAAGAATGAATCTCAAATTCATGGTTTACTAGGTAAATGACTCTATGAAAAAAACTTTTACCAGGTTTACAACTGTGTAGTAAGTATACTTTTGCTATTTTTCAGGCTAGGAAGGTATGATGTCTTTATTACAATAATTGCTCGAAATATAACTTATAATATTGTGTGTAATATCAGCACCAAGCTATGTTATATTCTAAATGTTTTGCTACTGCACATAGGAATCTGTACTTACTTGGTCATTTGTAATTTTCATTCTCTGTACCTTGCTCGGAATGGCAACATAAACATAGCTGAAAAGCTAATAAGATATAAAATCTATTTCCTACCTGCTATCTTTGTAATAACTACTTGTTGTTTAGTTGTTATTGGTGGAAATATAACTTATAATATTGTGTTTAATATAAGCACCAAGTTATATTATATTCTAAATATTGTGCTATTGCACATTAGAATTTGTACTATCTTGATAATTTGTAATTCTTACTCTCTGTACATTATTTGGAATCGTAACATAAACATAGCTAATGAGCTGATAAGCTATTTCCTACCTGCTATTTTTGTAATGTCTATTTGTTGGTTAGGAATCATTGTTATAAAAGAATATGCACACACACTATCATCTACACTTCTCATACACACAATATGTTTACACTTATACATCAACACTAAAAATTACACATCCTACAACATCCACAATATTTCCATACTAGGTGGTTTTCTGAGGCATAATAACTACATCTAAATAAATTTCAAACGCTCTTTACTCACACTACCACACTGTTTACAACTCAATATCATATTAAACTGCTACATAGGTTTCTCTATAACCTTAGTTCACTACAAATTCCATAAGGCACCAATATACTATTGTGTTATAGGCATAACCACTGATTACTTGCACTTGCTGGAACAAAACATGTTACTGAAACATAAGTATAGGGCACGGAGGGTCTGTTATGTTTTATGCAGTGTGAATGGGCAACATTACATTGCTTTATATTATGGTTTAGAAATGTATTATTGTGGGGACTGCATGCATTGCCACATTATCACTTTAACATTAACTATATTGACTGCAAAACTTGTCAATCCGGCTACTAAAGAACTGTGTCTGTTGCACGGCGTGACTCTTGTCATAAACTTTGTCTCCCCGCTATCAGTATGCGCACATCAAAGTTATAAGTTACACAAACAAATTAAACTGTGCTATGTTTTTATACTCCTATTTTGTGGTGTTATTTTACTTGTATTCACAAAGCTGCTATACAGAATATTATTATCAATAGATCTACATTACAGCATTAAGTATGTTTATGACTTTAGTCAAGTTAATTAATGGATGACACTTTGGATAATATTTCAGTGATAGATAATTTGGAACTGGCTAAAACTATTGAATGTGACACGTCTCTTTTAGTACAACATTATAATCATATTAAAACGGATTTCACAATATTAATGCAATATATAGGGAGTATTTATTACAACTTTAATGCTTTATAGTGAGCTTATCTACTATTATAAAACTGAATGACATTTTTTTACTCCTAGGTAGTGATGTTATTTTGCTAGTATTCATGAAGCTGCGATACAGATTATTATCATCAATAGATCTATATTATAGCGACACGTGTGTTATGAGTTTATTCAAGACAATTAATGTACGATATATTGGAAAATACTTCAGAGATAGTTAACTTGAAACTAGCAGAATCTGTTGAATGTGACACCTCTCTTTTAGTACAACATTATAACCATAATAAAACGGATTTCACAATTTCAATACAATATATAAGGAGTATCTATTGTAAATTGAACTACTTAATTGTGAACTTATCTACTCTTTTTATTATTAAAATGAGTGACATTTTTGTACTCCATGTAGTGAAGTTATTTTGCTAGTATTCCTGAAGCTGCGATACATATTATTATTATCAATAGATCAACATTATAGCGATACGTATGTTTTGAGTTTATTCAAGATCATTAATGGATGATATAATATTAGAAAATATTTCAGAGATAGATAACTTGGAACTGGCAAAATCTATTGAATGTGACACCTCTCTTCTGGTACAACATTACAAACATAATAAAACAGATTTCACTATTTTAACGCAGAATATAAGGAGTATTTATTGCAACTTTAACGATTTAACTGTGAACTTATCTACTCTTTCTTTTGAAGTTGATGTTATTATTTTAACCGAGTGCTGGATAAATAAAAACAAACCCATACCCACACTTAATAATTATTATACTTATAACACATCCAGTCAACAAAATCAAAACGATGGGGTGGTTGTCTATGTGAAAAGAAACCTAAAAGCGGTTGTCACGGAAATTAGATTGGCCCAGGCATCCTGTCTACAATTAAATGTCCTAAATAATATACTTTTATGTATCTACCGATCGCCTTCTCATAAGTGTAAAGAGAATTTTAGCAGCACATTAAGTAATCACCAAAACAAATTAAAGTTGCATAATAATGTTATGATCTCTGGGGATATTAATATTAATGTCAGACCAAACCTCTCTGAGCAAGATTATGAACGCAATAATAGGATGTGTTATCTTAACATGTTAGCAACACATGGCATCCTACCAGAACACGCTTTTGCCACTAGAGAAACAAGATGCCTTGACCATATTATGCTTAAAATTAATAAAAGCAAAACTTCAGCCTTTATAGCCATTTTTCAGATATCCATAACTGACCATTATGCACCTTTTCTTGTATTATCAAAAGTAAAACAACTGCAACCTATTGAAAAAACTAGGACTACCATAGACTATGAAAATGCATACAATTACTTAATGGAGAAACATTTATCAGATTTACTCTTTTGTGACGACCCTACGATTGTAACTTACGAACTTATTAATAAACTCACAGAATCAATCGGCATGAACACCCATATAACTCACATCTCTAAAAGTAAACGAAATATTAAACCTTGGGTTACCACTGGCATACTGAGGTGAATTAATAACCGTAACAAACTTCAAAAACAATATCAACGTGATCCACATAATGACATAAAAAAGATTACGTATACATTACAGTATAGAAATCATTGTAATAAACTGCTTAAAAAACTTAAAAGAAACTATGAAAAACGACTACTTAGTAATTCGACAAAAGACAGTAAACAATTGTGAAAACACATAAAAAATATAGCTTATACTAATAAAGCAAACTGCCTTAACTCAGAGCTATTAGACATTAAGAAGTCACCTACTGAATCTGCTAACTACGTTAACCATTACTTTGCTAATATAAGAAGTCAGCTCGCTAATAATATACAATCCACGTTAAACAATGAGGACGTAAATAATTATTTGAAATCACTACCTACTCAGCGTCAATCTTTTGTATTGCTAGAGACTGATTATGCCGAGGTTAATAGCACGATAATGAACTTGAAAGCTAACAGTGCCCCTGGATGGGACAATATACCAACTCGATTCTTGCAATACTCTAGGCAGTGCACTGTACCAGTCATAACCCATCTGGTTAATCTTTGTTTTAGGACTGGGACTTTCCCGATTCCTCTGAAACAATCTATTATTACTCCCGTGTATAAAAAGATAAATGCTTAACTGTATTCATTGTCTTAAGAAAAGCATTTGATACCGTCTCTCTGCCCATCCATATAAAAAAGTTAGAAAAAATAGGCGTCAGAGATAATGAACTCGCTATTTATAAGGACTACCTGGTCAATCGGAAACAGAAGGTTAAGCTGGATCAGTACTGCAGTGGGGACGTTGGCGCATCATACGGCGGCCCACAAGGTAGCGTCCTCGGGCCTACCTTGTTTTTAATTTATATTAATGACCTCTGCAACATGAGGGTAAATAATGCAAACATTTTTACGTACGATACTGCCATCGTCTTCACTGGTAGTATGTGGGATAGGGTTAAGTTAGCAACAGAGGAAGGCCTCACTCAGGTAGCTAAGTGGCTGAAAAATAACTTGCTTACTTTAAATACAGACAAAACAAATTATATCTGTTTTGCCGTACAAAATAATAAACAGCCGAACACAGATCTAAATATACATATACATGAATGTGATAAAGGCAAAATAAACACCACATGCAATTGTCCTAGAATAAATAAAGTAAGCAACACTAAATATCTTGGAGTCTATATTGATTGACAGAGATTGACTTGGTATACGCAAATTGAACAAATTAGTACGAGAATTAGAAAGTTTATGTGGATGTTCAAAAACTTAAGCCATATAACTCAGAGTGAAACTACAGGTGCCAATGTACTGCTTAACCAAACTTACATAGCACTTGTACAATCAATGATTGTATACTGTCTTCCCGTTTGGGGTGAATCATGTAAAACTCGCTTTTTAGAAATTGAAAGATCCCAAAGAGATTTGATTAAGATCATGTATTTTAAGAAACGCATTTTTTCTACAGAAAATCTATATAACATTAGCAAACTATTATCAATTCGAAAACTATACATCTTGAGCGCGATATTAAAATGCATAAATCTTTACCGCGTGATGAAATAGATATAGAAACAAAAAGAAGAAAAGACTAACAGTCAGTTGCAGAAAGCTTCAAATTAATTATTTATTACTTAAAAGGAGATTATGGCTAATGTGTGTCATAATTTAATGACGTTGCACAAACAAATTTTACGCTTGGTTAAACGTCATTTAACTAATGAAGAACTAATACCTACACAGAGTACTTTTGTATAACAAAATGCCTACAAGTGAACGAAAAGAGTGAACATTTCCGTTTAGTTACATGCAAAATAATCTATGAAATGTACTATGAGTAAAAATTTCAATAAACAAAACGTAATGATCACATATATCAAAGAGGTATAATTCTAAATATACTTAATTAGTAAATCTGTGGTCAAGACTATCAAAACTTTTGTCAAAAATTGACATGTTTGTGTTATTGTTGTATTGAATCATTTTTACGATTTTAATTAAAATTGTTACGTTTTGAGCTGAAAAGTCGAGAGAATTCATACAAAGAAGGAGCCTGACGCTAATTATAATGATTGACCATATAATGCAGTTAATACCATTCATGAATGATGATTTTCTATAACTTGAGTACATACGCTACTATTGTATTGTATTATATTAAAATCAAAAATGAAAATGCCCAGTTATTTTATTTATGTGGAAGTCACAAAATGAGAGAAGAGAGAAGAAAATAAGCTGTACTATTCAAGACATATTGGTTAAATTGCATACGATAAAGCAATATTTTTATATCATTGTTTGTAATGTGTTTTGTTGTCATAATTCAATTAGATAGAATAAAGACAATTATTTTTACACTTATGGAGAAGTATCTCTTCTTGCACTAGTATAGCATGGATGATGACCTCCTCTGCTAATAATAATGTTAACATGAGTACAATCCAAAGCGCCTACGACACGTGGAAATCTATCAATTTCATAGAAGCTAGCTGCAACTCGACGTAGTTCTTAAATGTAGACGTAGAACTTTCCTGTTTGGCAATTTAATACATTTTGAGCTTAATTTTGCAAGGGCTTGCGAACTCTTTTCACTAATGTCTACCCTAAACTGGCAAAATTCGACCGCCAAGGGCCTCAGTATTATGCACTGAATCACTGGTATCGGTTTTCGGTTTATTATTTATTAAGTTACATACTTACTAAGTTATATATTTAAATGTACTTAATTCAGTAAATTATTGTAACGGCGTCGCTGTGCTGGTTTTCGAAGAAAGAGTGTAGTGGAATAAAACTGCAGTGGACTGTAATACTTTGGTGTTATATTCGATGAAGTACTGAGAGGTTTACATGTACAATATGGTCGCGTCTACGGAACAGACAAAGATAAAAGTATTTAGATTACGCGAGCGCGGTTGATCGTATTTAATGATTGACTTGTAACAGGTGATTCGTCGATAATAGCGGCGCACGAGCCGGCGAGCCGTCCACTCGCCCCGCACCTCAGACCCCGCGGCGACGTTTTGTTATAGCTGTTGAGTGCATGTCTCAACAATTATTGAATTAAATTTCGTATTTCAGGTAGTTTTATTTTATTTGCATCGACCATTATTGGGTATTAGAATAATAATAATTGAGTTCCTACTAATTCTGAGAGTAACAGGATTGTTTATTAGTCAGAATTCAATTGATCTATGATTATAAATGGGTTTTAATACAAAAGAACTACGTATATGGGTTTTTACGACAGTAAATATAATCATAAGCTTACCAAAAATGGATATACGACCGATACAGTTATTTTAAACTACATTTTCATGGGGTGTATTGACCAGGAATTCATTTTTCTTAGACGTAAATCCAAGCTAACTTTAAAACTAAAGAAGATAGATAGGTTTTGATGATTTAACCTTTTTCATTCGCAAATTTTAAGAACCTTTCTCATAGATAATTTTTTTATAACTTCAAAAAGAAAAAAGTTATGAATTTTTGGGTAGAAAAAATTGTTTTTCTACTCTTCTGAAAAGTCGCGTTTTGGTTTATACGACCAATCTACCCAAAGGTATCGATATGTTTATTGGATGAATTTATTTATCTATGCTGGTTTGCATTACGCATCACGCACAGGGCCTAATTGAAAACCAGCGTCAAGCTTCGGCCTGGCATACGCTGAATTAGGTCCTTTTTCGTCGCATGCAGGGGACTTTTTATAATTGTATTGTGTATTTTTTATTTTATCTGTATTACCGATGTGAGTGTGTGTTTTTTTGTGTTGTATGTATTTATGCTTTTTGTGTCCTTTCGTGTGGTAAAATAAATGTACTTATTATTTTCTTTCTTTTCTTTTCTTTAAATTTTTATATAGCTAAACTCATTCGGTTTAAAAGTAAGATGGAATTTGATCAATCTTATAATTGATAGGAGATTGCAATTAAAATATATTATATATCGTGTTACTTTTACTTTATGGGATTTTGACATACAATTTTTAATCATTGCAGTATTCACGGATGGACACAGGATATAATTAAATATTTACATATTATTAAGGTGGGTTTTTATTGCTGACATTATGGGTGCAGTCTCGTTCTTCATGGACGGCGAATGCAATGCTATTGAAATAGTTTTAATGGTATCTTCGCCGATACTAAGTTTCTGAATAGTACAGGGGTTAATACTCGTACCGAAGTAGGTCTACACGGCTCACAAGTTCACTGTTCTAAACTGTCCCACTTGCAGGTTACAAGGAGCAGCCCTAAATAAATTATATTCTGCATTAGCAAACAGACCTTTGTAACAATGCCATAAATACATAAACAATGCACAATATTCATGTTAAAATTGCATTTAATACATAGTATTACAAGTGACTGCCTGCGTGGTCCAGTGGATAGCGTATGCGACTGCTGATCGGAGGTCCCGAGGGTTCGATTCCCGGGTCGGGCAAAAGTGTTACTAAGTTTTCCGAATTCTCAGTAGCAGCACGGAGTCTGGTGATGTGCTCGGTAACGGCAATAGGCTCGCCCTCTATTACGTGGGACCTAAAAAACCATGGCGAAATGTGGGTGTAATATTACACCTCTGCCTACCCCTTCGGGGATACAGGCGTTAGAGTCTATAAAAAAACAAGACTACGCGCTACGCTCGTAGCACTTATGTAGCACCGTAGCGCTACGCATCTAATAAAGTGTCCAGTATTGCAAATGGAATCTTGGTCGCTTTGAAATCATCAAGTGAAAACTACTCAGTAAAAAGACTGCTGAATACTGCACAAAGCCGCTGTCATCTAAATGAAAAGCCGAGGCTTTGACGCTCTGCCTTGATATTTACATCTGACATTCTTGGTGTCATTTACCTCAAGACGTCTTTTCACAAGCAAAATTTGCTGTCGTATTCTCGGAAAGCGCGTTTCTTGTGTGTGTCTTTATATTATGTCCCTATTTGAAGATTTGTGTCTTTAAGCTTTTTATGGTAGATCGCTTCATACACATTATACAAGTTTCTATAACTTCGACGATCATGTGCTGCATTTTTTTTTTATCCTATTGGTTTTTGTAAGTATACCTTTTAGTGTCATTATAAGAAAAAAAACATTTGACAAACGTTACATCATGTGAAAATTTCACAGCAAAGTCAATAGCTTGCAGTGAGACTTTAAGCTAATTGTTTCAAGGATTTTGCCTAAAAACCTGAAGTCAGTATTTAATCTAACCAGATCTGACAATGACTAGCGCCTGACCTTCGCGTCTCAAAGGTATAGCTGTATTTTAAGGTCTAATAGTGTCTGGATATTCGGATACTGAATTCTCGTAACGAATTCTGAAGGTTTTTATGAGCACTGGGATCGTCGGTTTGACGTGTTCTCTGCGGCACGTAACACAAGTGACCGTTAACAATTTAACGTGCACATATCTTCGATTATACATTGTGGTGCCTGTCTGTGAACTCAAAAGCTCGGTATAGAAAGGTAGTATAATGATTTTTTAAGACGACCTCTGCACTAGCAATAAAACTTTTATCGCGAAGGACTACATATATCCAACGAACAGACAAAAAAACATCCAGAAGCGATGCAACAATTTGAGGATCACAAAAAATTATGTCGGGTGTGGGATCCAACCCACGACACTGAGCGTAGTGTCAAAAGTGACCGGCTGCTTAAGCCGTATTTGTCTCCTTACTGAACTAGCACTGTTTATTAGATATCAATATAAAGACTTTGTGTCGTATACATTCTTCGCCACAAGAATACGTGAAAACTAGCACATAAGTGAAGAAAAACTTACCTATAAAAATTCTGACTACATTCTGAACTTACTAAAACCTTCTACAATACGTAATGCAAGCAACATAATAGTTACATTGTTCCATTTAGTGTCAGTGAATATGCTAAAGTATAAATCAAACTGATTTCTATCGCGCTATGAATGCGGCTCGGTGGCCATGTGCGATGCAAAGCGATATTTATGAGATAAGTCTCCGTCTACATTGCGATGTTTATCACTTTACAATAGACGAGAGAGAATTGGGAATTTATTTAGTTATGAATTTGAGTCAGTCATTTGTATGAACGTTTTTGGGATTAGTCGTTGAAGACTCTGAATCAGTAATCTATACTTATTATATACACTGTAATGAAGTCCCCTTTTTTGTCCTGCCTGTCTGTATGAACGTGATTAACTCAAAGCTATCGAACGGATTTTTGCACGGCTTACCTACGGATAGTGTGATTCCTGAGGAAAATTAACATGTATAATTCACGCAGAAGGAAAAAAGGCACGAGGTGACTTACATTTATGGAAACTGAGTTACACATTTGTCGTCTTTTTGTTCCACTTAGGTTAACACACATTGAAATATATATTTCTTAGGGAGCTTTGGTAAACTCTATACTAATTATCCTCTTAATGATATTTAAAGACAACTCATACACGATTATCTGATCCTTTGCAACGCTGATGATCTTGATACAGAACAAATTATCGTACTTACCTATCACACAAATATTTGACTTGGATGAAAAGCGAACTCACATCCAACTACGTAATGTACTTAGTTATTTAACCAATATTATTATAAATATAACCATTACAAGTTTGTAAAATTACAGTTATTACATCACTACATAGTATAAAACAAAGTCTGTCTTCTGTCTGTCTGTCCCTATGTATGCTAAAACTACGCAACGGATTTTAATGCGGTTTTTTTTTTTATAGAATGTTTCAACAGGCAAATTTATATGTATAATACATATATGGCGGTACGAAGTTCGCTGGGCCAGCTAGTAACACTATAAACTTCAAATTACCTCATATATTATACTAGAGGATGCACGCAGCTACGCTTGCACGTTTTATTTTAATTAAACCGTTTCTTTTCTTCGATGCCGTGGGAATTTCGGGCAATCCCTTCTTAGTGCACCCCTACGGTCTCCAAGGAACATACATGCCAAATTTCTGCGCCTTACAGTTTTGGCTGTAGCTTGTCTGTCAGTCAGTCAGTAATGCAAGGATTTTATATATACAGAAGAAAAAAATATTTAATCTAAAGCACGATGGGTATTATTTAATAGAAACACAAAAAATCTTTTTGTAACACGCAGCTATACACCGCTATTTTTTAATTAGTACAAAAAATTTAACAGAGCACTAAGTATCTTTAACTGATCATATTTATGTAGTTAAAAAATAAAAACACTAAGTCTCAAAACTGTCTCAAAACTGTCCACAAAAATACGTGATAATTGGTAAATGCATAACTAATACTATGACCGATCGATATTCTATCATAGTAAAATGAGCCATTGATAAATTAAACCCATACATATCCCCTCTGCGCCTGCGCCACGCCCCGACGAAGCGACAAACAGTGCTAAATTACTAGCGAAAGTGAGCGTATCTAATTTCGTTGTAAAAGTTAATTGTTTGTCTACGTTTGCCCGACGCGATGGCCTATCATATCAGTTCATATCACAAGAGTACGTAGCTATGCTTCGTGCGTACTTTTTGAGTGGAAAAATCGCGAGTGCAGCTGTGTACCCATGGACATCTTATTGTGAGGGTACAAAAGTGAGCCGGTCAGTGTCAAACAATTAAACAGTGCTTATTAGATGCTTTTGACAACGGTGGTGGACATTTCGAAGGACAATGGAAATACTTGTAAGTTTAGTAAATAATACGTACTTAAGTAAATAATAATTTGATGCGGGCGGCTCAAAATCGGTATATGTTCTCCACACACCTTGAGGAAGGCCTATGTCCAGCAGTGGACTTCTCTAGACTGACATGATGATGATAAAATAATATGTGTAAATAGCAGATGATTCTAACTTCATAAATACGCCAAAATTACTCTTTTCTTTTAGTCCAGAACACCTTCTTTTATTTTGATATTTGTTTGCTTTCTAATTACATACCTCCGTATTTAATTACTTGTTAAACGATATAATTTTACCGGTCCTAAGCCCGAATGAAGCATGAAGGAGAGGGTAGAATGAACAAAATTAAAAAATAACTACCTACATTTATTATTTTTCTTCATTTTATTTTCTATGGCTACCTACATCATAAGTGCGACAGAGAGAATGCGAATGAGCAGGATGGAATATTATCAATGAATTAGTGAATGGATTGTAAAATATGACTATGATTTAAGTGAGATGTTCTACAATAAACAAATGATAATAACTTTGCTCTTTATTGATATTATGAAATTCTTACGTCACATATATGATAATAATATCTTCGCTAATCTGTCCTTAAAGTTTTTGTACTAATTAAAAAATAGCAGTGTATTTCTTACACTAAAAACAGAAGACTACTGAGAGATATTCCACAGATAATAATAAAATCAACAAAATATTTAAATAAGGAAACTACATAGTTCCATAGTGTGGCCACTAATATTTATACAATACTACAGGTTTTATTTCGATATCAATAAATTATACCTCCACTTTATCGAAATAAAAATAAACAGTTAACTTCAAAACATCACAACCCGAAAGTATATAAAACAAAACAAAATTTTAACGAGTCCCAAAATCTTCATGAATTTATAATGTTTTGCTCTGGACAAACATTTTGTCAATAAATCAGCAGGCATCTGAGAAGTCCCAACATATTTAGTTTCAACTATTTCATCATCAATAACTTCCTTTATGAAATTGTAACGCACATCTATGTGTTTGGACCTCCTATGTGACTGATGACTATTGGTTAGTTTTAATGCATTCTGGCTATCATTAAATAAAATAATTTTATTACAAAACCCAACTATTTCTGTTTACAATCTACGTAAATATATGGCCTCTCTACACGCTTCCGATAAAGCCATATATCCCGCTTCACAGCTACTCAAAGCCAGTGCGTTGTTTTCTGTTTTCCCAAGAAACAGCTGACCCACTTTTCAGGAAACAAAAACCAGTATATGACCGTCTATCTAACGCGTCACTTGCCCAATCGGCGTCGACATAACCAATCAAATCTGCTGTTCCTTGGGAGTACTTCAAACAGTAATTTTTAGTGTTATACAAGTATCTTAGAATCCTTTTACCATAAGTAAAATGAACATCTGAATAGGAATTATTGAACTGTGATAAGTAACTGACAGAGTATGCTACGTCTGGCCTAGTCAACACTGCAAGATACATTAAACATCCAATTAACCTTTGATATGGAATATTATCTTTACACACACTAGATTTTTCAACATTTAGTTTACATTCAATAGGTGTTTCCGCTGTGTGACAATCTGACATGTTAAATTTCTATATCAACTGCTCTATAAAATGCTCCTGATCAAGGGTTAGAACACAGTTTTTTCTATCAACATTAACTCTCATGCCTAGGTACTGTTTAACACCACCAAGATTCTTAATTTTAAATTTAGCACTTAAACCTTCAATTAATTTATCAGTTTCAGACTTAACATTTGGAAAAATAAGGAAGTCGTCTACATAAAGACCAACTATCACCTTTTTTTTCATTATTACAACTTTTAAAAAATACACAAGGCTCAACTTTACTCTTGACATAACCTAAATTACATAAAGTTTCATTGACTATCATACCAGGCTAGGGAAGCCTGTTTTAGACCATAAATGGCCTATTTTAATCTAAGAACCTTGTTACCATCAACATTAGGGAAACATTCAGGTAACTGCATAAATATAGTTTCTTTTAAATGATCATTGAGAAATGCTGTTGTGACATCCAGATGAGTTATGGCCATATCTAACTGTACACTAAATTCAAATAAATAACGCAAAGTTGAATGTCTTATAACAGGAGAGAATGTCTCATAATAGTCCACACCAGGTCTTTGCTTAAATCCCTTCGCAACTAAACGTGCACGATATCTCACTTGTTTGTCACAATATTTCTTTTTAAGAACACACTTGCACTTCACTACCGTGCCTGCACTTGGAACATCTACCAACTCCCATGCATCATTTTCACTAAAACAGTCCAGTTCTTCCCTAATTGCACTTAACCACTGCTCCTTCTCTGGCCCTGCCAATGCTTCCTGTAGAGTCATATCACCAGCATGATCCCACGCTTCTACACTAGAATCAGCACACATGTTCGAATATCGATACCGCTCTGGTTTCTTCCGCAACCTGACAGGTCTTACATTATGCTCCGACTCACCTGATTCAGTCGATTGAGCATCTTCATACTCACTCGGTATATATCAGACTTGTCAACATAACTTTCAATCGTAGTATCTTCAAAGTCACCTGAAGATATGTCCCCCACTGAACCTAGGCTCTCTTCATTGCATTCCTTGTTTTCTGCCACAGGCATAGACACTTTTTCCATTATAATAACATCTCTATTAGTCCTGACCTTTTTAGTGATGGGACAATAAACTCTATACCCTTTTATGTCATCTGGATAGCCCACAAGTATCTGCTCCTCTGACTTCTTGTCCCACTTTTGGCGCTTTTCCTTTGCCACATGCACCATGACATAATTGCTGCCGAAAATTCGCAAATGACTTTTGTCTGGCTTACATCCTGTCCAAACTTCATAAGGGGTTTTATCATTTAACACTGGAAGGATAGTTTAGTTATGCAGGTAGACAGCTGTATTTGATGCCTCAGCCCCAAATTCTTTGGCTAACTTGGCATCAAATAATAAACAATGTCTTCTCAATGATTGTGCGATTAAAACGCTCCGCCAGGCCATTTCGCTCCGGTGTGTAAGGATTCGACTTCTGGTGCAAAATGCCACTTTTCTTCAAATAATCATCTAAACTTCTATTGCAAAACTCCTTCCCATTATCAGTGCGAAGTATTTTGATTTTCCTGTTCAACTGGTTCTCTACTTTGGCCTTATAATTCTGGAAGTGTTGAAATGCTTCATTTTTCTGCCTCATGAAATATATGTAGGTCATCCGACTGTAATCATCAATGAACAAAATGAAGTACTTGGACCCACCAATCGAAGCATTTTCCATTGTACCACATACATCACTGTGGACTATGCCCAATAATTCACCACTTCTCGAACCAGCATGTCCAAAAGGAAGGCGTAACTGCTTGCCTTCACAACAAACAATACATGATGATTGGGAAATGTCACTTTTCTTCTCAAGTTCCATTCCACTCACTGCATCAGGCGTCTTGTTTAAATACATGCTGTTTACATGGCCTAATCTGCGATGCCATGTATCAACAGATATAAACGATGTAACCAGTGTGCTCTCAGGAGTTCTCAACTTGTATACACCATTTGTCAATGAAGCCACGGCAACCAACTGTTCATTTCTGTTATAAATGATGCATCCACTGGTAGTAACCACAACTCGGTTACCATTCCTAACCAACTGACTGACAGACAATAAGTTTGTGGTTAACTTCGGCACACACAACACTCCTTCAACGATCACGTCATATTCACTGTCGTCAGTAACCGTTACAATCTGCACGTCACCCGAGCACTTCACGCTAAGCTTTTCTTCATTCGCAACAACAATTTCTTTAATAAGATGTACGGTTGAGACATTTTTTACCCAATTTTCGTTTGAGGTGAAGTGGCACTCGCTCCCGAGTTGACATACCAATGGTTTTTCGAAAAACTGTCATTTAGGAAGACGGCATTGAACGCGTTTGTTTGTTTACGTTTAGTCGATTTGGTATTTGAATTATCCTTGTCAACAGTACATTGATTTCGATAGTGCC
Source organism: Euclidia mi (assembly GCA_944739405.2). NCBI lineage: Eukaryota > Metazoa > Arthropoda > Insecta > Lepidoptera > Erebidae > Euclidia > Euclidia mi. The sequence continues at coordinate 29,639,881 of OX123204.2, forward strand.
CGGTTTGTTTACATTTATAGCTCCTAGGTACTTTCTTTGACTTTTAACGTTTGCGAATGTCCGTTGTTTTTGGTTACGCCGTGTCCAGTGCTACCAACCTTATTTTTTCTAAAACTAACAAATGCCCCGGTGGCGTCGCCATCATTGTTTTCATCCAAGTCCATCAACTTTGACTTAATGGCGTCGGTGGTGATGGCGATCCCCGAATGCTCGATCGCCATTATCATCGCCGAATATTTATCCGTTAAACCAGCTAACAATAAATGGTCGATCCACACATCACTGATTTGAAATCCTGTTCCGCTTAACTTTTGTCCAGTCTCCACTAGCAGTGTCACATAACTTGTCATAGAACTACAATTTTCGAGACGAATCAAGATAAGATTTCTCAATAAACTGATGCGTCTGGTGAAACCGGCATCATCGAATAAAGCTTTCAGCTTATTCCACAGCTCCAACGACGTTTTGACATCCTTTATGTGCACGTACAAGCTCGAGTCTATTGTGAGAATCAATTTAGCCTTGGTCCTCGCATTATCAGCGGCTTCTGTAATCTTCCCGACAACAGGTTTTATACAATGCTCTATGTTCTCTGAGATCAGAAAATTCTCCGCGGCGAAACACAACTCTGTGTAATTTTCTCGCCCTTTTAGCTTTGGTACATTCACCAAATAGTTTGTCAACGTGATAATTGTTTATCACTCGCGACCTACACTAAAAACTGAGCTAATCTGAAAATTACGACTGTCCCTAGCTAAAATATTGCCAAGCTGGGCCTATAACATATAATTTAATAGAAACACAAAATTATTTTTGTAACATGCAGCTATATTTCTCACAATAAAAACAGAAGACTACTGAGAGATATTCCACAGATAATAATAAAATAAACTAAATATTTAAATTAGGAAACTACATAGTTCCATAGTGTGGCCACTAATATTTATACAATACTACAGGTTTTATTTCGATATCAATAAATTACAATGGGATCCGGTACAAATCGCGCCCAGTATAATATTTTCCCGCTATTATCGAGCGCGCTTTTATATTTCTAACATATTCATATTTATTTATTATTCGCTCGCTTAACAATGTGCCCGATAGATGGCAATAGGCTCGCCCCCTATTACATTGGGACATTTGGGACCGAAACATAACTGACGAAGTGTGGATGTCCCAAGTAACAAAATGTAGTCTTGTAGTGGTTCCGGGGCCAGGACTATAACAGGCTAGTAGAAGTTTACAACCACGGAAAAGGGCCCATTTTATACGCGTACTTTTGCTAATAAAACACTCATAGTAGACTTCTCGAGCACCACTTAGACCAATAATACACTTATGGTTGGACTGCGCAGAACCATTTGCTCCTGCGAAGCGCACTATGAGCCTTTAATAGAACCAGGCAGGCGTGTAACGTACTCCGCGCTTCTATTACTAGCTACCTCAAACATTTGTGAATTTCTGTTGTATTGTGTTCTACGGTTAGAGAAAAAATAATAAAAGTAAAATTTAAGTTCATCTATTATAAACAAAATGTATTAACAAGTATTTCGCACGTAATACTATACGTGTATAAATGTTTGCACTGCAAACGCGTAAGTATTTTCTGTGAAGTATATTGTGTTTTACATCTCAATTTTTGTTCGCCTTTTGAACAGGGCGTATTTACTAAGCTGTGTTTAAAAATAATATTGGTCCTAACAGAATTGCCGCGCCATATATATTTAAGTAGTCACCAAAATGGCCGTGAAGATGCGATAAATATTATAAGCAATTGTCTTCCTATATGGACTTCACGAAGATATATTTGGACTGTAATGGTTTTACAAGAAACCTTTATACAGAAATTAAGACTATAACAGCATTCGAGAGTCCACAATATTACCAAGTACACTTACTCTTAGAAGAAACCACTATAAAACTAATTAACTCATAATTGGCACATAAAGTTGACTTATACACCCCTATAAGGTCAAGTAACAAATGCAAATGGTTCTAAGTGCATTTAGTTCTACAAATTACTATTACTGGCGTATGGCACTCATAGCGGATTTATAATTACTTCTTGTAGGCGATTATAAGTGTAACTTATTGGAACAAGTTTTCTCAAGTGTATTTACACCTATGCATCACTTTAATAGGCCATCTTAGCTTTTACTGCGCCTATAATTTCGTTCTATACACGACTATAAGTCAACTTATAAGAACACGTATACTACAAACCCAAACGAACTCCATGTAACCAGTTATAAGCTTGGTAGTAAAACCTGGAACCACTAAGAGAGAGTTACTAGTGCTGTGAGCCTGTAAACTGTGCACTACAGGAGAACTTTGTTACTTGGGGTGTAATACACATCTGCCTACCCCTTCGGGGGTAAAAGGCGTGACGTTATGTTTCATATTTCTCGTCGTTTTTTATTATGGGAGGTATATAAGTATTTTAAACGGTTAGAAAGGTAATTTAATTTACTTTTAGAGAAAATAAATAACATGGAAATAAACATTTTAATTTTAAACATAAAAAATATACAATGTAAATTGTTGCTAATTGCCGCCAATTTTCGTATTTTATTTTTTTAAACACATTTCTTTGTTATATATCAGATTCAAACCTAGATAAGTTTCTTTTCAACTAGATTCCCAATTAAAAAAACCATATCTGATAAGAATCCGATAAGAATTATTCTTGTTGGACTTTGCACAATTGTTTCCTTTTTTCCCGCCAAAAATAACCGCCATTCCCTACAAAATTTTCGAAAGCCAATATCTCATGAATTAAAGGAGTATTATGTATCATATAAAAGGTTTATTTATATACTCATAATAAAACAATAATTCATAGCATAAATGCACAAAAAAATAAATGACGTTTTTACGGTAATCAGATTAGATTAGATTACATAAATCTTTATTGTACACCACATAAGGAAAACATACATTGAAGGAGCACAAACAAGAAATGCACAATAGGCGGCCTTATCGCATACAGCAATTTCTTCCAGGCAACCATTAGGAATGGACTCATAACTACACCATCGAATACTTTTGGCTCCTTCTACAGAAGGAGCCAAAAGTATTCGATGGTGCAGTTTAGACATTTTTGATAAATATATTTTTCGCATAGTATACATAAAATAAATACCTACTAAATAGGTACGTTGACATGTATATAATATAATATACTATACATACACTACATTTAAATGCAATACTGCAAGCGTGGTTCTAATACACTAGTAAAATGCAGAGCACAACGCCGTATATACGTGCATCTTGCACACTACGTGACAGAGATTTGTAATACAATGCAGGAAATAAGTCGGAAGCTCATGTATCTCCCAGTTTATTTGTTAAATATATGTGATCTGAAGCATACTTACACATGAAATTTGGCGAAATAAGTGGATGCAAGAGTCTAACTTATTTTCTTCAAATTTCTTGCTTTCATATATATTATGATGTCTATTACGTAGCTATCGGACTATATACATACATTGAATCAAGACACGCCACGTAAACTTCCTCGTTCAGGAACTTTAAGTTACTTAACCCGCATTTTTGTCCCCAAAAACTTTTATATTATTAAAATAATACTATTAAAATAACACCACTATATTATTAAAATAATACTATTAAAAAGTAATATAAGAATATCCTTTGGTTACTAATTTTTACATTCAAACAAATAAGTACAATGTAAATAAACTGCAACGGCACCATATTGCAATATTAAAAAAAATGATTCGCAATAAGGAGCACCTGAGACAAGAGAGTAAATTATCCAATATATCTTTGAGTTGTTCATGAAGTTGCGACGCAAATAAATGCAGCTGTTACTTAGAATATATACAAAGTATTGAATCAAATAATAACAATAAAATGTACCTAGTAAATGGGGCGTGATATCCAACTTTGGTTTTTGCACGGATAACATGTTTGCTTTTATCTCTAGCCTAATGGAAGCTTCGCGTTGTATTAATTAAAACAAAATCCATTGTTACAGATGTAACAATGTACTATTTACTGATTACATATATTAATCCGATTAATCTACCCTTCGTAATAAACGTAAGCTCTTTATATTCATGGCAGTAGGAGTCGCTAAACAAGTTATGTCGTCTTCGTTTAATGATTTTCGCGTCGAATATTTGGCAGCCGAGGGGTGGACAACGAGACAATCAACGCTAAAAGCGCCATTGACAATTTTAATGAAACCTCTTGAGATATCAACTTTGTTTTTGGCCATTGTTAGAGATGGCAGCGCCACCGCTGAGCCGACGAGTTTCGCTATTTCGTTAACAAACTTTTATTTGACCAAATTAGGCACTTTCTTGCACGTGTTAGAAAACAATATAGCTGAGTTCCTATTGAAAGCGAATTCTTTGCACAACCTTGACCGCGGTCCAACAGTACAAATCGTCGTCAAACGTCGGATTGAGATAAACTGAGGCATATTATCTACGTTCCAAAAGCACGTTTCTTTTAAGAATACACGGAATACCGCTACGCAGGATTTTGTCCGCACATAAATAAATATCTTCAGACCAGACAAATGTTTTTCCTGAGGGACAATCAAACTCGTGGCACTTTCGCCACGCTATTTGGTTCGCTTATTCGGGGTAAAATTTTGGGAATTTGCGCGGCATACTTTTGTAAATACAAACGCTGCTTTCATGTTTGCGATGCAAATGATCCCCATTTTGAAATCCAAATTGGTGTACTCAAATAAGTATATTAATATAAAAGGATTTCGAGGATTCACAATCGTTTACAGTTTTAAAAGTGCTCAATGTGGCAACCCAAAAAAGGCCACATAGACAATTAATGAGTCTTTTTATTTATCGCAGACATAGGAAACCATTTTTACTATCAAATCCTATTACTTACAGACGGTGTTATTAGATAAGCTTATTCTTCACTATGGTACAATGTCCTTTGAGTCGGTATGCAATCAGAGGTAAAAGGGAACGACTTGGTTTGTTGATGCGCCTTGGGGATGCGTTGAGCCATCGCTCTAACGTTTATAGCTTTTGCTGGACGTGACGATTGGCCACAGTGGCTCTTGGGTATTCAACCGCATACTGTCAAGCCAATGCTAGAAGATAATACGATTGTATTAGGGACAAATTGCCCCTTTGGGGTTTAAAAACTATTACAAAATAAATGGAAATCAAAAGTGACTTGAATTCAATCGGTATGAAAAGTAGGACCTTTTATTTTAATATTTCCTGTTGTGGACTTTTTTACGTAAAGGATGGAGGTTTCAGTATTTTCGCCGTACGGCGTGAAATTGAGGACATTCAGTTAATGTGACTGTAATTTTCGAAAACATGGTTTATTTTAATTGTAATATGCTTTTAAACAGATATTATTTCATCAACATAATATTGTTAGTGATTGCTGCCATAAATAAATAAAAACTTTTGAACGGCCACGCAATTTATCTATCAATCTATATGTTCGTCTGTGGCATGTTAGCTTCTTAACAAATGACCCTTCTTGGATTTGTGTTTATTTAAATTGACGCGATCAAGTACTACTGTTCTTAGCTACAATTTGTGAAACCTGGTACCAGACGGGTGTACTTCAATTGTAGGATTCTTCACTTAATTAGGAAATAAATAAACCCCTTAAATAAGATCACTACAATAAAATATAATATAAATATTTTACAATAAAATATTTGTCATACATTTTACACTCTAACGGTGGATTAGTAAAAATTCTTCATTAGTTGGTGCTTACATCATTAGAAACCCTTCATTCAGATATTTACGTTTTGAGCTTCAGCAATTTTATATATAAGAAGACAATATATACAAAAATATTATATACAAAAAAAGCTAAAGGAAACTGTATTCCTTAAGCTTTTCTCTCATTTTACTAGCTGACAGCGCTCCACTTACAGGTAAAGGCCTCCACCACTACTTTTCATACACGTTTATCATACGCAACTTCAAGCCAGCTTTTGTGGTAGGCGTCTAAGTGTGCCTATTACATAAATAATTAAAATACCAAATAATACGAATAAAACCAAACGCTATGTTTATACATAGCGTTTGGTTGTTTATACAAGCGACCTTATTACAATTATAACACAAGTGTTGGGGAAAAACTAAATTACAGTGAATTATTGTGTACGGTTTACGTTGTATCTTCGACGTCTTTTACATCCATCATCATTATTTCCCACAGTTTGATTTTATAAAAAGAACAGCAAAACTGACAAGTGTCTCTGTTATATTATTTATCCGTTTTGTACAAATGGTCTGTATTTTCTTCCTTTCTTCTTGTCATACTTTCGCTTCACCCTTAGGACACCATAAAGAAAGCTTTGTTGTGTTATGTGTAAATAATTAAAAATGTACTAGATTCCACCCGTAACTCTGCCCCCAAAGGACGATTGTGAAAAATAAATCATGATATGTAAATCTTGGTAACAAAATAAATTATCTCGTCTTTTGAATTTAATCAGTCCGTTAAGCCGATTATGCGTAATTGAGTTACAAACATTAGAAAGTTGCTTAAAATTACGCTTTTAAAATAGAATTTACCTTGAAAGAAATTTCATATTTATGCATTTTTATATTAAATAACTCTACCGTATTGCAGTTTATTTTTTATATTCTATAACTTTCTTTTTAGTGCCTAATGATTATTAAACATGAAAGCAATGTCTTACTTGATACCTTGTCATACAAGTACATAGACGTAGCTTTTCACACACAGCCATCAAGCAAACATTGTCAACAAGCCGTACGACTATCGTAAACCGCCACAACTTTTTAATTTAAAAATCCCGAGATCAATACAAGTTCAATAAAGAACCTCCAAGGCCACATTATAGATTCTACGGGTAGTTTATATTCATTCATCGTCAGGCTGCAGGAGACTTCCCGGTAGCAAATTGCTTTGTCTCCTTATATAAAATTAACTTACTATCTTTTAGAAGCCATGGTAACTTTGAGAACCAATCCAACCAACCATTGTTGAAGGGTCGGTATTTTTTACACAATAGCTGAATGAAAACACGTGTGACAAATCTGTATGTATAAAACTTTTGCGTGTGACGTCACGTCGCGCCCGTGCGCCGCGAGCCTCGCTACGAGTGACGCACGGCAGTGGGCCGCTCCCTCGCCCCCCTCCTCCTCGCCGGCCTTATAAATACCGGGGACACACGAGGCTTCGCCCCTTTTGCTCCGGCCAACACCACCGAGTTGAGTACATCATCCGAAGACCTGTGAAGTGCCAACGTCCCCCACGCCCTGGATAATTGTCTCATCTGCTAATTTTAAGTGTCAGCTCTTTTTGTATCGAATCGAATAACTAGAATTATAACGCGAGTTTAAACTTTCCTGGTGATATTTTTTTATTTATTACCCGTAAGTCAACCTAATTATCTCTCTTTAATTGCTCGGCGAGTGATCGATCCCGGCTACCACGTGGAAATCAATCACTCGTGCGACATGCGTTACTCACTGATGAATAGACGACGCACAGCCGAAATTATTGGGAGCAAGAAGCTGAAATTTGGCTTAGAATGGATTTTCCGAAATACCCACGGGGTCGGGAACATAACAGCTGCGGGCATCCTCTACGATGTGATAAACTAGCTGATCCCACTGTTACACCCGCGTTACTTAGGGCCACTGTTCCGCACCCGTGGCTTATTGCACGATGTTGTATAGACTATAGCCATGGGCTATCCAAAATCAAAAACCATTCTTCAAATCGGACCAGTAATTTCCAAACGATCTATTCAGCTATATAATATTACTATAGATTATTTCTTTAGTAGTCTCTTCTATGATATCATCATTAAGTATATTAAACAAACTTCAACTGTTCGTTAGCAAAGAACAACATAAACGAAATTAAACATCATCATAAAATGTTATGATGATGTCCAATTTCGTGTACTCTCAAAATATACTTAATTCTATATCCGCAGTCTCAGTTAAGTATAAAGTTTCAAGGAAAAATGATCACCCTTTTTTGGGCGCATCAAATTCGAAGTTTTCATGTTACAGTATGAGGAAAGTAATGTTCAAGTTATAGCACCCCCTTTTTGGGTAAATGATTTATAAGTTGAGAGTGCCGAATTCTTTAACTACAAAACATAATTTGGCCTTTAAGTCACTTTTATGATTTAAAGGCATAAGAGAGCATAACGTGTCGTAAATTCAGGTAACATTAAGTCGATATTATATTATAAATGCGGAAATGTTCTGCATGTTTGTTGGTTTGTTCTTCTCTCACGGTCAAAACGGAATCGATGTGATTTGGCATAGAGATAGTTGAAGGGTCAGGAAGTGATGTAGTCTACTTTAAATTTAGGGCAAGCTAAGCCAGATTATATTCATCTTTGGATGTGGAACTAGAAGATTCAATTAATTTTTTACATATATTCTACTTTCATATGACACTCGAAAGCACTACATGATATAAAATATATCTCAGATGTACCTCCTGTTTGAACCTTTTCAATGTGCCAACATGAACTAAGGATTAATTGACGAAAATTGCTCTGGTACAAAGTAGTGTCTGTCTAATCCCATTTGGGCTAACTTCATAACCAAACAATTAACACCACACATTTTGAAAGTAGTTTATCAAGTATCCAACTCTTAAACAAAACAGGATGTTCTCCTTACCAAAAATACTTTTTGAAGACAATATTACTGTGATTGCGCGATCTCTGGGTCTATACATAAAAGGAACATTTAGAGATAATAGAATATGCGACTCAAGCTAACAGTTTAAATTCGTTTGAGCTCGTTTTGAATCCCTACACTAACACCGTTGTATTTTTAATGGTAACTGTCTTTGTAATACCTTTGCGATATGTGCGGTTTCTTTTTAAATTTTAAATGGCTTCAAAGGAATGTATGAAATACTTTTCTTAGAAAATTTTCTAAGAAAAGTATTTCATACATTTCATATCCAGTTTTACTAATGTTTTTGGGGCTTAACGAGTAGAATATGTTTTATATAAGTATACAGTAATGGTGATAATGCTAAAAAGTCGGCTTTTTCGGAGAGTCATCGGCCCCGGCTGTCATGATCTTTGACTGTCGTTATGCTAAGTACCCTTGAATTTAACACTAGTCAAACGGCAGTCACTTTGAGGAACAGCAAATATACTGCGAAAGCAAACGTCTGCAATTGGGATAAAGCTAAGACGATGATATTACATTTATACTTAATCTATCAATGTGCCTAAAAATATTTATCATTTAATAAAATTTATAATGTAGCGTTGGCCTGGTGGAGTGACCAACGACACTTCACTTTTCAAAGTTATGTGTGAATTAAATGGTTAATTACCGCTTTCTAAATGGTAAAGGAAACTCGTGACGAAACCTGCCTGTCTGAGAGTTCCCATGAGAAATGTGAAGTCAGCTAACCCGCACTTGGCAAGCGTAGTAGTTCTCATAGTGTGTAGAGGCCCGTGCCTAGCAGTAGGAAAGATTATATAAAGCGCAAACACGATGATGAAACATATTTGAGGTTTGTGTTTATGAATATATTACAGTTGAGTATCATCGTAATCACCTAAAACAGCGTACTGTGACAAGAAGGCGAGCGACATGTCGTTGCGCCGAGATGTCTCCATACCCGATGTCAACAATTATTTCATACACTTGAGAATTCACTCTTAACATGTTCACAATACAATTTGTCTGGCAGTAAATTATTCACGAGGTTAGATCCTTACATCATATGAGTAAATATACACGGGTGACAAGAATATTTCACTGTTATTCAAAATATTTTTATCAGAATTTTTCTTGTTGACATATAGACAATTCTTGCTTGTTTTATGAGTTGGGTATTTTATTTATATTGTGTTACAACAAGGTAGAGACAGGGCATTTTGTGGTTTGTAAAATACCTATAGTCAAATCTTCAGTTGACCATAGGTATTTTACAAACCACTGTAGAAGCTACTATTATGCGGTGAATCTTCACATACTGCATAATAGTAGCTACACAGTTGGAAAGATCTAAATCGGGGCACCCGGCCTTTGTATATTTTGTGTGTGTGATTAACATCAATAAAGTGCACGTGTAGGAGCATTTTTTTAAATAGTTTCAATCATAATGGGCGATTTTAATACCTGTCTTCTCAAAAATGATTCCCACTCTTCTTCTCTTTTTTCTACTTCTATAGCTTGTAATATGTCAATACTTCCTACTAGCGCTACTTATAATTTCCCAAACTCTACGCCTTCTCTTCTTAATATAATCATGGTTTCTTCAGAGACCATGTCGCCTCGCACTGGCAAGACCCTGCAGACATGTTGTCTTACCATGACTTGCTTTTCATCTGCTACAAAATCCGTATTCCTAAGATTAAGCCTAAAGTTCTATTGCAGCGAAATTTTGGTGGCATTAACACCGATGATCTTTGTAAAGATACCAGAGATATCGAGTGGTCTCGTCTGATCAACTCCGAATCTGTAGACGAAAAGGTCGACATCTTCACAAACCAAATTGCACTGCTTTACGACAAGCATGAACCAATGCGACCTGTAAAACTAAAACAATGTCCCTCACCTTGGCTCACTGAAAACATTAGACAGCTGATACACAAAAAAGCGGCGGCTAAGTTTAGATATAAAGTTAAGCCCGATGCTTCTAACCTACAAAAATATGTCACGATTAGAAATCATTGCAATAGAGTGTGTACGGATGCACAACGCCAATAATTCATAATTCTTTTAAAAGTCTTTGAACGCCTCGTTTATAACCAAATAAACTCTTTCCTCTGCAAAAATTGTCTCCTTAATCCTTTTCAGTCCGGTTTCCGTTCGGGCCACAGTACCGTCACTTCCCGGTCAATATTACGGATGACATCAGGGTTGGCATGGAAGGCGGAAAGCTCACAATTCTCGCACTACTCGATTTTAGCAACGCCTTCAATACAGTCGATTTTGAAATTCTACTCAGACGACTTTGCTCTCTTATATATATCCTACGGTGATTGATTGGTTTCGTACTTACCTCTGTGGCCGCCTACAGCGTATACGCATTGAGAACTCACTTTCTTCTTGGTGTAACACTACTGTTGGTGTGCCACAGGGTGGCGTGCTATCTCCTTTACTCTTCGCAATTTTTAATAAAGTCTATATAAAATAATCTTTGCTGTTCCTATCACCTTTATGCAGATGATCTTCAAATTTATACGCAGTCGTCACTGGCAGATATGTCACTTTCTTTAAGTACTATTGATAGTGATCTGGAACTGATTAGCAGCTGAAGCAAATCATTTGGACTAAAAGTTAATCCCTCAAAAACTCAGGCTATTATTTTTGGTTCTTCAAGAATGACATCAAAAATTGACTGATCTCAGCTCCCTCGCGTAATTTTTGACGGCACCGTTATTCCCATACAAGACAAAGTTAAGAACTTGGGTCTCATTTTGCACTCTAATCTCAATTGGCGATCGCAGATCCAAGAAGTGAGTCGAAAGTTATTTGCTTCAGCAGGTTTACTGAGAAGGCTTAGGAATTTCTTCCTACTGCCACCAAAATTGCACTAGCAAACTCTCTCCTTTTGCCCTTTATCGATTATGCAGAACATCTGCATAATCGATAAACGGCAAAAGGAGAGAGTTCGAGTAGAGAGTACGAGCTATTCAGACCTCGCCGAAAACCAAGCGCGAGAGCGTGAACGCCTTCAAAATCTCTGTATACGATTCATATTTAGATTACGCAAATATGATCATGTTTCACAATTTCGAGCACAGCTCAAGTGGTTACCTATACGACATCGCCGGAATGCTCATATTCTTTCTTTGCTGTACAACATAATTATTGTTTAACCCTTCAACGCCTTCCTATCTTAAAGGACGATTCGAGTTCCTTCATGACGCATAACCGTTATTTAAGGTCATCAAAAAATTTGAAACTGAAAATGCCGGTACATTCCACAGCATTGTATGACAAATCCTTTTGTGTAACGGCTGTTCGCCTATGGAATGCGTTACCATTACATATAAGACAGGCTCAGGCGATTGCTAAATCCAAAGCTTTAGTAAAGGTTCACTCTACCTATCACTATAACTTTTTCTCGTTCTAAAATACATGTATTAAATATTATGTACCTCCTTATCGATATGTATGTATGTATGTATGCATGTATGTATGAATGTATGTATGTATGTCTGTATGTATGTATGAGTATGAATGTATGTATGAAGTAGGTATATAAATTATATAGTTTGTTTAATGGTACACATGCAACTACCGTTTTCCTCCTATCAATAATATCTCCATCCAAAGGTTGCCTGGTAGAAATCACTTTCAGCGATAAGGCCGCTCTTTGTACTCTACTTAGATATAGCGTTTCTAATAACGTTTTTCATTGTGTACAAAAAAGTGTAAAATGAATAAAAAAATAGTTAAGGGAATGAGAACTCCTGGAGGAGATCTGATTGCCTAGATTCCTAGAAGCTCGACTACCATCCTTTCACTTTTGCTTCATCTCCTTTGTCATATATTGTACTTACATCGATAGTAACGCAGAAGTTATACCTACTCAGTATCGATAAGTCACACTTTAAATGACATTTTGTTGATTCACACAAAGTATTCTTCAGGTGGGCTGAACCTACAACACCGCGCAGTATTAAGGTATGGTGACAACTAAAAACACTACTTTGTGAGTATAAGAAAGGAAAGCAATTTAGATAATTTCCTAGTCAGCTGACATGAATTCCTTGTGTCAGTTATGACAAGTCAGTGTCCTAAAATATCCTCGTATCTTACTAAACTAGTAGATACGTCGTTATTGGGGTCACAGGCCATCCAAAAACTAAAATTTCACCAAATCAGATAATCCCGCTTCATTTCCAATTCAATTGCGACCGCCGGACTAATGTTATAAATGAGAAAATCTGGATCCGTGGATAGAAAATGCCATGCTAGCGAAAAATGTACTTACTAGATGTGAAAATGTATTTGATTGCGATATTCGGTCACGTACTTTAGATTTATATGTGTGTACATTTGGGTCAGATTCACGCTCAAGTCAAACATTTGTGTGCATGAACATGGATGTTTGTCTTAGTCTGGGTGTTTCTATGTTTATTATGAATGCATTTACAAAAGAAGTATATAATTATGTATCTTTATCCATTATCTAGTACCCATAGTACAAGCTCTGCTTAGTTTGGGACTAGATGGTGATGTGTGGAAGTAGTAGAATATTTGAACGAAATGTCAATAGCACACAAATATTAAAATATAAATTTAACCAACCATAGATATTACTATCTAATTTCTGTACAAGAATTATGTCTACACACAAGGCTTTAATCAAGAAGCACATATGCAGGTGACAATTTGAAATTACGTTATTATTTCAGCTCAACATTTTATCATACAAATTTTGACTGACAGATTTCGATACGTTTAGCTCTCAGATAGATTATCGGGGTTCTAATAGAAACACTGCTTAGAAGGAACAGTTTTTTATTATGTCTCACTACCGCTTACATACAGTATGACCGACTAAGCACTGTGCCTAAAGGTCAGAGTGTAGACTCCTGCTGCTGTCCGACGTTCGCAAGGTAGACTGCTCGTAGGGTCGCCGGTGAGCTGGCCGAAGTGCACCCTGGGTAGGCAGCTCGGTGGTCGAGCTTTAGGCTGAGCGGCAGGCTCAGGTGGTGCTGCTGATGAAGGCTGAGCGGTAGGGCTCAGGCGTAAGTTGGTGCGGTGAGGCGTTAGAAGCCTGGCTGTAGGAAGCTAGTACGCAGCTGGTGCGCAGGCAGGGGCTGGTAGAAGTTCGGTGCCAGCAGCTCGTAGGTCGCAGCTAACAGCCACACGTAGGGAGAATTGTAGCCCGTAGGGAGAACTGGCAAGTAGCATAGAGAATACACAACAACCGGTCAGGAACTGGCTGTCCCTAGATCGGCTGTTATGCTAAGGAGAGACAAATACTACAGATGGAACATATAGGCACACAGACAACTAGAATATGCTCACCCCCAGAGGGACAGTTGATATGGAAGTAGAAGGCAGAATAAATGCGTGGTAGTATTCAAGTAGTGGCAGCGTAGCGACGTTTAGGGAAAGTCACCGATTTAGATCGCGCACCCATCTTATATAGGCATAGACCTATGACTCACAGACTGCCTATGGCCGGTCTATTACCTTATATGCTAATAATTCCTAGCGAACCGCTGCTCGGGCTATGCTGGCGCCACCCACTGCGTTAACCCCCCACGTTATTACAGCACGCACAGTCGTGCTCTAATTTTGATGGTCCAAAGGGTTTGAGGCACGCACGGTCGTGCTCAATTAAAAATCGTTCTATTGGTCGCGGTTTTTCACGTTTTGTTTTACTTAAACCAAGAAACGAAAGTAGTAACTATTAGAAGAATTTTATTCATATTCCATGCATTTAAATCGTTGTAGAAGGGTGAGGAAAACGAAACGCGCCAAAAAATATTGAAATATAATTATCTGTGTCTCAGTTGCGAAAGCGTCCGCCATTGTCGTGTTTTGTTCCGCGATCTTTATAATAAAAGTTGTCTTTTGGAAGAAACCGGTGAATATTTTATAAAGATACTTATATAGATTTACTCAGAAATAAATAAATATTAATTGTGAAGTGACATTATTCGTGACAAAGACAAGAAATACAGTGATAAAAGGCAAACACTTTTTAGAAGGGCTATTTCTACTCTTGAAACTCGCTATTTTCGTAAGTGTTTTATGATAAATATTCTTTTAATAGTTATGAAAGACATAAAAGTACCCAGATTATTTATCTGAAAACATATTTTAGCAACTAAATACTAGCATTGTTGTACATTTTCACTGTTATCGTGTTTCAAATGGTAAATAATTCACAGCCACAGTGTTCGTAACAGTAACATGGCTGCCTGGCACGGCGAACTTTTTGTTACGCGTTCAGATTATAATTTTTTTAGTGGCGTTAGATTCGTTTGTTACAAATTAATATTGTATTGTGTGAAAACCTAAAGGTATATGTGATAATGTTTTTGTGTTTATGAACCAAACAAGTAATGAAATTCATTAATATGTGATGAAATGTTTGTGTGAACGAGTGAAAAAAAAATAAACCTCTAAGTTTGTTAGCTTGTTTTGCCGGAAAAGTGAGTATTTAGTAGTAATTCATGTTATTATTAGGATAGTTGATTTTATAACCAACACAATGATATGCAATTTATGTGATATAATTATATTAAGGTGTCATCATAAATTTTTTTCCGGTAACCTACGCCAATAAAAATTTGCAGCAACGTGACCTTTCGCACATGTGGCACTTTGCCTTTAGTTTGATCGCACCTCAAGGGTTAAGCGCCTGTAGGTATTATAACGCAATACGGAGTATTACGTTACAACTCTTCAGGAAATGGCAATTAGTCGATGAAAATAATCTTCTAAACAAAGCTAGAGCAAGGCTAGAACTAAATATTAAACTACGCTTAACCATTCTTCAAAAAACTCCATGTTTCATTTGGTATGTCACTACAAATCACAATTCATACCGACACACGAAACTGGTAACAATATAACCAAAAATAAATTCGCCTAGTACTTGTCAACCAACAATGGAGACAAAATGATGAGATGTTCTTGTAAAGGTTAAGACTTTCGACGTCTATTACTGAATCTGATGGCACCTAAACGGCCTCTGAAGTCTCTTAATAACAACTTTATGAGGCGTTCTGTCGTAAAAACTGCGATATTATGTTTTCCACGACCAAATGTTAACATAGGAGTGTTGGTAATAATAAATGGAATAAGGAGCATTGTTCTGACGATGCCATTTGTAATGTACACAACAATAACAGTACATCTAAGTTGGTGACGTGCGGCACTGTAAATTAGCTCAATGCTTTGACATGTTTTACATTGTACAGGACTCGCCGTTCAGAACTGCGGCGAGTGTTGTGGGTTCGATCCCAAGACGAAGACCACACTTGTTGAAGGATGTTAGTTTTCAAGTTTACACCACAAACACATAGACTTCAATTTGTGCCGGGTAGGCGCTGGCCTGATTATTGAAATTAAATACTTATGTATGTAGTATTTAGGAGCTTATGAGTAGAAAGATCTGCAAACTTATTCCCTCTAGATTGTGACTTTTAGGTCAACGTCGCATCGTCACAAGATATTGAAAGCTTTACAAGAAAAACCTAATAAAACTAATTCTACGCCAAAAATTAATTTGAGGGGCCATAATTACAGAACTTGCGGCGTCGGGACGTGACGACCCCACCGCCCACTGGGAGAGTTAATCTGACGAGTAGATACTCGTCATAGTATCTCCCCCAGCGCAAGCAGTCAACCGAAATATGGCGGTCAAACCATCCGAACCTGGCGGAAGAAAATCCCAAGATGCTAGATGGGCAGCAGCGTCCAGCACTAAAGACTTCCGCCACTGCGATCGCCAATATGCCTGCCAAGCGTGGCGATTATGGCAAATCCCCCATATGAACCACACCTATAAAAACCGGCCCCTAGTCCCCGGCGGCCCCGCTAGTCCTGGTTATGGTAGCGGCCATGGTAACGGCGGGGCAAGGGGTGCGAAGAATCTCCGGAAGAGATCGGGCTACCACCACCAACGAAAATTGGCCCTGGCAACACTGAACACGCGCAAACTGCGGACCGACGAGAAGATTGTCGAGCTGGAAGAAGAATTGAGCAAGTTGCGATGGGATATCATAGGCCTATCCGAAGTCCGAAGACAGGGGGAGGACTCGATAGTTCTCAATTCCGGTAACTTGCTCTTCTACCGGGAGGGCGACCAACAGTCCCAACGTGGTGTCGGGTTCATCGTCCACAAATCTCTCGTGACCAACTTGGTAAATATCGGGAGTGTGTCGAGTAGGGTAGCGTACCTTATACTCAGAATATCCAAGCGGTATTCGCTGAAGGTCATACAGGTATACGGTCCGACCTCATCACACCCCGATGAGGAGGTGGAAGCCATGTACGAACATATATCTCGGGCTATACATGGCTACAAAACCCATTACACCGTGGTCATGGGAGATTTTAACGCGAAACTGGGCAAACGCGACGGTGATGAGTTGAGAGTGGGGCAATTTGGTTATGGGCATCGGAATTCCCGGGGTCACTTGCTGGCTAGCTTTATGGAGAAGGAAGGACTCTATATGATGAACTCCTTCTTCAAGAAGCGAGAATGCCGCAAGTGGACCTGGGTAAGTCCAGACGGTGCAACCAAAAATGAGATCGACTTTATCATGTCGACGAAGAGGCAGATATTCAATGATGTCTCCGTGATCAATTCACTTAAAGTGGGGAGCGATCACCGAATGGTAAGAGGCACATTGAATATCTGTACAAGCCTCGAACGGTCGAGGTTGATAAAGTCCACGCTCCGACTGGCACCGGTTCATATCCAAAACCCCGAGAGCTTTCAGCTCGAACTCAAGAACCGTTTCGAATGCCTGGGCGAATGCGTAGATGTGGACTTGTACAGTAACGGGTTCGTGGATGCTGTCCATACAACAGGGGCTAAATTCTTTAAGCCCCAGAAAAGCAAGAGAACCAGCAAGATCTCGGATCCGACCCTCGAGCTGTTAGAGGAAAGGCGCAAGATGGTTCTGCTATCCTCCGACGACATGCCGTAATATCGGCACCTCAACAGACAGATCCCTAAGTCTCTGACTCGCGATCTCCGCCAATACAACATAAAATGTGTTCGTGAGGCGATCGAGCAGAATAAGGGTTCCAAAGTGTTCCAGAGGAATCTGTCTGTTGGACAGAGTCAGCTGACAAAGCTGAAGACGGAAGATGGCAGAATCGTATCCTCCAAGCCTGAGCTCTTGGAGGAGATCGAAAGGTTCTATGGACAGCTATACACGACAACGCAACAACCCGCAAGCACTCCAGCGTCAAACCCTAGAGCTGGATTGACCCGACACTATACCGAAGATATCCCGGACATCAGCATGCACGAGATTAGTGTGGCTCTCAAACAGCTCAAAAACAACAAGGCGCCGGGTGATGACGGAATTACGAGCGAGCTTCTGAAGGCCGACGGTGCACCCGCTAGAGAAGCCCTCCGGAAGCTATTTAATTCCGTCATTCTCGAGGGTAAAACGCCACAGGCGTGGCACAGAGGTGTGGTGGTGCTTTTCTTTTAGAAAGGGGATAAAACCCTCTTAAAGAACTACAGACCCATCACACTTCTGAGCCACGTCTACAAGCTGTTTTCGAGCGTCATCACGAATCGTCTCGAGAGCAAGCTAGACGACTTCCAGCCTCCCGAACAAGCCGGTTTCCGTAAAGGCTATAGTACCATAGACCACATACATACGCTGCGGCAGGTTATACAGAAGTCCGAGGAGTATAACCAGTCCCTCTGCTTGGCGTTTGTGGACTATGAGAAAGCCTTCGATTCGATCGAAACCTGGGCGGTGCGACAGTCTCTCCAACGGTGCCGGATTGACTACCGATATATCGAAGTGCTGAAGTGTTTGTATGAAAACGCCACTATGTCAGTCCGCCTCCAGGACCAGAGTTCGAAACCTATTCAACTCCAGCGAGGGGTGAGACAGGGGGATATCATATCCCCGAAACTGTTTATCACTGCGCTGGAGGATGTTTTCAAGCTTCTGGACTGGAATGGACTCGGCATCAACATCAACGGCGAGTACATCACTCACCTTCGATTCGCAGACGATATCGTAGTCATGGCTCAGACCATGGAAGACCTAGGCACAATGCTCGATGGCCTCTGTAGAGTCTCCCAACAAGTAGGTCTTAAGATGAACATGGACAAGACGAAAATCATGTCGAACGTCCATGTTGTACGTGCTCCTATTCAGGTTGGGAACTCTACGCTCGAAGATGTCGACAAGTATACCTACCTGGGACAAGTAGTCCAATTAGGTAGGTCCAACTTCGAGAAGGAGGTCAATCGTCGAATCCAACTCGGTTGGGCAGCGTTCAGGAAGCTACGACATATCTTCTCGTCCGATATCCCGCAGTGTCTCAAGACGAAAGTCTTTGACTAGTGTGTGTTGCCAGTGATGACTTACGGATCAGAGACGTGGTCGCTCACTATGGGCCTTATCAGAAGGCTCAAGGTCACTCAGAGGTCGATGGAGAGAGCTATGCTTGGAGTTTCCCTGCGAGATCGAATCAGAAATGAGGAGATCCGCAGTAGAACCAAAGTCGCCGACATAGCTCTCCGGATAGCTGAAGTGGCAATGGGCAGGATACATAGCTCGAAGAACCGATGGCCGTTGGGGCAGAAAGGTTCTGGAGTGGCAGCCACGTACCGGACGACGCAGCAGAGGTAGGCCCCCCGCAAGGTGGACCGACGACCTCGTCAAGATCGCGGGAGGCGGTTGGATGCGGGCGGCTCAAGACCGGTCTGTGTGGAGAACCTTGGGAGAGGCCTATGTCCAGCAGTGGACGTCGTTTGGCTGATATGATGTATCATATGTCAGTCGGCCTCGGCTATTAGGGGTTCCGTCATATAGTAATCTTCGAAAAAAGAAATAAAAAACGTAAAATTCGAATTACCTAATATTAGAAGTACCTACCTATCCAAACTGAGAGACTATCTGTACCTACCCACTGATGCCCATGTGGCTGCAACAAAACGAATTACAGAAATCAGCATTCAAGAATTCAGCATATTCAAGTTACTAGGATTGTTTGAAGTTCTTTTACTGGAACCATTTAATATTAGCATCTTGCCTATTTTCATTCGATTCTAGCATTCTAGGTCTATAGGATGTAGAAGATAACGATCGCCCAGTGAATGAAAATACCCTTTCTTTCTTTCTCATAGTTAAAAGTTTGTTTTTTAGGGTTCCGTACCTAAAAGGTAGAAACGGGACCCTATAACTAAGCCATGCAACGCGAGTGTTTAAAAGTTTCTATTCTAAGCCTGCGCTGTCTGTCTGTCACCAGGGTGTACCTCATAAACCGTGATAGCTAGAAAGCTGAAATTTTCACAAATTATGTATTTCCGTTGCCGCTATAACAACAAATACTAAAAATAAAAATATAAAATATTAAGGGGAGGTCCCATATAATAAACGTATTTTTTTCGTATTTTTTGCTCAATATTACTAACGGTAACAGGTAGACGCTTAATTTTTTTACAGAATATATATTTGTATTTTACCTTTCAAAATAAACAATAAATAAAATTAAAGTAAATATTAAAGGGGGGCTGCAATACAACAAACGAAATTTTTAAGCAATTCTTTACTCGATCTATAATAAATAAGTAGAAACTTAAAAATATACAACAAACGTGATTTTCTTTTATAGATGATGGTACGGAATCCTTCGTGCGCGAATCCGACTCGCACTTGGCCAATTTTTATAAGACTGTAAGGCCAATTTCATATTTTTATATTTTAAATTTTATGTTATTTTAGTGGAAGTATCTTAAGAAATAAAACAACTGATGACAAATAGCTCAAATATTCTATGTATGTTTGACGCCAAAACGAGATTTGTTGTAAATTTGACGTGTATATATGTGACTGTCTGAAGTATTGCTGGCCTACCAAACGGATTACTCAATTGGGATGCGGGTTTTTACCTTAATTTTTTTTTGTCAAGATGATGCTTTGTAGCTTTTTTTGGTATATTTAAGCAGCCTTCTCAAGAATATACAGCTCATTGTCACTTGTAACAACATCTCAAGACAAGAATTCCAAGTGTTAGTCTAATATTTAATTTTGTTTAAGAATCTGAAACCAGTAAGTGGCGAGCTCTTTTTAATAAACTTACACTTGCTTTTTCTCAAATTTCCATTTGAAGAACAGATAAGCGGCTGGCCAAACACTAAGGGAATATAGAAAAAAGACACAGTGTATCTGTTGCAAGGTTAAATATTATTATTTGTTAAATTAAATATTGGTTATACAGTGATATGCATACATACTAACTGCATATTTCTAATTAACTTGGCTTTTTGTCAACAAAGGCAGCTCCTGTGTGTCTGTAGGCACCAAGGAATAAATCCTATATCTTGGGAGACTTGACAAACAGTCAAACAACGGACACTATTTTTTTTATCTTTATTATTTTATTTAGTGGCTTTTAACTAATAAGATATGCAAGCCCCAACATACCCTACATTTTAACAATAATCTTTGTAGGTCGTACAGTGTTGGTACATGTGGTGATCGAACACCCGACTTAGTGCCAGCCAAACTACAAAGCGACCGCATTAAGTATCCGTGCAGTCTGCGCACTATTTGCCGTAGGGTCTAACGTACCTTCTGCCGACTGTATTTTTACGGTTTTCAACAATAAATAGTGTAAGTGGCTCAGTAGGAGTCACGCGTGACGTCTAGTGTTGTATATTTATATTCATTTGGTTAACTTAGAGATTTCGTTTTTAACCTTTCTTCGTCCAAGTACATCGTGCAACTAAAAATATTCAACAAAATGATGGTGCGCGGCACTTGGTGGCAAATTTCAAGAAGCCCTAATAAATGCATAATAATTAAAAATAGACTATCCTTGTACTAAGTTCAACCCAAAAAGTTTACATTCAACCACATTTTGAATAATATAATTAATTATTTCTTTTATCATGGAACACTGTCTCAACAATAACGTAGTTTCCGATAAAAAACAAACCTATTGTAGTAACGCCACAATTCGCCAAACATCAGTAACAAAACGTGGCCGACGAAGATAACTGAGTTAAGCTTTATTTACAGCCGGCCATTCATTACACGAACTAGTCGAGCAAACGTGAGTGAGTGCTAGCGATAAAGTCGCACTACTACAGTCGAAGACCGGAGAGGCTAAGATAATTAGATAATTGTTGCACACCTGCGACTGTCCGTCGCAAATGCACTTTATTATTATAGTGTGCTTTAGTGTCATCTCGACTGCGTACTAGACAGATCAACTTAAACTGATACACTTCTGTTACTAAAACTGACTACCCGGTGGTGCCACTCTGAGTATCGTGCCCTATTTCCACTGAAGTCAAACATTTGTGTGCGTGAACAAGTATGTCTGTCTTGATCAGTGTGTTTGTATAATATATGTAGGTATATATTTGAAATAAAAATGGATTGTATTATCTCTCTAAAAGCTCTGCTTAGTTGCCTAACTCTTTTCATAACGCAAAAAGGTGCGCCCACAGTAAGACACTTTATGTACAGAGCTCCTTTTTGTATAAATAATAATATGCCAAACCTTTTAAAAGTACGCAAATAGGTTAATCATACGATAATCATTTGATCCTCGTAAGAAACAAACAATTTTATAATCCACAAATACAATCTAACTAATAAATAAATAACAACACATGAATGAAAGTGGGAATCTAACTAATTAATACTACTTCAATATTTTAGTTGCTAATATCTAACACAACCCTAGAGGCTAAATGCATACGTGTTAGACTAGATGTCTTGACCCCAATATTTTAACATTTATTACAGCTAAGAGAATACACAGGGGACCGGTGAGCTGTTGTTTGTGAACAATCCAAGTTTCGTCTACGACGCCATGTTTCACGAGACACGAGATCAGATCAATACACAAGGGAATTGAAATGTATCTCATCTCATTAGAACTTCATTGATTAAGACAACGGGATAGTTGAATCAATTCTATATCGAAAACAACTTAGCAGTAGCTCGTATTCATATTAATTTTGTTACGAGTATACTAATATTGCTAATTGGACATATACGACTATGGCTAGTTGTGACGTCGAAGACATATACGCAATTATGATAATTATGCATAAATCTTTTTCTGCCTGAAACCTGAGGAATGACATGGGCTACATTTTACTCAACACCACGCGGCCGAAACTGCCGGCGAGAGCTAATATCTACATGCTTGTATAGATACGACTAAGGTTATAATATATGAAAGTTTGTTGTTATGACTTCGATGTTATATGACTTCATTGCAATCCTTCTCTTTTAGACTTAATTCTTGTTTCCGACTGAAACAAAGTAGCAACGCATGGACAACTTCCCGCGGCCTTCTCTTATCACAATCTTATCTACCTTTTTTATAAAGTTCGTCCTCCAAAACGTAAGGCCAAATCTAAACTTCTTTCTTATAAGAACATGGATTTGAAGCATTTGGAGATGGATGCAAACGCTATAGACTGAACCTATATTTGTAAGTCTAATAATATAGATGATAAGGTTTCTGCGTTCAATGCAATCATTTGGACTTGTTTACACACGCTTCGCTCAAGAAGTTAATAGTCAAACACTTACCTGCATCATGGCTATCTTCAGATATAAAAAAAACGGGACAAAACCAAGCGGCAATATAAAAGTTACCCACTGAGGAGAACTGGAATGCTTCTAAGAAACTTCGAAATCGTTGCAGTCGTTTGTGTAGGGATGCTAAAAGACGCCACATACATAATTCAATACAAAACATTCACACCTGGCAATTTCTCAAGTCTCTAGGCATTGGAAAAACACCGCAGAGCAGCTGCACGAGTATGGACTTGAACATACTCAATGCTCATTCTTCCAGGCCACCAATCACTTTTCATAATAGCACCAAGACTTCAACATTAAACTATATCTCCAATCTTCCTCTGCCTTTAAATACTGCATTCTATTTTCAGCCAATTGTGGAAGCAGACGTAAAAAATCCCTCCTTTCTATATCCACAAAAGTAGCTGAAGATGGTCTTCAAATCCAAATGTTTATGCCCATTCTCAACCAAGATGTACCAGTAGTCACCCACATAATAAACTTCTCCCTATTCTCTATCACCTTGCCCGAAATATGGAAAAAGGCATACATATAACCTTTAGCCAAAATTCTAAATCCTACTTCCTTATCCCATTTCCGCCCAATATCGATACTTCCAGTCCTGTCCAAAATCCTTGAGGCTAATGTTCAGAAACAACTGGCTAATTATTTATCCTCTAATAGCCTGCTAAGTCCATATCAGTCTGGCTGCCGGCCTGGCCATAGTTATGTAACTGCACTTGTTAAAATCACTGATGATATAAGACTGGCCATGGAAAATAAGCAACTGACAATACTTGTACTATTGGATTTTAGCAGTGCCTTTAATTCAGTTGATTTTGACGTAGTTTTTGGTATCCTATCCTTACTTAATGTCTCAGCTTCTGCAATTGGTTGGTTTAGATTTTATCTTCAGGGACGCTCACAGTCTGTGCACTCCGAAGAGATACTCTGAGTGGTGTGATCTAACTAAGGGTGTTCCTTAAGGTGGCGTGTTACCTCCTTTACTTTTCTCCGTTTTTATAAACGCTATCACCAAAGTAATATCTTTACATTATCATCTTTACGCAGACGACCTGCAGCTTTATCTTCATTTTAAAGTTTAGGATATTTCTGAAGCTATCGAGGCCATCAATAATGATCTTGAACGTATTCGTATGTGGGCTGAGTCGTTCGGACTTCTTGTTAACCCTACAAAATCCTAAGCTCTCATTATTGGTGGCCGATATATGCTTAGCCTATTGAATTACCAATTGCTCCCAGTGGTTCTATATGATTCTACACTGATTGTTTACTCAACATGTGCTAAAAATCATCATCTAGACTCAAACCTGTCTTGGCGAGCACATATTGCAGAAGTAAGCAGAAAAGTGTTTTGCACATTTCATTCCCTCAAACGTCTTTAAAAATTCCTGCCTTTCAATACTAAGGTAACACTTGCGCAATCTCTTCTTCTTCCAACACTTGACTTTGCAGATGTCGCCTTTCTCGATGCAAAGGAGGAACTTTTAAACAAGCTCGAGCGCCTGCAGAATTTGTGTATCCGCTTCATATTTGGTATTCGGAAGTACGATCATGTATCGGAATTTCGAGCTAAGTTGAAGTGGTTGCCTGTTCGCCGGCGCCGGGATTCTCACATTCTTTCACTTCTTTACTCTATTCTTCACAATCCTACTACTTCACCTTCGTACCTTCGTGATCGGTTTGAATTTTTTATTCTGCATGATAAGCCCTATCGTTTAGCCACCTCTCTTCTCTTACGCACGCCTCCTCATACCTCTACTGTGTACGACTATTCTTTCTCGGTCTATGCTGTCCGCCTGTGGAATGCTTTGCCACATCACATTCGCGCTAGCCCGTCCTCAGCAGTATTCAAGATGAATGTTAAGAGGCACTATCTATTAACTAATAACACTTAAAAATTATAACACTGTTTCTCATATGTATTAGTAGTATTTTATGTATACTATATATTTATGTAGTATATATATAAATATATATATAAATATATACATACATAAATATATATATATATATATATATATATATATATAACATTATTGTAAGTAGTTTGTTTATTTATATATATTATTGGTATCTTATTTTTTATTTCAATATTATTTTGTACACTATAATTATCCTTACCTCTCATATTGAATCGGCAGTCTTAAAAGTTTGCTGGTAGAAAACTCAGTGTTGAGTTAAGCTCGCCTTTGTACACATAATTTATAAGTTATTTTTTTAGTCTTTTCGTATATGTTTTTTTTTTTGTGTGTACAATAAAGAATTAAATATGCTGATACTGTTTCTCGATAATGAGTCACACGCCACCGTCTACCAAAACGTCAAACTCTCAAGTATGTAAGCGTAGGTTTTGCCTGGACAGGCTGATGGTAGCGTAGGTGACTAATTTAAGAAAGTAGTTTCGTTGTCTAAGCAATTTACAGGTTGCATCTGAGACTTTTCGTCTTGAAGGCCGTGGACCGCTTACTAGTCCAACCAGATTTGTAAAAAGCTAAAGCACAGGGCTACTCTCGTCTGACCTCCGCAACCTATAAGGATTGCGGTATAGCATTAGCTGTACTCATACCCACCTGAAAAACTTTGCTTAAAATACTCATAAAAATTTCATGGCAGTGAGATTTTACAGAATTATGTAGGCAACTGACATTTAAAACATGTCGACAACGGCACGCTCAAATGAAAACTTTTCTTTCACCCATGTTCCAGCTTCGTGTTATGCAATCACCAATTTTTCAAACTGTTGTAATTAAGACAATTATGAATAAAGTCAAACAAACCAGCAATTTTTTAATGAAGGCTTTTCTGAGTAATGAGAGACATCGTTATATTCGTCGTTTATAGGGTTCCGTACCTAAAAGGTATAAACAGGACCCTATTACTAAGCCTCCGCTGTCTGTCTGTCTGTCACCTAGCTGTATCTCATAAGCTGTAATAGCTAGAAAGCTGAAATTTTCACAAATTATGTATTTCCGTTGCCGCTATAACAACAAATAATAAAAATTAAAATATTAAGGACATACGCATAAACGTGTTTTTCCGTATTTTTGCTCAATATTACTAACGGTAACAGGTCGACGCTTAAAATTTTCACGGAATATATAGTTGTATATTACCTTTCAAAATAAGTAATTAACCCACTTACTCCTACCGGGCGTTATAACGCCACAAAAACATATTTAAAGTACCCTCATTTTGATTCTAATAAATGTGAGCAGTGAGTATTATTTCTTATTTTATTTCATTTATAACTACTGGAGGCTGGATTAAGTGCAGTAATTGTGCCTGTATTTATTGAATTTTAATTTTTTTTTCTAATTTAAAAGTTACGTTAAAAGTTTTGTTCGATATGTCGTCAAAAAGGTATGTATATATTATATTATTCTGTATTAAAATGACTGTTTGGCATAAAACTTGTAAGTTTTAAGTGTTATCAATATATAATGCAATATTCGTATATACTATTGTGCAATTTCTGACTTTTATTGATCTAAATATATCATGGGCGTTATAACGCCCGGTAGGATAATGTACGTCTATTACATGTTACTTTTGCATTTCAGATTGCAGTAAAGACAAACGTTAAAATGAAACGAAATATTAGATATATTGGAGGCGGCTGATGACGATGTTACTTTGCCCTAGGCTGTCTCAATTTTACCACCAGAAAATGTAAATGCAGACGTGACTGATGAGGATTCGGGTGACGAAGATTTTGTACCTATACAAAATCTGCCAGGTGGGTTCTCAGAATGTAAATATTACTGTCAAACACTGCATACAATAGGTTTAGCTATATGTAGCAGTATTTTATGATTGCTCCCACAGGTGCATAACTAAGAGTGCAAGCCGAAATCGCTTACGATGAGTCATTGTCTGAAGACGAAGAATACGACATTCCCCTATCTCGCCTCGCTAAAAGAAGGTGTACTGTAGAATATCCTACACAAAGTGATAGCCCTGATGAGTGTCTGCTGGCCTTCCTCGAAGAGCTGGGGTGGCTCGAATGAAGACACCATTCCCACCTGCACGCAAAATACACGCCAAGACGTGGAGTTGCGGAAACAGCCCGTGCCATCAAGTATCAAATAGCCCTGATGATTTCCTGAGGAATATCTCAAGTCTTTCTCCCATAGCAAGTACATCATCGGCAAGCGATGGTACAGTTCTCTATCCTGGCAATATTCTTGTTTGCAAGTGGAACGACAATAGTGTAGTTACAGTTGCTTCAAACGTGGAAACAGTGGAACCATTGCATAAGGCAAAACGTTTTTATCAAGAAACGAAGAAATATGTACAAATCAATCAACCTGACATCATAAAAAAGTATAAAAATAATATGGGAGGCGTAGATCGTTCTGATCAAAACGTTAGCCTTTATCGAG
The DNA here is from genome assembly GCA_944739405.2 of Euclidia mi. Classification (NCBI taxonomy): domain Eukaryota; kingdom Metazoa; phylum Arthropoda; class Insecta; order Lepidoptera; family Erebidae; genus Euclidia; species Euclidia mi. Next base: position 29,667,520 of record OX123204.2, read on the forward strand.
CTTTATCGAACGAGGAAAAAAAACGTTACTTTCCCTTGATTGCTCACTGTTTTGATATATCAGTAACAATGTCTGGCAATTGTACAAGCAAGATTGCACTTGTGGAAGTTGCAAAGTGGACTATGATCATCTCTCTTTTCGAAAAGAAATAGCCAAAAGCTTATTAGAAACTTATAAGAGTGATGGAAGGCGTGGGCTATCTCGTACTCCGGCTTCTTGTGGAGACAAATCCCGATTCGATAAAATTGATCATTTAATTGAATACAAAGAAAATCAGCTCAGGTGCATACTTTTTTTAAAAAAAGACAATTTTTTTTGTAAAAGATGTGATGTTCATTTACATCCTAAAACTTGTCTTGTTACTTACCATACAGACTGAGAAAATACTAAATTAAAACTCAGGGCCTAATTTTAGTAGGCTCTGAGTATGAAATTAGTACTTTGCCTATTATAGGTACATATAAAATAAATAATAACTATAATATGTACAAGATTAAATATACAAATAACTTCATAAATATAACTTTTGTTTAATTTATCGTTATAGGGTATCTTTTCCGTACAAATTAGCGATAGTAGGACATTCTCCTACCGGGCGTTATAACGCCCATGGTTTTCCGACTTTTCCAGATGGTCAGGATTTTTTTCAGTATTTTTCCACAATAATTGATGATACGTATATCAACATATCAAAAAAACACAATGATCGGAGGTGCAAAATAGTTTTAGGAGTATCTGGGTTAAGTAAAAATAAAGGAATTATGGGAATCCCATACAACAAAAGTAACTTTAAGGGTAGACCACATGTGGGAACAAATTCGCGGGCAAAATCTAACTGGGAAAAGTGCAACTGCAGTATTCATTAACTGATAAGCAATGCAATTCAGCAAACTGTAATGTTATTGCAAATATGTTGGGTCTTGACTAAACCAAATATATTGACACTGTATTTTTCTTGGCAACTTGCCAATTTCTGAACAATAGTCTAAATTCACAGTTTTTTCGATTCGCCTTCCCTTACATGGACAGGACCGTGTAAACTTAGAACTGATTGATCTGAACTTATATCGTGGAAAAACCGAACCTTACCCTTTGACTCTAATTCTTATCTGGTTCAAAGAATATCGATTCGCGGAGATAGGAAGAAGTTTGCCTCAATTATCATATTTATTAGCTTCATATCGGGGAGTATGTAAATAGCTGTAGTCGTGAGAACATGTATATCCGGTCTTGTTAACATAATATACAACATACCTATCATAAAGACGTGAACTTACTTCAAGCGCAATTATTTAGCTAGGAATAATACGGCAGTCACTCTGTCGAAAAGGTAATTCATTCTATCATATCTGACTAGACTAGAAACTGGACCACGACCTTCAAGACGAAAGTGTGGTGAACGTCTTGGATGCAACCGGGACAACGCTAGGACAATGATTACTTAATTTATTACTTATTAAAGGAAGTATACATTAATTTGCATTAAGTTTCTACCAAGTATTCATATCATTGTAATAATCATTTTTATCAACTTCATTTTACACAAAAATTACGTGCATCTCAAAGCTAAGATTTCTTCAGTCTGTTACTAATAAACTTTAGCAAAATTGCTATTATAGCTGCGAATTATTTTGTTCATATATATTTTTTTTTTCAGGTGGCTTTGAACTCTTATAAAGTAATTTAACACGTGAGCTTATCTCGATGCTTTCTTCTAATTATATATAAAATGAGAGGTATTTATGAAGTTCATTAATTTAGGAGTTATATTAAAATGTTGTTATATTAAAATCATCTTTCTTTTCCTTTTTCTTCTTTTTAACCATCTCTTTCACATTTCTTTTTGATCTAACAAACTTTTTTCTAGCTTCATCTATGTTCTCACTCGTTGCTTTTCCCATTCTTTCATTTGCTCAACCAATTTAACCAAGCTTTCTTTTTCTCTGACACTGCTGATTGCACATCCTTGTCCCACTATGTATTCTTAATCTTTCGTATTTTCCTTCTCTTGATCACACCACATACTTCAGACGCTACACATACTACCTCTTCCTTAAGGGACTGCCATAATTCTTCCATATCATTGATGCAATCGAAGCTCTCAAATCTTGCTATCAATCTTCGTTTATATTAATCTTTCCAACACCCTCTCTTGATGAATGTTTTCGGTGTCGCCATCTTTCAAAGAGCTCACTTATCCGGCTTAACACCAAAAAGTGGTCTGTATGGATGCCCATCCCCCGGTACACCCTCGTATCCATCACATTCTTTCTCAATCGTTCATCTACTATTACACAATCAATCATACTTCTTCTAACATGTTTCGCCTCACTTGTATACATATGTATCCTAATGTGATCAAACATGGTGTTTGTCACACAAAGGCTCCACTCCAAACAAACCTCTAGCAGTACTTTTCCATTTTTATTCACGCTATCATCACCGAATCCACCTAAAACCCTTTCTAATCCATCTCGCTTTACTCCCACCATTGAAATCGCCTAACAAGATCAATCTTTCGTTATCCTCACAGTTCCTCAAAATCTCTCTTAAACTTTCCCAAAACTCCTGCTTTTCGTCTTGTTGTTGTGTCATACCTGTTACTATATTGACCGGGTCGTAAAAATAAGGGAACGAGTAAGTCCTACTTTTATTCTCGTCCATATTAGCCTAGCATTTACACATTCAAACTCTTTTACGAACTCATTCATTCGCGCAGACAGTATTACACCAACTCCCTTGCAGGCTCTGGTGGTACTGTCTACCCCAGACCAATACGTCGTGTATACATCGTGCTTGGTAAGCTCACAACCCTTCCTTTTTGTTTCATTCACACACAGAACATAAATCTTTCTATCATCCATCATCTGACATACTTCATCCAATTTGCCGGCCATCCCTCCTCCAACATTCAACGTTGCAAAAAGGGTTTCCGCAGGCCGCTTTTCGCCCTAACGGGGAACGAGACGTAGTTTTTGTTCCCATAGCGTTCCCATGAAATTTAAGGATCTAGACTGTCCATCCACGCAGAGCCCTTTACGGCGGTAAGGTGGAATCACAGCTGTGCCCTGTGACCACCAACGCAGGCGCCCTTCGTTTACGACCAGCTTGCCCGCTGGCCACGAATCCCTCGCCACGGGTCGGTTCACACCTTAGATCGGGGTTTTGTGTCGGGTATGCTCCCTGAAAGTTGGTTTGATTTCGGAGTTTTCCTTCTCCTAGACAGGTTGCCAACCAAGGCTAAAGAGACCCATCCCCCCGAAATTGAACATACATGTGCAATTTCATCATAAAGTATTAATACTAAAATAAGCACTTTGTTTGCTGTGATACTTAACCTATTACTATTTGAATACAGAAAATGGCGCACTGACCCTTATATACAGAAAGATAAATAAATAAATAAATATTGCGTATGTTACGAAATCTGCTTATGCTATTACTCCTCATCTCCTAGAGGATATAAGCCTAATTAGTTCTAATTAGTAATATTAATTCTCTGGGCCTTTGTAGTAGCCGATTCACAGAATGGGACATATATTCATGATGCCTTTAGATCTGCAGGCGTCTATATTACAGTTATTATTGACCACAAGGCACGTATTCTCCTTTGTCGCGTTATAGTAAGCACTCTACTAATTGACCCAAGCCTAACTACGATCGGGGTTTTTAGTGCGTTTTATTCTACCTCTTAACGACTTATTTAATTTTAGTATTATATTCATTATTGGCAGCGATAGCCTAGTGGAGATACCAACGTACTGCCATGCAGAGGGTATCGGGTTCGAATCCACGGCGCGCACCACTTACTTTTCGGAGTTATGTGCGTATTGAATTGTTAATTATCGCTTGTCTCGTGCCTTGGAGAGCACGTGAAGCCGTCGGTTCCGGCTGTCATGAAGATCTTTGACAGTCGTTAGTACCTCTTAAATAAACTGACACTAGTCTAAACCATGGAATATAGCTATCCCTTCGGGTTGCGGTGGTCAGACAGGCAGACGCTCCGTGGAAAAGCTAATATTCCGCCAAATCCGGTTAGACAAGAAAGCGGATCCCAGGTTGAGACTGGGATAACGCTAGGAGGATGATGATTATATTTATTATTGCTTTGAATTTATTAATCAATGCAACGTAATGATGCCGAAAATTATCAAGTTATTTAATTTCAATTTCATAGTGTTCTCCTCCTACTCCTTGAGTCGTTTGTCCTCAATGCTGTGGGTCGTGACCTCTAAGAATTACTTTCTCCTGAACTTTTGTGCGCCATCTTGCCCTATCTTCGGTGCTGTGTACTTTTAAGTATAAATTGATCGTTCTAGAGAGAATTTACATGACCTTAAGAATTATCCAGCTATGAATCAAGGTATAACCTACAAAATAGTTTCACGCTACGAACAATTATCATGTTTTACAAAGTTTTGATCTTTTGCGTGTGATACCCACAACAATAAAAGCGGCGGTAACCATCGGAACATTCTATCCAATCCAACATAAACATCTATCTACTTTTCTATCATTTATTTCGCTCTATCTGACATGAAATCTAAAGTTTACATTGAACAGTTTTCAGTATTCGCACAAAAAGTTTCTGATGTTATACTTTTTGCTGGTTCTGTTCAAAAACAGTGCGGCGTATTTAAATAGACATATTTTGTTGGATGTCGAGTTAAGCGCCTATGGCAGCGGCACGGGTGATTAATGTTCCACGTTCTTCTAACAAAGAGACTCGGCACACCGGCGTACTCTGGGTGCTCTAATTAATACATTCTATACCTACGCATCTAGCGATACACAACAAATATAGGCTGGAGAAGATTGTTATATTTTATCAGGCAGGCAGTTTAGACAGCTGATCATGTCTGTATCTCGTAATTCTTACTGGTCTTCATTTGCAGCTAAGTATTTGTCCAGTCGGTTCTTTTATTGGGTTATGTTGTCTGCTGTGATCACATGTTCTGGAAATTTATTCCATGCACTGACCACTCGGTCCATCCATATTTCACTTCCAATTCGCCATCACTTACAGGGCCGTGTAAACTTAGATCGGATTGCTCTAAACTTATAGCGTGGGAAGAAAACGAATCTTCAACCAGATAAGAATAAGATTCAGAGGGTAACCTCTGAATCTTATTCTTATCTGGTTGAAGAATATCGATTCGCGGAGGTAGGAAGAAATTTGCCCTCAATTAACATATTTATTAGCTTCATATCGTGGAGTATGTAAATGAAGACGTGAATTTACTTCAAACGATTTATTTGCTTGTTAAAGTAGGCAGGCATATTTGTTTAATTAAATTTTTCAAATGATAATCATAATCATTGCAGTCATAAACATCTTTGCAGACGTTATGAGTATTGGTGTATTAGGTGCATCTGAATAAAGTGAGTTAGGGGCCCAATTCTCCTAAATAAATACAGGTTCGATATTATGTCAGTGTCATACTTACGTCACAAAAATCGCATTCTTCAAAATTATGTGATATTTGAATGAAATTGTAACGAGATCGTAAATTGAAACAAGTGTCAAAATATGTGTCAACGACAAGGAGCACGACGAACTGTTTATTTCAAATTATACGATAATGACATTAGGTTACCAGAATACCGCTTCTGAGTCAATTCAAAATATAATTTCAATGTCATATAAAAAAACGAGAAGTGGCCTGCTGGTCTAAACCACGGAATATTGCTCTTCCTTAGGGCTGGATGGATTATGATGGATGCAGATGGATGCATGCGAGGGAGGGGGCCTGCTTCGGCGGGCCAGCTCAGGCGGGGTCGCGGCAGTTATGCTAATATAGATCCCGTGACCTCGCCATTCAATGGGATCGGATAGAGGAACACCATGGTGGTTTTAGTGGGTAGTTCCGGCGCTTCTTGTCGGGGAGTCAACACACTCTCCCTGGACTGAGCCCCTTTAGGGGCCCAGCCAAGAGGGGCCAGCCCGTAGATTGTTTGGTAACAACAGGCTCCAAGGTGAAAGTCTTAGATGCAACCGTCAAGAAGATGACCATGCACTTTTTTTAAATGACGTTGGTTACTTATAATACAATCTACAGTGCACTTAAATATTACGCACATTTCATGAAAATTGTAATTAACTGTCAGGGTAATATGAAGCATCCATTGTCTGTCTGTCTCTCTATTAGCTGGACATATTTTAGACGGGTATAATTTCAAGTCACGCAGTCATCCTCTAGGCGTTATTCCAGTTGAAACCGGGGGTCCGCTTACTAGTCAAACCAAATTTGACTGAGTATTAGCTTTTACACAGAGCGACTACCTGTCTGACCTCCGCAAAGTCATATATAGCAATACCTACCCTCTGCATGACAGTCTGTTGGTATCTTCACTAGGCTTAAGCTACCTTTGACTATAAAGACTACGAATATGACATAAAAAGTAAAAACGTAGTACTTAGGTATCGCTATACCGCTCTGCACTTGACCGCTTTTTCAAAACGCCCACCCGATATTCAACATGATTTTATTTAAACAATTTAAAACTTCACCGAGCCAAAACGTTTCACACTTGCCAATGTAATCAAATGATAGGTCAACGTTTTAAAATATTATATCGTTAAGACGCAGTTTGAAAACAGATGATTTTGTAGTGGCATTTGGTTTTTATTGTCTAGCATTGAGACTAACAAAAACATTTAAAAATTTTCTTTTTTTCATTCATCTCAATCAAATTTTTTTTTGATTTAATATATGATATCTTAACATAGATTGTATATAAGGCCGCCCTCACATTGGGCGTCAGCGTCAACGCTGCGGTGCCTTGACGGTGATTGATGACGTCACATTCTTGTGTAACGAAACCATGCGTGGACACGATCGCCACGCTGCGGATATTCTCATTCCGAGGAACTTGCTCGACACGTAATTAATTCAAGACACCGACATGATGATTGACGGACTGCAGACCATTAGTTGTTTATGTGTGGTATGGCAGTATTTTGTTTGTACCTCGTAATACGTAATATTACAAAATGCTTTAGTCTTTTAAAACGTTTAAATCTAGGACAAACCTAGATTTTAATCCTTTAAGAAGACGAAATAAGATCATTACTGTAATAAATTTTTGAGACAGATGCTAAACAAAATAACATGCTACCAAAAAAACTTATGTTTGTTTTATTCCATGTAATATTAAATGGAATCAGCTAAAGCTAGCGAAATATAATGATATGTTTGTTACTTTTTGGAAGCTCCCAATCTCTTAATAAACTCGAACTGAATTTTGTGACGGTTGACGGCATAGAATACAAGTGTCACCACCCCCTTTCTTCCCGTGGGTGTCGTAAGAGGCGACTAAGGGATAACACGATGCAAATACCATCTTTGCGTTGAGACGGAAAACTCAACATCAAACCCTATACGACTGCCTCGTTGGTCTCGCGGCATAAATGTGCGCGTGGGATCGGGAGGTCCCGGGTTCGATTCCTGGGTCGGGCAGTGTTATTGGGTTTTTCTGTCACGAAATTCTCAGTAGCAGCACGGAGTCTGGAAATGTGCCCGGGACGGCAATAGGCTCGCCCCCTATTACGTGGGACTAAAGTATATCTGGCGAAGGGTGGGTGTGGAAGTGCACCTCTGCCTACCCCTTCGGGGATGAAAGGCGTGACGATATGTATGTATGTATGTGAATTCTGTGAAGTAAAACTACTAGCAGCTTCTGATATTGACTATTAAACATAGAATATGATAATCTTACTAAAGATTAAGGATTAAACTTGAGCATGCAGCTATTTTACTACAATATTCCTTTTTCTTTATTATTACGACAGAGATAAAACTAAAAGTTAGAAGCTCAAACTGCAACTTAAACTAAGTTTGTACGGGCATTTTTCTTTGTTGAACTTAGCAAGATATGTAAATAGTTTAAGTTCTCTATTTAATCTTAAACTTAGCCGATGGAAAGCGAGTTAAACCTTCAAAGTGGGAAGTAGTTATGCCAGTAGCAGGTAATTAGGTTGTTATTTAAAAGGAGCTGCATTTACAACGTTAGGGTCGGTACCGTTAACCGCTTCTTGAGCGTTAAGAATATTCTGGGATGCATATTCATTCATAAGTTTTATTTAACCTCTGCTCGAGGGTTAAATGGCTTCCCTTATTACGGAACGTTCCGACTGTGTCATAACTACAAATTACCGTGTCGTTAATAGCGTTGAGGCTTGAGTTTTTAAATAAAAGTATTCACATGTAGGACGAGACGTTTAACTGGTCGTCCGCGACATTTTTTGCTGTGACGACATTCTTGTTATAGTGGGGACAGCTAGAGAGTCGTTCAAGGATAAATTAATCGTCACAACTAAGTTAGAACGCGGTCGTCGACACAACTCTTTTAGGGGTGTATGGTTTAAGAGAAATGTACTTACTGTAGCTTGTGGTCACGTTATATCCCGAAAAAACCAGTGTATGTCCATTTTACTAATTAATTTATAATTTATAGAAAAATTATATATATAAAAAAATTGTTTGGTAGTTATCTAACAACAGGTATTTGATGAAAGGATTGGGATTAATGAATGATGCTGTAAATACAAGCTCCATTTTGAAGTGATGAAAACTTGGTTGGCTCATTTTTTAGGGCGTCTTCCCCCTTTTTTTGTTCGTGATTAATGGGGTATGACTCTTCTTTTTACAAAGAATTACCATAAAGTTGGACAAGGTTGGCTCAAGATCGGTTTGTGTGGAGAACCTTGGGGGAGGTCTATATCCAGCAGTGGACATCTCAAGGCTGACATAACGAACCAGAACGTAAACAGACGCCAGAAATGTGCATCATTATTTGTTTAAAGTAGCATTACATTGCACGTAGTTGATGTCACCATTAGTGTTTAACGATAGTATTGCAGTTAAACATTCATCTAGCTAACCCAGCCATCGATGTAGCTCAAATTCTCTAAGACCATATAAAACACTGATAGACTGCTCATCGGTAAGAGATTTGTGAAACAGCCAAGCGGCGAGGAAGCAAAAGATGATAATATTAAAAGTCTTGGACTAACTCACACACACTTATATATTTCAAACTAGCAGAGCTATGGCAATTAGATTACTGATAAAATAATTACTATATTAGTGTTATAATCGTATAATGCGTATAGTAATTATTTTATCAGTAATCTATAAACTGTATCGACATTACTGCGTTCACCACACAAAGATTTGTTCTGGATATGTTTTCCAAACGACCTCTTACTTTCTAATCAGCAGGTCATTGATCATCATCAGCCCTATATACTGTCCTACTACTGAGCACGGGCCCCTTCTCACTATGGGAAGGGTTAGGCCATAGTCAAACGCGTTGGCCAAGTGTGGGTTAGCAGACTTTACATGTCTTCCGAGAACATTATGGAGAACTCTCAGATATGCAGGTTTCCTCACAATGTTTTTGTTCAGCGATAAGCAAGCGATAGTTAACAATTCAATATTTCAATAGCGAAAGCTTTCCGCATACCGCACATCTTTTGGCAATACACAGCCTGCAAATGAAACACAACAACAACATCCTAACATTAAGTTTATCAAGCGCAATAAACATTGTCGAAAGTAGTTTGTCATGAATTATTGTTCCCATTTCTTTCTTCTCCAACGGCTTTTATCCGAGCCCTTTCATTTAGTTGGTGACAGTAACAAATCTGTCAGTTTGGCATTGGAAGACCGCTATGATGATTTATTTAGGTGTCCGTAAGACACGGACTAACAAGCTACAAGAACATCAAAAGGCTGTCTACGTAAAATTGAGATTATTATTAGGTAATCGGGTCGTCCAATTTTTATCTACAACTATACATACTTTGCCCGCGGCTCTACCCGCGTGTGTCTATTTACGAGCCACCTTAGTATAGAAGTGGAGTTTTGGCTGTGCATTGTTACTCGATCCAGAAACGGAAGAATTTGTCTATACCAATGTTATAAAGCTGAAGAGATTGTCTATTGTTTTCCTAAAAAATATTTTTGTGTTGGATTTATGTCGAGGAAGGCTGTAAACTATATAATAATATTACGCTAAGAGTCATAAGTACGGGGCTGTAGTTATAAATAACTATAATACTTATGTAACTGTGGGCACAACTAGTTATAGAAATATTTACAAACATTCTGAGGGAAATTTCTGGGTGAGAATGAAACCTTTTATAGGCTTAATTATGTTTCTTGAGCTATGAAGTCTATAAAAAGCTTTCTGTTTTCGTTACATAACTTTCTCAATAGCTTTATGAATACTTGAAAAATTCATATATTGGGCATAAAACATGCATTTGAATAGCAGAATGTTTTATTTGGTGCAGTGCAGCGATACAAGAATTTGTGTGATCAAAAGTGTTTCGAATCCTTAAATAATTTGTATCCCTTTATGGCATTTTTTGAAAATCGCAAATCATATAATATAACTCTCACTGTTTATTTTTTTACATAAACAGCGAGATATATGCTACGTACATATATATGAGTGAAGTATTGAGAGAATTAGTTAGATAACACGTTTGGCATTCTGTAAATATAATTATATAAAATGCTTGCATTACTGACTGACTGCCAGACAAGCTACAGCTGAAAGTATTAGGCGCAGGTAGCTGAAATTTGGTATATGTTTTCCTTTAGGATCGTACGAGTTGCACTAAGAAGGGATTGCCTGAAATTCTCACAGAATCGGCTGAAAGTGAAATTAAAGCGCTGTCCTAAGCGACTGTTTTGATAAATGAGGAGGAGGTGAAGGGAGCTTAGCTCCGTCTAGTGTGGGGCGCCCCCCTTCATTCTCGTCGCGTGCGGCCGTATTCTGGCGACATCCGTATTCCAATATTTCAAAATCGCAAGCAAAACGTTTTAGCACATTGAATTGAGAGATTGATATTAAAATTTATATTACATAAATCAATCTGTTTGTACAATATAGGCATAGCGCAAGTTTTGTTCTCAGTGGAGCCATTAGCAAAACTGGTTTACATTAGACGTTATAGGTATTAATAGTTGATGAAAGTAGGTTTGAGTTTCGTTTCACGTTTTTCACATAAAACCTAAAAATGACATTTGTAAAACTGTACTAAAGTATAAAAACTACGTTCCGTTTTGAATAATTGCCGAAGAATTTAAAAATTTTTGTTTAAAAATATTTAGACGCAACTCCAGCAGCCAAAATTACTTTTAGGGGATTAAAACTAACTCCCTTAAGCCCCCTACACCACCAATACCCTCAAATTCAGGCGACTCGTTTCGAAACTCAACCCATTATGACGCCCTTTAAATTCTGCTTTTACTTTTTTTTATGTATTTCCTTTTATTTGTTTGTTATTTAAGTATAGAAATTATTGTTTTAATTTATGTGTAAATAGCCACTTAGTTATAGTTAGTTTTAAACCATTATTATTTTTCAAAATAGATTAAATATCAAAAATATATGTGGATATATCTTATTCATTAGATACTGCTATGTCGCTTAGAAAATTATAGAATTAAAATTTGCGTTACTGCTTTTTCGTTAGCTCTCCTCATACATGTTTGTATGAAAAAATATCAAAATTTTCTTTTGCTTAAAATATGTGTTGTTTCAAAGAAAATAAATATTAAAAGATATTTATTTATATTTATTTATCATTTACTAACGAAATACAGACTTTACAGCTCATCAAAAGTTAGCTGTCTGCTACAACCCGGCAGGTTTTCTTTATTCTCATCAAAAGTTAAAGTGTGTGAGGTGATGAGGCTTCAATACTTATTATTTGCTGTTGTTCATGAGGCGTTATGGACGCATTTGAGATGTGATGTTGGCGAAAAATGTTTGGGATCCACTGGACTGAGCACCGCACTAACGCATCCATTCTGGCAGAACTTAACATCTCGATGAGGCTTTCCACCATATGCCTAAGAAGATGCTTCGAATATTTTGGACACGTAGCGAGAAAAAGAGGGGATAACCTGGAAAAACTGCTGCTTGCTGGCAAAATAAATGGGAAAAGACCCAGAGGCAGAAGTCCTACTCGCTGGTCAGACCAAATCAGCTCCACATTGAACAGTACAGTCTGCGACACCATCCACGCCGCCGAAGATAGGACAAGATGGCGAAAGATAGTCCAGGAGAAAGTAATTTGTCGAGGTCACAACCCTCAGCATTGAGGACAAACGACACAAGAAGGAAGGAGGACGAGGCACACTTTCATTTACTTTCCTTTTGCTTGGTATTGTAGAAACTTCAAGCACTGATGAAACATTTTCCTCTCAGTGATCTCGCAATGCCATCCCTTGAGTTTGACGAGAATCAACAATTTCAGGCAACTGCCAATTCTTATAAAACGCCACAAGCTTTTCTTTCATTTTTGTCTCCCAGAAAACATCATCTCTTTCTATAATTTCTATTTTTAGTGGTATGGTTTCGCCACTACACGCAGCAAATAAAAATTTTTGTTTGCGTGTAACGTGGCGTTGCCCCTTAATTTGGTAATAACAATTACAATATTTGTTTAGACTAGTCAGTTCACTTTTTTATCATGTTTCCATATTTGTATTTTATTTACTCTTATACTATTCTCCAGGCCATTCTTATAGGCAACTATAGAACTTTAAATTTCCACAATCGTGTGTGGCTCTATTAATCCACCTGGGGTGGCACCAATAAACGGATAATCCACAAGGCTCGATTGTTACATTTTCTTGATTCGCCAGTTGTTGCATAGCCAGTTGTTTATTTTATACTCCATGCGCAACTGCTTTTACATTGCAATTAATTAATTATTACTAAGTTGGCTTTACTGCTGTTATCTTTTCTTTTTACCACTATACCAAAATTTGAATCTGTCAACATACTTTTACGCAATTAGAACTAGTCACTGCTATCCCTATTGTATTTTTTGCTTATCACTAGGGAGTTGATTGATTTTAGAAATTCAAAATATATTAGATGTACTGAGACATACCTAATAGTTTATGAATAATCAAAGTTTTACCCGATGTACCTAAATAGGTTTATGTTCACAACACAATAATACAACATTCGTTACCGCTTGTGTGCGGACTGCGGAGCGCCATACTAGCGCTGTTTATTATTCGCCGTGGCGGCATTTTAGCGCTCCAGGCGCTCTGACAAGCTAATGAATTTGCAATATAGAAGGTACATATAATTATACGATTTTATGTTATTACTCTTTCAAATATTGAAAACTGTGGCAGCTATGTATTGTGAGAATAATTTATATAATTATATTATGCATTATCGATAATCTATAACATAGTCAGTCATAAAAGACTCTTATGAAAATAATTTGTGTAAAAATGTTACATATTATTTCATAATCACTTGGCCATGGATGAATTTCTATTTTATTACGACGCTTTCTTGTACAAATCCTTCGTAGAACTGTATTTCTCTAATTGTTCATATTTTATTCTTCTAATTATATATTTATAAGCACAGAAACAAAACATTAAACGCAACAAGAATATAAACTTAGGTCCTAATTATATCCAGTGCCCATAGTCAGATGAAAAGCCTACCTATTTGATTCAAATTATTCAGTCTATAACATAAAACATGAAATTACGAACTCAAATCGGCGTATTACAATAACATACAGGTTTACGTAAAATTTCGTGCAGCGGAGACGCAAGTGACATGACCTAGAGGGCTAGAGGCTAGAGGGCTCATAGCCGAATGATGAGGTCTGGGCGGGGCGTAAACTAGCAACTGACACTCAGTACACTGCTTATGCTAATAAGGTTTAAATTGCCGAAGCGTTTGATATTGATGGGATCTACCGAGCGTCAAAATCATAGACGTTTGGCAGATTATATTTAATTTTACAAAGTATACATGTATAATATGAAAATAAATAGGGTAATTTTAGTTCATTAGGTTTCCTAAAATATTATTAAATAAAATATGACAGCTTACGATCAAAATATTGCAAACAGTGAGACAAAAGATTATTTTCTGCCTCGTTTTTGTGATTTTTTTACCATGATTCTATTTTACATACATGAAAAATTCTTTCAAGTCTTTTGTTCAGACTTTTGACTTTAAGCTCAATTTTTTGCTAGTTTCTAATATGTACCGTTATGGCTAGTTGAGCGACGAAAAATTAGGTGTTTCACAGCTTCTGAGGCATAACAGCGCCTTAATGTGCGTGCATAGCTGCGGGCATCCTCTAGTATTATATATGAAATATACAATTCATAATACAAAATGTCGTAGATATTGTAATAAGCATCGTAGATCTTTGATCGTAGACATTGCGTAGACAATCTACGAAAACCGTAGAGGTAATTCGCTGCGTCATAGCGGGCGATAAACATTAATATATCACCACAATATGAATAGAAAAGTTGTAGGATACATTCAAAATATGCGCAATTATTAACCTAGTCATTGAGGTACGTACCATTTACAAATTAGAATATTAATAATTATTTGAAGAACAGTGGAAAAAGGGATCCAAACCTACATGCATTCAGAATCCATAGGGAAAATAAAAAAGAAACTCAATATGCCGTATTAAATATACAGTAATTAATACTGTGCACAAAGAGATGCTACAACCATTTCACACAATAGTAATGAACATTGTGAAGCGTTAAAAGGCTACCTTATTTCGATTCGTGCTTTTTGAAGCACGAGTATTTTCATATGCCACGCGAGTTGAACGACTCTCGGTCCCCGAGCCTTCCAATAAATAAAATATAACGCTGAAAGTTCAACGTTTCATTAATGAATTTCCGTAAAAACATATTGAGCTTCACGTTTTATTACGAGCAATACTTGCTTTGATCATTCTGAGTTAATTTTGTACGACAACTGAGAGAATATAGCGGGAATCGTAAGCAAATAAGCTTGTGTAACTTGGGAAACTCCTGAGTTTATTATTAGTTTTTTTTTGTTATAGGAGCGAGCGAACGAGCAGTCGGATCTCCTGTTGATAAGCAATTTCCACCGCTCATGGAAACCCGTAACACTATGAAACCACACGTGATTTACCTGCGTTTAGGATAGGAAAAGGATGGATGCAGAACCGGGATGAGGAAGAAAGAAAAGGAGATATTCCTCAATATAGAAACACAGTATAAATACTAATTTAGGTACATATTATTTGAGAGGGTAGTTCTTCATCGGTCGACTTGACCCATAGTAGAGCCATGTCGTAATCATCAAGGCTCTAGTATGTACAAAATCACAACAATTATGTTGTGATATTTTATATTACTAGTTTTTCACTCACACGAATCCTACAAATTAAAAGTAATATACATTAATCTATCCATCCACCATCAAAAACTAGTTATCGAAATCGTAGCAACCAGTCAATAATTTTGCTGTCATGTTTGTGGATTTTGCATAAGTAATATGCATTTGAGCCTAGAATCCACTTACCATTCGAAACAGATATGACAAAATATCAGAAATTCACTTTTGTGTTTTAAAAATGCTAGATATAGGCAAATACTTCTTTTGTACATGTTTTATTTTATACACACTTATCTACTTTCAGTGGAATTATCTATTCTTGCCTGCAATAGTTAATTAAACACCCTACGGAAGTATTATGATTATTACAAACAAAATACAAAATAACTTGATAAGTTTCATAGAATGAATTAATACAAAATTATAGTTGAACAAACAATCATATTTGTTTGCGGAACAATGAACTACCGAATACAAAAAGTAAACTTTACAAGAAATGGCGCCAGAAGGCAAATAGTATGCATGCACTTCGCTGACCGTTAGCCGCGAACTAAACTTAAAAGAATTTTGTAGTTCTAAAACCGTACAACATGCCACATGCATTGACCTAGGTAAAACCACAATATGATGCAAAGCTATGAGATAAAAAACGGCATGTAATATCAACTGTCTTTCTATAGGTATCATCTTAACCATTATCTTCAACATAATCAGCAGTTTATTAGAAGTTTCGCTAGCTAGGAAGATGCTAATAGGAGCTAGTAAATTATACGAAGACCATGAAATACAAAATGAATTATCATTGTATTTAATTGTCGCGTGATATACAATTTGAGCGCATTCCGCAACGCTTTCACATAGATAATAATCATTATACGAGAGTACTGCATATGCAATTTGCAACATTGCATGACGCATATTTGATTTTCGCCGCTACCCTAATATTAACGTAACTTTGCAGCGTACACTGTGGGAGTAAAATTATATTAACGTGTATTTTAACGTGCATAGACACACTGAGTGGCATTGAGTTTTGAGATTGAATAGAGGATGCCCGCAGCTACACCCGGTACACATATTGCTTGTTAAATTTGCACGATCCCGTGGGAATTTCGAGCAATCCTTTTTAGTACACAATCCTAAAGAAGCAACATGCCAAATTTCAGGTTCTTACGCTCAATAATTTTGGCTGTGCGTTGCCTGTCAGGCGAGTCAGTATTGCAAGAATTTTATAAAATACATAATATACATAAAATATCATCATCATCAGCCTTTAACAGTCCACTGCTGGACAAGGTCTCTCCTTTGAAAGATGGAATTGGCCTACTATATCACGCTGGCCAGACGGGTTGGTAATATGGGGTGGTGACATTCCGTATTCTTAATCCGTTACCACACGGACATAAAACATACGGTTTTAAATTAAAATGATGCGGCCGAATCTTCAAGCAATTTTATTTCTGTAGTTTGAGTCGTGATATTATATGTATTAAACCCTACTCATGTATCATTGCATCCACAAGTGAAAACCACAAAACCCGTACGAAAACCCGTTCAGATGTTTATGAGTTTACCGCTAACAAAGAGACAGACGCAGAACTTGTTCTGTATCTACAGAGAAGCGTCTCATCGTCATCTGTTATAACTAAATGTTTAAGAGACAAAATTAGCATCTATGTAGCCATGCAACTACACATACATATCTATTGCCCTTGGGAATCTTTGGAACTCACAAAAACAGAAAAGCAAACAAAAAGTAAACATAAAAATACTAACATTAGACTCAAATTAAATCTATATTTATCGTCTATATAGTCAGCTCTTGATAGTTTTATCTACGCTTATCATAGCACTCTCAACTACAAACTATTCGACAAACATAGTGAAGGCCTTTCAAGTAAATTTGAATATTATGATTGATGATTGTGCCTCGAAGCACCCCACCTGCGACTAGTAACCCATTTCTCAGAAACTCACCGCTGCGCTGGCCTAATTATACCCAGCCAATCATTCCTTGTGAATGGCTCTTTTCATGACAACTGTTTGGAGTTTTGACGGTGGCGCTTCCTTTACAAAAGTGCAGGTTTAGTGGCGTGTGTTTTGGCTATCAATCTTCGTAAACGGTTGCTTAGATGCAATGTGGTACATCAACACAGTAGGTTTGTTCGAATATGATATTCAATTAAATATATTACTTAGTGGTTCATAAGTACATGGTAAACTTCTGATGATTTATGGCAATATATCTACTAAAATTACCATTATAATTATATCATATACACTGTGAATTTTAAGTCAGGGTTTTCCCGATAAATATTTGCCCATGATATAGCAGTTTTCTATAGAATTTATTTTACAAAATAAATGCTATATTTTCTCATTGAGTTTAGCTAGACATTATTTTCCTATTGATTTTAGCTAGACAGATATAGCATAATCAAGCATCATAATCAGCTAGTTTGAAATAAACTGAAGGGAGGTTTGTCACCTTGTCTTTATAACTAAATAGAGAAACAAGAAATGTATCCAAAGAAATTATGAAGAGTCTTTTAGTTATTTATGAATTCAAATACACCTTCCAAGCTAATATAGACAGACATTAGTCTAAAATTGCAGCTTGCATCTCAGTGAAACGTTTAATAATTTTCTTGAAGAATAAAATAGTTTAAGCCCGGAATGCAGGTAGCATATTTTGCATCGGTAGGAACAGTTATAAGTCAACTATGCCGAGTATTTCATATAAACATCTTGTTTCCAGCATTCAAACAAACTGCGGCGTTTTCTTGGAATCTCGGTTTGAAGAGGTAAGGGTTGTTTCACACGTACCACATCCACTCTACAACGTCGCGCTTGTAGCATGACTTGGCTTAGCGCTCGTGATAGTTCGGCGAAGTTAAGCAACGCTTACATAGCTCACCACTTGGATGAGTGACGGCGTATGGCATTTACATCAGAATGCTTCTCTGCTTCGTAGCGCATATCAAACACGTCTTTCACGGTTCTTGTCTCAGGACAAAAATTATCTGGCAATGGAGAAAACCCCCGTCGTGGCTAAAGGTGTTCAAGCGGTGGTTACATGTGAAAAGCGTCGTCATGGCTCCTTGCTTCACGTTGCGGAATACCGTGGTTATATTTGCAGGTAAGGTGGTTTGCTGCTGTATAGTCTTTATAACATCAATATTGATAGCAGAATGTGGTTCCTGTTAACTCATGAATTTTCATCTACACTAGCACATGTGAAGCATGTCTTATAGTATCCTTGTTGGATGAATGCATAAACTAATAAAGTAAAATAAACTAGGGTAATATCTGCACAAGTTGTTTCATTTCATAGTTTACGTAAATGTTTAACGGTTTGGTTAAGATAACATTTTACTATGCTGCTTTTTATAGTTGTGGCACTTGTTGAATTGATAAGTCGCAAAGGATTACTGCAACTTTGAGCGTAGATTTCCAATGAAGTCAAAAACAAGGTAATCTGTTCTGTATCTTGGCGAAGAGACGGAAAACTCGACATCAAATCTTAAAGGCAGTATCGTTTTTATGTCAAATTCACAAGTGTTCATCATTCCCAGTCACAAACCATTTAACGTCCTTGAAAATCAATATTCGTTCGGTAAGACTAAACAATTTCAAAGGAAAAAGAATAATAAATAGTTATTTTTCTAATGCCACTAAATTCAAAGCTAAACAAAATATTTTTGCTTTAATAATGCAAGCAACGGGAGAGATTAGATAGGTAAACCAAATTAATAATTCCGAGAAGCGAGAATATTTCACGAGACAACAAAATGATCAAGTTTGTAGTGGTTGTCAGTTGCATTTAATAACGTATTTTTTTTTTGTTTTCATCTAGTTTAATAAACATATTATCTAACCCTTGACACATCAATACTTAACATGATATAGCTGAAGAGTTTGATTGTTTGTTTTTGGTTGAACGCGCTAATCTGAGGAACTACTGGTCCGATACAAATAATTATTTTTGTGTTGGATATCCCATTCATTGAGAAAGGCTATACATCACGCCATAAGTCACGGGTGCGGAGCAGTAGCCCTAAAAAGCGCGCGTGTGACCACGGCCTCATCTAGTAATCTGTATATATAAAATCCTTGCGTTACTGACTGACTGACAGACAAGCTACAGCCAAAACTATGTATTAGGCGTAGGAAGCTGAAATTTGGCATGTATGTTTTTTGGGGACCGTAGGGGTGCACTAAGACGGGATTTCCCGAAATTCCCACGATTCCCACATTCGAAACGGGCAGAAACGGTGGAATTTAAAAAATGTGCGGGCGTCATCTAGTATATTATAAAACCTATAATCTCATTTGGGCGCGATCCTCTCACTGCGGCGCGGCGGCTGCGGCGAGCATATTGCCGTTACCGGCCACATCATAGATGTACATTAGTATCTCCATGCTAACATGAAAAAAGGACATTTGGAGGTCATGGCAAGTTATTCTAAAGGAGACAAGAGTAGATAACGTTGATGAACTTAAGATGACTGATACACTCTGACAACTATAGAAATATACGTGAAAAGGTGAAATCAGGAGACGGATGAAGTTTAAATCTTTTTAAAATTAGCAGTTATTCTAGTTACTCAGAGTATCTCTATTTGAAGATCCCAATGAATACCGTCATAGCTCTGGTGTATAACGGTATCAAAATAGACGAATCTCTATTATTAGGCGAGGTTAACAGCAAATATAATAACTGATATTAACCTGATCTACTGTTCCACTTTCACGTCGATACATTGACACTAATTGTGGTAAGCGACTTGTTATTCTGAACTTGATATAAGATCTTTGTAAGTAACATAGTTAGGCTATTTGCTTTTATTTTGGTATGGATTCTATGCTAATATTTTTAGGGTTCCGTACCTCAAATGAAACAAACGGAATCCTTATAGGATCACTTTGTTGCCCGTCCGTCTGTCAATACCCTTTTTTCTCAGAAACGCGTAAAGGTATCAAACTGAAATTTATATCAAACAGTCAAGTCTACTGTTCTATGAAGCTGTGAAAAAATCAAACTTCTAAAACAACGCAATCAAAAGATACAGCCGTTTATGCTGCAAATTTCCGCACATTTTCGAAACTCGCAAGGCAATCAAAACTTACAGGGTACTTCCCGTGAACCCAGAATCTTGAAATTTGATACGAAGCAATGTCATATAACACAAATAAAGGAAAAATGGCGAAAACCGTACATTTTTAGTTACATCATATAAAAAAATATTTGTATTAATTTTAAAGTTACTACCCCTTTCCTCATGAATGTGTAAAGTTATTAAATTGAAATTCATATCAAATACTCGGGTTTATAATACCTACAGCTTAAAAGCTGTTACAAAATCAAACTTCTATCTCAACGCAATCAAAAGAAACAGCAATTTTAGCATATTTCAAACTCGCAACTACTGGTAAGGGAATCAAAACCTACAGGATACTTCCCGTAAACTCAGATTCTTGAAATTTGGTACGAACCAACGTCTTAAAGCCCAGATAAAAGGAAAATGGTGAAAACCGCAAATTTTAATTACATCATATAATAAAAATAATAATGAAAATTTTAAAGTTACTAGCCCTTTCCTTATGAACGCGTAGTAAGTATTAAATTGAAATTCATATCAAATACTCGGGTCTATATCTTTAAGCTGTAACAAAATCAAACTTCTAAGCCAACGCAATAAAAAAAATACAGCTGTTTATGCTGCAAATTCTCGCAAATTTTCGAAACTCACAAGGGAATCAAAACCTACAGGGTACTTCCCGTGAACTTAGAATCTTGAAATTTCATACGAGGCAACTTCTTATAGCACAAATTAAGGAAAAAATCCAAAATTGAAAATTTTCAGTTACATCATACCTATAATAAAAACATTTTTATTTTTTTTAAAGTTACTACCTCTTACCTAATGAACGCGTAGAGTTATTATATTGAAATTTATATCAAATACTAAGGTCTATATTACCATGAAGCTGTAATAAAATCAAACTTCTATGTCAACGCAGTCAACAGAAACAGCAATTTAAGCATTTTTTATTTATTTATGAATTTTTATTAAACATTATTCTTATATGTAGTTACATTATGCCCCAAAAAACCTTGTAACAGGTTTGACTGTTTGCATATTTTCAAACTCGCAACGGAATCAAAACCTACAGGTCTCTTGAACTCAGAATCTTGAAATTTGTCACGAAGCAACATCTTATAGCACATATAAAGGAAAAATTGCAAAAAGCCATACATTTTTTGTTACATCGCATAATTAAATTGCTTTAATCATTTTAAAGGTACTACGTCGTTCCTCATGAACCCGTAGAGATATAAAATTGAAATTCATATCAAATGCTCAAGTCAAAACTAAAGAGTACTTCCAGTTAATCTAGAGTCTTGAAATTTGGCATAAAGCAACGTTTTATGGCACATAGGAAACATTTCGAAAACCTTAAATTTTTAGTTACATCACAAATTTTTAAACAATATATAATTGTTTAAAAATTTGTGATGTAACTGTAGATGTACCTACAGGTTTGTACGGAACCCTCGGTGCGCGAGTTCGACTCGCACTTGACCGGTTTAGTTTTTTTCTATGAAGCCACAGATAAATTGTTCAAACCAGAGTCGAAAAATAAATTAAATGAATATTTTATAAATTTATTTGGCATTAAATAAGTTGAAATAATTTTGATCAAGCTTGTGTCACGTTTCTGGTCACAGGAATAAATATGATACAGAAATATGAACTCTGTAAAACATAACAAACGTTTTAAGCGTGAACACAAAAAAAAAACACTAAAGTATTACGAGAGCAAAAAGGTTAATAAACATAAGGTAAGTTATGAATGAATTCAACATTCCAATTTATTACAATTTGAATGAAAGGAATATTTAAATAGCAAAATTCGGTCCTAAAGATTATTGACTACTGCCGCCCACTTCAGCGGCGAATGTGCGGCTTATAACGTACGTAGATTATTTCAAGCATTATTTTAGTAATGGAAACCACCAATTCAAGTTAACCGATAAAATAATTCGACGTGTTTCTTGGGTCCAATTACGAGAGCTTCTCAAACGCCAAACTAAGTTTAAGACAACGTGACATTCTCATAGGTGAGCGATAAGCAATTACTGCGTGAATATTTTAATGTGTAATTACTTTTATTCAAATAGACTATAAAAGTCGGTCGTGTTTGCGAAGTGAATACATGATGAAGTACTTTGCTTAACCTTATCTTGTGCGTTCTAATGTCATAGCCGTTTTGTATGGGATCGGTTTTGTATTAAGTCAACCAGTTTTCGCAGTGAATCGTATAAAATGCTATGTTATTTATCATCGTCATCCACCTTGCGTTATGCCCCTTGCATTCCAAATTTCCACCCCGAAGCTTGACGCCCCCTTACAGATACTAAATTTTTAATCAGATTTGACAAAATGTTAGCTTTTCCGCAGACCGACGACTACCGTCTGGCCTCCGCAATCCCAAAGTTCTCGATAGCGATAGTCTATAACTTTGACCAGTTGCAATATTTTCATGACATCGGCAACTCTAAACATTGGATATCTAGAATTTGGCGTGTTTATAGGTTATGACTACGCGGACAAAACTGTACAAAAAAATGTTGTATGATAATACACGTAAATGATTTTTTTTCTTTACGTCGAGTAGGGTATCATTAGATAGTTATTTTTATATTTAAACTAAGGGTTTGCTTTAACTGTATTTTTATTTAGTGATGAGTTAAGTATAAGCATAATAAATAGTAAAAGTATAATAAATAGCAACATATCTTGAACGTTCAATGAATATTATAACAGCTCATTAGACTTTAATACTAAACGAGTAATAGACAAAATTAACTAAAACTTCTACTGTCGTGCGAGCAAAAAAATGGCTATTGTGCTAGAGTCCTACTATCCATAAGTCACTGGGCAAGGGGTACTAAGGAACCTCACATTGTTCGTTATTTGAACAAAGGCATATAATATGCTGTCACATTACTTTACATCAGGCACATAAAAGTGAGTGAAAAATACCAAAAATAATGAAATGCTCACGACACGAAACAATAGAGTATGTGGTTAGTAGAATAAAAAATGAAAGATATCAGAAAGGCGGTCTTATTTGTAGGTGGACTCAGGATAATAAATGACGGACATTATTAATGAAAAACAATTTTAGAGCGCCCGTAAGCTTTTCTACAAACAAATTAACTGCTTTTCTGTAAGAGACGTAGGTCGGGACTAAGTCAATAAAAAAGAAAATTATGTGTATTCTGTTCACTTTTAATGCTTGTTTGTATAATGCGATGTATTAAAAATTTAAAGAGTTAATACCCTATTTATTTCCGTGGGTTCCATAAGAAGTTATTGTGATAATACATGAGACAAATATTTTCTATGGGTTGAGACGAAAAGCTCGACATCAACCCGATGCCAACTTGTCTTGCCAGCGTGGTACAGTTGGCAGCCAAATCCTCCTATTGACTCTCAACGATATTGTGACGCAAATTAGGAGAGGCCTATATCTGGCAGTGGACAAAGAAATACTATATGATATTCTATACTATAGTGTGATGGTAATGCATAGGAGGGTGAAGAACTAATAAATTTTAATGTTTGTGAGAATCGTACTGAAAACAAGCATCATCATAGCTTTATGTGTGTTCATCGACATTAACATTTATATATTGTTTGCTGATTGATTTAGAAAATACACAACTTTTATTTCTTAGGGCGATTTTGATTATAGTACCTACATATTTTTTTTATTTATTTATAGTCTCACTCCTGTATCCCCGAAGGGGTAGGCAGAGGTGTAGGTAAATATAACACAATATTATAATAATATGTCTTACGGATAGCTGAGTGGAGAGACCGACAGACTGCAGGGTCTTGGGTTCGAATCCACGGCACGCACCAATGATTTTCGGAGTTAAGTGCGTATTAAAATGTTAATTATCGCTTGCTAATCGGTGAAGGAAAACATCGTGAGGAAACCTGCATGTCTGAGAGTTCTCCATAATGTTCTCGAAAGACATGTGAAGTCTGCCAACCCGCACTTGGCCAATGTGGTGGACTATGGCCTTACCCTGCTCATAGTGAGAAGAGGCCCGTGCCCAGCAGTGAGACAGTATAAAGGGCTGATAATGATAATGATCTCTTACGGAAGTGCAATATCTAACGTTTAACAACAGTCTGTTTATGCTTCATTATAGGAACTCACGTACTTAGTGTGTAATTGTGCGTCCCGCACGTCGTCGTCACCATGCCTCAAATGTGCACCTGGCATTACAAATCTTAAGATCGCAGCTCTGAAAGCTGATCGGAATCAAAAATATTCCAATCAGCTTTCAGAGCTATACGGTCATGAACGTTGTCATATATTTTTGTCCCTTGCATTTACATTATAACAAAACCCCTTTGTTTTTTAGGGTTCCGTACCTAAAAGGTAAAAAACGGGACCCTATTACTAAGCCTCCGCTGTCTGTCTGTCTGTCACAGGCTGTATCTCATAAATCGTGATAGCTAGAAAGCTGACATTTTCACAAATTATGTATTTCGGTTGCCACTATAACAACAAATACTAAAAATAAAAATAATTAAAATATTAAGGGGCAGGTCCCATACAATAACCATCCTATTTTCGTATTTTTTGCAAAAAATTACTAACGGTAACAGGTAGACCCTTAAAATTTTCACAGAATATGTAGTTGTATATTACCTTTCAAAATAAATAAAAAAATAAAACATTAAATAATAAAGGGGGCCTCCCATACATCAAAGGTAATTTTTAAGCAATTTGTTACTCGATCTTAATAAACAGGTAGAATAATATTCAAGTATACATACAAAAAACGTGATTTTCTTTTATAGATGGTACGGAACCCTTCGTGCGCGAGTCCGACTCGCACTTGCCCAATTTTCTAAGCTCTAGTGACTTGTCGATACTGAAGAATACGGATTTTAGAACACATGCAGAAATAAAACATCTGTTAACAGAAAAAATACTACCTTTCCGAGTGTTATAAACGTGGAACGTGATCCGGAGTACTTAATATGTTAAGTAATACGTGACTCTACCTAATACTTAACATGGTGGTGTTAATAATGTAAAAGTAGAAATCGTTCAGATGCTGAAACGATTTAAGCAGTGTAATTTAATAACTACACAAGTTCAGAGTAGTACATTAAAAACTATTGCAAAACACACTAGGCGGCTTATATACGGACAAACCGTATCAGTTAACCGATACGTGAAACCATAAGAGGATGGACCCATCTTACTTTAGTTTCAGAATACGACTGACCTAAATAAAAGCGGTCATACGAAATTCAAACACACACATTACAGTTGTAAACTAAGGGTTATAAAACATTGATAACCGGTTACTTCATGAATGAAATGAATTCGCAATAAACAGCACGCAGTGGCAAAGCCGAGTTGTTACGAGAGGTTAAAAAAACATTGTGCAAAGTAGAAAATCTTATTTACCACGTGTTCTACCGTGTCGCCTCACGCCAAAGGTCTGAAACAACGTAATAGAGTTGTTTATAGACGGAAAGTGAATTCGCTCCCCTTCGATATAAACATTTTCTTTTTACAACATCCATTTTTTTTTGGAAAATATCAGCAGATTTCGCTCTTGAGTTCATTCGAAAGATATTTTTGTACTTTATTTGGGTAAGAATATATTGTGTGACAACAAAGAAAGCATAACAGATGGACCTACATAATTTGTATCTTGGGTCTATCATCTTGTTGAAGTGACCCGTAGAAAATTAAACAAGCAAGTATAAACCACATTTTTGGGCAAATATAAAAAGTACGTAAATAAATCGAAGTAAATACTGCCAAGAGTGTTTATGCTGGTGTTATCTTGCTGTGAGATTGGTCGGTATAGATTTCTTAGTTCGTCGATGTAATAACTCAGCAAAATAATTTTATTTCTTTTGATTAGCTTTCAATATGAACAAGTTCAAAAGTTACTCAATTTAATAATTTATGACCAAATCTGAACTTATAATTTATTAGGCATTTACAACCATCAATGACAAAACTTTTAGACGTTTGGTCGTAGTTAGAAGGGACACAAAAACTAAATTAAATCCTATTTCAGCTACAGTAAATTCGAAATCTAAGTGGCTATTTTTCATAACCTGATTCGTAAACCAAACTATTAGCAATATGTATATTGATTTTACATTTTCATTGACGTGAACCCAACAGTTTAGATTATATAATTAACAACATTTAAATGATGGCGATATTTTATATGAAAGTTCCACATATGTGGCAATTGAACAGATCAAGAGCCATTTTATTTACAAACTAGAGGACGCCCACAGCTATAGTCGCACATTTTTCCAATTTATCCGTTTCTGCCCGATACCGTAGGAATTTCGGCCTCCAAGGAACATACATGCCAAATTTCAGCTTCGTGTGCCGAATAATTTTGGCTGTGCGTTCTCTATCATTCAGTCAGTAATGCAATAATTTTATATAAACATATGTAGGTATAGATAATACATTGTAAGTCACAGACATGTGACGTGAAAACCTTGGCATTCGATAAATAAATCCATAAGTTAAACGAGTTCCAAGTCTTCCCACGAATATTGTCAGTTACATGTCAGAAGCATCGGTCGCGAATAAATTACGCTTTTTCGTTGCTTACAAAGATTCTTTAATGAGAAATAACTGATTAAACTACATGTCTGAGGTGCTTCAAAACATTCATGCGTGGAGTTTTCAAAATACAGTTTTGTAGTATTGAGTATAGTAAATCAATGTAAGGAGAACTAATATAAATTATGATTTCAGTGTGAAGGATTATTCTCTATTGGAAAGGTAAGCAATTTGTGCATTATTCGGAGCTGTCATTTATATGAATGCATTGGCCCACTTTGCCAAAAAAAAGATGATCTAAAAGCCTACGGTACAGGCATATACTCTACTTGAACGTTATGGTAAAAATATTTATTTTATAACGTATTCTAATAATATATTTACTCGTAGATTGAATATAACATGAATTAATAAAATGTAATTATGTTAATTACTGAAGTGTATAAGGCGTTCCTTCGTAATGGGTTATGCATTTAGCTTATCACTTACCTTGTTAACTTTACCCACTGGCAGGTATTGCCCCGCCGGCTATCCGCAGAGAAGTAGCTACTGGGCTCGAAAAGTGGAAACAGGAAACTGATTCAAGGCCAAAACCCAGCAGCCAAAAGACTAAAAAGTCGGAAAAGATTTCTCCATACCATATCCACAAGAGCTAACAACGCTTTTAAGGATATAATCAACTTGTGGCGCGACAAATTTTCCATCCCACCTTCATTCCACCGACAGAAAAGTTACCTCCAGAATATTAACTTCCTTGGCCAACTTAGAAGGCACTTAATAGGCTGCGCACCCAGGTCGGCAGATCTAAAGATGATCTGTCATGGTGGGGTTATATCGACCCAAGCGAAAATAAGTGCGATTGCGGCGTATCACCACTGACAATGAGACATATGCTAACGTGCACCAGTAAGCCCAGAGTCGTGCACACTTGACGACATGTAACAAGCAAGGCCAAATTCTATACGCGTTGCCGAGTACTGGGCTAAAACCGTATGAAAAGTGTTGCCATCGACACGAAAAGAAGAAGACTTACTTAGTTTTGACTTATAACTTGAAATAATCCTAGTTTTATTAATCAATTTAAAACAATATTGTACCTTATTATTTATTGATAATTAGTACAAATTATGACCGCATAAACTTATGACAGGTGCATATTTCATACAAAATCCGTAGAAAGAGATTGTTTTTAATATTTCATTAAAAGTGTCTGATTTGACAAGTTGGAATCATCGCTATTGCTGAGGAACCTACGTAAATCAGGTGTTGTTCTAATTAGTCTTATAGCCATTTTTGCTTCACACATTGACAAACTAATTGCCGTGTGGTTGACGGCATAGAATACAAGTGTCACCACCCCCTATCTTCCCGTGGGTGTCGTAAGAGGCGACTAAGGGATAACACGATGCAAATACCATCTTTGCGTAGAGACGGAAAACTCGACATCAAACCCTATACGACTGCCTCGTTGGTCTCGCGGCATAAATGTGCGCGTGGGATCGGGAGGTCCCGGGTTCGAGTCCTGGGTCGGGCAGTGTTATTGGGTTTTTCTATCACGAAATTCTCAGTAGCAGCACGGAGTCTGGAAATGTGCCCGGTACGGCAATAGGCTCGCCCCTTATTACGTGGGACTAAAGTCTATCTGGCGAAAAGTGGGTATAGAAATACACCTCTGCCTACCTCTTCGGGGTTATAGGCGTGAGACTATGTATGTATGTACATATGTACCTTGGCAAACTTTACTGCTTTATTACGATGTAGATGTAGTTGCGAAGTACGTGCAATACGTATTATCTCTATCCCTTTAGTTATACAGACAACAAACTATATAACTAGTTTACGCTATATGTGGATAAAAACTTAGTCATTTACCAAACTGCCACGACGCGTGACTGCGTCGACGACCACGACGACGTTGAGTCGTGCAGAGGCGGTACACGTGTCGCCGTCTCTGTACGGTAATACTATTGCTTTTGGTAGGGAAATAATGTAAATTGGACATAAATTGGGCCACGCTCGTCTGCCGAAGGTTACCTCATTACTTTCAATATGCTAAGGGCACGGATTTCGATCGTAATACGTACTACTTTTCATGAGGGCAAATACTTGAAGCCCAACGGTCTAACTTTTTATCCCAGCGAAGTCTCTATATTGTAACGTACAACTTGGCCCTGAAGCTCGATGTATAGATTAGATTAGATTAGATTATACTTTATTGCACACCAAAAGAAATGCTTACAATACATTAGGCTTAAAAACTACGAGTAATGTACAATCGGCGGCCTTATCGCTAAGTGCGATCTCTTCCAGGCAACCTTTGGATGGACAGGAATGATGTTAGCAGTTTTATGAAATGTGGTTGTGGTGAGGTGGTGTTATTAGGATGGATACGCAATAATAAAGACTTAAATAAAATACATAAATATATTTACATAATACATACAAATACTTACATATACATATAATAGATATATACATACATACATTTGTACAATATAAATACATAAAAATATAAAAAACATGAATGATACATTGAAATACCTAGAACTCGCGTAGACAGGAAACTATTTAATTAGGTACATTACGAATTTAAGTAGTGTTTTTTTAGAGAATCTTTAAAAATATTCAATGATGTTGCTCTTCGGATTTGTAATGGCAAAGCATTCCACAGACGCACTGCCTGAGCAGTAAAGGATTTATTAAAATAATTTGTGGAATGCTTTGGCATCTCCAGTGTCAGATCCTCAGACGACCTCAAGGACCTTATATGTGTGTCATGAAGGAACTTGAAACGTTCTTTGAGATATGAGGGAGTACAAGGATTAAATAGAACATTATATAATAATGTGACAATGTGAGTATTCCTGCGAAGACGAATTGGGAGCCAGTTGAGTTTGTTGCGAAAATCTGAAACGTGATCATATTTGCGCAGACCAAATATAAATCTTATGCAAAAGTTTTGGAGACACTCAAGTTTATCCAGCTGCTCCTCTGTGGGGTCGAGATAGCTGACATCAGCATAGTCAATTATGGGGAGAAGCAAAGATTGAGTGAGCGCAATTTTAGTGGCAGTTGGAAGGAAGTTGCGTAACCTACGCAACGAACCTGCTGATGCAAAAAGCTTGCGACTTGTTTCTTGCACTTGAAATTTCCAGGACATGTTTACATCCATAGTGATCCCTAGATTTTTCACTGTTTTACTGAAAGGGACAAATTGGCCATCAAACCTGATTTGTGCCAGATCGGAACAACTGATTTTTGACACCAGTTTAGGGCTGCCTATAATTATTAACTGAGTTTTGGCGGCATTTATTATAAGCCCGTATTTCTTGGTCCACTCGCAGATTCTGGTCAGGTCTGCGTTAATAGTAGTACAAGCTTCTGCTAGCTTATTCAACGGAGCTTGCGTATATATCTGCAAATCGTCTGCGTAAAGGTGGTAGGATGAAAGTAATTGGTTTGAGATGGTATTTATAAATATTGCGAAGAGTAGAGGAGAAAACACGCCACCCTGTGGCACACCGGCATTAGTATTAGACCAAGTGGAATAAGAGTCTTCGATGCGTGTACGTTGCCGGCGACCAAACAGGTAACTATGAAACCAGTCAATTGCCGATGGAGATACGTTAAAAGAGCGTAGAATGCCAAGTATAATGTGAAAATCTACGGTGTTGAAAGCGTTACTAAAATCAAGTAACGACAACACCGTTAGGTTTCCACTGTCCATGCCAAGCCTAATGTCGTCAGTTACATGAACCAGTGCTGTGGTAGTACTGTGGCCAGGGCGGAAGCCGGACTGATATGTATTTAGGAGAGAATTTTCATGTAGGAAGGAACAGAGTTGAGCGTGAACTAAGCGTTCCAGGACTTTCGACAAGAAGGGAAGTAAGGATATGGGTCGATAATCTGAGAAGGAACAGGGCTTGGGTTTCTTGGGCAAAGGAATTATAGTTGCATCTTTCCAATCGGATGGAAAGATACCACGGCTAATGGAATGGTTAAAGATATGACATAAGACGGGAAGGATTTCATCGAGGATGGGAAGGATCATTTTACGGCTAATACTATCACTGCCGACTGCGTTAGACGTGACAGCCAGAACGTTCTTCTTAACATCACATGCGGTAAATTGCGAGAAATTAAAGGGAGAATAATGCGGAGTTGGTAAGGATGAAAGATGGTGTAAGGTAGCACTTTTCATATTTCCATCAAATTTGGACGAAGTAGTGAAATGTAAATTTAGAGAATCAAGGTTAACATTGTTTGGAATCGATTGATGCCGTGTCTTACCAACTCCCAGACTTTTAAGAAATTGCCAGACTTGCTGGATCACTGTTTTCCACGGATTTATGAATATATTGGCGTTGGGCATTCCTACACACCTTGTTGCAGAGATTTCTGATTGCTATGTACTTCTCATGGTTTAAGGTAGTAGGTCTGTACTTCAGTTTAGCCTTGGCAGCAGATTTTTTGGCCATGATTTTCCTAATGTCATCTGTTAACCACGGTGCCGGTAAGTGCTTCAGTTTAATAGTACGGATTGGCGCATGCACATCGTACAACTTGATAAGTTTTGACGTGAGTTCCTGAACTTTGCTATCGATACACTCGGAGGTAAACAAAGGGAGCCAATCTATGTATATTAGAGACATCGATGCGCAGTTTGTCAAGATCCATGCCACTAAAATTGCGCTGCAAGACTATCTTGGGCTTCATTTTGGGTGTGCGTATTTTATATGAGACAAAGATAAGGTCATGATAGGAGAACCCATCCGCAGTACATTGACCATGCTTATGAACCAGATTGGAAGAAGATACCAGAAGAAGAGAAGGGGTGCAATTGGGGAAGTGATGAGTTGCGTTTAAGTCAAGAATTGACAAATTGCAAGACTCTATAGTATTCCGAAATAAAGATGCACGGGAGTCTTGTTTGAGGAGACAGGTGTTGAAGTCACCCATTATAATAGTGTGGCTATATGCAGGAGTTAAATTTTCTAAGATTTGCTCAAAAGATGGAAAATAGTTTACGCGACTTGAAGGAGAGTAGAATACGCCTAACAATACTTTTATGTGGTGAAGTTCTACTTCTAAAAATAGATGCTCGCCAGCATTCGGCAGTGGAGACATACTGACTATGTTATAAGGAATATGATGTCGTAAATATATGGCAACACCGCCTCCAGTGCCGACTGCGCGGTCATTCCTAATTAACCGGAAACCTGGTAGTGAATAAGACGTGGAAGGGAGACATGGTTTCAGCCATGACTCCGACACAAGGACGGCATGCATGTGTTGTGAATCTAAATTAGCCAGCATATCTGAGCTGGAATACTCTGCGCATTAATATGGACTACATTAAAGTTCTTGGGTACGTCTGAGAACTGCGATCGAAGAATGTCTCCTAGAGAGGGGACACTTATAAAACTATCATTTAGACTTGTAGCAGAAAGAAAGGTATCATCGCTATTTGAGTTCGTATCTGACATTTAATAAATATCTGAATATAAATATAAAAAAAATAAATAAAATAAGTATGTAAATAAATATATGATATAAAAGTAAATAAATCAATAATTCTATTTCTAATTATCGCGACAAGTTTCGCTCATTGTGTCCACCCGCTGGTTGCGCATGTACAAAGATTGTATATAAGAATAATCGGATATAAATTAAAACTAACAAAAAAGTTAAACATATTAAATAATAAAGATAACAAAGAAGAACCAAAAAAAAAAGTCTTTTGAAGTCTAAAATACACATGTTCATATCCATGTAGCGCGTAACGGAACGTTACTCTTTACTGCATTTATTACTGACAGAAGTGACAGATTGTGATTGTGACAGTGACAGATTAGCGAATGTCAACTATGTCAGGTTGCCAATTATAACATATTTATCTGCACGGTACCTACATGAAAATGATTTAAAATAAAGTTAAAAGTAAATGATTTGAAAGTGAAGGTGTATAAATGAGACTGAGTACATACGATACAGTAACAATGGAACAAGCTTACTTCTTCGATGCTGCAGTTCTTTTGGCCTTTGTTGTCGTTGGCTTCGCGACGGGCTTCTCCGAATCTGTGAGCTTGATCTTACATAGGTCACTAACGGACGTGATGCGATAGCGTTTACTATCAGGGCCCAAGATGTGAACGTATCCCTCTCGCGTCCAGCACTTCGCGACTCCAAACTTTGCTCGTGCAGCCATAAAAGCCTCATGACGAGGACGTGTGAGAAACTCCGACAGAGTGATACCCGTATCCTTGAGCTTCGTCTTTGCGAACCAAACGCTGTCCCGCACCGCTGCAGAAGCAAATTTCACAAGAATAGGCCTCGCCTTGTCGCTGGTAGTACGGCGTCCCATCCTGTGGCAGCGTTTAATGTCCTCAACCACGAAAGTACCGATTTTGAGACGCTGTTTGACTATATTTGCGACCTGCTGAGATATCTCCTCGTCCTGACGTTCCTCCACTCCGTGAAGCAGCAACATCTTGCGGCGGCTGCGCATTTCCATCGTGTAAATCTCTCGGCCGACGACGTCAAGCTGCTGTGAGAAGGATTTCAAGGTCTTCATTATAAAGGTCTTGAACGCAGCAAACTCATCAGCCAGACTCCGAGTGCTTTGAGGCGACTTCTTCTGTAGCTCAGCTTCAAAAGTTGCCATCCGCTCCTCAAAATAAGCTTGCATGTCCAGGATTTTAGATGCATTGAATGTATCCATTGTGTGTGTTTATGTGAAAACTTGTTAGATTTTAAGGATAACGCTAAACCAGCAGGTAAGTAGTGTAATGTTTAACTTTTATGCATTAAAATATATTAATTGTGAAAATTAATTGTTTTATTTAAATTTACTTGAAGAGCTATTTTAAAAGTTACCGGTAATCTCCTTTCTTTTTACTTCTTACTTTGACTTCCAAGTCTAACCAGACTTGACTTACTATTCGTTTTTCAACGAAGTTACTAACATCAGACATTTACAATCAATAAGAATAATTATATTTTCTTTCATTATTTAATACGTACAGTGCTCCACAAAGACAGAGATCCGCGGCATAGGTTACAAAGTATCTATCAGGGAAAAAACAATTTCTATAAGGCAAAATGATCAGCCATCTATGAAAATTGTTAAAGATTTTTGTTTATATAATCGATTAATTTCTCGAATTGTCAAAAGATGTTTTTTCCAAAATTCATTGCATTTTAATTAAATTTTATATTTAAAATTATGTGAACGACCAAATTAAATAATGTTTTTGACGGGGAGAATGGCGAAATTTTGTAGGCAATGACGAGTTCCCTTAGAAATAAAAAGTGTTTTGGGAATGAGACCAATTAAGATGCAAATTTGGTTGGAATTAGGTACATTGCAATATGAATTAGTCCGCGTTAATGAAATACAGAGCTCTTTGGAAGTCTGTTCGTCTACAGGAGTCTGTTGAAAAATCTTTTAATTTCTGTTTTACGCGTATACATATGTAGTTAACAGCGTAGCGAATAATATGTAATTAAAAGGTCTTGATGTGAAAATGTCTAGAAGTTATACATATTATTTTCTATTTACGCGTACTAAAGACACACGTTTACTGTGATATTTTAGAATAACAGTGGCAAAGCCAATCATTTCCAGGGCCTAACTGTCGTAAGAAAAAAAAAGGATAAGGAACAGATTTGTAGCTGCGGGGAGGAAGGCAACTAATATATTCCTCTATATAACACTAGATCTACGTATTTTATCATAAATTTCTGGGCGATATTCCTTTACCTCGTAGCAGCTTAGTCTATGAGTAATGCCGCTTAACAAAACCTCGAAGTTACTCATAAGTCTTGTAACAGATTACTTGCGATTAAGCATCTCTACTCGTATATGGTAAGAATGAAGCAGATATTGAAAGAAGAGTTAATGCAGGTAATTAATAGAGTGAATGGAGCTCTAAGAGCGTTTACGAATAGCCAAAACGGCACGTTGTCCAAAAAGGCACGTTTGGCTGTGCATTAGTGCCTACGCTTTTGTATGGTAGTGAAAGTTGGGTATGGCAGAAGAGATTTGAAAGTAGAATAAATGCTGTAGAAATGAGAGCACTGAGAAGTATGTGTGGTGTATCTTTGACCGACAGAGTAAAGAATTGTGTGAAAAGAGAGTGTTGAGGAGTAGAAGAAGATGTAGTGACAAGCATCGAGAAAGGCATGTTAAGATGGTTTGGGCACATGGAGAGAATGGATGACGAAAGACTGACAAAGAAGATATATAAGGCAAGTGTGAATGGGACAGGACAAAGGGGAAGACCTAGGCGGACGTTCCCTGACCAGATTGGAGACATCCTAAAAAATGGACAGGTCAGAAGTACCCTAAACAGAGAGCAGGCATGATAAACTTGATGGGAGTGAATGGTGCAAGAGAGGTATGTCAGGATCGTTGCAAATGGCGTACCGTAGTCTTTGCCTACCCCTCCGGGAAACAGGCGTGAGTCTATGTACTATGTATGTATATATGCATCTCTATAAAGTAGTAATAAGTACGGGAAAATGTTTGCTCATAGATAGTTTCATGCCGCCAAAGCCTCTGTTCCGTATTCAGTGGCATTATAATTTTACTTGGCCATTTTTTAATGAGAGGTGTAACGTAAAAAGGACCTTTCTGGTGTCTACTGTTACGTTATCCCTACTAGGGGGTGTTTAAATGAGAAGCGTGGTTAAATGTTACAATAAAAATTGATTTAATTGCCAATAAATTTTAAACATCATTTAGCAAGCGTTACCTTAATGAAAAAAATTACTATTTATATGATATTAAGAAAAGTTTACACAGGGTCGCGTGGTTCGGCGAGGGGTGGGTTGATGTGGAGAATCCTGCTGCCGGTTGTCCAGGAGATGTTGGTGACTTAACTCGTCTGTAGCCGCCGCAAGAGGGCCGAATGCAGCTAGCACCTCAGCTTTTATAGCAGCGGGAGGCCGGAGGCGTCGATGACATGAGTGGGAGGAGTGAGCGCGACGTCACAGTGACGTCACACAGGATAGCCTTTTAGATCGATCTCATTTTCTTCGAAATCAACATTTACCTAGCGAAAAAGAAAATATTTTATACATGAATTTGTCTATAATTTCGTAAAATATAGCCTTTCGACGGGAGTCTGAAGCCTTTACATTTTATTTAACCAATAGACGCTCTATTGGTGAAATAATATTCATAATACATAATATATCAAAATGTGGTGTACTTATATAGCTTGCGGTATCCTAACGCCATAATATTGTAGAATCGCTTTAGAACGAGACACGATCATATCGCGGGGTATGGACCAATAATTTACAAAGCATGCAATATGAGGGAATACATTAAAGAATTGCACTTTATTGCTTACACCGAGAATATTGCTTATATGACACTCTTTTAATGGTTTTGTAAATTGTAAGTACGTGGAGCAAACGGTTTGTTTAAAATCTGTCTGAAACATATTATTAGTACCTATCGATAAAGACAAAAACACAATAGTGCAAAGTGGACGAAATGCCTTGAACATTAAATGCTCCTTGTACGCTTTGTTTGACAGTCGCTTTTTGCAAGCAAGGTACGTTCTTTCTCATTGTAAAGAGCTAATGATATAAGATATCGTTGCCCTTTTTTGCCGAACTGCATTCCATTGAAAATTATCACTCACATAGAAAATTATCACTACCAGTAATGTTCTTTGTACTGCTTCAAGAATTTTGGCCTCATGGATTTCGATCGATAGCCAGATAGTTTCGAAAAACTGGTTGTTGTTGATTAAGTGAACAGTAGATAACCCAGATGCCGATCAACAAGCCTATGATCTGATACTCTTAGAGAGTACAGAACTACTTGTTACTGATGCTCTAAGGCACGCAGAAGATATGGTGGCACACAAGCAGCTTGTTGTCTCCTTCACCATGGCTTACCAGAACAAAAGAAGAAAGTCAAAGTCAAAGTCAAAATCCTTTATTCATTTGGGTCACAATGTGACGCTTATGAACATCAAAATAATAAATTTATAAAATAATTACTTAGTAAAGAGTTCCATATGTATTTTCAAAATACTTTTTTAATTTCAAAATTTAATGCCAACTTTTGTGATAATATTGATGAACACGTTTTGTTGTTTTAAAACTAACGACATCAGAGTGTCTGTAGCTATTATTGGAACTCTGTTTCTAATATCCTGGACATGATTGATCGTGTGTGATCAAAGCTCTAGACGCTCTATTGATGACTCTTGGCTAGTTAACTGGTGAATCGTACCAAATATTCAAACATGATGTGTTTCTACTCATGACGTAAAAGAATTGCAATCTAACTGGACGATTACAAAAGGTCATTCTGAAAATCTTTGATTTGAACTTTAAAATGTTGCTCAATTCAGCTGTAGTACACATAAGGTGTCCGTGTGGTGAAGGATTAAGAATAAGGAATGTCACCACCCCATATCATCCCATGGGTGTTGTAAGAGCCGACAGAGGGAGCATAATATGCAGAGAACAGCACTGTAAGAGAAGGAAAACTTGATACAAACCCTATACCAACACGTTTGGCCAACGTGGTATAGTAGGCCAATTCTTCCTTTCAAAAGAGAGGCCTAGTCCAGCAGTGGACCGTTAAAGGCTGATGATGATGACACATTAGGTTTGCCGTTGGGAAAAGGAAGCAGGTACCTATCTGGTTTTAAAATTTCCTAGTGAAATATAGCTCTGAATGAACGCTCTTCACATCTAACAAGCTTACTGAAATCCTCTTTTTGAAACTCGTACGAAATCATTTTGCTCATCGTTTTATCTACAGTTACTCTAAAAGTTTGTAAGAAGTGCGAATAGATCAGCCCTTTAAAGAAATATAATTATAATTTGTATTGTTATTTCTACTAAAATCAACACAAGAGCAGTAGAGTATAAAAATAAGCTAAAATAATAATATCACAAACAATGTGCGTCGTCATAGGTAAGGCGCTAAATGTATATTTTGTATTTTGACCGACTGACTAAGGGTATGTTGCACTGGGAGCAAGGGCACACAGCACTGGCATAAGTATCTGCGCAGTTGCAGCACATCCTGTCTCGAAATTAGGTAGGGCAGTCAATCCGCCGTTGACATTTTATATTATCATTTGGTATACATTATAAATTAATGTCTTATGCGATTTACGATTTAATGTTCAAGGTTAAATTATATGTAAATCTTTGGGCTATCGTGTCTACAATTAGAACGGTTATAAAATGTGATGTAGATCAAATTTAAAAACGAAACAGTCACATTTGATCAGAGGCCACACAAGCAAAAACAAATCAATTCTAGTTTTATAGACATAAACAAAAGTAACTACAGCATTTTAATCATGTTGTTTATTTCTCAACTTTATGACGTCATCAAATCCTGATAAAACAAAGTGGGAATGAACAAAGAACGTTTTTTCAATGTCGCATTTACAATCGCTTTTAGAACTTTTTAAGGCCATTTTATTACCGGGTTTTGCACTTGAGATCTCCCCTTCCGACGCGACGTCACAATTGCGTATATATTTATTTGTAACACGATCGTTATTTACTGAAAATTAATTTAAATTGAATTGACTCGTTCAATAATAAATGTTAATAGTTACAACATTCGCCAGACTGGCTATAGTTCATAATCATTCGACAATTACCAACTGTAAAATTATAACAAAAAAGAATATGGTTTCCAGTCTATGGCTATGTTAACGAATACGTATTATGATGACAAACTAGCCTTTTTGACAACGGGTTTTGATTATATAAG
The DNA here is from genome assembly GCA_944739405.2 of Euclidia mi. Lineage (NCBI taxonomy): Eukaryota > Metazoa > Arthropoda > Insecta > Lepidoptera > Erebidae > Euclidia > Euclidia mi. The sequence continues at coordinate 29,706,107 of OX123204.2, forward strand.
CAAAGCTTTACGCTATTTTGCCATAAGAGACACATACAAAATACATCGCGTTTTTCCATATTTCTATAGACTTGAATTTAAAGTCGCAAACTATTTGGCGATAGTCGAAAAAGTAATCAACAATATTCAAAATCCTTCATATTAAAGCGATGTGGCCTGAAAGAAGATGTCGTGACAAGGATTGAGAAAGGAATGCTGAAATGGTTTGGACACGTGGGGCGAATGAGTGAAGAAAGATTGACGAATCCAATATATGGCAGAGGTGTGTGGGCAAACCGGTTGCGGCAGACCTCGTTAGACGTTCGTCGACCAAATTGGGGACCTCTTGAAAAACGGCAAAGTCCAGAGCACCTGTAACCGGCGAACATGTATGAAAAGAGTAATGAATGTATAGGAAGCGCGTGATGTTTGCAAGGTTAGAAGCAAGTGGCGTTCTGTTGTCTTTGCCTACCTTGACGGGAAGAAGGCGTGAGCAAATGTATGTATGTATGTATGTATATTAAAGGATTAACGAGTTCGATTGCCATCTGACTGAATACAGCACAGTATAAGCGCTCAGTTAACTGACGTCGCCTACAGAATGGCACAAACAAATTTAAGTCAAAGAAATTAAAACCATATACCATACCTGCGATCAGTGTGTATTTGTGCTTCAATTTGCAAACAGTGATAGCCCAGTGGAGAGACCGACAGACTGCTACGGGTCTCGCGTTCGATTCCACGGCGTGCAGCAATGACTTTTTGATGTTATGTGCGTATTAAATTGTTAATTACCGCATGCTAAACGGTGAAGGAAATCATCGTCAGAAAAGCTGCATGTCTGAGAGGTCTCCAGAATGTTCTCGAAATACATGTGAAGTCTGCCAACCCGCACTTTGCCAGTGTGGTGGACTATGGCCTTACCCTTCTCATAGTGAGAAGAGGCCCGTGTCCGGCAGTGGGACAAATTATATACCGGGCCGATGATGACCATACCTGCAAAGTATTCCTCTACTTATAATTTTTTATTTCATAGTAGGTACATTGCAAAGTAAAATGCTTACACAAGCAAGAAGCGGGCTTAACGCCGCGGTCCGCATATAACCAGTATCTCCAATGTTGTTGATAGTTGATAACTACTTGCATCAGAAACTGGGTCAGGCAACTGTTGCGTTTGCAAGTTGACGAACTTCTTCAGTTTGTCAAACACATCCCATCTCTTTATACATTCTGTTGACTTTGAATATGATATTGATTAGGTACCATGTTTTACATGAGTTGAGCAGAAAGGAAAGAGGATTTGAGGGACGTGTTCGCTCATCTTGAAGATATTTCTTTTTAGTTTCAATAACGAACTGAATATATATATTCAACTTATTAGTTAAGTTAGTGAGGAAATCAGCGGACTGCTGCGCTTCTGTAGGGTTGCGGACGGACATAGTAAAACCATAAAGGTTCCTTGCAGTTTACTGCGGAACCTTAAAAAGTAGTCTCAATCCTCAGCAAATAAAAGACAGAGAATCTTTGTCAGCTGCGTGTTGCACTACCGTATAAAAGACCCTGAACAAGAAATCAAACTAATGGATGGAAATATCGACATATACTTCCAAAATTCAATCTCTATACGTCTGTTAAGTATATCTAGTGATCTCTGAACCATTATTATTACATCATCATTATCATTGTCTTAGCGTTATCCCGGTTGCATCCAAGACTTACACGCCTTAGAGCCTGAGGTCCGCTCACTAGTAAGACCGAGATATATTATAATATCTGGTTACGGAACAGTTATTATTACATATTATTATTATTTTCCCGAAAACAGCGATTAGTTATAATATTTATCACTATGGAACGTTACTCGTAACTAGTCGTAACATTTGATATTCCTAATAACATAGACAGAATTATTGAAATACATACATACATAGACTCACGCCTGTTTCGCCGAAGGGGTAGGCAGAGGCATATTAAAGGCCCACTTTTCGCCAGTGTTTTGATCCCACTTAATAGGTGGCGAGCCTATTGCCGCTTATCGGGATATTTTGTTTGCCAGAGCCTCGTCCGTTGATCGGCAGGTGCACCACTTGCAGGTGAGGTTGGCTTGGGACCCTAAGTTCTTGGTGGGAACCCTATGCACCGGGCGTATCGAAATGTCGATACAATTTTTTATCGAAATTATAATTGAATAGCTAATTAACGGTCTTCGTTACGTGTTTAGTACCGACGGGGATTTGATCTTGTTGCGATGCTCTGGATGTTAATTATTTATGAACTAGCAGAACCTATGGTTTTTACCTGTTTGGGTGTGCAATCATTCGCAGAATAAATTTAAACTTTGTTGAAACGAATATGATTGTATGCACCTTGTTAAATAGAGCAGGTATTCTAAATTACGTGCCGGGAGTAAAGATGTTTTTATTATTCGTCAACTGCAATGCTGAGATGGTGATTGATTAATTTCCAATTGCTCCTATATACTTGCTACGAGTTTAATTTTGCTGCCAGTTTACACGCCACATAAACACGTAAGCATACAGTAAAATTTAGCGTTCAACGTGCTTTAGAACTGTACAGTAGAATAGGCAATTAATTTTCTAAGCGACAGAAACAAATATTACATGACAGTAGTCATTACGTCCGAAACAAAAATGGAAAATAATTAAGAGAGCAATGACGAATTAATAATGAATTGCACGTGTCAGCTGTTCATAATTAATATGCCATTGCTTTCTTAATTACTTGTCGTTCATTTATCCGGAAGGTTGTAATGTCACACTACGTTATGCGTTCAGATGACGTCATAATTTTAAACACATTTGTATACTGCATCACGGTAGAAATAACGTACAAGTTTCAAAATTTAGATTAGAATACTACCAGAAACATGAACTTACTCTCTTTTTCTACAAATAGACAACGCCTCACTAGAAATTAATTATGTATCACAGGCAATTAACAAACTTTCACGTATCTTATTTTATTTTTTATTTATAGACTCACGTCTGTATCACCGAAGAGGTAGGCAGAGGTGTAATATTACACCCACATTTCGCCATGAATTTTTAGGTCCCACGTAATAGGGGTCGAGACTATTGCCGTACCGGGCACATTACCAGTTTCCGTGCTGCTACTGAGATTTTCCTAACGGAAAAACCCAATAACACTTTGCCCGACCTGGGAATCGAAACCTAAAGAGAAAATAATTTCGTATTAATTAATTAAATTTACACCAATAATCAAAATTCCCGCTCAAGGCAGCACTATTATCATCAAATGACAACGTTCCAATGTCTAAAGCATGATTTGATTTATTCTACCAAACACAGATTGTCGGTCTGTCGACAGGCGACGTGAACTCATTTCTAATAAGTTATTCTATCTTTACCTTTATGAATGTTAATAATTTCCAACAAAATTGCTAGAATAACACCTATTGATCTTCACTAATTTGTATATTTTGTTCGTTAAAAAGAAATTACAACCTTACCAAGTTAAGTTCTTGACAGAATACACTTTAATATGGCATTTTCTTCAAAACGTAAAGCTTTAGAATTATTAAAATAACGAAAACGAAGAATGCCCAGACTGAACGAAACAAAAATTGTGGGATTCAGGGGCGGAACATACCTGACGGGAGATCCGTCGAACGTATCTTCGGTCGCGTATATTCCGTCACATGAGTCGGTACACATCTGACGGAAAATCCGTCGAGCGTATCTGCACACATTTGCTAAAAGCGTGGCAATTATGCACACATATAAGTTTGTTCGTGCAGGGCCGTACTCAGGGCAGCTCAATAATTTATTGTCATATTCTTTTACCTAATCATTTTTCGTGTTCCCTGATGTTATGTAGTCACTGAAGTCCGGTAGTTATTTATATTGTAATTCGAGTTTGACTATTAAAAATATGTCGGACTTATGAGATTTTTATAGTAGCCAACAAGCGTCATTTCAATATATTTCCTATATAGTTATGGAGGTTCAAAATTAAAATACGATGATACGATTTGGTTACGGTTTTAAAGAAAATTTAAACAAATGATAAAGAAGGGGTTACAGTTGCAGCGCATGACACTAAATGTTTTCTATGTAGGTATTTTAATATATAAAGTTTGGAAATTAAAAGGCGTAGCCATGAGATTTATTGCCTGTTTTTTCTCATGGTTCTAACTTATACGTCTCTACGTCGCATTAACTGTAAATGTAGAATCTTTGGTAAAAGTGGATTTTGGTTACAAATCGTGTTCTTCATGTTTTATATTCTATTTTTTTTTGTTTAATAAGACAACTCCCGCACTAGGAACAAATCCTGTGTCGCGGGGGACTTAACAAACATACAACTAACGGACACAATGAACACTCAGACTCGAAACAACAATTTATGGATCTCACAAAGTGCTGTCTCGTGTGGGGATCGAACCCACAACACTCGGCGCAATGTCAAGAGGCGAGGAGGCCGCTTAAACTACTATGCCAACCGTGCAGTCTATATTCTAAAGCTATACCATAAGTTTTTCAGAAGGTACTTCATCTTTTGGCTATCTGAAATGTATATAAAATCATTTACTTACATTATATTGCGATTATTTTTAATTATGCTAATTATATAGAAAGGCAAATAACGGTGCCTAGGCCAAATTATATTTAGTAGAAATAATTAACCAATAATTAATTAAATATTGACCCGAGTCTGTTCAAACGACCAAAAAACGTATAGTGAAAAATGATCATATAAAAACGACTCATGAGAAACATACTAATATCATCAAAACTTTATCAGCTACGAAACTCAAAGAATTTGTTCAAAAACTGTGGGTGAAAAATTCAGAGAAAATGTGGGTGTACATAATTAATCTTAAAGATGCCCGTTTTTAGTCCCATTTGAAACAGAAGTTATTATCAATAATGGCCATTATGGGCAACTACGGAACCCTACATCGCGCGTGGCCCGACACGCACTTGGCCGGTTTTTTGAGCCAGGTGTGGTGACTAATTTGGATTCCGAGCTGGGGTAGGAACGAGAGACGCCTTGTTGGCTCTGCAAGTGTTGGTCCAAAAATGCAAAGATATGCAACAAGACGTTTTTCTTTGTTTCATAGATTACCTACGAGAAAGCATTTGATCGAGTGTTACATGTAACACTGATCGGCATGACCGTTTTATGACACTCTTGACCGACATAGGATTAGACGGCAAGGATCTGCGCATAATCCATAATCTATACTGGAATCAAACAGGCGACCGTTCGTGTAGATGGAGAACGACGACGAACGACGATCCAGGCTAGCAAGTATGCGTACACTCATAGTACATACTAACACTACATTATTCTACACATTTCGTTTCTGAAAAAATAAGTAAGGTCTGGCGGCCCTGGAATCTTACTCTACTACGCGTCACTCAAAATCACCGATCTGGGAATGACATGGATATGGCATGTCCAATACCTACGATTTTAGCGTGCATACCTACGAAGTGTTGGGCAATTTAAAATGGCTGCCATTTGGGTTGTACTCCAGAATATAATCGATATCGATATGGAGCCGGTCAGAGGAAAATAATACATTTTTGTAGTAAGTTACTTTAGTTAGTTTAAATCTTTTGCCAGATTAGTTTATTTCATAATGCAAATGTGGGAGAACATGGCAAAGCGAAGGACGACCCTTGTATCAAACGTAACAAAATATTCTCTGAAAGCCAATAGCGATACTGTGTCGCTGAGGAAGTACCGGACATGAATGGCATCATACATACGGTAATGACACATAGCCTGAAGCACTGATTCATCTGGTTTTTAGACATATTTATGCACAAAAACAAAATTATTAATATTCTACCACAGAATATTCTACCACATTCACACAACACCATCTAGTCCCAAACTAAGCAGAGCTTGTACTATGGGTACTAGACAATAGATAAACATACATATATACTCTTTTTTTGTAAATACATACATATTATACATAGAAACACCCAGACCAAGACAAACATCCACGTTCACGCACACAAATGTTTGACTTGAGCGGAAATCGAACCCGCGACCTTCGGCGTGGCAGTCGCTTACACTCCCGCTGCGCCAACCGGTCGTCATTTTATATTATTATGTTCGATATTATATTATTATGTTCGATATACAACGCTTTCACAGCAGATGTACCACAAACCTTGGCAAAAAATATGGCGACAGTGGCACGAATGACATTTCCAATAAAATATCGTCATGATTAACTTATTCAGTAAACTAGGTCTATCTCTTTTTTCTGACAGAGATATCCCTAAGACAAAACGAGACAACACTATGTTTGGTGGCTTTATGTCGATTTCGTATATATGTGTATAAAAAAATCACGGTGAAATGTGGGTGTAATATTACACCTCTGCCTACCCCTCCGGGGATACAAGCGTGAGTCTATAAAAATTAAAAAAATATAATAATATATGTGTATAATGTAATTTTTCTATATGTACTATTTGCCCTCTCCATGTATATTCCTTACTCAATGGTCAAAATTCACGTGGTGCGTGGTGCGCGCGACGTCGACGGATAATCCGTCAGTACGCTCGACGTACTAACGGATCTTCGGTCAGGTGTGAAAGGTTGAACGTTTTTCTATACATTTGTATGTATTGGCGTTACGCGACGGATAAAACGCGACGGATCTTCCGTCAGATATGTTCCGCCCCTCAAAGTGTTGTCACGTTTGGTTACTTCAATCGCTGAACCAGTGCAATAAACAAATAAATAGTGAATAAATTACCAAAAAATGTAAATTTTAATATTTTGCTAAGCTAAAGATCAATTTATTTAGCACTCAACATTGCGGTGTGGGAATCAACGAGAATATTTAAAAAAATATCAGGTCTGTGGAATTTTCTTACTTCAGACCATTTCATTATTTAATAATTATGCACTCTTTATTCGTACTTCATCCCTGTTCTCTTTTTAAGACAAGAATATTAAAAGAGATTGCGATATAACAAACACATAGCTTTTGACGAGTTGACGAGGACTGCAATTTAATATTATTGTATTATAGTTAGAAGTAATTCTTTATTGCACACCAAAAAAATGAAAATACAAGGAAAAAATTAATTTTAACAATAGATACACAATTGGCGGCCTTATCGCAAATAGCAATTTCTTCCAGGCAACCAGACTATGATGGACATAACCTTAGAAGAAGAAAAGGTAATTTGATGGTGTAGTGACAGATGAAACATATCATTTGTTTTAACATATACATATATACAAATAAATACAATAAATACACTTGGGTACCTATAATATACAGGGTGGCGCTACCATAGGGGCATTTTTTAAACAGAGGCATAGCGTACAACATTCTGAAGCCTTTTACCAAAAATCAATTAAATCGGTGCAGTAGTTTAGCCACAATATCGATTTTAAGTTCCGCAATTTTTGCAAATGCTTTGAATTCCACACAGCTGATACAAAACGGTCAACGACCCTACATTGCGCGCCGCTACTCACTGCGATGTGGGCGCCGACTCGACGCTGCGCGAGGATTCCCGCATATCTTCGAGGACGCGCGAATGTTTTTTGTCAGGTTCAAGCATTTATGCACTTTATTGTAAAAAAATATATTTTCAAATGCGTTAATAAAATCCTCTCCGCTGCTCAATAATGTAAATACTCACTTGCTGTTGTCGCGTCAGATTTTCTATAATACCGGCCAATGCAGACAATGCATGGCTGGTATTAAAGTTGCTGTTTCCTTCCTCTTCTATGCGGGCGGATGGAACTTGGGAGTTTCCAAGGCCCATCCCACTTCTGATTTCGGATGGATCTGACATGTGTTGTAGAATTGGTGAAGGTGGGCCATAATCCTCCGGATCCATATCGGTGTTAGGCCGACCTTCGGACATGGCTTCAAAGTAAACTTCAATATTTCACGTTGAATACGAGATTTATTCACAATCATAAATCACTTCACTAATTATGCAATTATAACTATAATTATAAAGAATACACTAATAACTGTGACTCAGGTGTGACCGTCGTCACTTTTACTAGAGGTGTTGACGGAACGACCGCCTCGACCGGAATGATCCCCTCTACGCGGCGCATGTCGTTATAACGACCCGTCCCACCTCTCGCCTGACTCACGGAGCGGTAGTGGCGGAAATGACGTATCGCTGCATTTGGTTCGTTTGCAAACAGCCTAGTTCCTTATTGCGCCGACATATATGTATATATAGATATACAGGGTGGCGCTACCATAGGGGCACTTTTTGAACAGAGGCATAGCGTACAACATTCTGAAGCCTTGTACCAAAAATCAATTAAATCGGTGCAGTAGTTTAGCCACAATATCGATTTTAAGTTCCGCAATTTTTGCACATGCTTTGAATTCCACACAGCTAATACAAAACGGTCAACGACCCTACATTGCACGCCCCGACTCGCTCCGACGCGACGCCTCGACGTCATCCGAAGTTAGGCTCAGCGCAGATAAAACGGAGCGCAGCGGAGAGGATTTTATTAACGCACTTGAAAATAAACTATATTTTTTTACAATAACGTGCATAAATGCTTGAACCTGACAAAAAACATTTGCGCGTCCTCGAAGATATGCGGGAATCCTCGCGCAGCGTCGAGTCGGCGCCCGCATCGCAGTGAGTAGCGGCGCGCAATGTAGGGTCGTTGACCGTTTTGTATCAGCTGTGTGGAATTCAAAGCATGTGCACATGATACTACATTAGCTTGCAAGCTAATCGTGAGTTTTTTGCAGGACTCTTAAGCCAGGCAATGGGCCCTACAAAACGACTAAGGCTTAGTGACATTTATATTGCATTATTTGATCCTGATGGCGATGTACCCATACGCGATTGGGGCGAACACGTGGACACAGCTAAGGACCACTGGAAACTGACTGATTACGAGGTGTGTACCAAGATAGCAGGCTTGCTACAAGGCCGTGCTAAGACCCTTGGTGACACATGGCTAGTAAAGTCGCCAGTGTGGTCTGATATGCGAGAAGCTTTAATTCAAAAATTTGAACCGGAAGCAAGGTATTCTAATGATATAGTGAAATTACGAAGTTTTAAATTTGATATGGCAAATCCAGCCGAATCCATTACCAAAACCTGGAATATTTGGAAGCGTGTTGTCAATGGAGGGAAAGACAAAAATGCAGTGGAAGCCGTGATTGGGTGCGTAGTCAATGAATTTCTGAGATTACGCCTATTGTCCAGTAAATGTTCGTCTGTCCCCGAGCTAATTTCAGTAGCAGCTACCATCAAACTACGGGAACCTCGACACGGTGAACCACCTGCTAAGAGACCGAGGTTGAGGCACAACAGAGATGATATTGCGCTTTGTTTCAAATGTGGGAAACCCGGTCAGGTTCAAGCGCAATGTAACAAAGGTAATGATAAAATTAGTGACCCTTAGCCACTGCTAGGTACAACCAGACCAGAGGAATCCTCAAGCCGGATAGATCGTCCTAAGCCCAAATGCAACTATTGTGATAAAATTGGGCACACTGAATCGGTATGCTTTAAGAAGATGGGAGATGAAGCCGGAAAAGTTAATTTAGCCGGCGTCCAAAAAGAAATATTAACACCTATGACTATCAATATCAATAATCGCACATTTACAGCGTTTTATGATAGTGGTGCAGCACGTTCAATCAGTGAAACCATCCCTGGCAAACGACAAGATTGCGCGTTAATGCTAAAGGGAATTGGCAATGCAAGTATACCCATCTTACACATACATTCATAACGTCACGCCTTTTATCCCCGAAGGGGTAGGCAAAGGTGTATTTCTACACCCACTTTTCGCCAGATATACTTTAGTCCCACGTAATAAGGGGCGAGCCTATTGCCGTACCGAGCACATTTCCAGACTCCGTGCTGCTACTGAGAATTTCGTGATAGAAAAACCCAATAACACTGCCCGACCCAGGAATCGAACCCGGGACCTCCCGATCCCACGCGCACATTTATGCCGCGAGACCAACGAGGCAGTCGTATAGGGTTTGATGTCGAGTTTTCCGTCTCTACGCAAAGGTGGTATTCGCATCGTGTTATCCCTTAGTCGCCTCTTACGACACTCACGGGAAGATAGGGGGTGGTGACACTTGTATTCTATGCCGTCAACCACACGGCGTATACCCATCTTGTCGTGCCAAAAAGTCTATGTAACCTGTGATATAAATGGAACTTATGTAGAAGTTGCCTTTCACATCGTAGAAGACCACGAAACTCCTTGTGACCTATTGATTGGAGTGGAAATAGTCAAAGGTACGGGTTTGAGTGTACTTATAACCAAAACGGGCGCTACAATGATGAGAAGATCAACCATTTTTTTCAACGTAGCCAAGGAAGAATCTTTCGGGAGCTTGGACACTGATCTAACCAATTTGGATGAAATAACCGTATTTAAGAGGTTATTAATGAAGTATAGTGATAATTTTTCCTCTGGTATTCCGAAGAAACCAGTAACCATGGGATGCCTGGAAATTCAATTAAGAGACCCAAGCAAAATCGTGGTAAGAAGACCCTATCGAATGGCTCCAATAGAACGACAAAAATTGAAGGCTATTATCAATGAGTTAATGGACAACGGAATCGTCAGAGAAAGTACGTCCAACTTTGCCAGCCCTGTAATTCTCGTTAAGAAAAAGAATGGAGAGGATCGAATGTGCACTGATTATCGAGAATTGAATAAAAACACTGTACCTATTAATTTCCCACTGCCGATCATTTCGGACCAAATCGATCGACTATCGGATGCCGCTTATTTCATCAGTTTAGATATGGTGCAAGGTTTTTATCAAATTTCTATTAAAGAAGAGTCTATAGCGACGACTGCCTTCATCACGCCAGACGGGTTATATGAGTACGTAAGGATGCCGTTTGGACTGATGCATGCACCAGCCGTATTCCAGCGCGCTATCATGACGGCACTAAGAACTCTTTTGGATAACATTTTGGTTTACATGGATGATGTATTAATAAAATGTAAAACATTCACCGAGGGATTACAGATCCTGGACAAAGTTTTGGCAGCCTTAACCGAGGCTGGGTTTACTGTAAATGTCAAGAAGTGCTCGTTCTTTAAAAAATCAATTGAATATCTGAGAAACGTAATTGAAGGAGGATCAGTTCGTCCAAGTCCGAGGAAGGTTGAGGCTTTGGAAAAATCCGTAGTGCCCACAAATGTAAAACAGGTACGACAATTTTGTGGTTTAGCTGGTTGTTTCAGGCGTTTTATACCATCATTTTCTGAACGTTTGATCCCGTTATACAATCTAACCAAGAAGGATGCAAAATTTCAATGGACTGCAGAGTGCGAAAACGTCAGACTCGATATCATCCGACGGTTGACGTCTGCTCCAGTTCTAACAATCTTTCAAGAAGGACTTCCTATCGAACTACACACTGATGCCAGCAGTACTGGACTGGGTGCCGTTCTCATTCAAACATAGAATGGCCGGCAGCACGTGATTGCTTACATGAGTATGAGAACTACGGAGCCTGAGAGTGATTACCACTCTTATGAATTGGAAACATTAGCTATAGTGAGGGCGATAAAACACTTCAGACAATACCTATACGGCAGACCTTTTACAATTGTTACCGATTGCAACGCCATCAAATCATCCTCGAACAAACATGAACTGCTACCCAGAACCCATAGTGATGGTGGTCATTTCTTCAACATTACGACTTTAAAATAGAATATCGCCAGGGCAACCGAATGAAGCATGCAGAATACTTTAGCCGCAATCCAATAGCGTGCATTCATTTAGCACAAAATGTTGATGATGGCTAAGAGAAGAACAAAGGCGTGATGCGGAGTTAGCCAAAATCATAAGCAAGTTGGAACATAATGAAGACATGAGTGAGTACCGCATGAATGATCTTATTTTGGAACGCTGTCATGAAGAGAAAGAACCGGGTCGTAAAAGGTGGAAAAAAGTGGTACCAAAATCATATCAATGGAGCATAATTAACACTTACCATACTGCGCTGAAACATTTTGGGTGGGAGAAGACCCTTGGTAAGATCAGAGAGAATTACTGGTTTCCTGAGATGACAACTGTAGTAAGACGCTTCATAGAAATTTGTGTGATATGTAAGACTAGTAAAAGCCATTCTGGAGCCAAACAGGTAGCAATGTTTCCCATAGAGAAAAAAGCAGTGCCATTCGACACCATACACATAGATATGACTGGCCACCTTACCCGGCGAAATAACAAGCATGAGTATGTGGTTATTATAATAGACGCTTACACAAAGTTTGTCACCCTTACATACGCAACCGACAAGACTGCCAACTCAATGTTGCGCGCACTTAAGTATGTTGTGTCTCTATTTGGAGCTCCGAGACAAATAATAAGCGACCAGGATACTGCCTTTAAGGCTGAATTTGAAGACTTTTGTAGACACCACAATATCTATCAGCACTTCATAGCTCCAGGAGTTAGTCGTGCCAATGGACAAGTGGAGCGGATGATGTCTGTGGTAAAAAATTGACTAACTGTTCACGATGAACAAAAGAAAATGCAGAAAGGCTGGACTAATGTTCCTTTAATCCAGTTTTAGGTTGATACAATATATTTCGGTGGATTGTTCTGTTAGGTGTCGTGGTTAAGATGGTTGTGAGTGGAGGTGTGTGTGTGTGACGTATATGTGACGTGTTCGTGTAAGGTGAAGTATGATTGCTGGAGTGTTTGGCTCGATATAAAGTAAATTAATTTGCGCCTTGCAGGAAAGCGTTACGGTCGACAATCGGGCTAACCGGCGTCGACATCCTCCCGGCCGTTGAAAGCGGAGCTTTCAACTTGACTCATTACGTAGTAGACAAATCTTGTTAATTGCCCTTCTTACAAGACCTTGAGAAGTTGTAATGTCAGCAACTCGCGGGACACCATCGGCGTCAGGAAACAGCTTTGAGACGCGCCCCAAGCGCCAGCATAGCGGCGGCACGTTGTCTTCCTTTATCAGGACGAGATCGTTGAGCTTCAAATTCTTGCTTGTAGTGCGCCACTTAGATCGCTGCTGTAGCTCAGCAATATACTCCGATGCCCAGCGTTGCCAGAAGTGCTGCTTGGCTTGCTCCAGGCGCTGGAAGCGGTCAAGGTGATTGGTATTACTGTCCGCGTAGTCTGGTGATGGCAGCGACGTTAGCGGCCTACCAATTAAAAAGTGACCCGGGGTAAGGGCTTGTAGGTCATTTGGAGAAGGGCTTAAAGGACATAGGGGTAGGCTATTAAGGATTGCCTCAACCTGTGCAAACAGTGACGATAGCTCCTCAAAGGTTAGGTGCGCTGTACCTAGGATGCGCTTAATGTGGTGTTTAGCCGACTTTACCCCAGCCTCTGCTAAACCATTGAAGTGAGGAGCGTACGCGGGAGAAAATTTAAATTCTACTCCTTGACGAGCCGCTTAGTCACAAATAGAATCCCGATGAGATTCTAGAAACATTGTTACTTCCTTAGCAGAGGCAACAAAGTTGCGTCCGTTATCACAGTAGATTAATTTAGGTGCACATCTTCGAGAGATGAATCTCTTCAAGGTCAGTATAAATGCGTCCTTAGACTGCTCACTCACCGCTTCAAGGTGGATACATTTATACCGGAAGCATATAAAAATACATACATAGCATTTTGTGATTTTACATCCCCTACCTTTACGATCTGCAATAAAGAATGGCCCAGCAAAGTCAGTAGCAACGGTAACAAATGGAAAGTCAGTCTCTATACGAGCGTTAGGTAAATTACCCATTATATTAGATAATGTTTGACCACTGTATCTACGACATATAAAACAATTACGGACAACATTCCTAGCAAGTTGTCGGCCTCCGATAGGCCAGTAGCGATCTCGTAGAGAAGCTAATAGTTGCTGGGGTCCCGCATGCAAGAGGCGTTCGTGCTCTGCATGAAATAACAGTTTAGTAAGTGCATGGTTTGCCCTTAATAAAATAGGATGCCTTTTGTCATAAGAGTACTTCGACTTGGGAATATGTCCTCCTACTCAAAGCAAGCCTTCTGCGTCTATAAAAGGATTTAGGGATGTTAGGGCTGACTTCACTGGTAACGATTTTCTATCAAGTAGACGACTTAGTTCGTTAGGAAAAGATTCTCTTTGAGCTATTTTAGCGAGAACCTTTAAAGAAGAGTCAAGCTCATGGGCTTGTATATGCCCTGTAACCTTAATTCGATTACGACAATTGTTAATAAATCTTAATACTAAAGCATAAATACGATAGCTGAAGATTACATAGCTTAGAATACTTATTAAAATCTATAGGTGCTGAAGTTTCGACATCCATCGTTAAAACGACAGCAGTTTTTAAATTGGGAAGATCTGAAATGTCAGTCTTGGACATTGACGGCCACATAGATTCGGGTTGGGAAAGAAATTGAGGTCCATGCCACCATAGAGAAGGCTGTTCATTAGACATATCCTTTAAGTCTACACCCCGAGAGGCGAAGTCGGCGGGATTTAGAGCCGTAGGCACGTAGACCCAAGATGTAGGTTCTGTAAGTTCATATATGGCAGCAATACGATTAGCGACAAACGTCTTTGTTTTATTGGGCGTATTAATCCATCCTAGAACCACTTGAGAATCCGTCCAATAAATGTGACGGTTGATGGGACGGCGCAAGGTTTTTGTTACAGCTGAACTCAACTGTGCCCCTTATACAGCCGCACATAGTTCGAGACGCGGAATCGTAGTTGCTTTGAGAGGAGCTACGCGTGCCTTAGCGCACAACAGATGAACTTCTACCAACCCTTGTGCATCGATAGATCTCAAGTAAATACATGCCCCATACGCTTGCTGTGAAGCATCACAGAAACAATGCATTTCAATAGTAGAACTATTGTTAATTAGAGTTAATCTAGGTATTTTAAGTTTATTAAATTTAGTCATGTTTTGAGAGAATGATTGCCACGTCTTATTGATATTTTCGGGAACTGTTTCATCCCAGCTTAGTTTTGAAACCCATAATTGTTGTAACATAATTTTCAGTTTAATAGTATATAATGATAATAACCCTAGTGGGTCGAATATTCGACTAATAGAGGATAGAATAATCCTTTTAGTAATAGTGGACGTGATAGGAATTTGGAATGGAAAATGTAATTCATCTGAATCGGGGGTCCAACCGATGCCTAAAGTGCTAGATGCATTGCTGATGATCAAATTACCCTTTTCAGAGATATTAGGGTCTAGAAAAAGATCAGGTAAATTAGTCCTATATTTTCTCAAGGGAAAACAACCCTTAGCTAACTCTTCAGCTACTGAACGTTGAATAAAACGTAATTCTTGAGGACAGTCACAGCCTGTCAAAATGTCATCACAATATGTGTCATTTTGTATAATAGTTTTTATTTTAGGATCTGTACTTTCCTCACCTAACTGCCAAATGCATCTAGTGGTTAGGAAGCTTGCGGAAGAAAAACCATAGGTCACGGTATTTAAACGTAGTGTGCGGAGAGGTTCGTTTTCATTCTCGCGCCATAGTATCAGTTGTAGATCGCGATCCTCGTCTCTCATACTTACTTGACGGCACAATTTTTCTACGTCACCTGAGACGATGTACTTATACAGACGAAACCTTATTAAAATATTAAATAAAGTACCTTGAATGGTAGGACCAACCATTTGAAGTTCGTTAAGAGAAATCCCAGAGGTAGTGCGAGCCGACGCGTCAAATACGACACGTAACTTCGTCGACTCGCTGTTAGCCTTCATTACAGGATGGTGGGGAAAAAAATAAGAGTTAATAGGTCATTGTATTGGGGCTTCAGACAGATGACCAAGAGCTGCATAATCACGTATAAACTCAACATAGGCTGTCTTAAGTTCTGGTTGTTTTTTAAAACGTGATTCTAGATTAAAGAACCTCCTTTTGGCTAATTGATATGAGTCACCCAAACAGGATCTTTCATCGCGAAGGGGTAGACCAACACAGAAACGACCGTCACTTGAACGGGTAGTAGTGGCAACAAAGAACCTCTCACAGAGCTGTTCTTCCTTCGTATAAGGTATAACCTGCGGGAAACTTTCTAGTTGCCAGAATTTAGCCATTTTCCTTTAAGTAAGCATGACAGGTATGAATGGAATTATTCTTTAATATAGGGGATGACTGGGTGGATATAGTACCGCCAACAAGCCATCCCAATTTAGAGCTACGTAATATCGGCACCTTAGCCGATAGGTGATGCTGTTGGGTTCCTATGATATCCCAAAATAGATCAGCACCTATAAGCATATCGATAGGCGATGATTTATAGAAGTTAGGATCTGCTAGAGTAAATTTAGACAGGTTTAGACTATTTATGTCAAATGTTGACTTAGGTATTTTATCACTTATTTTAGGTAGTATAAGACAAAACATTGTTACAGAAAATAGCTTGTCATTTGATTGTAGATGTATCATACATCGTTTTGTATTTAGGTTTAGTTGATTATTGCCTATGGTATAAATATCGACGTTAGTTGATTAATTGGACAGATGGAGTCGTTGTCTCAGTGTCTCAGTAATAAAGGAACACTGACTTCCACTATCAAGCAAAGCGCGAATCTGAATGGTTTCATTATTTACAGGGTTTGATACGAGAACGCTCGCAGTACACAATAAAACTTGTGAAGTATTAGAAAGGGCAGACATAACGATCGGTGACGGTGCGGGTAGCGAGTTCGATTCGGGCTCATGCGCGATATGTAGTAATGTGTTGTGACGTCTTTTACAAGAACGGCAATGTCCAGGTAAACTGCATTGCACAACGTCATGACCGGGTCTTAAACAATTAAGACACAGGCGCAAAGATACGGCGGTACTCCACCTATCCTCGGGTGACATAGCCTTAAATTTCGAACACTCAAATAGCCGATGATTTTCCTTGCATAAAATGCATTGATAAGATGATTTGGTGAATGAAGCATTATTATTATTAGACGTAGCCATAAAACTCTTACTCTGGGTTTTGTTTGAGCCACTTGGGGCCAAATGCTTATTTTGCCGATCATGTTTGTTACGGTTAACAGTCTCTAAAACATCAGAACGGTTTTTTAAGAATATAAAAAAATCATCAAAGGTTGGAATTTCGGATAAGCTATTTCTATGTTCTTCCCATTTGTATACCGTGCTGTTGTCTAACTTAGCTGAGACCATATATATAATTAAGACATCCCACTTGTCGGTGGGTAAGCCGAGGGTCCCGAGAGCCCGTAAGTTTTTTGTGATATGATCAATTATAAAACGTAATGGCTTGTCGGTCTCTCGTACCGGTTCAAATGTAAATAGTGCCTTTAAGTGGTTGTTTATAAGTTGACGCTTATTATCGTAACGGTCACACAAGAGTTTCCAGGCTTCAATATAATTTTTATCGGTCACACGTTATTAGCAACCTAGAAAGGTTGCTAATAACTTGTGACGCTTCGCCTTCTAAATAAGAATTAAGGTAGTGAAATTTATAAATATTTTTGATCTTATTATTGCTGTGAATTAATGAATTGAATGTTTCCTTAAACTCAAGCCATTTGTGATACGTTCCATCGAAATTAGGTATCTTAATTACGGGTAATTTAAAACCCATAAATCCTTGACCATCACCGCAACAAGAAATATGATCCGGCGCATTTGAATAACTAGACTCGTTAAGATTAGGCGAGCAATTATTAGCCAACATTGACTTGGCTAGCTATCAATATAATGATCAAATTCTTGTTCAATAGCTTCACATAAAGATAGTTCTACCTCTAAGGAAGGAATCAACAACGCTTCAAATTGTGCCTGCAGCTCATCAAATTCTTTGTATAACGTTTCAGACCTAGATAGTTTTATCTCAATTTTGCGGATATCTAAATCACTTAAACTGTCTTGTTTCTTAATATCATCTATGTAGTTTTTAAATCTAGTTAACCCTATACTTGACGATGTGCATTTAAATGCACACTTTTTTTTAAATATTCTACAAGCAAAATTAAGTTTTTTTTTTTTTTTCTACTCATTCACCCATGAAATGCCCGTATTTGACATAAAAAAATATTACTGAGCACTGGCGACACTTGGTGTACTCAGTAGATCGCGAGATGGTGGAGCGTGCGCGTGCATCTACGGCATATAAGGTAAAAATTGATTGAAATCATATTATTTATTAACGAAATTGAATAAAAAAGTGATAAAAACAGGACCTAAACATACAGTCTTGTGAATTAAATATAGATTTTTTCAATTTGAAATAGTTTACTTGGAAAAAATTTCATGTTATCTTGCATGTGTCTTTAAATGCACATTGCCAAACTATTAACAGACCTACCAGCACTAGGCTGTGTGCATTTATAGATACATTGCTAGTTTGAAGGACATTGTTTTTAAAATAACATTATGAATATCAATTAAATTATTTCTTTATATTAGATGTTTATTTTTTATATTTCTTAATTTTCTAGCCTTCTAAAAGGACTTCGAGAATTTTGGCGTTACTACCTAAGTCTGGTGCTAGTTCCGACATAAAAAAGTGGTTCTTCGGAAGATGAACTTCATTATGCATGTTCAGTGCTATCCTTCGACAATTTTTCACTTCAGTAGAATTGCTGGAACATTTGAGTAATGTTAATGGTATCTTTGCTTTAGGAACTATCAGGCAAAACAGACTTCAAGGAGCTGCAGCTAAACTACCTACTGATAAAAAGCTAAAAAAATAAAGGTCGTGGATCTTTTACTCAAGTAATTTCTAATGGATGTAAAATAGCAGTAGTCAAATGGGATGACAACAAGTGTGTCACTACGGACAGTACTTATACTGACTTACAGCAGGTGCATCAGGTGTTACGATACTGTATAAACACAAAAAGCAAAGCACCTGTTACATGTCCCAACATCGTAAAAGTATACAACTGTTGTACGGGAGGTGTAGACCTTGCAGATATGCTTGTAGCTCTTTATCGGACTGAAATGAGAGCACATCGTTGGTGTACCTTTACAATCACAGGTTCTTGACATATGTGTCAATAATACGTGGCTCATTATTTTATCGTCGTGAAACCACAGATGCAAAGCAAATGAAACTAAAAGACTTTCGATGCGCTATAAGTAATGATCACACCACCTTTCAAAGAATTAAGAAGTTTTCGAATACGTCCAGAAGTACGAAATTTGTTACACCGCAGACGTCCGACTACGGCCGATATGAACACTTTGGACACTTGCCATCATTTACAAATAAAGGCAGATGCAAGAATTGCATAAAAAGTCAGACTAAATTAATATATTATGTAAAATGCAACGTGAGGCTTTATTTGGTATATGGTCGTAATTGTTTTTATGTTTATCATACAAAATAATAATAATAAATTTCATTGTCGACATGTCTGATTACTGATTTCTCATTATTAATAGTATTTTGTGTGTTTACAAATTTTGTAGTACTTAAAGATGTTTTTTATTGTTTAAAAGGACTATAGCGGCAACCAAAATACATAATTTGTGAAAATTTCAGCTTTCTAGCTATCAAAAGGTCATAGACAATCATGTTCTTATCTTTATTGCTCATATTTGATATCTTTTCTAGTAGTTTAAAAAAAAAACCGTTGTTTCATCTTAAATAAGTTGTGTTTCAATTTTGTCTGCACATGGCAATGTGCATTTAAATGCACACGCTTTTTAACAGCGATAATTCGACGAAGCTGACAATGTGCATTTAAATGTACATGCTATATTTCAAAAACTATATATGTATGATTTTTTTTGCATTTTTTACATGTATTTGATACGTATTAGATGCGATATATGTGGAAAAATAATGAATATATACAATAAAAACCTTTGCCAAGTATAGGGTTAAACGACCTTTAATATTGCTACGTTTAGCACTAAGTTCTTTTAAAAGTTTAGTATCATCGTTTTTAGGCTCCATTGTATGAAAATATCTAGTCTAATATGTGCAAATTGTTTACAATTAGTCAATGAAATAAAAATATAACAATACGGTACGCTCCTCGTCAATGATGCAACAGCGGGCAAGCGAGGAACCGGTTCTAATCAGCTGTTTAGGCGCCCGGGACCGCCGGCGGCTGCCGCGGTACTCAGGTAGCTGTGTAGACAATGGGTGACGTAGCGCGACGACACCTCGCCAATACACTGTAAATGATATTTTATGCACAGCTAAATATTTAATAAGTACAGTTACGTATGAACAGCTGAGAGACTAACTAACAGTAAATTGAGATGCAAATAAATTATTTATAGTTACGATTAAGGTTGTAACGAAAGTGATGGATATGTGTACTGATAGCTAGCTGAATTATTAAAATTAAGCTTAAATAAGATGAAATATGACTGCTATAAGCTTTTATTAGTGGATGTTATCAGTTTATGATAATCAGTAGTAGCAAATATAGTGCAATGAAGTGGTATGTGCAGTGATGACTTGCAGAAACGGAAGCAGTGAAACGGTTTCAGCTGTAAGTACACAAAAAATAATCCTTATTTTATGAATTTAGGCTTTAGCTGTAGCAAACACGTAAGAATAGTAGCATTAGATGCTTTAGAAAATTAATTAGGTGATAGATTTACAAGTAGGTAGGTAGGTAGGTCCTTTTGAGAAACCTTACGTTACTGTTTGCACAAATTGAAAGGAATGTAATAGGAAATAATAGGAACGGGCTCACTTTTACATAGGCAGGCAGGCGTTGTAGACCCAGAGATATGCTTGAACTTCGGATGAGGGCTGCTGTCTGCGTAGACGTGAAGCTTATGGTAGGTAATTTGAAACGGCTCGGCTAAGCAACGGCTAGGCGAAAGACGATCTCGTAGCACGGTGAGCAGTGTAGACCATAGGCTTGCCGCTGGTTGTAGCCCAGGGAATATAGGCGATCTAGTGTTCACACGTAGCGATGACCTTCTAGTGTCCTTCAACCGTTGTCCTGCGCACGAACTACGAACCCGATTTTGTACAGGTCCTGTCACGGTCGCCACTTTTTGTTCACGATGAACAAAAGAAAATGCAGAAAGGCTGGACTAATGTTCCTTTAATCCAGTTTTAGGTTGATACAATATATTTCGGTGGATTGTTCTGTTAGGTGTCGTGGTTGAGATGGTTGTAAGTGGAGGTGTGTGTGTGACGTATATGTGACGTGTTCGTGTAAGGTGAAGTATGATTGGTGGAGTGTTTGGCTCGATATAAAGTAAATTAATTTGCGCCTTGCAGGAAAGCGTTACGGTCGACAATCGGGCTAACCGGCGTCGACACTAACTATTATTCGCAATTATGAAACTGAAAACTGGAGGAAGGTCTTCAACTAGCCATCAACTGTACCAAGAGCAAAACCACAAATATAAGCCCAATTAAAGCTCTTACAGGAATTAGTATCATTAATTGACGAGGAGGAAGAGACAGTTAATAGAAATCAACTCGATAGCTACATTCAAAAGAAAACCGATACACGTAGCAAAGAAGACAAGGCAAGATTTGACCAAGGTAAAGCGAAGGTTAAAAGGTTCCATAAGGGAGACATTGTGGTATTCCAAACAAACCCTAGATGTCAAATTGGTCTAGATATGAAGTATCCAGATGTCTACGTAATTTGGAAAATATTACCCAATTATAGGTATCAGGTAAAGCGAATAACAGGACGTGGACGCCCCAAAAAGATAGCTCACGATCAACTTCGGCTCGCACCCAAACCAGATGAAAGAATAAATGAGAATACCATGTCGGCGCAAGATGAAACTGAGGCGACGCCAGATACAAGTGCATCTCAAACTAGTACTTCCAATGATGTAGAGGACATTACGCAGCAGTAAGACAAAGGTAATCAAACATCTTAATACCATATTGTTGCAGTTTCTTTTCATGAGTAACATAATTTGAGTACAAAGACCTCCTTATTTTTATTATTGACGTAAGTTGAGGACAGGGGCCTCCTTACTTTTGTCAATGCTAATGTAAGTTGAGGACAGGGGCCTCCTTACTTTTTTCAATGCTAATGTAAGTTGAGGACAGGGGCCTCCTTACTTTTGTTAATGTTCTTGTAAGTTGAGGACAGGGGCCTCCTTACTTTTCTAACGATTGATGTAAGTCGAGGACGGGGGCCTCCTTACTTTGGCTAGACTATTACCCGATGTAAGTAGAGGACAGGGGCCTCTTTACAATGTTTGTTATAATTTAAGGACAGGAGCTTGCTTACTTTTACGTTGACTGATATAAGCTTTGCTTACCTCTTAGCTTTGATGAGCTAAAAGTACTGCTGATTGTTTTGTTTCACAGGCCGAGGGCGACCTGTTTGCAGAATGGCAGTGTCGGCGCAATAAGGAACTAGGCTGTTTGCAAACGAACACAAATGCAGCGATACGTCATTTCCGCCACTACCGCTCCGTGAGTCAGGCGAGAGGTGGGACGGGTCGTTTTAACGACATTCGCCGCATAGAGGGGATCATTCCGGTCGAGGCGGTCGTTCCGTCAACACCTCTAGTAAAAGTGACGACAGTCACACCTGAGTCACAGTTATTAGTTTAATCTTTATAATTATAGTTATAATTGAATAATTAGTGAAGTGTAAAGTGATTTGTGATTGTAAATAAATCTCGTATTCAACGTGAAATATTGAAGTTTACTTTGAAGCCATGTCCGAAGGTCGGCCTAACACCGATATGGATCCGGAGGATTATGGCCCACCTTCACCAATTCTACAACACATGTCAGATCCATTCGAAATATATATATATATTTTATATTTCAATATATATAAATAAAATCACATGTAATCATATTGGGATTTGAGGAATAATGACGCAATTACATAGACAAATAGTGTTGCTTCAAGACATTTTTGAAAATGCTTAGTGATCTTCCTCGTCTAATCTCAACTGCCAGCGCATTCCACAAACGATCAGCCTGAACAGAGAAGGATTTAACATAGAAGTTTGTGGAATGCGGTGGCATCTGCAATCTCAGATCCTCCGACGACCTCAGGCACTTTGAATGTGTGTCATGAAGGAACTTAAAATGTTCTTTGAGATACATGGGTGTATTAGGATTGAACAATACATTGTATAGTAAAATTAGAATATGAGTATTCCTGCGAAGACAAATCGGGAGCCACTTGAAACTGCTTCAAAGTTCAGATACATGATCATATTTGCGTAAACCAAATATAAATCTTATACAAAAGTTTTGGAGGCGCTCAAGTTTATCAAGTTGCTCCTTATTAAGGCCAAGATAGCTGATATCGGCATAATCGAGAATCTGAGGCAGAAGTGACCAATTGATCTTAGAGATCATCCTGGAACTGCCAATCAGAATGATCTGAGTTTTGGTTGGATTAACCTTAAGTCCATAATTTTTACTCCACTCACAGATTTGCGCCAAGTCCGTATTAATAGTAGAAAACGCATTAGATAATATCGATTCTAATGGTGCCTCTGAGTATATTTGCAGGTCATCTGCGTAAAGGTGGTAGGACGAAATTAAATGTTTGGAGATAGAATTTATAAAAATTGCGAAAAGTAATGGAGAGAGAACGCCACCTGTGGTACGCCGACAGTCGCATTACACCATGAAGAGTATGATTCTTCAACGCGTATACGCTGACGGCGTCCAAACAAGTAACTACGAAACCAGTAAATTACCGTTGGAGATATGTTAATAGAGCGGAGTATGCCAAGCAGGATGTGAAAATCCACGGTGTTAAAAGCATTGCTAAAGTCAAGTAAAGATAGAAACGTGAGCTTTCCACAATCCATACCCAACCTAATCTCATCGGTGATGTGAACCAGTGCCGTGGTAGTACTATGACCAGGACGAAAACCGGATTGAAAGGGATTTAGGAGAGCATTTTTGGACAGGAAGAAACTTAGTTGTGTATATACAAGACGTTCGAGGACTTTGGAAAGCAATGGTAGTATGGATATAGGTCGGAAGTTGGAGAAGGAACAGGGTTTGGGTTTCTTTGGCAACGGAATTATTTGTGCATCTTTCCATGCTGATGGGAAGATACCACTAGCAACTAAATGATTTAAGATGTGACATAGGACAGAGTGGATTTCATCAAGGATGGGTAGGATCATGTTGCGGCTGATACAGTCATTACCAACAGCATTGGACGAGATTGAAATTATGCTCTTTTTAACATCACAACCGGAAAATTGCTCGAAAACATCAGGTGAATATTTGGGAGTTGGGATAAGTGAAAGATCTTTTAAAGTATTCGTTTAAGTTGTCCCATCAAAGTTGGACGAAGCAGTGAAATGTGCATTGAGTGCATCAAAATTTATGTCTTTGGGGATTGCGTCATTGCGCGACTTACCAACTCCCATCGTTCTAAGAAATTTCCAGACTTGGACTTTAGGCTAGTTATACCAATAAATCTAATTTAAGGCTAATTGTAGTGTACCTTTTTGTATTTTTGAGGATAAATTAATTATTATTATTCAGAAGAAGTCAAAGTTTGCCGTGTGGTTGATTGCCGTGTCTCAAATGTACCAGTCCTGTCGCGACCACGGCCCATGTAAGACGGGGCAAACGTCGGTAGTAAAGAGGTAGTTATAACTTAAATTAATTAGATATCGCGAGTAAGACTCGTTTCAATAAAATTGTATGATGACAAGTTCTATTTAGGTAGTCTTATACTTGATTAATACTTCAGCAATAACTGAATGTTAATATAAATCCCAGCAGAGTGCTATTTTAGTATGAAATAAATACTTATTCAATTATGACTGTTTGGAATTGAAATTGATTCTATTGAATTTGCAGACATAGTGGGCGATTTCTATGAAGTATTAATTTTGTATTAAAACGGCTCTTGCAACAAAGTAGACAAAATTAGGCGTCTAAACATATATACAGCGATATAACTTGAATTTATTCGAACAACAGATTCGAAGAAGTAGAAGAGAAACATCAGTACATATTATAAAAATCAAGTTCATTAATGCATATCATAAAATAAACTCTGACTGCGTATCCGCTTGACCGCGCACAAGTGACTATTTTCCCTTTTTGCAAAAACAGATGAGCGCGTAAACTGTCATTTTTCCCACGCTTTTCCGCTGCGCACTAATCCGTTTGTGGAACTCGGATAACTTAACCGATTGCGGTATGTTGCATATCAATAGACGCGTAATTAAATGAGCTTTCCAATGATATAAATTAAAACCGTATAATATGGCTAAAGTCTACGCAAGGGCAGTATAAAGTGATAATTAGAAATTTTTCCCATCATTTTTGAGCGCGATTTTATATTTCTGACATATTCCTTTTTCTCGTCGTTTTTTTATTATGGGAGGTATATAAGTATTATACACAGTTAGAAAGGCTTTTTAATTTACTTTTAGAAAAAATAAATATAATGAAAAGAAACATTTTAATATTAAACATAAAAAAATAAAACAAAGACTTTTTTTTAATTGGCGCCAATTTTCATATTTTATTTTTTAAAATACCGTTTTATGTTATATATCAGATTCAAACCTAGATAACTTTCTTTCCAACTAGATTTCCAAGTATAAAAACCAATTCTGATAAGAATCTGATAAGAATTATTTTTATTGGAACCTGTACAGTTGCTTACTTTTTCCCGCCAAAAAAACTGAAGTTCCCGCCAAAATAAAATTATATTTTTTTGTCTATAATTAAAGTAATACACATTTTTTATTTATTTTTTTGCTGTAACTTCATAATTAATCAGTCAATTTATAATAAAAACATAAAAGTATGATATATAATTACATAATTTGTTTACAATTATGTTTTGAATCCATAATTACGCCCCGCGCGCGGAATGCAAAGTCAGCGAAATATATATTTTTTTTCAAATGCTTACATCTAAATAATTTTCTACAAGTATTGCTATAACTTTATTTTATTACATAGATAATATCACCAGGTACATGAAAATACAACAGCAAACCTGATTCAGCTTATACTTTTATTATGATAAACAAAATTGTCGAGTAAGTCGGTAAAGACGACATTGTTTACGTTACGGCCGCTCGCCTAAAGTAAAAATTTCATTCAAACGTAATTTGTTGTGTACCATTAGAATGAGTCATTCATTAGGTTGCAGAAAAATAAACACCACTCCTCTCAAGTTATTAACAATCGCACAAAAACTAATTAATTAAGCGCGCCCGTCTTTAACTGGCGGCGCGCACTTGAAATTTGTCGATGCTGAGTAAGCACTTAAAAATGGTGAGCGGTCAAGCGGGTATGCGATTGCTGATCGGAGGTCCCGGGTTCTTTTCCCGGGTCGGGCAAAAGAGTTACTGGGTTTTTCCGAATTCTCAGTAGCAGCACGGAGTCTGGTGATGTGCCCGGTAACGGCAATAGGCTCGCCCCCTATTACGTGGGACCTAAAAAAATTATGGCGAAATGAGGGTGTAATATTACACTCTGCCTACCCCTTCGGAGAAATAGGCGTGAGTCTATAAAAAAAAAAAAAAAAAAACCATCGGCACCCTCGGTCTGTCAGTAAAAACGCGTTTTTTACTGTTTTAAACAATAGAGATAGTGTTATTGAGGATGGTGTCAGTAGACGTATAATTTACGCTGGCAGTGCACGGGTTCATAGACACACGTGCGGTATGAAGATGTTGCTCTTGTTCAAAGCGCGAAATCATTATTATTATTACATAGTATAAAACAAAGTCTGTATTCTGTCTGTCTGTCCCTGTGTATGCTTAAATATTAAAAACTACGCAACGGATTTTAATCCTTTTTTTTTATAATAGATAGAATGATTCAAGAGGAAGGTTTAAATGTATAATTGACGCAAGCCGCTGGCGACATCTAGCATTATTATAACTTATCCTGACTGACATATCATCGCGGAGCCTAAACAACTGAAGCTAGAAACATAAAATTTGGGCTGTGGGTTTATTATATAACGAATTGCCTCTTTAAGAAATTCTCTGCCCCGAAGGTGGTAAAATAATAATAATAATATATATTCATTGACCAACAAAAGAGCAATACTTAAAGTTGCTACTTTTCGTCCTTTTAAATTCCCTACGCACCAGCTCTACTTGTCATGCAACGTGCTAACAGTGCGCCAACTATTTATCTTCAACATTATACTAAAACAGCCCACCGAAATCCCTTATTCTCCTATTCCTTTTGAAAGAAGAAGAAAGGACCTAGTTTGTACAACACGTCATACGAATGATGTCTTTGTAAATAGATTTTACACTTTTCTAGGCTCGTTTTTATATAATAAGTTCAATAAATTACTCAATATATATAGTCATAATTATAAAATGTGCAATACAACACTATCAGAATATTTACAAAAGCTTAATTACGACGACACAGAAAAATTACTAGTAATTATAAAATGAACTTTAATAATATTGTCAGAATATTAATAATATTTTTATTTTTACGTATTTGTTTTATATTTTTACGTGTGGTTTCGTACTGATAAGTATTACTTACGACTACGTTATAATATAGCATACAATTAAATATTATTGTCATTTGTATCAATATGTAATAATCAAGCGTCAGCTCGCAACACAGGTATAACCTGGTTCGAGCAGGTAGCCGATGTCTTATAACGCAATCTTAGTTTTTTTGCCAATAGTTATTTTTTAGCCTTATGTACACTATTGTTTATTCAGCCATGTATGATATTATGTAAAACTAAATAAAAGACTTTAGGCTAGTTATACCAATAAATCTAATTTAAGGCTAATTGTAGTGTACCTTTTTGTATTTTTGAGGATAAATAAATTATTATTATTCAGAAGAAGTCAAAGTTTGCCGTGTGGTTGATTGCCGTGTGGTTGACGGCATAGAATATAAGTGTCACCACCCCCTATCTTCCCGTGGGTATCGTAAGAGGCGACTAAGGGATAACACGATGCAAATACCATCTTTGCGTAGAGACGGAAAACTTGACATAAAACCCTATACGACTGCCTCGTTGGTCTAGCGGCACAAATGTGCGCGTGGGATCGGGAGGTCCCTGGTTCGATTCCTGGGTCGGGCAGTGTTATTGAGTTTTTCTGTCACAAAATTCTCAGTAGCAGCACAGAGTCTGGAAATGTGCCCGGTACGGCAATAGGTTCGCCTCTTATTACGTGGGACTAAAGTATATCTGGCGAAAAGTGGGTGTAGAAATACACTTCTGCCTACCTCTTTGGGGGTTATAGGCGTCTGACTATGTATGTAGAAGAAGTCAAAGTGCACACAACTACAATCAGTGTTGATTTCTGGAACAAATTTTCATTGCAGAGAGCAATGCTCTCTAAATTTCATTGCTCTCTAGGTTGGTACGAGTGATTGCCTACTGTCGCAGGTTTTTGGGAGTTCCGAAACGATCAGATCGACACAATACAAAGTTTTTAGTCAAACAGGAACTGGAAGAATCAATTCTCTGTTGTATTAAGCGATGCCAACAGGTAGGATTCGCAGATAAATTGACGTGGTTGATAAAGGATAAGGCCCTAGAAGACAAGAGGAGCAAGTTCAAGTCCCTTAACATATTTCTTGATTTCAAGGGAATAATAAGAATCAGAGGGGAAGGTTGGACTTGTCGCAGCTAAGTTACCATCGAGCTCATCCTATTCTTATTCCAAAAGAGTCGTTCTTGACAAACCTTCTGATTGCCGATGCACATGATAAGATATTACATGGAGGTCCGCAACTTATGGTCATATATTTAAGTTCAAGGTACTGGATTGTAGGAATTATGTTGCTGATGAAAAAATATGTAAGGAATTGCGTCAAATGCATTCGTTATGCTGCCTCAGTAAGGGCGCAGCTCATGGGACAACTGCCAGCTGCACGCGTTACGCCAAGTAAGCCATTTTCACATAGTAGCGTAGACTATGCAGGCCCTATAAATATTAGAGTCTCGAAAGGTCGTGGTAATAAGTCGTACAAAGGGTATATTTTTTTATTTATATACATTTGCACACGGGCAGTGCACTTGGCAGCAGTTAGTGATTTAAGCACCAAGGGATTTTTGTCTGCTTTCAAGCGATTTGTAGCAAGAAGGGGTCGTGTGACTGAAGTATATAGCGACAACGGTACGAATTTCGTAGGCGTGGCACGAGAGTTACTTTATTTGTATAACAAGGAAAGGTCTGGTGTGAATGACGAATTGGCTGAGTATCTGTCTAATAAAGGAACTCAGTGGAACTTTATTCCACCTCATGCACCCAATTTTGGGGTCTTTGGGAGGCAGGTATAAAGTCCACCAAATTCCACCTGAAACGTATCATGGCAACTCTACATTAACGTATAAGGAGTTGGCTACTGTGTTAACGCAAATAAAGGCTTGTCTCAACTCGAGACCGTTGTCTTATCTTGAAGATCAAGATAAATTGTCAATTTTAACTCCAGGTCATTTCTTGGTTGGAGAGCCACTTGTTCTTACTCCTGATGAAAATTATGAAAAAAACAAATAATAATAATAATATTCTACCACATTCACACAACACCATCTAGTCCCAAACTAAGCAGAGCTTGTACTATGGGTACTAGATAATGGATAAACATACATATATACATTTTTTTTGTAAATACATACATATTATACATAGAAACACCCAGACCAAGACAAACATCCATATTCATGCACACAAATGTTTGACTTGAGCGGGAATCGAACCCGCGACCTTCGGCATAGCAGTCGCTTACACTCCCGCTGCGCCAACCGGTCGTCATATTAGCAACTTGTCGAGATGGCACCTCCACGCAGGATTTCTGGAGACGGTAGTCGCAGGACTACTTGAACGAATTCTTGCAACGGCATAAGTGGGCTCATCAAACTCCGGAACCATCAGTCGGCGATGTCGTATTAGTTAAGGAAGATGACTTGCCGCCGGGTAAGTGGTTGTTAGGCAGGATAGAGCAGAAGCATCGAGGTCCTGACGAGGTCACTCGGGTCGTTACCCTGCGTAACGCAGAATTCTTTAATAAAAAGACCAACGTCTAAACTTTGTGTGTTACCAGTTGCTAATTAGAATGTTTTATTGTGTATTAGCACAGGTATTAGGTGTAAGTTTTGATCTATCTGTTGTTTTCTTGGATTTTGTGTGTTAGCACAGGTATTAGGTGAAAGTTTGTTTTATCTGTTGTTTTCTTTCGTGTGTAACCGATTTATATTTGGATATGTTTATAAACAATGGTTAATATTGTATAATTTTTATGTGTTATAGTTGCATGGTGGGCGGTAGTGAAGGACATTGTGTTCGTGGTCGGGCAGCCAGATTGCCATCTCTGATTGCCCATACTCACCGAAACATCCGTGTCCGATGAGTATCTGAGTCAACCAAAATGTGACGCAGCCGCTTCTCCTCTCGATCCAGGCTTCGAAGGCAGGGAGTATTGCGCCAATGACGCGCTGGTGTATGCACCGCGGCTCTAAGAGTCGCGTGCGCCAATTAATAAGCGCGCTGACGCGCATCCCGCTGAAACTCCCCGAGCGTCTGGCTCGGCTCTTCCTCCGTTCCGCTTTCCTGGCGGAATCGAGTCTCACGAAAAACTAGTGCGTCCACGTCCGCCAGGATATCGAACGGTGGGAGCCGCGCCAAAGATTACGCAAATACCTACTGTCAAAATTCTCCGAACAATTGTGATGAAAATAACAATCATGGAAGAAATAAAAATCTTAGTGAAGACAAAAAATTGTTTACTGAGTTTTAGGGGTTCATTCTACAAAAATCCCTTGATGTAGTTACGTGAATATTTAGCTGGACAACATCATCATCTTCCTAGCGTTATCCCGGTTAGAATCTTTGGTCCACTTTCTATTCTAACTGGATTTGACTATTAGCTTTCACACAGAGCGATTGCCTGTTTGACTTCCGCAACCCAAAGGGATTGCTATATTCAATGGTTTAGACTACTGTCAGATCGACTGACAGAGATTTTCATAACAGCCGGTACCGATGGCTTAACGTTATCTCCGAGGTGCGGCGCAAGCGATAATTTACAATTCAATACGCACATAACTCCGAAAAGTCATTGGTGTGCGGCATGGATTATAACCTGAAACCCCTGCATGGCAACTGGTTGGTATCTCCACTAGGCAGTCGCTGCCTGATCAACGCTAAACTATATTACTTAAGCATATTTTTAGACAATAGCATTACACAGAATATTGGGCAGCGATAGCCTAGTGGGGATAGATACCACGGAATCTTTAAATTTAACGTGGGAAATACCAACAGACTGACTTTAAGAAGTTGCTGCGTATTAAATTGTTAACTATCGCTAGCCCCGTGCCTCGGCGTGCACGTTAAGCTATCGATCCCCACCGTCATAACTATATTTATTTACTAGAAGAGCTTGAGGTTATACCCGACTACTTCTCCGCACCCGTGGCTCATAGCGCAATGTTATATAGCCTAAATGTTAAAAGCCTTTCTCGATAAATTCTATCCACTACAAAACTAATTAACCAAGTCGGACCAGTAGTTTCTTAGATTAGCGTGTTCAAGCAAACAAACAAACTCTTCAGCTTTATAATATGAGTATAAAGAGACAGTCTTTATGGGAAGTAAGTAACCATGAATAGACTTACACTAGTGTATACTATGGAGTATCATTATTACCTATGGGTTGCGGAAGTCGTTTAAAAGGTCTTTCGAAATGGTATGAGTTAAAAACGAAACAAAAATGTACTTACTCCTATTTCCAGAAAATGATTATTAATTGGTATTTATTCATAACTGGCTTCTAATTTCCAACTATTAAGCGGTTTTTACATTTAATCAACAAAATTAAGTAGCTAATTATAATTTCACCAAATTCATATTCCTATAATAATTCCGACAATTTAAACGAGATGCCTATCGTTCATTAAATTCGCGAGAGTTAAATTAAACTTTAACGTCGTTGGTTAGAAATCCATTCCAATTCAATCTTTGTATTTACACCAATTTTGTTCTGAAAGATAGTTGCTCAACTTTTTCGTGTTCTGCACATCACCTTTATGGTCTATGGTTTTCTTTAATGAACGGTTGTAGATTAAACACGTCTCTTAAGATATTTTTAGATCTGCATAGGTACACTTATCATGAGACAGAACTGACAGTTGCAGAATGTGGCTTCCCTAGTAGTTTCCTAGATCGTGTAGTCCATTTATCTGTAATGTACACAAAGTTACAGATAACATGTATGTTACGCACCGTTAGTTAGTAATTATTTCGTTCATAATAATATCGCTATGACACTGAATAAATAAAATTAAATATACATAAAAAAGGATAACTTAATTAAACAACGTATTGGACTTTCATTTATTATGACTTTTTAATGATTTCAACTCATTACGCTAGAGTGGCACTAGGGTTTGCGGTAAATCCCTTTTGTACGCTTTTGTACCGTATATGGCTGATTTGTCTTATTCCTGAACGCAAAATAATGGTCGGTATCCTATTATTATTTTGGTGCAACCTAGCGGTCTACGACCAATGCATAGGTATTGCTGGAATGATGAAGTCTTAAAAGACCTAACACGACTTCGTAAAATGAATTGGCAGGAATTTATCCACGATAGGGAAAGGTAGAGATGAAAAGTCTTGGTCTGGGTGTTTCTTTGTATAATATGTATGAATTTACAAAAAAAAAGTATAAATGTATGTTTATCCATTGTCTAGTACCCATAGTACAAGCTCTGCTTAGTTTGGGACTAGATGGTGTTGTGTGAATGTGGTAGAATATTTATAGAGAGAGCTCATTTCGGAGGCTAAGACTCA
Organism: Euclidia mi; assembly: GCA_944739405.2. Classification (NCBI taxonomy): domain Eukaryota; kingdom Metazoa; phylum Arthropoda; class Insecta; order Lepidoptera; family Erebidae; genus Euclidia; species Euclidia mi. The sequence goes on from OX123204.2 coordinate 29,738,793, forward strand.
CTTTCGGTCGCTGCGTCATAGTGAATGAATGAATTACTATTTTATGAAACGTTTTTAATAGTACTATCGCATTTATGCTTAACATATCACGTTCATACTTTCAACTCAAAATCGCCTTTAAATTAACATTGTTCTTTGTTCTCAAAAGTTATACTAACTAGTGATACAAAATAAAAAAACATTCCTAATTTTATCCCGAATCGGGTATTTATTACAATTTTATGAAATAATATTTTATTCACAAAGTTAGATCAAAGAGCTTCATTGCGTTGATTTTCTCTTTGTCTTATTTTGCCTCCGTAAAACCAAAATTTTCGGTGTCGATTCAAGCAATTTACCTACGTAATCTTGTGATTAAAATGATACAACTGGAATATTATATACTTTGGATCAGTGTTTTAAAATACAAAGATTTATTTGTAAGACAAAAATAGCAGATATTATAATGATACATTATTCTCAGACTGCCTCGTTGGTCTCGACATATTATATGCACTTCCTGAAAGTAGTTTGTTCAGAATCGGCTCCTGAATCCATTTCTGTCATTTTTAATATTGTTGTTTTTGTTGTAAAATAATAAAAATAACGTAAATTATAGCCACTCATTAGTTTGAAAAGTTGAAATATACGAAAATTAACCTTAAGCCACAGCAGAACGCCTTCTTTTAAAATGCATTTGTTTAATGGTTCCACGTTGGGTCACACGAACGCACACAAACACAATAGCGGCAAAAGACAATAACACACAATTTACCACCAAAATATCTATCATCTATCTTTCGCTTACGTAATAATCAACAGGCAGGAGCGAGACGTAATGTGTCTGTCGCCCGCGCTGGCCAATGACAAGCGCTGGCGGTGTGCTTAGACAAGTTATGACAAGTATCTAGTCAGTCATCTATCGGGAATCTGTCAACGAGAGTTGCAAAAAAATATTTTAAAAAGTTCACTTGTTTATTTACAAAATATGTAATTATCGACATGACGGCACCGATGTGGAACGTTCTGCATCATCTGGATGTTAACTTGTCGCCCCCGGACTATTTCACTGTGGGGAAATATTAAATCACTAGTTTATTGTGAGGAGAAATTATGTGCCGAGGAGTTAATTAAAATATTAGCTGCTTTTGAAACAGTGAAAAGATGTGATGTGTGAGGAAACAGTGAAGTGTTAAGTGGACTAAAAGAATGTGATTTTATCCTGTAAGTAATTTGATTATTCTATTAATGTAACTACCTATTCATTCACAACTTTAAACACGCCGTTCTTGCTTTTTTCTCTCATTTTACTTTATCTATCAATAATGCTAACTAAGTACCTATGATTAAGTTAAGAAAGTCACAATAATCATTTACGATGTTATGAAACAATAGATCGTGCATGTTATTAGCAAACAATACTTAAATAATTTTAGGTATACAAAGTCGACTGTCCACTCCAAAGCCTAAAAGTGTGATGGAAAGAAATAGTCATATCTTTAGAAATATCAACAGTAACTGACAAATTATTCAAACATAATTTTTGTAAGCCCCACTCTATCAGAGTGTGGTATGACGACTGAATTTATTGTCAAAGAAGATATCATAAGACGTTCAGTCCCGAGCGGGATGTAATGGAGATAGGACGTATCACTAGTTTGCAGAGCGCACCGCAGGATTACGAATTATTTTATCGTCAGTTACGCTTTACGAATGTCATCATCACTTATTGATAAATATATTATATCTAGTTTTAGTTTGTAAATAGGTATTGTACATTTTTAGTAAGTATTAAGAGTGTATGATATGTAGATAGATAGATAATTGCTTTATTGTGCAAATGTTTGTACAAATTTGGTGTAAATAACTTAAATGTAGGTACATATCAAATGCACAAGGGTGGTCTTATCGCTGAGTGCGATCTCTTACAGGCAACCTTAGAATGGACAGACTGAAAATGACAAAAAGCTTTGATGTGTAGCGACTAAAGGTATCTGATTACTAGAAATTGTTTTTATTATATACATACTAATATATATACATACATCGGCAGGCATACATACAATAGATATGATAGGTGCTAAACATATAAATAAATACATAATATATATATATATATATATATATATATATATATATATATATATATATATATATATATATATATATATATATATATGTACAATTTACATATAATACATATACATACATATAATAATACATATACATACTTTTTTTTTTTGCTCTGGCAACTGTAACCGCCAGACGTCAATAATTTTAGCTCCGTAATTAAAAAAGTTTTAATATAATTTTAATTGATTATTTAACATATAAGTTAGTATATATTGATAAAATAGTGACAAGAAGTTGTTGTTAAAATTGTGTTTGTAAAAGTATAATAACTACACGGCCAAAGTTCGAGCGAACAGAACGGAGACTTGGTGTCAACGGACGGATTTGAATTTACATCTGCTACGACTACGACTTAAACCCGGGGAGTATAATACTTATTCAAACTTATTCAACACTCCACAACACCGAATTACTCGGCTCACCCCCGTGTGAGCAACGTCCAACACACATCTGGCTCAGTTCTGTCTCCTTTTGCTTGACTATATGTGGAAGCAAAATCGAGGACCAAACAACAGCCCCAGACAAACACAATCTACAGATACACTTCACAATTACTACACTGTTTATTCTTGTCTGTACTTCATATATTTGTGTACTTTTCTGTATTAGCTATTATTGGTTTAAACCTGTAACTTGTATACCTACTTACATTTTATTAATAAGTTGATTAAGTTCATCAGCTGAGATATTTCAATAGAAACCTTATAAAAGTATTAGATAATTACTCTAAAGTATTCAAATTACCTAAATTGCTCTCAATTTCTTAGTTTCTACAATTAATTAACTTAATATATTTTTTATTCATATACCCCCCTTTTCTTTTGTAACTTTTCTTATTTATTCTGTCTATACAATAATACTCAAGCCCCATCACATCTTTTCTCTTCTTTGACTTTGCTCAGCTGTTTTCTTATTTTTTAGGTATTTTGTAATCCTTGGCAATGTCTACCCATATGATGACTCGGAAGGCAACGGCCAAGGAGGTGGAAAATAAATTAAGAATAACTCTGCTCGAGTTAAAGAAATACAAGGATGACAACAGTCAACTATTAAGGGAACGCGTTGACTGTGAAGAAGAAATTAAAATTGTAAATGACCGTATATCTGAGCTGAAGACACAACTCACGGAGCTGCATATAGAGCATATGGATGTCTTGGATCAACGGGACAGACTACGAGAAGAAGTTAGGTGTTTCAGCAGCTGCGACGAAATTTACTCCAGACAACTTAGCCGCAATACGGAGTTAGAAGCAAGTCTCAATGAGGCTTATGGCAGAATTTCAACTCTAGAAGACACAATTGCGGCCTTTAACAGTACTGCTACTCACAACTTATTCTCTGAGCTCCTGGGTGACAAAATTAATGTGCTAAAAGCTCTTAAATGTAACTGTTTCAAAAAATGCCTTAGTAAGAATAAATTTAGAAAATTGTTTAAGTTAAATAAATTAATTAAGAAACTTAGATCTGGTCCTAAGTGGTCTACCAAATTGAGTCAGTATGCACAAGATAACTGTAAATTAAATAAAGAGTGTGAGTCTCTTTTATTAAAGCTTGAGGAAACAAATGAAGAATTAGTTTCTGGTAGGTTGTTATATGAACAACACACAAGTGAGTTGCAAGCACAAATATCAAATCTACAAGCTCAACTCACTAGAACTATAATGGAACACCAGAATGAGACTCATGAATACATTTTAAAATATGAAGAAATTTCAAGAGTTGGTCGAGAAAATTTAAAACAACTTATCTCATTATCCAACTCTAATAATTACTGTTCCAGTTGTACAACTAATTGTGCGACTACACCTGCTGAATCAATAGGATTGAATGCACATGGATGTCAGTATAATACACAAAACAAACTGCATCCAGTAAAGACTGACAGTAAGAATGTAATAATTTTTTCAGACCAACTGGGAGTGGGTTTAGGGAGCTTAATTGATCATTACACTGAGCAACCAGTACAGAACTTTTGTTCACCTGGAGCTCAGTCTTGTACCCTAGTTGATAAGATTAAGAATGCCGACTTGAATGCACAAACTACTGTCATCATATTGTATGGTGACAGCTCATTAGTCTCCAAAAACAGTCTCATAGAATTAACAGACTTAATGATAGATGTTAGCACAAAAATAGGATGTAGCTTTATTATTTGTGCATTGCCTTATTCATATGCTCTCACAGATGACCAAAACAGACAGATAGGCAAATTAAATCTATTATTGTACAATAGGACATGTCATAGTGACAGTATTTTATTTTTTGACACTAATATTTTTATTAGTAATTTCTTTTTAACAAAAGATACTATGTATCTTTCTTATGTACATAGGCAACAACTTGCTAAATTATTAGCATTTAATTTATATACTGACAGGAGTACTACTAGAGTACTTAGGAATTTGGTAGATAATAGTTATACCAATAGTAGTATTGACACATCTATTAGTTTAAACTATTAGATGAGACAACAGATAGGCATTCATGTGTTTTAAACTTAGTTCATCAAAACATACAAGGCCTATCTGGCAAAGAATTAGAAATAGATTTATTTTTAAATAAACATAAGATTGATATCTTATGTATTACAGAACATTGGTTGCGAGGTGACCAATTAATATTTAACAGTCAACATTACTCAGTTATAAGTGCATTCGTAAGAAAGAAGGCTATTCGTGGTGGCTCTCTAATATATGTATGTAATAGTTTGAAATGTAAAGAACGTAAGGATATAGCTAAACTTTCTATCGAGCGCACTGCTGAGATTTCTTGTGTTGAGCTTGAACAACATATTATAGTGTGTGTGTATCGACCACCACAAAGCGACTTTACTCAGTTTAAAAGCATTATTGAGGATGTCTTAAAACACATAATTTCTAGTAGGAAGTCTATAATCGTATGCGGCGATTTTAATGTCAATTTGTTAGAAAAATCACCAATTTGTACTAGGTTAGTTAGCTTATTTAGGTCATTTAATTTAAATGTTTTGTTCTCTGAACCAACTAGAATAACCTCACATTCGTCTACATGCTTAGATAATGTTTTCTGCAATTGTCTTTATTTAAGTAAGGCTGTTTTAACTGACTTGACATCGGATCACTGCGGGCAAAAGGTTGTAATTCCAACTAATACAACCCCTAAAGTACAAGAAATTACATGTAGGCCAATGACCTCTGCTCGCCTAAAACACTTTAGTAATGATGTTGCTGCCAAGATCGCCAGTATTGACTTAACCGTTGATGATCCTGATGAATTATATAAATGCTTATTTAAAATTGTTAATGATGAGTACAATAAAATTTTTAAACTGAAGACGTTTGCAAGGAGCATTAAAGTAAATTTTTGTGATTGGGCAACAGTAGGTATATACAAAAGTAGAGCTAGGTTGTATGATCTATATGGTATGAAGAAATACAATTTTAATCCTGAATTTATTCAATATGTTAGAAATTATTCCAAGGTTTTTAAGAGGACATGTGCTTTAGCCAAATCCTTATATTTTAGCAATAAAATCAAAGAATCCAAGAACAAAATTAAAACTACTTGGAGCATTATTAACAATGAGACTGGTCGAGCTAAATTGGTAGATAACAATTACGAATTAAAATTGAATGGTGAAATTATTACTAGGAAAACTGATGTTGCTCAGACATTTAACAATTTCTTCATAAACATACCAGTGAACACAACCAGCTGTCTAGATTCATGTCCAAACAAAGCAGAAATGTTGGTTAGGGGCAATGTGAATGAGTGTGATGTGCTTTTTAATTTTAAATATATTGACACCAATGACATACTGAAGGTATTCAAGACGCTCAATAATAAAAAATCTGTTGACTTATGGGGCATTTCTGTTAAACTTGTGCGACAAATTATTTCTAGCTTAGCTCCATATTTAGCTGCAATATTCAACAGATGCGTAGATACAGGAGTATTTCCTGATCTAATGAAACACAGTAAAGTAATACCATTATTCAAAAAGGGATCAAAGAGCGACCCTAGTAATTTTCGGCCAATTTCTATCTTGCCTGCTATTAGTAAAATTTTTGAAAAGATTATTTTGCATCAACTAGAAAGCCACTTTCACGCAAATAATTTATTTCACAGTGAACAGTATGGCTTTACTAAGGGTCGCTCCACCGTTGATGCCGGTGTAACTTTGTTAAAGCATATTTTTAATGCTTGGGAAAACTCGAAGGATGCCATTGGTGTTTTTTGTGACCTATCAAAGGCCTTTGACTGTGTGGAACATAATACGCTTTTACTTAAATTGAAACTTTATGGTATTAGAGATACCGCACTCAATCTTGTTGCCAGCTACCTTAGTGATAGAATTCAGTATGTAGATGTTAATGGGAGTAGGTCTCTAGGTTTGCCAGTAGGAATGGGCGTTCCACAGGGCTCTATTCTCGGTCCATTTCTTTTTTTAATATATATTAATGATTTGCCGTTCTTTGTACAAAATTTATGTGATATTGTTTTGTTTGCCGACGATACGTCACTAATTTTTAAAGTTGATCGTAAATTAAGTAACTTTGATACCGTCAATAACACTCTTGCACAAGTATTAGATTGGTTTTCGACAAATAATTTGGTACTCAACTCAAGCAAAACCAAATGTGTTAAATTTTCTTTGCCTAATGTCAAAAGTGTTCCTACTAATATAATTTTAAATAAGGAAACAATTCAACTAGTCGAATCAACCGTATTCTTAGGTGTAACTTTAGATTGTAAGCTTCAGTGGGGCGCCCAAATATCCTGTCTCGCAGTAAAACTTAGTTCTGCAGCGTTTGCAGTTAGAAAAGTTAGGGAATTCACAGATATAGGTACTGCTAGACTAGTTTACTTTAGTTATTTTCACAGCGTAATGTCTTACGGAATAATGTTATGGGGTACAGCTGCTGATATACAGACTATTTTTGTCATTCAAAAAAGGGCCATACGTGCAATTTATAAGTTAGGTGCTAGAGATTCTTTACGTAATAAATTTAAAGAAGTAGACATATTGACAGTTGCATCGCAATATATATATGCTAACTTAATGTACATTAAGAAAAACTTAATTCTATACCGCAAAAATAGTGATTTGCACAACGTGAACACAAGGAATAAGCATAAACTGGTGGAAACTAACTACCGTCTACATAAAGTTCAGAACTCATTTGCGGGGATTGGTATACGATTTTTCAACAAATTGCCTCTTGAAATAATGAATTTACCCATGCACAAATACAAACGGACAATTAGGAACTTTCTTTTACAAAGGGGTTATTACACTATTAAGGAATTTTTAAATGATAAGACACCGTGGGGATAGGCTTAGGCTTGTTTAACTCACGATTATTTTATTTACATGTTAAGTGGAGGTGCCTCGTGAACACATGATTTTTGCAGGATTTGGATATTTTTATGATTTGTTGAATGTAGTTTAACATTTTTTATCTCTGATCATATCATTGTTCACTTGTCACCTTCACAAAATTCTTTCTACATTTGCATTCCTTCACGTGTTCCACTAACTTATGTTAATAATAACGACCTGGAAAATGGAGGTAATTGGCGGTCATGGTCAGTATACCAATAGATTGTTTCTTACTGCTGGTTCGTATACCGTTGTCGTCATGCTCACTAAAATGTCATTTCTTGTGGTGGCGTCGTGTGTCGGGTCATCCCTTTCCCTCTAATATGGCGAGAGGGATGCTGGCTGGCACATGCGTCATACTCGTGAACGGGTGCTACTTGCGATGACTGGTCGATGACGGTCTTGCGGGCTGGTATTAGATTTTAATATTTAACTGCATCATTTCCATCATGGTTCTGATCACTTTCGCGGATTGCCTGCATTATTAGGTATATATAATGTAAGTGGATGCTCCTGTTTCACCATGTCTATTCTGAGAAGGCTAACCAAAAGTATTATGCTTGAGTATTATGATGTACAGTAAATATATACAAGTGATATAGAAGGTGTAACAGTTGCAGCACCTTACAAAATGTAAATTGTGTATTATGCAAAACCTGGCGATGAAAAAGAGTGACCGTGAGTTTTATTGCCCGTTCTTTCTCATGGTTCTACCTATTGCTTTGCGAACGTGGCAGTAAATGTAAATGTAGAAGCATACAGTAATAATGTTTTAAATTTGAGTATAAGTAATTATTTTATAAATTTATTATTTTGACGTTCATAAGCGTCACATTGTGACCCAAATGAATAAAGGATTTTGAATTTTGAATTTTTGAATAATATAAACACAATATACAGTGATACAATTTGTTTACAATGACAAATAGTGCTTCTTAAGTGCATTTTTAAATATTTTCAATGATTTCGCTTGCCTAATTTCGACCGGCAGCGCATTCCACGGACGGACAGCTTGAACAGCAAAGGATTAATCGTAGTAGTTTGTGGTACGTGCTGGCATCTGCAGTCTCAGATCCACCCACGACCTCAAGGTCTTTAAATGTCTGTCATGAAGGAACTTAAAACGTTCTTTGAGATACGTGGGGGTATTAGGATTGAACAACACATTCTACAGTAACATAAGGATATGAGTATTCCGGCGAATTCGAATTGGGAGCCACTTGAGCCTGGATCGAAATTCAGATATATGATCATATTTGCGTAAGCCAAAAATGAATCTAATACAGAAGTTTTGGAGAAATAGTCATATCTTTAGAAAGTTTATCAAGTTTATCAAGTTGGTCCTCATTAAGATCAAGATAGCTGACATCGGCATAATCGAGTATTGGGAGAAGCAAGGATTGTGCAAGCGCAATCTTGGTGGTGGTGGGAAGAAAGTTCCGCAGCCTACGTAACGATCCAGCTGAAGCAAACAGTTTACGGCTGGTCTCCTGTATTTGACTTCCCCATGAAAAAGTTTTATCCAGATAAATGCCAAGGTTTTTGACGTTATCTAAGATCGGTAAGATGTTACCATCGAACTGAATCTGAGGCAGTTGTGACCCATTGATCTTGGATATCATCCTGGAACTGCCAATTAGAATAACCTGTGTTTTTGACGGATTTACCTTCAGACCATAATTTTTGCTCCACGTACAGATATGCGCCAAATCTGTGTTAATATTAGAAAACGCCGTTGAAATTGACTCTAGTGGTGCCTGTGAATATATCTGCAAATCATCTGCATAAAGGTGGCAGGACGAAAGTAACTGTTTGGAGATAGAATTAATAAAAATTGCGAAAAGTAACGGAGATAGCACGCCACCCTGCGGTACCCCGACAGTTGTATTACACCACGAAGAGTATGACTCATCAACACGTAAACGCTGTCGGCGTCCAAACAGGTATGTATGAAACCAGTCAATTACCGTTGGAGATATGTTAATAGAGCGGAGTATGGCAAGCAGGATGTGGAAATCCACGGTATTAAATGCGTTGCTAAAATCAAGCAAGGACAACAGCGTGAGTTTTCCACCATCCATGCCCAGCCTTATCTCATCAGTGATATGAACCAATGCTGTGGTAGTACTATGACCAGGATGAAAACCGGATTGGAAAGGATTCAGGAGAGCATTCTTGGAAAGGAAAGTACAGAGTTGCGTATGCACAAGACGCTCAAGGACTTTGGAAAGGAATGGAAGTATAAATATAGGACGGAAGTCAGTAAGGGAATAGGGTTTGGATTTTTTGGGTATTGGAACTATTTGTGCATCTTTCCACGCTGATGGAAAGACGCCGCTGCTGACTGAGTAATTTAGGATATGACAAAGGACAGGGAGGATTTCATCTAGGATGGGTAGGATCATGTTTCGACTGATGCAGTCATTACCAACAGCATTGGATGAGATTGAAGTGATGCTCTTTTTAACATCACAACTGGCAAATTGCTCGAAAACAAAAGGTGAATATTTGGGAGTTGGGATACGTGAAAGATCTTGTAACGTGTTTGATTTTGTTGTCCCATCAAAGTTGAGTGAGGCAGTGAAATGTGCGTTAAGCGAATCTATATTTATATCATTGGAGATTGTGTCATTGCGAGACTTACCAACTCCCAGTGTTCTTAGAAATTTCCAGATTTTAACTGGGTCTCCGTTTTCAATAGAGCTGTGAATATGTTGGCGTTGTGCTTTCCTACACGCCTTATTGCAGAGATTTCTAGCACTTGTGTATTTTTCCAAATTCGCAGGGGTTGGACGACATTTATACTTTGCCTTGGCAGCCGCTTTCTTTGACATAAGAATGTTAATTTCGTCAGTCAGCCAAGGTGCAGGTAAACGCTTTAATTTAATGGCATGGATTGGTGCATGCTCGTCGTACAGGTGAGTTAACTTATCTGTGAAAATTTGAACTTTGTTATCTATACAGTCTGATGAGTACAAAGGAGACCAATCAATATTACGGGCATCTCCGCAGAGCTTCAAACGATCCATCCTACCGAAATTGCGTTGCATAATAATTTTAGGTTTTACCTTTGGTGGGCGTATCTTGTATGAAAGATAGATTAGATCATGGTAAGAGAAAGAATCTGCAGAGCACTGACCATGTTTGGATACAAAAGTAAGGGAAGAAACGAAAATTAGGTCAAGGAGAGAAGGTACAGAGTTTGGAAAATGGTGTGTAGCATTGAGAGGAAAAATAGATAGATTGCTCGAATGTAAAATACGCTCGAGGGTTGTGGCACGATTATCCTGTTTTATTAGGCAGGTGTTAAAATCACCCACTACAATAGCGTGACTGTAAGAAGGTGTATATAATTAGTATAGTTTTAAAAAGATTGTTTTGATTATTGGATAAGATAACGGACTTGACAACAACAGCATAGTTAAGTACCAGTGCTTTAGAAAATTATTGATTTGTTGTGTATTGTCGATTATTATAGCATTATTGTTGTATTTGGTACCTACCTAATATAATAATACACATTTTTAGTCCCGTGTACCTACATACTATTAATTATTATATACGGGACACATACGGGAATAAAAATGTGAGATGTGCCTAAAAGCTATACAAGCGAATTTTATAGGTAACATCTACCTAAATAAATACAAATATCCGCAGTTACCTGCATAGTGGTATTTATAGTTACTGCCTACCTCGTGGGTCGTAGCGTGATGTTATTTGGTATAATCTTCCTCAACAAAGGGGCTAGAGAGGCAAAACAACCTTAGGGCCTGGTCATGAGATCGGTCTAAGCGGCGAGCGGCGCGACAGGGGCGATGTACATGGCGCGTTTACTCTGAGGCGGCCCCGCGTCGCGTCACAGTAAACGCGCCATGTACATCGAAAACGCTCACCGCTGCCGCCCGCCGCTGCTGCCCGCCGCTGTAGGCCGTGACCGGGCCGTTAGAAATTGGCCTGCTAGTTCCTAAGACACGCGATCAAAAACAAAAAATAAACAGTTTTGATATAGATAGGTACCAAGATTTATGAATTTCCGTATAATTTATTTATTTATACACTCACGCCTGTATCCCCGAAGGGGTAGGCAGAGGTGTAATATTACACCCACATTTCGCCATGAATTTTTAGGTCCCACGTAATAGGAGGCGAGCCTATTACCGTATCGGGACATTACCAGACTCCGTGCTGCTAGTGAGCATTTCCTAACAGGAAAACCCAATAACACTTTGCCCGACCCAGGAATCGAACCCGAGACCTCCTAATCCCACGCGCATATTTATTCCGCGAGACCAACGAGGCAGTCAGATACTTCCGTATTTTTAATTTCAATAGCTTCACGTATCATTCTTGGAATAAAGCGGTGTTCTTTTGCGAGTATCTGTGGTTTATCAAATCGCAGGTAATGGTTGGTTCCTTGTTCTACATGTTCACACACAGCAGACTTCGTCGTGTGTTCTGAATTAAAAAACATCCTAATTTCAATAGGGAAGATGGTTGGAATGTTCCTCCAGCTTGGGACCCTATTATCAGGCTAATGAAACCCAAGAAGGGCAAAGTCACCAGAAGACATCAAGACACAGTGAGCACATTCTGCGTAGATAGTAACACCAATAGTTGAAAAATGTTCAGGTACTTTGAGATAACTTATAAATTCAAGACAAAGACAAATATCACCTCAGTCTGCCGTGAACACGAATCCTGTAAAGAATTCGAAACGTCGGCTAGTAATAAAAATGTAGTTTCTAGATCTTTCGGTTTAAATGTAATAACAAATAACCAGTGAAACCAATATAACGCGATAAAATCCGTAAACTGTAGTTTAATTTCAATGTGTAACATTCGCGTAAACCCAAGAAAATATTATACCGTAGAGCAGTTTTGTTTTGACAAAAGCGATAAATCAAAGACGTGTATAGGTGGTCAACTATACGCTTTCAGCCTAACATGAAATACGTGAGCCTTGAAATGCAGTGGGCTCATTAAAAAAGTAAAAAACATTTTTTTAAATACTCCTGACCAAATATAAAAATATCGTCTAAACCTTTAGTAGGAATGTCTATGACCGGCCAAGTACAGATGTCTTGTATACATGCATGCCACCATAGTGGCACTAATTCCTGTTCCCAACATGTGGTTGACGAGATGTTGCGTCGCGACGTTCTCACTTTCCGTTGTTTCGGCCGGTTCTTTAGAGAAAAGGCCAGGAGGAAACGCCTGAATATCACAATAGTGACAGCGGCCGCAATCCTGTCCAAGAAACGGCGCAGCAAATGTTGGCGGAACGCCCCACTTATGCGTCCCAGGCGCCGTGAACTCATCACCATCTTAAGCCTCTTTCGACCATTTTGGGGTAGACCTCTACAACAACTTCCTTTCCGTTCAGTTTTGGGCAGTCTTCAACAAATTACTGCCCGCTATCTTTATGATATCTTCTTTCCATCTCATTTGCAGTCTTCCAGCCGACCGTTTACAATCCCATGGTCTCCATTTCAATATTTTCTTGCACCATGTTTCGGGATTTCTAGCTACATATCCGGCCGCTACTCTTTTGGCAACATCTGATACTAGACTTTCTTTTCGGAGCCATTTATTCGTCTTTCTGTCTCTGAGTGTCACTCCTACCAGTTATCTCTCCATTGCCCTTTGAACAACTTCAAGTTTCTGTAGCGCTGCCTCCGTAGTAAGCCAAGTTTCGGCTCCGTAAGTGAGCACTGGCAGGACGCACTGGTTGAATATTCTTGCTTTTTGTTGCTTCGTAAAAGCAAATGCCAGTTTATCGAAAGCAGCCCAACCCAAATGGATATGTCTATCAATACTGTTCACCTGGTTTGCTTTGCCCAGCTTTATTTCTTGCCTGCTTTTATTCTAGGTATAATATATTTATTGACTAATTCTAATCGGGTACATCCTACTGCAATTGTTATTCCGCTGGAGTTTTCAGTCATGTTTCCAATTGGCCGTGAACTGATCGCGGCAATTGTTACAGTCGTACCCTCGCTACCTGCCCTGCCCATGGTCTGGTGCGTGATGCCTTGGAACGTCACCGTCTCTTTCTGTGAAGCAGTAATGCTTATCAATCAGATATTTCGCTCTTGGCTTACTACCTGCCATTACCTGATGCCATTTAAATATTGCAACTTGCACATTATTTTAGACAAAAAAAATACAATAATTACTTAGGATTTATTTCAGTAACAGAATAGATTCTTTGAGCTCGAATATGATCTCACAAACTGCATTTAGAACCTTAGTGTAGTAATAAAAAGTGTTTATTTCGTAATATTCTATTATAATTTTAAGTTTATTTTAGTAGGCCCTCACTTTTAAAATTAGCCTAAATTTGTATGGAGGCTGGTGATCTCTTTTATTATGCATGCGTGTGTCTGCATGAGTATATTGCTATAACTGTTGCCCTGTATTATTGATCTTTTTCCAGGACTTTTTTGAGAGAGTAGTATCTTAGACATTTCATTGTTAAAATATAACAAAATGTAATCATTGGTGATTAAAAGTAGCCATGAGTATCTTACCCGTTCTTATTATTGATTCTATGCCGTTGTTTTGCTGACAGTAGCAACGAATTAATTAATTTATATTAATCTAATCCTTTTCCCTAAGATTGATATCGAGCAAGCGATACTTTCGCATTGCGAGCGATCATAAGTTGTTTATAATTAACAACAAAGATAATGTTCATAATATTACTGATTACAAATAGTCACTATAAACAACAGCAATTTCGTAAAATTACTTTCTAATTTCATAAAGGTTTATTCAAAACAGAAACATTGCAAATTATTTATACTCTATAAGTAAGTTTATTTTTCAATTGATATACTGCCTCAATTTTCTATACTATGGCGCGAAAATGTTATACCTACAGGGCGGCAGTGGCGTCGGGTCTCGCGTCGCGACCGCGAGTCATCGTAGTTATGGACGTCGGCATACTCACGAACTAGGGAAGCGGGTGGCCTCAAAAGCTTTGAGCGCTCGGAAATCCTCGCCTTAAGGCCATGTCGTACATTGTTAGAAAGGGTATTAAGTACAGATTTTTTTAAGTAATCGAAGATCAAAAGAGCTTTTAGTTTTTTTATAATTAATTTAGAATTTCATATTTTGCACTCATTACTTAATTTTTAAGAGTTTTGAAGCTCGACAATTACTTTTTTGCATTTATTCCCAACAATTTATGTTTTTTTAAGAATAATTATACATTAGGACATCCAATAAAAGTTATCTAGTGCAAATATGACTACAAACTAAAAAGTTATATCCTTTTAAATGTGATAATTCAGAAAAAATTGAAAAATGAAAAAAAATGTATCTCGAGTACGGGTACACTTAGGACCTGGGTTTTTTGGGGTGAAAACTAGGATACGCCCTCCCCTAACCCCTAAAAAATTGTGTCGGTCCATGCACCAAACACCCTGTATATCTATGCCTAAAACGATTGGTAACAATAACTTAAATCTTTATATACCTACTCCGTCAAAACTAACAATTACAATAACTCAAAAAGTAAAGTCAAGACTTCACATCACACTTCATATTTTACTACATTTTCTATTCATATCATTATAATAAATAATCCAGGCGCTTAATTAGCTACTAAAAAGGCTCACTTGCATAACAGTCATATTAAACCCTCAGCGCCTTTGTTTGTTGTTCCCGTATTCAAATTCTCTTTCACAGAATCCCGGTGGAACTTGAATAAAGTATAAAAATTAATGCTCATGACTGATGAGAGACAGACAAAGCTTTCTTACCGCTGCATTTTCTACTCGACAAGCCGATCTATTCAACTTTGTGGGAAGCTTTAGATTAAGCTGAGATGTACTGTGCTGCGTCGTGGTCAGGTCCACTATAAACGTGAATAATTAATATTGGTAATGTTGGCGTTAAACCTGTTTAAAATAACTCGATATCTAACAGCTGATAGTATACACTGTAGGGTAGTAAAATAACGAAACTGCTAAAAATAAACATTGTTCACACAATAATTATCAGCTAATTAGCATAATTAGATAGAATATAGCACAACAAACACTTATCTAATATTTTAAATATTGTGGATAACGCATTATATTTGCGATCAGCTAAATTTGTACAAAATAGACAATATTGGAAAGACCTGACAGAAATCTATGTCAATGAGCTTGGCATGACGTGGCATTCAGGTAGAGATTTGTTAAGATTTTTTGTGATTAGCATGGCGTAATTTTATGTCAGTGAAATATTCTTTTTTAAATAGATAAAGAAAAGTACATAACTTTATTCATGATTTTGATAATGAACGAATTATCCCCATAACGACAATACCAACTCCATCTCTAAATGACACAAATAATAACAACATCAAGCTGACTGAGTATTACCATGGCTCGTCTTAGTTTACCTCGGCTTCGCCTACTCCTAAACAGCCATTACCTTTTGTTCGCGTTCCACCAGTCTAATTGAAATCTTTCATCGAATTTTGTCGTATAAAGTATTCTATTCTTTAAGTTCTTATTCTATTATTTAAGTTTCTCTTGTTTCTTTTCTACAGAAACCCCTCTTACCGAAATTGTAAACTTACTTTTTGCGATTATCGGTTACAATCATGATAATGGTTACAATAGTGTAACAGAGTTAATTTTGAAGTAGACTTTCTAGAGCCTCAGAATTCTATAGTCCTTTTGTCATTGCCGTTACAGTAATCGTGTTTTTGTGGTCCAAGAAATCAATATAGTTATGAATATTATATATACTATAATTAACATATCCAGTGAAAAACGTCCGTTGCCAGATAAAATACTACCATCGTACTATATTTCCTATGAAATATCTTATTTTTTGTTAGACTGTGTGTCTGGATAACATATGAAATCCTTGTAGATTGTAAATTAATAAGGGAATACGTTGTTCAATAAAAATTTTAGATCTTTATTTCAGACAGGTAAGCTTCATACCTGAAGATATATATTTTTAAGCTAACATAGTATATTCCACCGCGTCCGCAGTTTTTTATAATTAATTAAACATACAATTTTCAGTGCTAAAGGCGGTGAAGAGTAAGAAGGGTGGAACTGGGATAGAGTTGTACAATTCACAAAAGTGATCGAAACATCAAATTATGACATCTACAAAACTGTAGAATCTTTGACAACTACAGAACCAAGCATCGTGCGTAGCCTGCCAAACATTTGGCAGGTGTTCTGTTATTTACTATACAACGTTGCAGGCGTGCTTACATAGTTAAGTAATCGCGCGATATTAAGAAAGCTTGTTAGACGCGTAAGGCACTCTCAACTACCGGTTTAAGTAGTGTTAACATTCTTCTGGTCATAAACTTTTCGCTTTTCTGAACATAAACCAACGAAAGTACTGCGAGCCTTCCCGCAACATCTCTCTTCTTTTGTTTAGGATCGTTTCGACAGACATTAAGTCGAATTTACTGCCGGCCAGTTTTAGACAAGATTTAAGTACTGGCTTATTGTGCCTAAACAAATATTGTCATTATTACTCGATACTGGGAATATTTAACTGTACTTTTACAGAAGAAAAGGCAGTGCAGCTATCGTGCGATGTATAAAAGGAAATTGAGCGCTGTGGCTTTTACGAGCGCTGTATGCCAGATGTGTCCAGCCAAGACCCTAGGCGCCAAAGCTATGGCCTCTATATACCTTTGACCAGAAGATGTGATTATTTCCTAGGATTCTATGAGATAACGGTATAAAGCTTCTTTGTATATTTATTATAAACATAGAAGTATTAATATCAACCACGGGAAGCGAATGTTAAAAAAAACATGAAATACTGTTAAAAAATATCTATGTGGAAATAATTGAAAATAATTTATAATATACATACATACATAGTCTCACGCCTGTTTCCAAAAGTGGTACGCAGAGCCTACGGGCAGGCACTTTCAACGATCCTGACATATCTCCTTGCCTAATTTATATTATGGAGTAACATAATACTTATCTGCGCTACTGAATGTGAAGAGATATTTCTACGTATCATCATCAGCCTTGGTTATTATCTGTTCCACTGCTGGGCACAGGCCTTTTATATTATGGTAAACTCATGGCTCGCACTAATAAAGTTAAGGTCTTTTTTTTCTTTTTTTTCGAACGTTTTGGTGAACTCAGAGATATGCAGGTTTCATCATTATATTTTCCATCCAATTCAACATAACTTTGAAAAGTTATGTGTGAATTAAATTGTTACTTTGCAGTAAAACTTTATTAGTGCGAGCCATGAGTTTCAGCCCGAGACTCAATGCTTAGCAGTCCTTTGGTCTCTTCACTAGGCTATCGCCTATCAATTAAGGTGACAGAACGCAAGAGGCATCCACGGCCCGTCATTCTACAAAAGTCTCTGCGCCAATATTTTAAGGTCAGCGTTCGGTCTTACTTATCTAAATCTTAATTTGATAGCCTATTTGACCTTTGCAAGTCCAGTTATTTTTCTTCAAGGGTTAGAATATACGTGACCTTTACATTGACATTTTAGAAGCATTTGGTAATATTCTGCAGTCTAGCGATTAAGACAATGTAACTTTGAAGTAAATATGACGAATGTCAACACCAGTAAGTAAAGTTTTCAATATTTTATTTATAGATCGAATATATTATCTCATGGTACAAATTTAAATAATTTTATGTAATAGTTATATATCTCACTTCACGCAAAGTGTTCACAACCCAGTTTATCTGGTTGAAATACTGAAGAATAGAAACGTCGAAATATTCCAGATAATTATTTTTAAAGACATAACATTTCTGACGGTCAAATTTAATGATTTCTGAAATATGGCAGGCATGTCCAATAATATCTAGATATTAAATTAAAAGAATTATGACAATCGCTTTAGTAATATGAGTGTTTGACCAAAGCATGACAGTACATAACTGGGCTCTATTATTGGGGCGCTATATTTCAGTAGTAGCAGGGTAAAAAGCGTCAGTGCTTTGGTTTTAGTACGACTACTACCTTACATCCAATCTGCCATACGAACAAGGCTTAAGCCCTCCTAATGAGCTGATTTAAATAAAGCGAAGAAGACGTAGATGTCAAATGCTCTATGGACTTTTATACTTTTCTTTTAAATGATATAAACATTGGATGGTGATCGACTAAGTAGTTTAAGTAGGCCAACCTAAAAAAAATAACTAATATTTTGTTCTTACATTTGTTGTTATTTGTACTCTGATATCATCTTCACATATACATTTAAAAGAATACCTTAAGTTTATTTATTAGATTTATTTAAATGAGACATTAAACCCGATACTCGTATTTTATTAGGTTGCGACACTAAAGAACCGTTCAAGGTATTTAGTTTATAATAAATATAGGATCCGGCGCAAATGTAATAAAATCGAGAATGTCGCGAAAGTGTCTCCACTATCCTTTTTGCCCGACTACGGCGAAGCCAAAAGGAAGGGTAATGTTTTTGGCAGTCTATGTATATATGTATGTATGTTTGTATGTTCCACTTCCACCGTAGCGCCTAAACTACTTAGCCGATTTTAACAAATTGAATACATCAGATTTTAACCTCAAAAAAAATAAACTGAGATAATCATAACGTATTTGACATCAAAAGAAAGGTATTGGTGAGCACATTACAAATATGTACATATAGTATACTGTTTGAGTCAAAACATAAGTTTAAAACGCGTTTGTACTTACAATTCGCGTGGTTCAGACGACGCTTTGAGTTACCTATTTTTCTTTCTTTAAATGTGGCAATTTAAATGTCAGACGGTTAATTTACATGCCCTATCGGAATACGGAAAAGGATTAAATAAAAAAATAAGTTTAAAGCTATAACCCGACTACGTAAAAAAGGGGTCTAACACATTTGAAACAAGAAAATAGCTCAGAGCCGTCGTCGCACCTTTTGTATACCTAAGGTGGGTGCCATGTGATGTACACTTGTATATAAAATAGGTGCGGTTTTTTATCTAACTGTTTCTGCCTGATCCCATAGACATTTCGGAAAATCTCTTTATAGTGCATCCCTATAATCCCCAAGGACACACACGAAATTTCAGTAAGCAATAGTTACTGAAGAAAATATCGGTATCTCAGTCTTAATACTGTACAAATTATCCCTAGGAATCTCAGAACAGCCAGTGCCAAGCCCAAACAAAAGAATAAATCAGTTTGTTCTTGGAATCTAAAATTACTTAGTCATATTCTTTTATGAGCATTTTGCGTTCTGTTGAAGTACGGCATTTGCTACCGAGAACTGGCTTTGAAATGTTGTATGGCATACATACGGCATATATATACAGATACAGATATATATACTAGATACAGGGCATATTAGTATCTATTGAAGGACAGGCCTTCAATAGATACTAATATGCCCTGTATCTAGTATCTTGACCGATGTGTATTATTCGCAGCCGTATAGTTAACCTATCATCACTTTTTATAAGCTGTCTCAACACTGGTCACAGGAGGCATCTTCTTTTATTTAACGATACGAAAATTAAGACTATAGTACGCCACGTTGGCAAAGTGCTGGTTGGCAAACCTATTTTTAATATTATGGATAACTCTTAGACAGACAGGACAGTTTCCTCGCAATGCTTTCCTTCACTGTTTAACAAGCTATTATTATCAATTTAATACACAAACGCCGTTAATTTTGACTTGAAACCCACAGCATAGCAATCGGTTAGTCTTTTTCGTTAAATAAAATGTTGCAAGCACAGCTACCTACATGTTGCTAAAATTCGTTTTCAACAGTGACGCGAACTGTCTCTACACCCAATCCAGCCATTCAAGCGACAAGAAAGCATTTTTTTTTTAAATGGGTCAAAGTATGCGTGGCAAGCTTGCTCAGTGGACGATATGATTAGATAACCTTCTACTATTTGAGTCAGCGTCTTACACAAAGTTTTGTCGCCTTTTACGTTTTGTAAGAGATCGCTAAACCGCAGAATTAATTGTATGCATGCGAAGCTTTATAATATAGGGGTGTTTGTATACGACGGCACTTTGTTGACATGTATGGAGCTATTATACTGCTTTTCACAGACACCGTTTCCGCTTTACTAAGACATTAATGGGCTATTATGGTACATAATATGATACTGAATTGACAGGACACGTTTAGAGCGTAGCTCGACGAAGGCTTACTTACGTTTATGGCGTTTCCATTATTCACGTGTTGAAAACGCCAAGTCATCTGGCAGCCATTAAAATTTTCCTTCGCGATGCTTCTCCAATGATGTTGCTATGCTCAAGTTACGGTAATGTGGAAAACTTGAAGAATGCAAATTTAATGCTTACGAAACAAGTGTACTTACATGTTACTGTATACATTAGATTATGTTGGAGGTTCCGTAATTTAATGCGAACAGCGATCACAATGCTTCAAGTTACTTAGGTCGACCGAAGTTGTATTATACAAACTTATCAGTTGAATAAAGCCCATTCTTTACTTGTGAACTGATGCCAGAGTGTTAAATAGGAAATACAATATTATCGTATCTTACATACTTGTACATACAAGTTCCGCTGTATGTCTACCAATAAGATTTGGAAACTTACTTTGGATTAAAAAGCTTCATTATTGAATAACTGTTACCTAAAATAAAAAAAACACAGGTTTTAAGTACTTTATGAGGAATTGTAATAGATTGTAGATAAAATCTACGTACGGAATACTCACGCTTGTCAGTTTTTTCTTTTATGCGCGCATAGAAACGATATTATTTTGATAGAAAATCACCTACTCATTGTCTGAAGATCAAGTCGTCGAAGAAGACGCTTAGTAATGTGAAATACAGTGGCTATTAAAACAGCTCAAAGTTCAGATTTTTATTAAGCGTGATGATCGTTTTCCAAACCAATAAAACGTCCCTTAAAGTAAATGACGTGCAAAGTGAGATTACTGAAATAATCAATCAAATGGACTCTATAATTTTTCGAAAAGATCATCTACTTTGATTACTGAATTTCATGAAGATAAAAAAGAAGTAATCCAGTCAGTAATTATGCTAGATAAAAATACATTGACACACATTAAATCTCTTTTTATTGATAAAATGTCTTGTAGTAAAGTTATTTGCTCAAAATACACCGTATAGCATTATATCATCTAACCAAAAACGGTTTCAAAAGTATATTGCACTTATCAGATTTTACTTGTAGCCTCTGAGCGTGTGTTTTTCATCGGACCTCGTTCCGCCATAAATGACCAATAAAGTGACATGGGCCGACTTGGGCCGGACCGGGCCAACGGGAGAAGACATAATTAAATATTATCTCCAAATTTGAACGTTACTAATATTATATTATTACTGGCAGTAACATTGCTGTTATGATTGTTGTAACCAACTGTTATTACTGCTAAACTTCTGTTTAAGGGTTTCAATTACGGTTTAGTTATGAAGGTTGCGGTTAAATTGTAGTGTTATTGAAACTAGGGCGGTTTATAAGCCACAATTGACTTCTAATTGTGGGCTGTAGTGAAAGATGTGGGTTGTGTTGTTAGCAGAATGTTATGAACACCTGTGTGTGAGTGTTAATTTTATTGTGCTTTTGGAGTACTATTGGTTATAATGTTCTATTAACCTTATCTTTGTGTTAGCTTGGGTGAGTAGTTATAAACAGGTACTCTACTTATTTAAGCGTATGATAGTTTAGTTTAAACAACGTAAAAAATAATTATATGCTCTAAAAATGTGACCATAGCATGGTACCTATGTTAGCTACCGCATACCGCATTCTTCACATTTGTAGTCAAATTCTTGTAATTTTATAAATTTGTTGTGGAAAACATTTTGTCCATCACAGATTGACTGCCATATGATATCGAATATAAAAAGGCATTGGAGGTTTTTAGGACATATATTTAATCGTGCAAAATCGCCTGTCTTTCTTTCTTTTGTGTGTGTGTGTGTGTGTAACAACTCTTGAGTCAGAGTTTTCAGACCGCCCGAAAGCCTCCAACATCCAACATGGCTTAACGATTCTTGTCCTGAGTCAAGAACCGGGACCGATAGCTTTACATGGCCTCCGAAGCACGCTGGCGCTCCGATGTAAATGTACCACATAGTCACACTCCAAAGTGTTGACCTCTGCAAGCGTTGCTTAACTTTGTCGACCTAATGCGACGGCAAGCAAATCGCTAAGTCACCAGTGACGCAGCAGTAAAATTGACAAAAGCGCTTTCTTAAAACTCGAAGTTGATTAAGATACAAAAATCAAAAGATAACAAGTATATACTTTTGATGTTAAAATATTCCCAAGAAAAAAATATCATAATTTCCTTTCACGTTATTTCTTAAAAATACTTCGTAAATTTTTAAAGTCGACGCCCTAAAAGCGTTGAATCTCTGAGTTTAGTTGGTATTAAGTATTTAAAAGAAATAATTTGTTTTGTGTCGAGTCCTGAACAGACGTTAATATGGGGTTTTTTTACGACTTTGGTTGTTATGACCAATTAGTTACTTATCACTTAAGACGGTAACCTTATATAAGTCTTCAGACATCTACCATTTTATTGTACATAAACCCGAGAACGGGGGCAATAGCCTAGCGTAGGCGCTAAACTATTGCCCCCATTCTCGGGTAAATAGTAGCAAATAAATAAATATAACATACCAGTACAGGCCGATGCCATTGTAGTTTAGGTTATACATTCTGTTGATTTGCATTTGCAAAAATTGTTAAGTGGTGAATATACTATTATAACTAAATACAAATACATGAAAAATAAGTCACTAAAAGTAAAAAAGAATGTTTGGTCATCATACACTTTGAAAATTAACTCGGTGTATTGACCGTCGCCGCCACTCAGCTGATCACCATTGCAGATGCCTAACACACACAAGCACACGTATCTACAGTGACTGAGCCATACAGTTTTATTTTTCACGATTCAACAGCTTATACTGATTTACTATCTAAGTAAAATTTAATGAAAATAGGGTCTTATATCACCGCACACTGTTTATAATCATTTTAGGTGAATAAGTATACTGTCTATATTGTATTATTAAAATATTTTGCAAATGCATATCAACAACCTGTATAGGTGGGTATACCTAATAGAGCACACTACTACATATATTTATATTTGCGTACACTTACAACCATTATATAAATAAATATTAAAAAAAAACAAAAGAAAGATGGAAGGAAAATAGCGACCAACAATGAATCTCACTCCAAGTATAAATCTTTTTAAATAGGACCAAATGAGATTCTTGGATTTATTCAATTTAAAAATTATTTGAGACAGCTGGCAATCAAATTGCCAATCTAATGTTCTTGTTATTTTCTTCCTACGTAAAATTTGGTATCCATTTTTTTTTTACTCCCACATTAATATCTATTCTTAGCATATTGCTCGAGGCTGCGTTGTTTCTTTGGTAAATGGGCAAGTTGCACGTTTTAACAACATTGTAACTTCAGTCATTAAATATAATAAACTCATTCATATTTCTTGTCAAATTATGGTAATCATATTGGTTACGTATTTTTAACGGAAACAAAAAATAACATACAAACATACATACATACATAGACTCACGCCTGTTTCCCGGAGGGGTAGGCAGAGACTACGGAGCGCCACTTGCAACGATCCTGACATACCTCTCTTGCTTCATTCACTCCCATCAGATTCCTCATGCATGCTCTTCCAATGGTGTCGCCATCCTTTAAAGAGTCCACTTATCCGGCTCATCACGAAGAAGTGGTCTGTGTGGATGCCGATCCCTCGATACACCCTTGTATCTAACACATTCTTTCTCAAACGTTCATCTACAATTACAAAATCAATCATACTTCTTCTAACATTCTTAGCCTCACGCGTATACATGTGTATCCTTTTGTGATCAAACATGGTGTTTGTCACACAAAGGCTCCACTCTAAACAAACCTCAAGCAAAACTTTTCCATTTTCATTCACACTCTTATCACCAAATCCACCTAAAACCCTTTCAAATCCATCTCGTTTTAGCCTCATCCCCACCTATCCATTGAGATCAAACAAAAAATAATAGTCTTGTTATTAACATGGATGATTTTGACGATAGCAGACGCAGAAATCTTGCAGCACATACTGGTTTAGCGTTTGCTTTGATTTCTTGTCATAACGCATATAGCGTTATGACAAGAAATCAAAGCAAACGCTAGGCTCATGGGGTCCGAGTGCTCGTTCTCTATTCCGGGATATTTCTTAACGGTTAATCGACGTCTCACGTAACCAGAAGGCTGGTTTATTCTTTGCTCAGAGAATCAGCATTGCCATCCAGCGTGGCAGTGCTGCCAGCCTTCTGGGCACGTTACCCGATGACATTGATGCGGAAGCATTCTACGACGCCTAAACCATGTAAATATTTTCACTTTCTAAATTTGTTTTTATGTTTTTTGTATTTGATTAGATTAGATTAAGCGTTACTTATATGCTACTTATAAATTATGTCACTTTAATCTTTTAACTTAAATAAAAGCCTACCTTAATAAAAAAAACACATACTGGAATTATGTCACCTTCGTTTGAGTTTCAAATAAAATTTGAGCAAAGTATTCGCCGTCGCACCCACGCATTTGTAATATTATAATCTTACGAAGAGCATGTCATACATGGAATTTATCAACTTATACAATAGCTTATATAATCACACTGATTACACAGATTACAATCATTATGAACAATGTAAGAAGAAACGTTATGTGCAGAGTTTAAAGGATTATAAGGTCGCATATTTTGAAACGCGTTTCATGTTTGAAGGCCTTCGCATGACAAGCGGGCATAACATTAAAAGCATTTCATTTCTGTGAATTTCTTATATGTACTTATTATGTGAAATGAAATGAATGAAATGAAATGAAATAAGATTTTTTTTGACTTCACACAAGTTACATATAAGTAAAATAAAAACATACATTTTAAGAGCAATCATAAGTACAAAGAAAAAAAAAATACATAATAACAGAACAAAGAATAATAAAGAAAAGATAAATGTATGCAGACAGGAGTAAGTAAAAGGTCGCTCGAGTGCAGTCAAAACAGGACCCAATTCGGCATGTGCCAGGCGCATACCTGGCTCCGATTTTCAACTGGGCTTTCTAGTGACTCACGGAAGAGATATCAGAAAATATATAGGTATCTGTATCGTTTATGACATCGTAAAATATTCAGTATACATATAAATGGTCTATCAACTTACACAAATCTATACACCATTATTGTGATGAGAGATTTCTATGCTCACAAACAGTTTTGAGAAGTACCCTAAACAGAAGAGCATGCATGAGAAACTTGATGGGAGTGAATGAAGCAAGAGAGGTATGTCAGGATCATTGCAAATGGCGTTCCGAAGTCTCTGCCTACCCCTTTTCGTAATCGTATCAAGCCTATACGTATAAATGTTTTGGTTGCATATTAAAAATCAAAACTTTCTCGAGCAAATTTCAAAAGAACAAACGAAATAACAAAATTTAAATGACCAAATGTTTTTAGAATCCCCAATGTATTTGACATCAAATGAACGACTAATCAAAAGTTGCTAGATGTAATTTTAAAATATCAAATCATAACTAATCAAATTTTATAATCACAAATGATTAATAATTATTGATTTAAATGTAGGTGTACTTATATTTGAAGTACATCATTAATTTTAATACATTAATTTGTCCAAAAATTTTGATTAAAATGCAAATAGACGACTCGGCGATGCCCATGGGTCCGACTGTAATTCCAGTAACTAAATAGGTTATGTTAGGTTCTCTTTTGGACCCTTAATCCGAAAATAGGAGCCCTGCGAAGCAGGGCTCGTCAACTTCAGGTTATTAAACTATTGTGAAGAATGTGGCCTAAGTTGACGGAGCCCTGCTTCGCAGGGCTCCTATTTTTGGGTTAAGGGTCAAAAGAGACACTAACATAACCTATTTATTTAATTCGTCGCACCTAACCCTAGGCACTAACACTAGGGATTTTCTACTTAAACGATTTGGTCAATAGTGTAATAAATAATATAAACATTGATATTCCAGACTTTGGTCAGCTGAATTTTTGATCAAATGACCATCGTTATTTTAAACTTTGTTGATTTGTACATTGTTCTTCTGAAATTTGCTCAGAAAAGTTTTGATTTTCTAATATGCAACCAATATCTTATACGTTTAAATCTTTCTCACCAAATGTCTGAATTGACACGGAATGCGAAACATTCTTCATATTTTGATATAGTAAAAATACCATACGTGCTCATCATTTCGACGCAAAAAATGAGCTCTGCGATTTCAGTTCATCAGATTTATGGCTCTTCAGTGATTCAAATATCAAATGATTTTATTTTTTTTTTTTTTTTTTTTTTTATTTTTTTTTTTTAAAAAACAATATAAGCTTACAGTGGTTACACCAAAACGCTTAAATGCTATTTAGGTATCATACTACATTACAAAATTTAATTATGATATAATTTGCACTTTCATATTTGTACCATATAATCATTCACATCTATACATAAATAATAACATTGGAGTAAAATTGAATATGACCATATAAATTAAATAAATCATAACATTGAAAATTGATTCAATAAGGATATAATTATGGATTATGTAAAACTGAGATAGTACTTGTGACCAGATTGCCAATATATAATATCAAAGCCAGTAAGTATATAATATCTATTTATCAACAACATAATTATATCACTTTGTCATTAGTTAAAAATAATATATATATATATATATAATTATAAATTAAAAATTAAATCAAGTAGTCCATAATGTCAAATATAACAATTGAAGAAAATTAAAAAAAAAATAATAAACTCATTTATAATATGGGTGATATGGGCATGTCACTCGATACAAATATTATTACTGTTTATTTAAATAATGTAATATGTTTGTGGTCATAGTGCTAATACTATCAAAGAAGATGTCAACATTCCGACTACAAATTAAAAAATCATTTATTAAATTTATGGCTCTCCCAGTAGGACTATTATTGGCATAGGGGATTCGCCACGATGATGGACAGGCGAGCAATTTGTGTTGCCGTCGACTAGCACCACGAATATAGTTGTTGGGAACATATAAATTAACGCACTCTCGTATCGATGGATTGTCCACTCTCTCTGTCATTAGCAAATAATAGTGAACTATTTGTGTTAACTGTCGTCTGAGTTCCAAAGTGTCGAGACCTACCATACCCAAAACAAACATTGAGGGATAGAGAAACGGATAATATCCGTATTCACGCCTGTACACAAATCTAGCAAACTTTCTTTGAATTTTCTCTATGCTGAGTATATACTTTTTCTCCTGTGGTTGCCATACAATTGCATTGTACTCTAATTTACTTCTTATATACGCATTGTAAAGCATTTTTATGGTTTTGACATTGCTCAAATCAGATGAAGTTCTTATTATGAATCCCAGACATTTATTAGCACTCTTACATACATCCCCTATATGCTCATGGAAATTTAGCTGAGTGTCAAGGGTAAGTCCAAGGTCGCGTATTGTGGTCACTCGCTGAAGGGGTATATCAGCTAACGTGTATGTGGCGTCGATTGGAGACCGTGACTTCGTAAATGTTATGATTTTACACTTGGATACATTAAAGGATAGTTTGTTTTTGAGACTCCAATCGACCACTGCATCAATATCTGACTGTAGTTCTGCACAGTCACTAGCACTGTTAATCGTTTTGTATAGTTTGAGATCATCGGCGAACATAAGGCATTCTGATTTTGATAGAACAGTCGGTAAACCATTTATCATGATAAGGAACTGTGTTGGTCCAAGGGTACTGCCCTGACTCACCCCGGACCGTGTATAATACTCATGGGATCAGTATCTCCCCATTTTCACGAATTGTTTTCTGTCTTTAAGATAATGGGCCATGAATTTCAGGAGAGGTGTACAGAACCCAAGCGATGCAAACTTGGATAATAGAATGTCATTATCAACTAAATCAAAAGCCTTTGTGAAATCAAAATATGCTGCATCGATCTGAGTAGCTCTTATCATGTTAGTCTTCACATAGTCGACCAAATTAATGTGATTAGTTAAAGTGGATCGGGCTGGTCGGAATCCATGCTGCGAGTTATCAAGACGTCCGCTAATTTGCTGGAAAATTGAGCTATTTAAAATGGACTCAAATATTTTCCCAAATATTGACAGAATAGCAATAGGCCTAAAATTTGTGACGTCTGTCGATGAATTGCTTTTCGGTACGGGAGTAACCCTTGAGACCTTCCATTTACTGGGATACGTACACTGTTGAATAGACAAATTATAAATGTAAAGAAGTGGATTCTCTAACGCCGACAAACAATCTTTTACGAGGAACGTAGGTATATTATCAGGACCATGAGCTGATGACAATTTAAGGCGACGTACTGCTCCCCGTAATTCCGCGCTTTTGATATTACCTACTGTAATTGCTGACGCATAACCTAAATCATTCGCTTCACGCTTGGCTTTTTCGGGATCTAAACATGGAGTATTTGAATGAAAAACCGAACTAAAATGGTTTGCGAAGGCCTCCACAGCTTCCTGTCCTTCAACTGTCTTATTGTTGTAAATATAATCTGTGTATGGTTGTCTACTTTTTCGTTTGTTCTTTACAAATTGCCAAAAAGCTGATGGGTCGGATGAGATATTGTGTTCGATTTTATTTAAATATTCTTTATAAGCTATATTAATAAGTTTCTTAACTTTAGATCGGTAAAACTTAAATAGTTCACTGTTAAATTCTAGTCCATGTTTTTTAAACATTTTAAAATTATAATATTTTAACTTTATGTTACGTATTATTTCGCCTGTGTACCATGTTGGATATGTATATTTACTGTTGGTTGTCATTTTCTTTAGAGGGACATGTCGATTTAAAGCCGTACTCAATTTATCGTAGAGTATATCCACAGCCATATCTACGTTTGTTTGATCTAGGAGTTCTGTCCAGGTAATACCTGCGATATCAGAGTATAGACTGTGAAAATCTGCACGACGAAAATTCCACTCATAATCTATAGTATTTTTGTCTAGCTTACTTGATAGTCGGTCTCTGTTAGTACTATTTTTAGACAGGGTCAGCTGAATTTCTAAAGGAGGGTGATAGGCATCCATCGGTACAAGATGCTCAGCATTACTTACAACATTTATGTTTCCTGGTTCAATAGTTGACAGGACTAAATCCAACATTGCGCCGTATTTGTTGGAGACACTGTTACATTGTTTCAACACACAATAATCTAAAAACATATCAAACTGTGTTTTAGTCGATTTACTACAAGAGTTAAGATTAAAATCTCCTAATACAACAAGTTCACAGTTTGAAAATTTAACAATAGCACTCTCAATACAATTAAGGACGTCTATGTATTGCATGTCACTATAGCTGGGTGGGAGATAAGCGACACATACAAATAGTTTAAAGTTTTTTAATGTAATTAATGCAAACAATAATTCTTTATCATCTGTTAGGTAATCTATATCTGTAATTCTCTTGACTGTATAACAGTCCTTAACTGCTAATAGTACGCCTCCCCACCCGGCATCATTAGCTCTGTCTCTGCGTAACACAACATATCCAGAAGGGAATAGTTCGGCATCATATACAGAGCTATTAAGAAAGGTCTCAGTGAGTGCAATGAAGTCATAAGAACTAGATAAAATATTATTATGGAAGGTAGTTGTCTTTGAACGTAAACCTCTTACATTTTGGTAATACACTGAAAATTTTTTAGGCTTATATTGTTTAGAGTAAGATTTTTGTTTAATATTTACATTCTTTATATAAAAATTCCTTTCACATTTATTCGAGAAATAACTGGAGCCGTTCTTTTTCTGTCTTACTACATGTTTTTAATAGGGATGAATAACTAATTAAATCAATATTAATATATTCCATAATTTTCAAGTACGTATTTCTTATTCCATTTTTGTTTATTTTGCCTGTTTTACTAGAGAACATGTCAAAGGTGAGATGATTATTTGTATCATAAAAATATGCATAATTATTACAAAGTATGTCCTGATTTAAAAGATTATTAAATATTTCAATTTTATAATTATATATAGGACTACCACATATATAAGTTGGTGTGCAAATTATTACATTTGTGTGCTTTATGTGCTCTAAACAATCCTTGATTAGTTTTACTAGTTCGACACAGTCATAGGTAGTTTCAAAGTATGTTTCTCCCAATAAAATTATACAATAATCACTCATAGTGTAGTCTAACAATTTTTTACCAATGTTGCTTAATAGTTGTTTAGTGTTACAGTTTGGTAAAGCATATCGACAATAATTAAAATAGCTTCCAAATGCGTTCTCAACATAAGATTGAGCTCCGTAGGTACTGGAGTTGGTTAAAATACAAAGCTTATTCTTGTCATTTGCTTTTTGAACTTTGTCCAACGGTTTTTCTTGAATGTCTGTGTGTTTTGCCGATAAAGTGTCTTCTGAGTGTGTGTTTTGGGTGTCTGATGAGGGTGAGAGTAGTTTGCTTGGTGGTGAACACTGGCTTGCAATCGGTGTGTTTGCAAAACTATCCGTTAGGCGGCGCTTACCGGGCCTATTTTTTCGTCGTGATTTTTTTATTGACGTCACTGGACTATTACACAATCTTTTAAGTATATTAATTTCATTGTTCAGTTGTGTTATATTGTTTTTCAATGTATTATTCTCTAGAATCATGTTTTCTAATTCATTTTGTGTAGTTTCCAAATTCATTTTCAGGCCATTGATTTCTCCTTTTAAATCTTCTACAACAGTATGAATGTTTGAAGATAAGTCTAAGCTTTTTACTAATAAATCTTCCGAGAATGTGCTGTCCATGGAAGAGTTATTACCGTAAAATGGGGTGAATAGACACAGATTTCAACTTCAACATCGATTTTATTAGATATTTTGAATGAGAGTCATTATTGAAGCATTTTGAAATCATGAGTTAAGTTGTAATTTACTCAATATTTGTGCTACAAATTAGTAAAAACAGGACATTAATTAGTAAATTAAGAAAAAGTAAGCGTTTTCTATTTACCTTGAAACAGGGGTCAAAAGATACGGGAAGGGGGTGAATAGAGAAAAAACGCTAGGGCTGTCAAAATCAACTTATATTTTTATTCAATATATCAACATAGCTATTAATCAGACAACTATGTATTTTTTTAATAAACCAGATATCAACATTTACCCTTTTAATCATACAGGTAGGCACCTGCCTAAATATAAACAATATTTTCAATGGTTATCTGACAAAAAGGTGCGTATGATAACTAACCTGGATTGACAACCCTAAAAAACATATTTCTATTGACCCCCCGCTCGTATCTATTAACCTCTCACGCGTATCTATTCACCCCCAATGGCGTATCTATTGACCCTAACGGCGTATCTATTAACCCCCTTCCCGTATCTATTCACCTCGAATTCCAGCAAAATAGCTAGCTTCTCAATTTTAATAGAAAAAGAACGTAAAATAATCAAACACGGACACTTTCTTTTGTTTTTCTTAAAGATGGGAAATGTATGTATCGAATAATACACATCTACAGGGTGAACACAACCAATAACTTGATGTTTATGGAAAATTTATAGAGAGCAAAAATTACTTGTTTTCACACCTTCACTTTAACCGCTTAAATCTATATGAAATTTCAACTTGACGTAAATTTGTGTGTGGTGAGCCTATAAAAAACATGTTGCCACGTAGAAAATCACAGAGAAAAACATTCGTTATAGGGCTAAATAACAAGCTAGAGTCAACAATATCAAACTTCTGGACTTTTTTCTATTCACCCCACGATTTCTATTCACCCCATTTTACGGTACATATACTTTCATAAGATTTCGTTCTACTAATTTTCTGACGTCTTATCGTGACATTGTTTGTACTATCCATGTTTTTGTGTAAATCAGGTACTCGTAGTGCCCTCTTGTATTAATTTGAGAAACTTAAACAGTTTCGGTCAGCAATGACTTGCAAAATTGTTGTTTTGGGTGTTATATAATTGTTTGAGGAACACCAGTTTTATTAACTAGCACTGTAGTTTATGTAAGTGTCACTGTATGGTAGAGTATTATGTTGTGTTTTGCACTCAATGTTATTTACTTACAGTTAACTGCGCTAGGTATCAACTGAAGTCACTAGTCCATACTGGTATACAAGTATTTCCTCACAACACTTCACTGTTTTGATGTCGTTCACCCGAAATTTATGTCAAAATTGTATGGTATGTCTTTTTCTAGTGTGCTAAGCTTTATTATATAGGGATGTTTGTACACGACAGCACTTTGTTGACATGTATGGAGCTATAATGTTGCTTTTTCATAGACACCGTTTCAGCTTTACTAAGACATTTATGGGCTATTATGATACATAATATGATGCTCAATTTACGGGACACGGGTAGAACGTAGACGACGAAGGCTTACTTACGTTTATCGCGTTTCCATTAATCACGTGTTGAGAACGCCAAGGCTGCCATAAAAATTTTCCTTCGCGATGCTCCACCAACGATGTTGCAATGCTCAAGTTACGGTAATGTGGAATTTTGAAGATCGTAAATTTAATGCTTACAAAACAAGTGTACTTACATGTTGCTGTATACATTAAATTATGTTGGAGGTTCCGTACTTTAATAGCAATCACAATGCTTCAAGTTACTTAGGTCGGCCAAAGTTGTATTTACAAACTTATCAGCTGAATAAAGCCCATTCAAATAGGTAATACAATATTGTCGTATCTTGCATACTTGTACATACAACTTCCGCCGTTTGTCTAACAATAAGATTTTGAAGCTTCATTATGGAATGACTGTTACCTAAAATAAGAAAAAACAGGTTTTAGGTCCTTTGTGAGGAATTGTAATGGATTGTAGATTAAATCTACGTACGTAATACTCACGCCTGTCAGTTTTGTCTTTTATGCGCGTATAGAAACGATAATTTTGTTATTTTGATGGAAAATCACCTACTCGTTGGCTGAAGATCAAGTCGTCGAAGAAGACGCATAGTCATGTGAATTACAGTTGCTGTTAAAACAGCTCAAAGGTTACATTTTTATTAAGCGGGATGATCGTTTTTCAAAGTAATAAAACGTCATTTAAAGTTAATAACGTGCAAAGTGAGATTACTGAAATAATCAATCAAATGGACTCTATCACTTTTCAAAAAGATGATTTACTTCTTCCATAATAAAATTATGCTGCATAAAAAATACCTTGACAGACATTTAATCTCTTTTACTGTTAAATGTCTTGTAGTAATGTTTAAAAAGTAAATGTCGAATCGACAAAAAATCACTGGCAAAAACACACGACGGTCGGCGCCTTTTTTCAGATTCCACTTGGTGGCTGAATGGCCGGAATGGCGCACATTGCTCTTATCAGATTTTACTCGTAGCCTCTGAGCGTGTGTTTTTCATCGGACCCCGATCCGCAATGATAAAGTGACATGGGCCGATTTGGGCCGGACCGGGCCAACGGACATGAATTAATCAAACATTATCTCCAAATTTGGACGTTACTAACATTATTTTTTTATTGGTAGTAACATTGCTGTTATGATTGTTGTATCCGACTGTTATTGCTGCTAAGCTTCTGTCTAAGGGTTTCAATTACGGTTTAGTTATGAAGGTTGCGGTTAAATAGCAGTGTTACTGAAAGTGGGTCGGTTTATGAGCCGCAATTGAGTTCTAATTGTGGGCTATGGAGAGGGATGTGAGTTGTGTTGTTAGCAGACTGTTATGTACACCGGTGTGTGTGTTGTTTCATTATACTTTTGGAGTACTTTCTATTGGTTATTATGTTCTATAAACCGTATATTTGTGTTAGCTGAGGGGTGAGTAGTTATACATAGGTAGACTCATAACTTAATGCTACCAGTTTAAGTGTATGAATATTTTTTGTTAAAACAACTGTAGAGCCCAACAGTCGGAACGGCTAGACGCTTTGTATCTTTGAGGTGGCATTAAATCCGTGAGAATGTGGATTACTACCACATTCAGAAAGGATATCAATATTTTCTAATATTTTAGATGTGTAAGTGTGAACACACTTACGCATGCAAAAGCATGTAAAAAAAGCGAACGCTTTTTTCTTTTTTTTCGCGTCACGGAGCGATGATAATGAATTCGTTATGAATTCGGTGTCTGGATATAGTGTGGAGGTTAGATAGTGTCGTTCTGACAGACAACCGACTCCCACTTTTCTTTTTACTAACGAAGAAAGCAAGTTAATAAAAAAACATGTAAAAAGACATCAAATCACCAGTCTCTTTTTCTTTTCCGTGTGAGTAGCCAACTCTTGTGTCGGAGTTTTCAGAGGCCTCCGATATGGTCTAATAATGTTTGTCCTGAGATAAAAGCGGGACCGACAGTTTTACGTGCCCTCCGATACCGCTCTGATATAAATGTACCACATGGTGACCCATCTAAGTGGTTACCTATGCAACCGTTGCTTAACTTTGCCGACCTAATGCGACAGCAAGCAAATCGCTAATTTGCCAGTGACGCAGCAGTTAAATTAGCAAAAGCGCTTTCTTAAAACTCGTTGATTAAGATACAAAAATCTAAAGACAACAAGTATCTATCGCTTTTGATGTTAAAATATTCGCAAGAAAAATTTATCAGAATTTCCTTTCACGTTATTCCTTAAAAATACTTCGTAAAGTTTTTAACGTCGATGCCCTAAAAGCGTTGAATCTTTGAGTTTATTTGGTATTAAGTATTTAAAAGAAATAAGTGGTTTTCTGTCGAGTCCTGAACAGACGTTAATATGGGGTTTTTGTACGACTTTGGTTGTAATGACCAATTAGTTACTTTAACACTTAAGACGGTAACCTTATTTAAGCCTTCAGACATCTACTGGTAGATCACTACATATGCTTAAATTTTAAAAACTAGGGAACGTATTTTAATGCGGTTACTTTAAATAGATAGAATGATTTAAGAGAAAAGTTTATATACATAACTGACGCGGGCGAAGCCGCTGGCGACGTCTAGTTATACATAAATCAGAGAATGGGAGCAATAGCCTAGCACATTATTATAACATAAATATACGGTACTAGTACTGGACGATGTAATTGTAGTTTAGGTTATATATACTACTACAGCACACTACTATATTCGCGTACAGTGTTTACAACCATTATCAAATTACCGGCACCTAAATTAAATAATGGTGAAAGCAGAATAGCAACCAACAATGAATCTCACTCCAAGTATAAATCTTTTTTAAATACTGTGACGTCGCTGTGACGTCGTGATGACACCACCTCCCGGCCGCTTGCATCTTCGCCCCCCACTGCACCTCAAGCTGATATAAAAGCTGAGGTGCTGGCTGCGCTCGTCCCTCTTTTCTGGCGGCTGCGAGACGAGCTAAGTGACCACCTCTCCTGGACGAACCGGCAGCAGGACCCTCAACAAAACCTTTACCATCGCCGAATCACGCGACCCTGTTTATATATTTTTTAATAACATTTAAATAGTAATTTTTTCGCTAGTGAAACGCGTGCTAAATGATGTTTAAATTTATTTGAGAAATAAATCAAATTTTATTATAACATTCGACTCATATTTTTCATTCTAAACAAACCCTAAGGCGACACTACGTTACAGTGGCCCCCACGGGAATATATAGGTAGGGTTTTGTTGAGAATCCGCTGCCCGGTGAGTCCTCTTTTTTATTTTTTTTAACTGTGTATGTGTGAAATCGTTCCAAAGCAGTGTGTAATTATTTTAGTGGCATATATTGTTTCTTTTTGCTTGTTTTATTGTGGACGGGAAGTCGGTGGTGTTATGCCGGTCACAATAGACATTTTCTCTTTTTGCTCTGTTGTGTTCGGAAGGTCGGGCGTGTTGAGCCGGTCACAACAGAAAAATTTTTGCTTACTACGCTTGGTAAGCATTTTTATATTATAACTATTTCTGTTGCCGCGTGTGATAATTAATTTTGTATCAACCGCATAAGTAACAAGTTATAATCGTTTTGCTTGCGACCACGTGTCAACTAAATGACGCGCTGTGGTCACATTCCTTGATCGCATTCTTTGTATTGTGATTTATGGCCTCACGTCCTCTAACGACGTGCTAAGGTCACCTTCGTTGATCGTATGTTTCGCGATTAGCTTTTTTAAATGCCACTACGGTAATTAAGTGCTATTGGTTATTATTGCTAATAATCTGCTTTGGCTGACTTATGGAACGAATTCACACCCTTCTCGTTTTCATTTCTTTTCATTTTTCTACTATAACCTTCTGCTAGCGATTTTGCACGGCGATATATTTCTATAGAGTCGGTATTATTAAATACTTTTACCGCCTACTACGGCGATTATCTTTTAAAATTAACTATTCTTTTTCTTTTTACTACCTAACATAGTTGGACTGGCTGAGAATGAACGTACCTAAAAATGCTAGCGTATTATATACTAGGTATTTAGCTAGAGTTCCGCGTTCATTTAAAAAATGTACACGTGTCACATGCAGGTTGCTCACTAATAATAATGAAAAAGTTTAATCTTTGTCTATTTGGTATATAAATACGAATATCATCGTAGAATTATTAGTTGTTCGTTTTGTCAAATGTTTATTATGCTACAATCGTTGTTTTTGGTCTTCGATTTTATCTTCTTGTTGAAGCCTTTGGCTATGTTATTTGAAAATGCATCTATTTATGCATTTACTGTTCATTGTGAACTCAAACATAAATTCTTGCGTCGCCATTATTGAATTATATTTTTTTTGTAATGTTTTGTGTCGCTAGGATTGTTTCTTTCAATGTCTGGTTTCTATTGAAATATATAAAACATATAATGATAAATAAATAATAAAATTAAACCGCTGACAGCCGGATAAATACTTAATTATCAATATTTAACTTGTTTCCTTTATACAAAATGCTATGCATCTGGTTTTACTAAACCATCTTAAATAGTGCTGGTTTTAATGTGTTCTTGTGCTTAAGCAAATGTTATTATATCAAACTTAATTGAACTAAACTAACTTTAACTAAAGTGGGTATTTGCACATAAATTGAATCAATAACTTCTATTCTTGAATAACTAAGTGTCTATTTACATATGAATCAAATAAATAATATTTATACCTCATTAAATAACTAAAGTGGCTGTTTACATACAAATTAAATAAATAATTTCAATACTTAAATATCTAATGTGGGTATTTCTACATAAATCAATAATTTATATACTTTAATAACTAAAGCGAATTAATTGATGTACAAGTTTAAGAATACCCTTTCGTATTTCTCAATCTACTATTTTAAACCCAAAAGCTGAGTAAAAAAATTGAATCTTATTCTATTACAGCATAAATAAGTTTATAAACGATGGGATACAGTGTCATTAACAACAATGTAAGACGCATATGTATGCGAAGTTATAATTACCTACATAATTATTTGTGAAGGCCAACAATAGTGCTATTGTTTTCGAGTTGGAGCTCACAAGTCACAAGATAACGCATTGTTGTGTTAACGATTTATATAAACATGCTCACATAAAACATGAATAAATATTACTGTTATAAATTGTCGAAGAGGTTTTCCAAACTTAATATTTTTGCACAATCTGTTATTTATCTAACTAACTATCCAACTTTCACATAACTATATAAATATCAGATACGTTTCTCTTGGTGATTTCCATATAAAAGATCTTAAATTAACTCACTACAAAGTTTAAGAATGTAATGATTAATGCTCATCACTAATGATCTAATCACTAAAATAACTTAACACTTTGTTACAAATAATATAAAATCTTTAACTCCCGATTACAGCTAAATCATGTACCCAAATATCTTGTTACATATAGCTTTAGTAATGACTGATCGAAATATAATAAAATATTTTTTTCCCTTATGGCGCAGTGGTTGGGAGGTTGTTGTCGGATCGGTCTGTGGTTCGATTCTCGATTGTGTTTTTTTTGTGTTTTTTAACAATGGTAGTGTGTACTATATCATCGACTGTCTCCTTCGATTATGTATTGTTCATTACATCTTACAAATAATTGTGTATTTGCCGCTAATGGCTATTGTATCATGTTTATGATTATATGTTGTCCTTGAGTCATGGCAATGGAATGCGGTCAGCGCCAGCTGCGCAGTTATGACTCACTTGTTTACGTCAGCCGATCACTTGGCTCAAAACATTGTATTATACTTTATACTTAATTATAATGAACACTTTTTTTGCTTTTACAATTCGCATCGAGTGCGTTAGTGAGCAATTTGTTTGTGATACTGCCAACTGATCGTAATATTGTTAGTATCGTAATATAGTAAGATCGTAATATTGGTTTACGACTTATACATTTTCAATTAATTTCACTTATCGACGGGTTGTCAGGTGGTGCCTACCAACATAGACTGGGTGGCTATTTGCTATAAAACTTACGTATAATACCTCTTC
Organism: Euclidia mi; assembly: GCA_944739405.2. NCBI lineage: Eukaryota > Metazoa > Arthropoda > Insecta > Lepidoptera > Erebidae > Euclidia > Euclidia mi. Next base: position 29,777,692 of record OX123204.2, read on the forward strand.
GCGCGTCGTGTATTATAATGAATACGACTCGCATCGGGAATGAATGCTGGCTTGTTCATACGTATGATTGTGTATGGGCCTTTTGAATGTGATGTATGTCAGGTAATAGGAACGTTCAATGCTTGGTGACGTATGAATGGTCGAGAGTTATACTTGTATTTTTTTGTTTCAGGGTTAATAGTTGCCTTGTATTTAACCTACTGACACCACCACCACTCGTCTGTTTCAGGGTCCCGGAATGCAGTGGCCACCTACCAGCCACAGAATTTTCCCTCTGGGAAAATTCTGGCCTAATAGGGGGAGTGTGTGACGTCGCTGTGACGTCGTGATGACACCACCTCCCGGCCGCTTGCATCTTCGCCCCCCACCGCACCTCAAGCTGATATAAAAGCTGAGGTGCTGGCTGCGCTCGTCCCTCTTTTCTGGCGGCTGCGAGACGAGCGTACAGTAAATATATACAAGTTACATAGAAGGTACAGCAGTTGCAGCGCTTTACAAAAGTTTAATTGTTATGTATTATTAAAAACCTGGCGATGACAAAGAGTGCCCGTGAGTTTTATTGCCCGTTCTTTCTCATGATTCTACGCCCTTGCTTTGCGAACGTGGCAGTAAATGTAAATGTAGAAGCAAACAGTAATAATGTTTTAATTCGACGTTCATAAATGTCACTTTGTGATCTAAATGAATAAAGGATTTTGACTTTGACGGCAACCTGGCAACACCGCATCTCCTCTTCCTCTGCGGCCTCACCGCGACGTAACAATGGTGCGCCCCCATTTCGTCGCGGGAGATAGGGCGCGCGGCAACGCAACACGCCTCTCCTCCCGCGGCCGCGCCCGACTGCGAGGGATAGACAAAAATGTCCCCCGCACTCGCAACTTTGGACGCATCCTGCGCAGGCCCCTCCAAGCCCACGCGGAGCGTCCACTCCCGGGATCTCTCTTAGCTTCACTGAGGGTGTCCAAGTCACGGTTACTGAGCCTTCCCACCACGACAGGGTGGAGATCCGACGGGGGGGATTTATGAAACCTATCCAAGTTATTGTGATAATTTTCTACCGAATTTAAGGAGAATTTTATATACTTACTTCAATATCGAATTGGTACTACCCAAATTAAACAGAAGGATCAACGAAATAGCAAAAACAATATTACACGCAAAATACCAACTAAAATAGAGCGACAGCATTAAAACAAATTTAGGTAATTAAAACTTTCTCTAAAATCTTAAAGGTTGCTACCGATTGACTGGATCAAAAGGCACTCGCTAATAAGCAAAAATCGTGCCTACTTGATTCCTCGGAGATAAATATTTTCCTACAACTTTGAAAGGAAAAGGACAAAATGAATATCGAACTTTAGAACTAAGTTTAAAATTGGTTTTTGCTCGCATTCTATTAGTATAAATTATCAAGACAGTTGAAATTAAAACTTAAATAATCAGTTGACTTTGTAAGGGTTCGTAACTTTAAGACGCTATCTAAGTGCCTTGCACAATAGCGCTGGTAATATTTTCTTTCTATTCTCATTTTCTTGATACAAGATGTACAATATTTCTTTCAGCACGCTTTGTCTGAAAGCTTTAGGAAACGAAGAAATGGTTATATTAAGAAGAAGAATAAAATTCAAAAAGTAGTAGAATCTAAAAATCATTGTTGAAGGTTCAGTTGTAATAACTTATAAGAAATTAAATAAATAATTTAACTATAAAAATTAAAGGACATTGCAAGATAATAATTCAGTCATCTCAGATAATCTAACTTTTCGCCTCGAAGCATGAGATCAGCTTTTTAAACTTACCACATTTACAGAGATTACCTTTTCTTCATAATGATTGAGAGCCGCGACCCAAAGCGATAGCAATGTTCAAGATATTGGATTTTGGAGATGGGGATATCGGAGCATGTCGACCCATAACCGCTGTCAAAGATCTTCACGGCAGCACTAATCGATAACTTAACCGGGCTCTCCGAGGCACCAAGTGACAATTAATATTTAACTTCATTCAAATATATGCCTGCCTACCCATAATAGTAGAATTAACTAAAGTGTTCCGCTATTCAGAAAATTTTACAACGTATAAAAGTCATGGCAATTTATAAACCAGCACCTCTAGCCTCAAAATCTTCTCTGCGATCTATGACCCGTTGAAACTGAAGCATATTTTATTTTATCGTCGATATACTTTAGTATATATTTTATGGTAATTCTCGCATCGTTCGAATAACCCGTTCAGCCCGTCGCTTTCACTTACTGATCCTCGCGAGTATTTGTGAGCTGGTATTGATGATTCGAGCGACTGACTCATTCATCCAGATCACTTGAGAAGCCTACTCCTGTGATATTGGGATTTGACTTGACAGACGAATTATATTGTATATCTGTAATTGTTGTTTTCAATCACAAATTTACTTCAGAATGTTTTAACGCCTACCGTAAAACCGTTTTATTTTAAAAGCAAGATCTTTTTTATCGTAAGCCTGTTCTTCGTGAGAATGTTTTTGAAACGTCCACAAATTCCGAATGTTGGTACTAAGTTCACTCATTACCTTAGTAATGAGTGAACTTGGTACCAACATTTAACATTAATAAAAATAAAAAGGATTAAACTTATTTAGTCCTTTTTATTTTTATTAATAAAAGTCGTTTGGAAAGGGAAATTTGGTGAAAGGGTTGCGCCCCACAGTGTGGACGACACGACAAGACGCGGCGACGTCATCTCTCACCCGCACACCTCCCACGCAAAAGGCTTTCTTTATTGAATGACCTCATCTATTTATACCTCTACTATTTTACGATGAACGTCCTAAGCCTTAAAAATAATGGACCTTGTTTAGGGTATAGGTTGTGGGATTACAAACTAAGCTTTTATAGTGTTTAGTCTGATATATTGTAGAGGCAATTCAAGTGAAGGATTTTGTCATGTATAAATAGATAAATTGGTTAGTTATACCGACGTTCTGTGACTACTAAGATATTTTCTTGTTACACTTTTAAGATGAAAAGGGTTAAATGTCAACGTAATCCCATTTATTTATATTATAATATAAATAACCATCACATTACAGACCATAATTGAGTAGGATTGTTATGTTTTATTTTAGATACACATGCAAGAAAATAGTCAATAATGTATTAGAAATATTGTTGTTCAACAAAAAGTAATTTAAGAACATTTATTTCTAAGCTTTGAACCTATGAATTTACCTGTACACAAAAACAAATGTTTCATGAACCAATTTCAAATTAATTAGCCTCCACATTAATATTTACTTAAATAGTAAACATCAACCTTCATTGCAGTTTAATTATGAAAAGATGAAGCAAAGCTAAGAAGAGAAACAGGCAGATACGTATAATAATGGACGTCCCGGAGGAAATTACTGGCGATTTCAACTGGCATGAAAAGGGAATTTTTTTAGAACGTATTCACACCTAAATCTCTTCCAAGCCGACAAAAACAATTCATTTTTATTCGAGCCAACCTATTCCAATTATTATTATTTATTATCCTGAATTATATCCGCCAAACCGTTTAAACCATTACGCTTTGTACAAAGGTCTATATTATTTTAATATTTGTGATAACTGGGTAGGTATTTCTTTTATATTTTTTTAGTAATATATCATGGACATGTGCTTCCAACGCATTTCAGCATCAAACGACATATAACGTGAACATGCCAGTGACACGTGATAACATCTTCAATCAAGTGCCTATTTACCATTGGAATAATCTCTAAATTCTTGAGTAAATCGGCCAATTGTTTATTTTCGTTATTTGTGTATGTGGCCAACTCTACTGTTGGAGTTTTCAGACCGCCCGAAGGCCTCCGACTTGGCCTAACGATTCATATTCTGAGGCAAGAACCGGGACCGACAGCTTTACATGCCCTCCGAAGCACAGTAGTGCTCAGATATAAATGCCACACGTGGTCACCCATCCAAGTTGCGACCTGTGCAAGCGTTACTTCGCTTTGCCGATCTTTTACTTTACTAAGTCTCGCTATGAGCGCTATCGCTATAATCGGCCAATTCATTGATAATTTCAAAATTGTTAATTATACTAAAATACCTACTATGGATTGTTACAAAATTTTGGTTATCATAACATCAATAATATCAATAGCCCAGTAGAGGATGAATACATTACCACACAGAGAATAATTCTATAATAGCTCTTTGATAATTTAATTATTTGTTAGTGAAAAGTTCCAATAAAACATTTTAGTATCGTATTCAAATGCATACGAAATTGCTGACTACACATTTTCTGACACAATAAAAACCAAGCGTTACTATAACTTATTTATACACGTACATAAAATATTTAAAGCACCTAAACGAGACCCACTCTCGTCCATCATTAAAATGTACAAACGGCTGAACAAAATGTGCAGTAAAATATTTATCACACAAATCCGTATGATATCACGCACAAGGACATTACGTCTTAAACTGAAACGCGTGTGTTGGTTCCAAATCCTTAGAGTATTTGTCATGAGGTAAATTACCGTTACATTGGGACACGTATTATTTTATATAGTCATTTGTTACGGCAGTAAGAGGGAATGTTAATTTCATGTCTATTCGGTATTCTCTTTATTACAGCGTTTATTACCTCTTGGCACGATAGCAGACAAAAACGTATACAAGCCTCAATGATACGCAATGGCTGACTCAAGTAGTACTGATTTATGGGGAAGCTATATAAAACGGGGACAGAAAAACACCCCATGCAGTCACACTATTCTCCATATGCATTACAAATACGCCAGTTGCGACTTGTACGATAATCTAAGAGCGTAGACTATGTTTTGTACCATTTTGTAGCTTTCATTAAGTATATGAAGCAGATCAATAATATCAAAGTGAGACGTGAGACGTCGAAGCTTTGTCAATTTTGTAAAATAAATAATAACATAAATTTACAAAAAAAATTACAAAATACAATTTCTTTATACTACTAGAACGTAATTATGAGTATAATCGCTTGAAATAAGAACTAACATCCATAATATTTCAAAGAATAAAAGTGATTACCTACACCAACTCCGTTTAAGGATAAATTGCTTTAAGATTATACTAAAAGAACAAATATTTTAGGGATATTAGGAACCTCGTTTAGAACAGAGCAAAGGGGAATGGGCAAAAATGTATGGAACGTGGTACCCGCTCCAATAGTCATCATTAATATGTCATTGAAAAGACATTTTGATGCAGAAAAACGTCTACCATGGCGCTTGTCCCTATTCACGTTTGGGAAGCAGTAATCTCACAAAGTTTTATAAATGAGAATTTACTACAAACTACTTTTATTAGTCAAATAAAGCTGGAATAAGATTGAATTAGACGATGATATAACACACTTAGGATTCTATTATTAAAAGAAGTAAGAAAACAAGCGTTCTTCAAATAAAAATCATATATTTTAGCAATAAGTGAGTAGATTTAAAACATTACATATCAGTCCGTGTGGTGACGGATTAAGAATACGAAATGTCACCACCCCATATCATCCCATGGGTGTCGTAAGAGCCGACAGATCGAGTATATTACGCAGAGAACCACACTGCAAGAGAAGGAAAACTTGATATAAAACCTATACCAACCCGTTTGGCCAGCGTGGTATAGTAGGCCAATTCCTCCTTTCAAAGGAGAGGCCTAGTCCAGCAGTGGACTATTAAGGCTGATATATGATGATGATATCAGTATCAACTATAACAGCATTCAGGAAAGATTTATAATAATATTCTAAGTATATAATATATTCTACCATATTCACACAACACCATCCAGTCCCAAACCAAGCAAAAGCTTGTACTATGGGTACTAGACAGTGGATAGACATACATATATACCTTTTTTTGTAAATACATACATATTATAAATAGAAATACTCAGACCAAGACAAAAATCCATGTTCATGCACACAAATTTTTGACTTGAGCGGGAATCGAACCCGCGACCTTCGGCGTAGCAGACGCTTACACTCCCGCTGCGCCAACCGGTCGTTAAGATGCCGGAGCAGTAAATCCCGTATGTCTCGCATAGCCTAGGTACCATACGATGGACACTATATGTGCACAAGTGCCCATTGTATGTCACCCGGTTAAAATGTGCAATACTGTTGGACAATATTATTTGCACTGTTGATCAATATATAACAAAAATATGTTTTTATACGGACATGTCGCGACTGGATTGGTCCACGCAAAAGCCAGGCATCTTCGTATATGCCATAGTCTGGCAAAATTTAAAGTGCTCCCTCTCTGTACGTTTCAGTTATATACAGACCATTTGATAAACGCTCGGCACAGTAAGATCTTGCTAGCTTGAGTTGGTATGTACCTAGCACTAGTAGAATTATATCCTCCTCCGTCATTGAAGGGAAGTTTTCTGTCTGGCTCGCTTCCATCCTCTGAAAATCAACTCTCCTGTAATGAAGCCGTTTTCTCTCTAAAAATATATGCAGAAGATGTGGGGTATCTATTTTTTGCCTTATGATATTGACGAATTCGTCTGCGAAGGAGCTTAGGGGTGCATGGCAAAGTCTTACGTAAACGCGTTATTAACAGAAACTATGAACAGAAATCATTTTCTAACATAGATAAGTGGTACCTAATATACTCGTATACTTATCGCCGGGGCCACGGGACTGTCTAAACTGGTTACCGTGGCCCTGGAACGCAAAGGGAAACTGAAGGAACAGGGTTTCTATTAGTTAGTAAGCCTGCCGTTTATCTCCAAATGCAATCAGATTTGAGACTGGCGGCCATAGTAAATATTGTTCCTCTTGGTATAATACCTTTTAAACGACACTACAATCATATCTGTTGGAGCCGGGTACCATTTTGCCCATTCTCTTTAATCAGATTTTATGAAGCTATATCGTTATTTCCTTTAATTTAGGGACTCTAACTTCAAAAGAAGTAGGTAAATCCCTTAAGATAGAATTATTTGACAGATGTAACCTTGTAACAGATTATACTAAGTTTTTATTATAGACTCATGCCTGTATACCCAAAGAGGTAGGCAGAGGTGTAATATTACACCCACTTTTAGCCATGAATTTTTAGGTCCGTAGAGCTTATTGCCGCTACCAGGCACATCACCAGACTCCGTGCCGCTGCTGAGAATTAGTAAAAACTCAATAACACTTTGCCCAACCCGGGCATCAAACTCAGGACCCCCGATCAGTAGAAGCATACGCTATCCTACTATTATACATTTATTTACCATTATCTTAATGTCATAACAGTCGAAAGAAGAAGCTGTAACTATACTGGGCGTAAGAAGTTGAAATATGTCCCTTATAGTGTACTAAGTTTTCCCGAAATTCTCAAGGGATGGAGAAAAACAGATAAATTTAAAAAAAATGAGGGCGTAACTGCGTGCATCTTTTACTATTTAAAATACATTTATTATGTAGGGCTTTATAATATGTTTATGGAAGATATTTGGGCTTTTTGAACTAATCTAGTTCAAGTTAAATAACATGAAATGTAAATGAAAACAATACACATTTGGTGTCAATGTCAAAAAATATCGTAAGATACAAAGTTTTGCAGTCAGAGCAAACTTGTAAACAACTGTTGTTCAATAAACTGCGAAGTTTCTCAGCTTCAATAATATTTATAAAATATGGCTTGATTGCCTTTAATATAATAATATATTGAGTCGAAATAACTCAACGATAAAATATATTGGTGGATTCCATTGACCCGAAACTTAACACATCTAACGGTCAACCTTTACTCAGTGTTCGCCAAAAAATCCTCAAGATATTCAGTGGCAAGAAAAGTCCAATCAGACAGGACGGTTCACGGTTAAAGATAGGCCTAGATAATCTTGGTAATACCATTCCAAGCATAGCTTTAGTCTGCGACTCTACCCGCGTGTGAGTCAGTTGTCGCAAAAAGAGGTAGGTAGGTATGTTAGTGTTTAGTACTTTTTGCGTGATAGTGTCATCAACATCTATTTGTTAAAATTTCACGTTTATAATAGGTAATAGCAAAGTACTTCGAGTTATAAAAGGCGAAGCCGCGAGCGTGTTCTAGTAATTAATAATCTAGGTTTCGGCTCTTATCTGCCATGTTACTTGTAACAGTAGGCAGCAACTTCGTCAATTTATTATCATGGAAAAACTCTTTGAACAAGGAAAGTTCCCGAGTGCCAGCTTAGAAACACTTTTAGTACATCTAGAGTTATTTGCGATCGTTTATGAGTAAGCAGTTCAAAACTGCGCAAGGTCCCATTTTCTTAAGAAATATTGTGTTCTAAACAAACTTTTGGTTTGAGGACTGACTAGTCATCGAGGGTTTCTTTTTCAAGTTAAAATCAGCAACATGCAATGATATTTCATTACGCTGTGGACAGTGCCCTAAGCAACACGTACATACCTAGCACAAATAATATCTTTTGCATATACCCTCAACCCTATTTTACTCTTGTAAAAATGAAGTGCGTGATTTGCAAAAACGAATCCAATGACGGAGTTAAATGTGGATCCTGTGGAAAGTGGCTTGACTTTGGTTGTGCCAATATCACCAAATCGGGATGGAAAAGGCTTGGTGCTGACCGAAGATCATCCTGGAAGTGTCAGGCATGCAGAGCATCATCTCCATCGCCTATCCCAATCAAGGAGAATATTACGTTGGAAAGTCTTATGGAAGCAATCAGTGATATAAAGAATCAGTTGAGAGGAATGCCAATAATTACAGAAGACATCAAATGTATCAAAGCAGAGATGGCAGACCTAAAGTCTTCGTGTCAATTTGTGAGTGATAAAACAGATGATTTTTCAAGCAGAGTAGCAAGCATGAAAGACGATTGATACTCTCGAAACCAAATAGACGTCTCTGGAATCGTGTGTTCTTGAAATGAAAGTACAAATGTTGGCAAATGAGCAGAGATCCCGGATCAACAACATAGAGATTAAGGGCATACCCCAAAAAAATGGCGAAAATCTGTTCAGCATAATTGATAAACTCGGTTTGAAAATTGGGTATTCACTGCCGAAGACACAGATCAATTACATATCCTGAGTCCCTGCAGTCAATCCAAAACAGAAATCTATTATAGTGAGTTTCATAAACCGCTATGTTAAGGAAGAGTTTATAGCAGCCGCACGCGCAAAGAAGACTCTCTCAACGGAAGACCTCGATCTTAAGGATTCACCTACAAGGATTTATGTAAACGATCATCTGAACGCTGAGACCAAAATGTTGTTGAACAAAGTGAGAAGCCGCCAAACACAACAATTATAATTAAATTCGTAAGAATGACACTTCCCGTTTATTAATAATATAGAAGATTTAAACAAAATTGCTTAGTGTGTCATCTATCATGTAGATTTCTGCAATATTTATTTCTTGCATGTTTTTTTAAATTTATCATATTTTTTTACAAATTTATATATTATTATAATTTAAGGTCACATAACTTAGTAAATAAACACGCCGTGTGTAAAAGATTGAGCACCCCTGTCTTACCAATTCCACTGCTATCTTTTATATTTTTCAAGTTGAAATCATCAACATGCCATGATAATATATATAAAAATATATCCATAGTAATTTGTTTTATACACATCATAATCTCACTTATTAATATAATTAATCATGGTTAGTATTGGAAAAGTAGCATAAATAAAGCCATAACATAATAATCACTCAGTCAGCTGTTATGAAATTAGGCAAGGTTAGATAGATAACAAAAGTCCTACAAAAAATTGTCATGGATGAGAGTTGAACGTGACTTTGCCACTGACTAGCTGACTAACATTGATCGCCATAACTTTTGACTTCATTTATATTTCTTATTGATACATATATAATCATGTTTCTATAATTACATTGTAATTTGTAGTATACCATAGACAGATTCAATAAAAAATTACATTGTTTCGGAGCTTTTTCAAATATGTTTTGTTTTCCTACAACTTTGAAAGGAAAAGATCAAAATGAATATCGAACTTTAGAACTCAGTTTATAATTGGTTTTTGCTCGCATTCTATTAGTATAAATTATCAAGACAGTTGAAATTAAAACTTAAATTACCAGTTGAGACTTTGTAAGGTTGCGTAATTTTAAGACGCTATCTAAGTGCCTTGCACAATAGCTCTAATAGGTAATATTGTCTTTCCATTCTCATTTACTTGACTCAAGATGTACAATATTTCTTTCAGCAGGCTTTGTCTGAAAGCTTTAGGAAACAAAGAATGGTTACATTACTTAACAAGAAGTATTAAATTTAAAAGTAGTAAAATCTAAAAATCATTGTTGAAAGTTTAGTTGTCCTAACTTATAAGGACTTGAATAAATAATTTAATAATAAATGTTAAATGACATTGCAAGATAATGATTCAGTTATCTCAGATAATCTAAAACATTTTAAGCTAACCAGATTTAAAGACATTATCTTTTCTACAAAGTGATTGACAGCCGTGACCAAAGTTCAAGATATCATTTGAGATTTTGGAGATCGGGATTTTCAGGATATCGGAGCATGTTGACCCGTAACGCCTGTCAAAGATCTTCACGGCAGCAATAATCTATAGATTAAACGTGCTCTCCGAGGCTCCAAGAGACAATCATATTTAATTTGATTCAAAATATATGCCTGTCTGTTTTTAGGGTTCCGTACCTAAAAGGTACAAAACTAAGCCTCCGCTGTCTGTCTGTCTGTCTGTCTGTCCGTCTGTCTGTCACCAGGCTGTATCCCATAAACCATGATAGCTAGAAAGCTGAAATTTTCACAAATTATGTATTTCAGTTGCCGCTATAACAACAAATACAAAAAATAAAAAAAAAATGAAAATATTAAGGGGGGTCCCATACAAAAACCTATATATTACCTTTCAAAATAAATAATTAAATTTAAAAAAAGTAAATAATAAAGGGGGGCTCCCATACAACAAACGTAATTTTTAAGCAATTTGTTACTCGATCTTAATAAACAGGTAGAAACTTATAAGGTATTTAAGTATACATACAACGAACGTGATTTTCTTTAATAGATGATGGTACGGAACCCTTCGTGCGCGAGTCCGACTCGCACTTGCCCAATTTTTAATAGTTAAAATAACTAAAGTATTCCACTATTCAGAAAATTTTGCTACGATATAAAAGTCAACACTTCTTACCACAAAATCGTCTCCACGATCCATAATCCGTTGAAACTGAAGCGTATTTTATTTAAACGTCGAGATTCTTTAGTATATATTTTACGATAATTCTCGCATCGTTCGAATAACCCGTTTAGCCCGTCGCTTTCTCTTTCTGTGATCCTCCCGAGTATTTGTGAGCTGGTATTGACGATTCGAGCGACTGACTCATTCATCCAGACCACTTCAGAAGCCTACTCCTGTGATATTGGGATTTCACTTGACAGACGAGTTATATTGTATAACTGTGATTGTTGTTTTTAATCACAAATTTACTTCAGAATGTTTTAACGCCTACCGTAAAACCATTTTATTTTGAAAGTAAGATTTGTTGTCGAGGGCCTATTTTCTGTGAGAATATTTGTGAGACGTCCACAAATGCCGAATGTTGGTACTAAGTTCACTCATTACTAAGTTAAATTTTTTTTATTTTTGTTAATAAAAATCGTTTGGAAAGGGAAAGTTGGTGAAAGGGTTGCGCCCCACAATGTGTACGAAACGACACGACGCGGACGCGGCGACGTCATTTCTCACCCGCACACCTCCCACTCTAAAGGATTTTCATGCAATTTTTTTATTGAATGACCTCCTCTATTTATACCTCTACTATTTTACGATGAACGTACTAAGTCTTAAAAATAATGGACCTTGTTTAGGGTATAGGTCGTGGGATTACAAACTAAGCTTTTATAGTGTTTAGTCTGATATATTGTAGAGGCAAGTCAAGTGAAGGGTTTTCTCATGTATAAATAGATAAAGAGATTAGATGTACCGACGTTCTGTCACTAATAAGAGATTTTTTGTTACACTTTTTAAAATTAAAAGGTTTTAAAATGTCAATATAATCACTTTTAATAATATTATATAAATAATAATCATATTAGGGTCCATGATTGAGTAGGAATGTTATTTTTTATTATAGATACCCACGCAAGAAAATAGTCAATAATGTACTAGAAATATTGTTGTTCAACAAAAAGTAATTTAAGAACATTTATTTCTAAGCTTTGAACCTATGAATTTACCTGTACACAAAAACAAATGTTTCATGAACCAATTTCTACTTAATTAGCCTCCACATTAATATTTACTTCAACAGTAAACATCAACCTTCATTGCAGTATAATTATGAAAAGATGAAGCGAAGCTGTGAAGGGAAACAGGCAGATAAGTATAATAATGGGCACCCCGGAGGAAATTACTGGCGATTTCAACTGGCATGAAAAGGGATTTTTTAGAGCGTATTTACACCTAAATCTCTTCCAAGCCAACCAAAACAATTCATTTTTATTCGAGCCAACCTATTCCAATTATTATAATTTACTATCCTAAATTATATCCGGCAAACTGTTTAAATTTAAACCATCACGCATTGTACAAAGGTCTATAATATTATTTTCATATTTGTGATAAAGTTACGTAAGTTTTACGTATAAAGAAGGACTGGGTAGGTATTTTTGATTCTATTTTTTTAGTAATATATTTATACATGTGCTTCCAACACATTTCAGCATCAAATGACATACAACGTGAACATGCCAGTGACACGTGATAACATCTTCAATCAAGTGCCTATCTACCATTTTCGTGTATGTGGCCAACTCTAGTGTCGGAGTGTTCAAACCGCCTGAAGGCCTCCGACTTGGCCTAACGATTCTTATCCTGAGACAAGAACCAGGACCGACAGCTTTACGTGCCCTCCGAAGCACGGAAGCTCTCAGATGTAAATGCCACACGTGGTCATCCATCCAAGTGGCGACCTGTGCAAGCATTGCTTCGCTTTGCCGATCTTTTACGAACGGCAAGCCAGGTCTCGCTATGAGAGCTATCGCTATAATCGGCCAATTCATTGATAATTTCAAAATTGTTAATTATTCTAAAATACCTACTATTGTTGCAAAATTAAAGTTATCATCACATCAATAATATCAATAGCCCAGTAGAGGATGAATACATTACTAAACAGTAAATCATTCTATAATAGCTCTTTGACAATTTAATTATTCGTTAGTGAAAAGTTCTAATAAAACATTTTAGTATCGTATTCAAATGCATACGAAATTGCTGACTACACATTTTTTGACACAATAAAAATCAAGCGTTACTTTAACTTATTTATACACGTACATAAAATATTTAAAGCACCTAAACGAGACTCACTCTCGTCCATCATTATAATGTACTAACGGCTGAACAAAATGTGCAGTTAAATATTTATCACACAAATCCGTATGATATCACGCACAAGGACATTACGTCTTAAACTGAAACGCGTGTGTTGGTTCCAAATTCTTAGAGTATTTGTCATCTGGTAAATTGCCGTTACACTGGGACACGTATTATTTATTTAGTCATTTGTTACGGCAGTAAGAGGGAATGTTAACTTATTTCATGTCTATTCGGTATTCTCTTTATTACAGCGTATAATATTACCTTTTGGCACGATAACGGACAAAAACGTAAAGCCACTATACAAGCCACAGTGATACGCAATGGCTGATTCAAGTAGTACTGATTTATGGCGAAACTGTATAGGACCCTGCAGAAAAACACCCCTACGAGGTCGCACTATTCTCCATATGTCTCTCCATATGTATGTATCTAAGAGCGTAGACTACTACGCTCTTATGCCGCGTTTCCACGCTTGCCAAGCCTCGACAAGCTTCCACAAGCACAAGCGTGTAAACAGGCCGTTTGGCTTGGCTTGCGTGAGCTTGTAGACGCTTGTACAGGATCCGGTCTAGTGTCGGTTTTTGGACACAGATCAAAGGGCGCTTGCGGCAAGCGCTTGCGACGCGTTCACACGTTGGCGCGTGCTTAGTAGTCGCTGTGATCTCGAAACGTACGCACGTCTAGTTCTGTCTCAAAATGAGTGGCTGGTCGAACTTCTTTTGCTTGTTTGTATGATTATGCACTATATCGCTCCCAGAGGAATGTCACGAGGGAACATATTAATAATATGCAGGTGTATTGACATACCTAATGCAGTAACCTATATGTCACCAGTAATATTCGAGGCTATGTAGGTAAGATTTTTCGTAGAGGGTAAGGAAGAGGCCCTGGCAATCTACATCATACAAAATAATTGGTTTTGCTTCTCTTTAAGTGCATTTCAAATAAAAGTAGGTTAAACCAAAGGTTATAGTCGATACAAGTTCGGTGTCCGCCATGCTTGGATGTACGTAGCATACTGACGCATTCACAAACGTGTAAACGGCTCCCAAACGCCAAGCGAGATTTGTGGACGCTTGGAGCTTGTCGAGGCTTGGCAAGCGTGGAAACGCGGCATTAGGTTATTGTTAAGTTTGTACCTTCACTATACTATATTTATGACCTTCACTATAATAGTTTAAGTAATTCAAGAATAACCAAGTGAGACTCGGCTAAGCTTTGACAATTATCAAAAATAAAAAAAATCCTTAATTTGTACAAAAAGTATGTAAATATTTGAAATAATAGTATTTCTTTATACTACTAGAAGGTAACTGTGACGTCTCATCGAGAGATGCACACTACAACACTACCCCACCTCTTCAACGCACACATCTACGCACACCGTCGAGTATATATTCAGGTCCGACGTGTACAGCGCCCTTTTTCGGACCCGGACACCGCCACTGAAGTTAAGTTCTCCTTCTCTCCTGGAGCACCGAAGCCTCGTCAGCCTGCCTGTCTATGCCCCGAGTCTAGGTCTTAGCTCTTACCACTTGCTACCGGGTATACTTGTGTAACGCTTGCCAAAATATAATATTTTGTAACCAACAAATAAGTATTTAATTTCTCTTCAATACACATACCTACTAGGTACTCATTAGGCATATAGGTACCCACACACCTCTTAAACGTTACATAACTATGAGTATAACCACTTTAAATAAGAACTAAGATCCTTAATATATCAAAAAATAAAAGTGATTACTTACACAAACTCCTTTTAAAGATAAATTACTACAAGATTAATGTAAGAGACCAAATATTTCAGGGACACTACGAACCTCGTTTAGAACTGAGAAAATTAATCAGATTTTACTAAACTAAATCTTTATTTTGTTTAATTTAGGAACTCTTAGTTCAAAAAAGTAAATCTTATGAGATAAAATTCTAATGACAGATGTAACCTTCGGCTACTTAAGGCTGTATTAAGTAATCGACTATGAATCTAACTTTACCTACTAAATTTATTTACAAATGCCTTAATGTTATATCAGTTGAAAGAATAGGAAGAACAATGTTCTATCTATTTATATACTAAATTTGTGTCGTTACTGACAGTACAAAGCTGTAACTGTACTGGACGTAAGAAGTTAAAATTTGTATAGTGTAACGTATGTCCGGTACCTACCGCGTCTGCGTCATAATACCGTCCATACGCTCGGCCAGTCAGAGAAGGCCATCGTCCGCGCTCGCGAAGTCTGACCATATATGGTCACGTAGCGACTCCAACTCTGATGGAGGGCCCGGTATATAAAGGGGCCGACAGAGAGGCCGGCACCGCTTCTCTATACTGACCTACTACCGCTACTCTATCCGTATACGTTGTACGTGTATCCTGGTCCTAGCTGTGGGTAAGTTACTACATTTACTGCACTAGCGTACTGCCCATCTCTCTACCTGCTAGCTGAGGCCGGCTGACGCCGCCTGCCTGACGCTATTGGTTGTGGCTCTCCTAATGCTGCTTTCCTTCAGGTTCCAGGTCTACCTTAAAGCTCCGGGCTACGCTACCCTAGACCGCTACACTTCCTTGCATCGTCTTTGGCGTCACCTATACCGAAGAGTCTGGCCCTGCCCTGCTCATCACATCGCTGGCGCCTGCCAGCTGAACGTCAGTCTGCGAGGATCTGCCCGCTACGCGCAGCCCTTCGAGCAGCCTGCCCTGCACACTACCGGAGGGAACAGCGTGGGAGACTGCAGCCCTTAGTGTTCAGGCCAGTGTCGTGTTGTTGGTCGGTCATACTCAAGCATGGGAAGTGAGACGCTACTCGGCAATAAAACGCATAGAACCTTTTCTGCGTTTTTTATTCTAGAACCCGTTACAGTAGGGTGTACAAAGATTTCTCGAAATTCTCAGTGGATCTGGAAAAAGGATAAAATAAAAAATGCATGCGTAGGTGCGCGCATCCTCTACTATTTACAATACATTTATGGTGTAGTGCTTTAAAATGGTAGACATTGCGGCTTTTTGTTAAGTTACAAAAATAAAAATATGTACCATAATATTGGCGATTTAAAAGAGTGGTCACGACTTTTATTGCCCGTTCTTTCTCGTGGTTCTACCTATTGCTTTGCGAACGAGGCAGTAAATGTAAATGTAGAAGCATTAAGTAATTTAATTTTAAAATTGACGTTCATAAGCGTCACCTTGTGACCTAGATGAATAAATGATTTTGACTTTGACTTTAAACAAATCACGTTCAAGTAAAATACATACAACTAAATTCAAAAGAGAGACATTGCTTTCATATCAATGTCGGATAAATTATGGATCGTTCAGGTTGTCTCAATTTTTGGGCTTTTAAAATATTTGACTGTAAAAGCGTGGGGCGCTGGAACCGGAAAGGCGTTCTTGTTTAACATAACAGTTATGTTATTCAAAAATCAAGTGAACTGTTGTTACGGGAAGCACGTTACACAGATTGGCGCTCTAACTGGAGTTGTAGCACTACTGCAGTTGCAGTAGGTGGCTCTACATTAAACAGTCTTTTCAAAGTACCAGTTTGTCGAACTCAGACAAAACATGAGCCAGCAGCGAAGAGAGACGACATTCACCGACATTTCCATCATGGAATACGAGTGCCTGTCTTCCGGCTTCATCATCACAGTTTGAAATCTAATCGTGGTCAAAGTTCATTACAAGGCTTTTCTAAGAAATCCAAAACAGCTATGATACAATTTTCCATCATGAAGTTCCATTTCATATCTTCCAGCTCCATCATCAGATCAGTTTGACAGTACCATATTATTGTATTGCCATCAGAACTTCATACAGCGGCCAATTTTCATTACGCTACGAAGAAGATGGTTAAATTAGTTATCTTAGATTCCATTACATAGTTAGTTACCTACATGTCGACCTAATAAAAGCGTGTTAAAAATATATTATAAGATACATTTAACTAAGAAAGTTATGCAGTCAGAGCAAACTTTTAAACAACTGTTTGTTCACTACTGCGAAGTTTCTCAGCTTAAATAATACTTATAATATATGGCTTGATTGCTTCTAATATATATTCAGTCATAATAATTCAACGATAAAATATATTGGTGAATTGCATTGACCTGAAACTTAACTGCCTGGTACTCAATCCGTCAAAAACTAAATACATGGTTTTTGGTACCAAACGACACCTTTACTTTCTGAATCTCCCTAACTTAACCCTTCAAGGTGAAACAATTGGCAGGGTAGAGGAAGCTCGTAATCTTGGTCTTAAATTGGATGCCAATCTCAGGTACGAGAAACACGTCGCTGAACTTGTACAAAATTGCTTTTATAGACTGAAGGTTCTGTATAAAGTGCGTCCCTACATATCAGAAGATCTCCGTGTGAGACTGATCGAGACACTGGTGTTGTCCAAATTAAATTACGCTGATACGGTATACGGGCCGCGTCTGCTCTCACATACTGACCGGCTTATACAGAGAGTTCAGAACGCCTGTGCTAGGTACTGTTTTAATATACCACGTAGATGCCACGTTAAATCATACCTAAATAAAAACTACATCCTCAAAATGAAGTCAAGGCGCAAGTTACATCTGGCCACACTTATGTTTACCGTACTCAACTTTAAAGAGCCCATTTATTTGTACGACAAACTAAGCTGGGTGGCTAGTGGCCGAGAATACGCGAGAAGGCAGTGCTCCTTACAGCTGTCGATGCTGCCTCACAAGACGAACGCTTTTAGTTAATCTTCCGCTACGCCGCCTCTAAGATATGGAATAACTTACCACCGCCTTTTAGATTACTCAAAACATTAAAAAAACACGTATGTCAGTATCTAATTGAGACGCAGCGGAAGCTAGGTATGACGAACATAAACACATCTTTGTTATAGCTATAACTATAGCATCTCATACCACTTAGGGCATGTGTGTGTGTTTGTTGTGTGAGTGTGTGTGTTTGTGCGCATTCGCGTTGATAGTTAGTTATCTCCGTATTTCTAGTTTTAGTCAATGTCGTCGTGTCTGCGTCGCTTCACTGCTATGCATGCCTGTGTAGCTATATTCCTTCACAATAATATAATTCGCTTGTGAACTGTTTGTGTGCTCGAAACACGCGGCACGGGGCTTATTGCATGCGTCCGCTGTATGGTGCGCTGTGCACTCGGGAGCATGTAGTCGCGTCGATGCCGACGACGCAGTCACTGCGCGAGAGATGCGCAGCCGCGGCCCGTGTTGCCTGCGCCCCCGCCGCATTGCCGTTCGGTTCCCCGACGATGTATGTAATTTGTGTATGTATACGTACAGTTTATAGTAATATATTAATAATATGTATGTAGAGCAACAGAGCGGAACAAAATAAAACTACGTAGAAATACTTTGCAAGTCGTACCTACAAACTACAAAGTAAATATAGAGTAGTTTTTATCTATTTATTTCAGTTTTGAACCATATAATTCAGTATACAGGTGGAGTTAATACCATTGACTTTCTTTATTATTAAAACAAGCTTGATGTCCAGATTTTAGTTACAAGGTGCGTTCCGAAGTCTAGTCGCCATCAAATCAACTCAGTCATCATAGCCACTAGAAACTGCGAATCACATTTTGCTATAAAAATATATTCAGCAATAAACACCTCAGATACCCCAACGTATAATTGCACAGTGGCGTGTTACTTTATTGGTTATCAAGATGTTTGCTATCACCTGAGTTATTGCTTTTTCATGGAGATACAGAGCAGCTTCGTGTGGATGAAATTGTGCAATTATAACAGCAATGAATACAAACTCCTTTTATAAGAGTGTTATAAAAACATTAACTCGTAAAAACTTTTGAAACACGATGTACGTTTTATTCAACAGTTTTACGCACCTAATAGCCTTAAATATTTGAACTTTATTTCTCCGGGATATTTTGTAACAGATCTAAGTTAATAGCAAATGCAAGATAAATCAGCAGAATCTATGGCTGTCACTTTGTACCAGGTACACTCCAAATCTACTAGGTCAATTTCGTCGAGTCATTCTTTGGCAAATTTGCCTGATCTAACTATCATCTTACTGAGAAGTAACTTAGGTTTGCCTAAGTTACTAAAATCTAATTATTCAATAATCATGGAAGAAAAGCCGTGTGCAGTGTGCACAACAAAGGTTTCCTATAAGGTAGGCAGTACTCTACTGGCAACAGAAATACACTATGTTTATCCATGACAACATCATATCTTTCATTACAATTCCTGTCGTAAATAAAACGTAAATTCTAGACTTCAGTATAAATACAAAAATACATAAATAAACTGTTACTTAGTCTTAACGAAAGTCAAAGTCATCCAACTGAAACATTTATTTTAAAATGAAAATCGTGCCATAAAATCTTTAAATTTTTAAAGTAATACAATCGATTTCGCACAACCAACCTTAATTCTAGGATTCGAAAATTGAACTCATTTTGTTGAGCTTTGATCGAAGAAAAGAAAATAAGAATTGTGGCATTCGAGAACATGAGAAGAATACAATAACGTCGTTCTAACATAATAGAGTTATCGTGTCGCGTTTCATTCCAAAACAACAATATGTTCCTCCACAAAACTACCAAAACACATACATAAGAAACCAAAAATATTCCGAGCATCGTTTACCGAATTACGTTATTTTTCCATATTCCGTTTAATTAAATTTCTGCCGAGCTCTTATATGGAAAATAAATAAATTTCGTTTTACAGATGACAGCGACTGAAACAACAGTTACATTTGCGACTAAACTGAACACGCTTAGACTATTAATTATCTTTATAATTTGTGTTGCTAGTTTAAATTAAAAGTTCTGCTCAAGTCTGGCACAGTAATAAACATGATATATATGACGGCGGATTGCTTGATTCTTGGCCGGTATCAACACTTCACATCACAGTTCGTTATAAGTTCATACCAAATCAAATCTAACAAAACTGACTATAACTATTTTGTATTACTGAACACGAAACGAGTGACAGTTTCTAGGTACTTGTTGCCCGCCCGAAGTCTCCTAGAGAAGTGATAGTTATCGTTGCTCCGTTGAACGTCAACCGTCATCCCCCCTCTTCAACTCGAGCGAACGTCACTAGACTCTGTCGAAGCGCGCCATCTATGCACTTCCGTTTCGTAGTCAACTGACGTCCGTACTGATGACCATTCCGTTATATACGTAAATAAATCCTATGCAACTTTATTTTCCCTCAAAGTTATCGCGAAAAAAACGATAGTATATCAAAGCATTCCGACTTTATGACCATTTTATTGACTACTATATACTTACATAACGAGAGAAGTTAGCAGAAAATTCGTTGGATAGTTCGGGAGATATTCATTAAATTACTTTTGATTGAAATCCCTTGCTGAATGTTGTAGGTCAGTCGTAGACAAATTCTATGCTTTGTCGACTTTAGTTTGTATAATATACTTAAGTATGCGTTCGTGCCAACCATGATCCGAGACAAATACCTATAAATAAACTGTAATTTTATTTATGAATAAGTGGCCCTATTGGCTTGTCACAGCAATTGTCGGAGACAGTGATGATAGCCGGGTGAATGCTCCCAGCATATCATTTGCAAGAACCGGCTAAAGCAACCGCGGCCGGTAAATACTTGGGTCACTCGGAAGGTATTAAGTCCATAGTGCCCATCCAGTTTCTCTCCAAAACGGGTTCTACGGCCACTACAGTGATACCCCACTATGAGATAAATACGTCCTGCCGCCCATTCGGCTACTAGGTTAAAACAGTACTAAGACGGTTGTGCCACGACAGTGTTAGGTATCGGATCCTCACTTCATTGCGTCCTGGCGCCGTGTACAGCGACACCAGAAGCTCAGTGTCCAGATCTTAAGGCGATCAAGAAGGTAGGTTCGCCGCTTCGTGGGAGATCACGTGATACCCTCCCCTAGTTCTGGTGGCTATGACGCGTCGCCGTACGTCCGTCCGCCTAGTCTAGACCAATACCTGAAAAATTCTTAATAGATGCAGTTCAATATCGGAGCAGCAACTAGACCACGCTTTAAATAAAAACTAATAGCGTAATAATACATAAGTTGTATTATATTCTGTTCAAACTCCTACTCCATTCAACTTCTTACCAAACTGAAACATAAAGAACATTTGATAATATCATATGTGTATATCTGCCATTAACGATATTTTTATATCGAACACATGCCTATAAATAAAATAGTTCTAAATTCAATAACGTATCCCGTTTACCCTGACAGCATATGGCAAAGAGGCGGAAAATCTGCTACATACTCATTTCTCAACATTTTACCCCTTACTATAAACACAGTATAAAGACATTATTTGACTGTGCTATAAATATGTAGTACGCTTAGATTATATAATATATATGGAAGGATTCTATCGCAAAATCATCACTAAAAGAATTAGACATTGGTGACCGTGGCCACCCATTACCCGTCAAAATGAAATAGAACTTCATTTGAAACTTTGAGAATTCGTTCATAGACATTTTGATTTATTCGTATAAAGATTGTATTGATATTCGTAGACCGGTCTGTGTGGAGAACCTTGGGGGAGGCCTATGTCCAGCAGTGGACGTCGTTTGGCTGATATGATGATATTCGTAGTGACGCTAAAATTGTATCGATAGGTACTTTTATTTTACAGACTGGCTTCGGCTCACGGCTTCGCCCACGTGGGTGTCACTTATCGCAAAAGACGGTAGCCTATGCGCTATTGTGATGTATAATCTATGCTGCAATATTTCGTAAAAAAATGTTTTTTTATAATAGAGTAAGAAGTGTTCCTGAATCCTGACTAGGTTACATAAAATAATCTTAATTTTAAACATACATACAGGTTTAATAAATCGTATCACACAAGTGTCTGTACCTATGTTTAAATTTATTGATCGATATTTATGTTTCATTTAAACTTTTATTTTACTTCATCTGAGGATTTCTCAACATTCCACTAAAATTAATTCTGGGTAAACTAGATCTGAGGAATTACTTAAAACACTATCGATAATCATTATGAGTAAGCCCATCATTATTCATATTAAAATTAGTGACAATCTCCGAAAATTCGAAACGTAATTTGTGTACGTATTTTACTCTAACACTAGAAAGAATTCATAATTCAAAGTGAAGTAAATATATTGGATAAAACTGCTATTGTAATGCGGTCTCTATAGTATATTTCTTACTCTAAGGTAGTACGCAAATGTGACAGCAAGATGAAATATCGTATTAAAATTATATGGATTCAGAGATTTATTTAAAATCTTATTATGGAGAAAGAAAGAAAGAAAACATTTATTAGACACACCAATAAAAACATAACAAAGTTTGACATTAAAAACAAAAACAAAATACAAAAAAAATACAAACATAGAAAAAATAGAATATATATATTGTGCAGTGTGACCAAAAGGTCACAGCTCAGCCTGTGCTACGGATGACCGCAGCGCTGTTTTTCAGCTGAAACCCAAGAGCTTGTCACGGACGATTACCATAGTAGGTACAATATATAATAAATACTATAAAAGTTAAGCTAGGGAAATATAGGATAACAGTAATGTACATACACAAATAAAAATATACCAACAGATAATATTATAGTCAATAATTTAGATATAATAAGTATAATATATAGAATATGTAAATAAGCATGAAAAGTAGGTGCTGGATTTTTGTTCAGATAAAAACCACTTCTTCAAATTACTCCTAAAGCTACCTAAACCACCTAGCTTGTGCAATGGGGGGGGTAAATTATTCCAGCACTTGGTAGCATTATACCGAAAGCCGCCTCTAAATGCAGTAGTTCTGTGCCTAGGTATATGCAATGGTTGCCCTAGTTCTCTGCTAGCATATCCTTTATTTTCAGCCATCCATTCCAACTTCTCAAACAAATATTCCGGCACTTTGTCTTTGACAATTCCAAATATAAGAGTGGCCAAGTGAACACTCCGTCTCCACTTCATTTTTAATAAATTGCCTGTATTTAAAAATGGTGTTACAAGACCACGTCCCGGGATATCAAAACAGAACCTTTCAACCTTTTTTGAATGAGGCTGGAGGTTTTCGCCAGTAATCTGGGCCCGAACACCACGTCGTGGTAGTTAAACTTGGAACAAACAAGCGAGTCAGTTAGTTGCACACGAAGATGCAACAGATGAAGATCAGTGCTAAGATATTGTCTTAGTTTATATAATAACTTTATGCGGTAAAAACAATTGCGAACTACATCTGAGACATGTCGCTCAAACCTCAACGCATCATCCATAATGAGTCCAAGATTACGTGCTTCCAGCACTCGTTCTATTACAGAGCCAATCATAGCAATGTAGGGATTTTTCTGGCTTACCTTGTTGATCTGACCCTTAGATCCCAAAATCATGAATTTCGTTTTGGAAGCATTAAGAACTAAGGAATTATTATATGCCCAATTAAAAATATTATTTAAATCTGCATTAATTCTATCCACAGCTAATTGCGTTTCGTTAGGTTTAAAAGATAAATAAATCTGAACTTCGTCCGCATATATATGATAATTACAATATTTTATAGTATATATTATGTCCGCACTATAAATATTAAATAAAATTGGTCCTAGCACAGAACCTTGATCTACATCCCTATTTAAGGGTTTAGCATCTGACCGAGAAGTCGATCCATCACTATTGCGAACCTCTACAAATTGAGAGCGGTTACTCAGATACGAGTTAAACCATCGTACCGTGGAGCGATCAAAACCGTAATATGACAACTTGGACATCAAAAGTGAAATATTCAAAGCATCAAAAGCCCTAGAAAGTCGAGTAATAACAGTATCGTGGCTTGTCCTAAATCCTGATCAGCTATGATGTTGTCAGTAACGTCTAGCAACGCCGTAGTTGTACCCCTTTTCTTTCTAAAGCCAAATTGTTTGACTGGCTAAATACTGTGCATTTCAAGATAGCTAGTAAGTTGTAAACTAACTACTTTTTCAAGTACTTTTCACAGGCAAGGCAAAATGCTGCTTGGCCGCAAGTCCTTAACTGAAGTTATATAATAAGATTTTGGTAAAGGTTTAACAATAGCCGTCTTCCATTGAGTTGGAAACTTTGCAGTCTGGATGGATTTATTCACTATAGTAGTGATTAAATCAAGTGCCTGTGGCAAAATTTAATTAATCATATCTATAGACAAACCGTCTATACCTGTAGCAGATGATCTTATAACTTAAGTACGTCACCTGAGTCAACTGTCTTAATAGAAAATGTTTTATCTCCAAACGATTGAATTCGTAATAACATAATTGGGATATCGAGGTATACAAATTACCGGGGATATTTAAGAAATTATTGTTAATGAGGTTGGAGTCGCTTAAATATAAAGGAATTTCCGTCACTGTATGAGATTTCAGCTGGGTTTTAAAATTTTTCCATAATGCTTTTGGATTCTGAATATTAGAATTAATATTGAGATGGAAGTAACATTTCTTTTCATTAAAAATCGCCACATCTACTTGCTTTTAAAGGTCCTTATAAAACTGCTTGTGAACGAAATACGTAATATATGGAAATTTGCGCGTTTTTATATATTATATTTCTAGCTATGATGGTATTTAAACCGTGATATATGTAATTTTTTTTTACTTTTACTCGTAATACCTAAACCATTTTCTAGAAAGTTAAGTATAATTGAATAGTCAAACATAATTTTATTTCTAATACGATAGTATAAATAGTGTCTCAGCTTGTAAGAAATTGCTTTTTGCAATTACGACGCTTGGTACGCATCGATATGACGGCCTGGTCACGAGATCGGTCTAAGTACGGCAGGGGCGATGTACATGGCGCGTTTACCCTGAGGCGGCCGCGCGCCGCGTCACAGTAAACGCGCCATGTACATCGAAAACGCTCGCCGCTGCCGACCGCCGCTGTAGGCCGTGACCGGGCCCTTAAATTGTTTCTTTAAGGACCTTCGCCCACGGCGACTTTTTGTAGCGATGCTGTCGCGAATCTGCATCGATACAGTCGCAAAGCGGTCGCTAGCTGTGTGCCCTCGCCCACGGGCCCAGATTCAGTCGCGATGCAATCGAGACACTGTTGCACTACTGTCGCGATGCAAACGCGATTCAGTAACGGCACAAAAACACACGCGCCACCTCCGTTCTCTCCCCGGTGCCGTCCGACATGGTCGCGCGTTTACATCAATACAGTCGCGATGCAGTAGCACGTTGGCATAGCTATTGTAACGCGTTGCAAAAGCGACTAACACAAGTTAGTAGCGTCGCCGTCGCTACAAAAAGTCGCCGTGGGCCCCTCGACCTAATAAAATTATGGTAATTTGAGTACAACAATGTATATATTTCATTTGTATCTATTATATGTCTTCTTAACGTCAGATTTACTATTAGCAAGTTGTATATATAGTTATGTTTGCCAAAATAAGCAATTTCAACTTTATTAAGTACCTACTATATATTTTAAGCATTGTCGATATTGATAACAGAACACAACATCTTTAAAGGCCACATAGGTATTTAAATAAACTTAACAGCACTTAATAACTAATAATAAAGTCAGTATTATAATTTTTCCTAGGTTTATTTTATTAGAAAATTTTAGTTATAAGTAAATTTCAATCAGTTTTCACATTCTTTACAAACAGTAAAATTCAGCACTGTCACTATTTCAATGTTTATTGTTATAATTATAATTAATTGAAAGTGTTCAATCTGAGTAACAATTCATTACGGAGAGCACTTTTGTTGCACAAAGTCACGTTTCAAACAAAAAATGCCAAAGATCTTGCTATACATGAAATAGCACTTAGCTGCAGACGCTTGAACAGACAGCCACTCCGCCACAAGTATTGTGTAAATCAATCAATACTTGTCTTTATACATTTGTAGTAGTATTTAATTACTTTATTGAATATTCAATTTGTGTGCATTTTGTGTTTTCGACCGGCTTCACAATAGGAGCAGGTTGTGAAACTATTTCGAGGCCCGTGCCCAGCAGTGAGACAGTTTGTATACAGGGCAGATGATGATGAAATCTAGTACTAAGTATAGAAACTAAGACTGCCAAGCAAGGAACTCAAATTGACAGCGCGTTCTACAAAAAAAATTACGAACTCATGTGTGAAAAAAATTGTTTCTGAACAACAATACGCCTGTTAAGACTTTTAACAGTAATTGTGAGTTCTCACTCTTAGTCACATTCTCAGTTATCGTGGTCACACAGTACATATTATCTACTATCTTTCTGGGTCGCGGAGGTCAAACAACATTTGTTCAGGAGAAAAAAGAATATTATAACATATTTGACAAGCCAAGGCAAAAGTCATATATGCAATATAGGAATTGAAACAACTTGCAAGCGCTATGTTCACGGATCTACTGAACATAGATTGCAACATCCAGTGCCGGATACAACATATCGGATACCTGAAACAAAGGTACGTGTAAAATCCCGAAAGTCAATGTAAAATTAATTTTATGGATGCAATCGGGATATGAAACCAAACCTGCTCCTATCGACTCCTAGTGCTACTGTGGAACAAATTAGGAGAGACATTAGTCCAGCAGTGGACTGTGTAAGGCTGTATCAAGAGATGCACATGCAACAACCATTAGAATTTGTAGTGTAGAAAAAGGAGACATTTTTTACTGGCGTCTGAGGTTTATATAACTGATTTATTTTATCTAAACGTGACACATGTTGGAAGAAAGGGTCTGTAACAGTGGCACGCGGCCACGGGCCTAGCGTAATGATGGTAACATAGGCGTTTTATAGGTCACCGCACACGGGCCACTGGCCACAACCACAAACGCCGCCACAAGAAGCTAGACACAGTTACAAAAGTAGCTGAAGCGCGCAGCAGCCACTTGTGGCCGGTGGTCGCCACTCTATTACTATATCTATCACTTTTTGAATCCCAAATCGCAGGACGATATTGAATCCCTGATATAAATAATTCTATATCCATATTTTCAACAACAGACAACGTGCGTGCGTTGCCTCCGACTTTAACAGGTTTACTGAGGTAGGGAGAAAGGGGTGGGGTATCGCGCAAGTGGCGTGTAGCGACGTTTCGTGTCGGCGTTTAGTGGCCAGTGCGGGCCACATGAAGCGCGTAACGACGATTGTAGCGTGTGGCGGCCACCGGCTTCAACCGTGTGCGGCGAGTCCATATAAAATGTATGAAAACTACAGGAAATATGCCGGTGGTGGCGTTTTGTGGTTGTGGCCGGTGGCCCGTGTGCGGCGACACTAAGTCACAATATCTGTGTTCATTCATATTTTTATGCTTTATTTTTCTTCAATTCGTTTTAGGGTTTTTAGCAGTTAAATTAAAAAGTTACTCTTGTTTCCCTCTCATACCTATTAATACTTAACTTACCTATAATTTAGACAAGTAGAGTGTAGCTAGTTTTAGTTAGTAATGGTATCAAACCCTTCGTAGTTATTCCTTCAATATTAAGCCGTTGTTGCTTGATGACTCGATGTATTTATGATTTGGGACATCACAGTGTCGCGTTAATTTTAACCGATTTGGCAAAAAAGGCGCGGTAGTAACCACATATTAATATAGCAGTATTTTTATGTTATTTAGGTACACCAAACATCCCTTAACGAATATTTATTGTGCTGATATTAGATTAAAATAATTCTAGTATGCAAAAAAAATAATCGAGCACCAGAGCACGTAGTAGAACTATATGCACAGCGCTGCTGTTCAAGAATTTTATAATGTAAAATTTCCTTGCCTATCGTATCGCACATATTGTATAGATGGAGTCTTAGCAGTAGCGAGTTCACGTCCCTTTTAGACACCTCTAATATATCATCACTCAATAGCTCCATTCATCTGCCTGAGAGTATGCATTCACTCATAGAATACAAACCGATACATTGTCCTACAAACAGACACTCCGGCCATTGACGAGGTACAATTGTCGTAAATATTGTCTGATGAATTGTCGATTGCATACACAAAACCACATGAGCCGTCACAATAGGTGGCTTCGAGTGCACAACATATCATTGAATATTGACGAGCAGTCTCAATACGTAATACTGAATACCTCGCACTGGCTGCAGGTTAGACCAATCGCCTTCACCGCAATTCGTGTCTAAAGCATTGATGAATTCAATATATTCTGATTCACTTGTGGTCTGGTAGATATAAAGATTGTTTTACATTAGCTAAAATTTGATTAACTCCGTGCTTTACTGGATATCGTAAGCGTCTGCTGACCGGGGGGTCCCGAGCTTGATTCCCGGAGGCAAAAGTGTTACAGAGTTTTACTGAATTCTCAGTAGTAGATCGGAGTCTGGCAAAGTTCCCGGTAACGGCAATTGCCGCTCTCTCTGTTACGTGGGACCTACAAATGCATAACATGGCGAAAATTGGGTGTAATATTCTATCACTGCCGCCCTCCCCCTCCCTTCAGGAATAGTACTGACAGGCATTAGTATAAAAAAATGCGTACTTATTATTTCTTGTAGCCCTAATTATCTTCCATATTAGTATGGTGAGGACTTCTTCACTATAACAGGCAGTAGGTACTTGTAGATGAATCTCTATAATTTTGAATAAGGCAAGTATCGCTCTGGTACAAATAATAAAGGGAAGTCAGTTTTATTGATTAGTGGTAAATTGTATTGCAGTTCTACATTTTAAGATCACCAATATGGGGTATTCCTAAAAGCGCAACCATTTTTGAGCGCAACTAAAAAAGCGCAACTACTTTATTCCACAAAGCGCAACCACATCGAAAAATAGTGAAGTGGCATAATCTATATATATAATAGAAAGTCGTGTTAGTTACACTATTTATAACTCAAAAACGGCTGAACCGATTCGGCTGAAAATTAGTGGAGAGGTAGATTAGAACCAGGAAAAACATATAGGATACAATTAGTTGCAAAAAATAGACTGGGAGGGATCGTAGAGAGGGTCTAAATTTGTAGGGACAAATCTACCTATTGAAAGATACAACGCATGCGCAGGAAAAGTAGCAGGGGAGAATAAAGCTATCTAGAGACATTTTTTATTTTCTTTTATTAAACTTCCTGCAGCTTTAAAATATCTCATTGTAGCTTAGGATATTGAAAAGTATTGAAAGACACAACCACGCAACGCATGCGCAGGAAAAGTACCAGGGGAGCATAAAGCTACAGACATCCTGCAGCTTTAAAATATCTCATTGTAGCTAAGGATATTGAAAAGTACCAGGGTAGCATCATTTTAGAGAGGGTCGAAGTTTGTGGGGTAATGTATTGTGACGGCCGGTGTCCTGTCAAACTTGTAATCACAACGGTTGTCAAGAACTACTGACGTCTACACGACAAACTAGCCGGTCGTCAAACATAATAATTAGCATAGAGGTTTGAAGACTATTTTATTATAATGAAATGACAATCGAAATTAGTGGATCTAGAACATTCCTACGGGTATTTATGGCGGTGTAGACGTGCTGAGCGCCAGTTTAAGTTGAGAAGTGGTAAAGTGGAGAAGAAAAGGAACAAGTAAAACTAAGAAAGAAGTAGAAGTGAAATAAAGTGAAAGTATAGTGCAGTGAAGTGTAGTGCAAAAGACGTTAGTGTTGGTGCTGTCCGCGTCAAAATCGAACGACGCGTCGTGTGTGTGAAGTCGAATAAAGTGTCATCAGTGCTACTCGGTGTTTCCTTCCAATACCGTTACCCCGTCCGTAACAATTGGTGTCAGAAGTAGGATTGGAAGGATCAAAGATACCAGTCATGCCGAGGGAAGGGCCCACGACACGTGCAAGGGCTGCCGCTCAAGAGCAATGCGACTCTAACCAAGAAGTTGTGAGCAGGGATGCTCCTTCGCAAGGGAACGGATCTGAAAGAAGAGTATCTACGTCCGCAAGCGCAGCTAACCCGCTATCTCTCGCAGACCTCGCAGCACTATTCCAACAGTCACTTAAGGAAAACTCGCAGCAGCTGAAATCCGAATTACAGGAAAACTCGCAGCGACTCGAATCTCGACTCGAGCAAAACTCGCAGCAGCTTGAATCTCGACTCGAGCAAAACTCACAGCAGCTTGGCGAGATAATGGAGAGCCAGGTTGAGATTCGCCGTTATATATCGGAGAACGCCCGTAAGATCGCCGAGATGGAGATGTGTATCGGTGAAGTGCAATCTCGCGTGGCTACTATAGCGGAGGAGATGCAGTCGCGCATAGCAACCGTTGAGTCCCGTATAGCTACGGTGGAGGATGAGTTAAGGAAGTTGAAATCCAACAGCCCTTCGGTTTCCATTACTACATCTAGTTCTGGTGGTTATTTTAAAGTGCCATTATTCGATGGAACCACTTCCTGGGAGGCCTACAGAATGCAGTTCGAGGCCGCCTCTATTAGCAATGGTTGGGATAACGACCAGGCCAAGTTTGCACGTATCCTCGTTGCGCGGTGAAGCACTATCGGCGCTTGATGCCGTAGGAAAGGACGCCAGTTACGAAGAACTTATTGAGGCCCTGGAATCCAGGTTCGGAGATGCGCACTTGCAATATGTGTTCCGAGCCAAGTTACGCAGCCGCCGTCAGTATCCAGACGAATCCTTGCAGCAGTGAGCGATGGAAGCGATGAAGATGGTGCGAAAGGCTTATCAAACAGCACCCGCGGAACAAATTCAAAGCATGCGACTCCAGGCGTTCATCGACGGAATTTATGACGATGAGGTCAGAGCTGCTGTGCGCTTGAAACACCACAGCAATGTTAAAGACGCATTAGCACATGCTTTAGAAGTAGAAGCTGTTCAACAAGAAATTACGAGTGATCGAGATAGAGTTATTGCAGCAGAAGTAGTAAGAACTGGTCGCAGATATTTTATCCTAAAGTGTTTTAACTGTAAGGAACCCGGACACTTAAGAAGTAGCTGTCCGAAACATGTAACAGAAAGAAGTAAGATTGACGCTAGTGTTCAAGTATTGAAAGATGATCAGGAAGCAATTACAGCCAGGACTTCGATGCAAGCGCTGATCAGAAGACGGAAAGCTCCGAAAGTTCGTATTCGACAACGCACGGATGGAAATGGTTTAACTATCGATGGAGCAGTCAATGGCGTTATGTTTTCGCTGACCCTGGACACCGGTGCGACACGAACGGTTATAGGAACTCGTTTGACAAGAAAGAAAGGAAAGATTCTAAAACCGTCAACTTCACCTCGACTGACGACAGCTACCGGTCAGTACATCCCAGTTAAAGGCGAACAAATGGTGGCTATTAAAATCGGTGACAACCTTTACTGGCAACGAGCGATGATTGCAGACGTCGTAGACGATTGTATTGTTGGGCTGGATTTCTTTAGAGATCATCAGTGTAGATTAGACATTAAAGGTGGCATACTTAAGTATGGAGATGTGGAAATTCCAATGAAAGGTGGTAGCATGGGGAAAGTTTTGTGCCTCAAAGAAAGCAAACTTGCACATAGATCACAGGCTTCAGCTCCTATCTACAAAGCTTAATGACTTGATCCATGTCGAAAGGAGAGCGGTGTATCATCGGTCTAAGGATGCGCGGGACGCGCATATCTTAGAGGGGGCTAGTATGACGGCCGGTGTCCTGTCAAACTTGTCATCACAACACAACGGTTGTCAAGAACTACTGACGTCTACACGACAATCTAGCCGGTCGTCAAAGACAATAATTAGCAAAGAGGTTTGAAGACTATTTTATTATTTGGAAATGACAGTTTTTAGTTTGATGACGTATAAACTCTGTCAAGTGTTCGCCAAATTCACCAGTCATTGACAACAAGGCAATGGCTATGCGGATAACACATCCTGTTCAAGTTCTGAGGGCGTGAGTTCAAATCCCAGTCATAACAGTTATGTGGATTTAGGTTTTTATGAAATTTGGAAAATGTTTATGAATATTTGGCAAATATTTAAAAAAATATTATTTAAATATTTCGAGTAAAAATTAGAAAATTCTAGAAAGTTCAGGAAGAAATGGAAACATTAAAAAGAGACAGGAGATGAAAAAACAATTGAATAATTAAATGACAATCAAAATTAGTGGATCTAGATCATTCCTAGGGGTTTATAAGGCGGTGTAGACGCGCTGAGCGCCAGTTTAAGTTGAGAAGTGGTAAACTGGAGAAGAAAAGGAAGAAGTAAAAAGAAGAAAGAAGTAGAAGAGAAATAAAGTGAAAAGTGAAAGTATAGTGCAGTGAAGTGCAGTGAAGTGCAGTGCAAAAGACGTTAGTGTTGGAGCTGTCCGCGTTGAAATCGAACGACGCGTCGTGTGTGTGATGTCGAATAAAGTGTCATCAGTGCTACTCGGTGTTTCCTTCCAATCCCGTTACCCCGTCCGTAACAGTATTAAATGAACAATAAAGAATGAATACATTCTTTTGTTTGTATATCCTATTAAAAAAATTAACTTAATAAAATCCAAGATCTGCTTATTGATTGCCTCTAACGGCCCGGTCACGGCCTACAGCGGTGGGCGGCAGTGGCGAGCGTGTTCAATGTATATGGCGCGATTACTGTGACGCGGCGCGCGGCCGCCTCAGGGTAAATGTGCCATGTACATCGCCCCTGCCGCGCCGCTCGCCGCTTAGACCGATCTCGTGACCAGGCCGTAAAGCGGAACAGAGTTCGCCGCGGCAGCTAGAAGATTCATTATTCTATGCGAGTTTTAAGTCTACAGTGCACGATAATGGTTCTCTGACAGATGCTGACAGGTTGTACTATTTAGTAGGTAAGCTGTCACCGAAGGCCCAGTCCGTATTCGCAGGTGTCACACCCAGTGCTGAGAACTATCAGGTCATATTCCAGTCACTACTTGATAGGTATCAAGATACTCGTGTTCTAGCGTCTACTTACTTTGATCAAGCTTTAAATCTTAAACTGTCCGGTGCCGCGTTTGTTTCGAATTTCCAGCTGTTTATAGACAACTTTGTTACCGCAGTTAGTTCACTTAAAAACTTAAAATTAAAAGATCTTTCCGACTTCATGTTTCTTCATCTCGCTTTAAAAAAGTTTGACACTGAAACAATTCGCGCATTCGAGATGACGGAACGCAATAATAAAATACCTACACTAGATAGTTTTATTTCGTTCATCAAAGATCAGTGTCGAATATTTCATAATACGCAGCCTAGTTCATCTAGCTCGTCTAATAATAATAATAGCAAACAAAAGTCGAATAAATCGCTATCTAGACTATTTGCTATCGATAGGATTTTTAAATCATCTGCCCATTTTTTTATTTATTATATTATGGTGATCGTTTTCAAAAATACCAGGATAACAGAAATAAACAGAGGTTAGAAGTGTTTATAGAATCTCGTAACAAAGTTAAATGTTTTGAAAAGTACCAGGGTAACATAAATGAACAGAAGTTAGTAGCCTAATAAAAAACCTGGTTTTAGATTCATGAATCAGAAATAAGGCACTGCATGGTATAGGTAAAACTCAGACGCACATCAACAGCTCTGCCCTGTGGTCACTGCTCCCCGCACCGCACCCTGCTCCCCGCTGCATTGTATTATTTTTTTTTACCATCAAATGTCATAAAGTATACTAAAATAACCTGTCTTATCAACTATCAATATTTTTCGTTTGTTATTAACCAGCACTATTGCACCTTGATATTTAGTTGCGCTTTGTGGAATAAAGTAGTTGCGCTCAAAAATAGTTGCGCTTTTAGGGATACCCCACCAATATGACTACTTGCTCATTAAGTTATGGTAAACCTACAAACTAATACTGTATTTACTCTTACCATCTCTACGAATCTATAATGGTTAAACTAAAAATGTCTTCACGTTAGCAAGAATATTTACACGTTAGATATTTGGCGAGCGGGATTCAATTCATTAGTCTAGCTACCTTAATAACGACGAATACTCAACAGCTCTACCGTATTTATATAATCTGTGCTAACAAAGTTTCACACCTTACTTCCCAAAAAGATATTATTATGTTAAAGTAAATTATCCATTAAATTTCACCAACTATGTATTTTGCGTCGCACATAACAGAAAACCACCCATTAGGGAGAAGACACTTTCTAGACTCTCGTCCCACATAGAAGACAACGAGACAAAATTTAAACATTACTAGACTCATAGGTGGTGGAAATTTGCCTAAGAAAACTAAGACACACACATTTTTCACAGGTAGTAGAGCCTTGCTGATTTCAGCATGAACGGGCCGGCTGGACCAGGGAAGTACTACCCTCTCACAGAAAATGACGTCAAGAAACAGTACCTAAGTTGTTGCGTTTCGTTCGGTGAGTGAGAGTTCCGGAGGCCCTATCCCCTATTCCCTCTCCCTCATCCCACAATATAATCACAAAAACGGTTACTAAAACATTATAATGATCTTTATTATTATTGAGGGTTTATGTTATTATTAAATGAACTAATAAACTAAACTACATGTATGGCGTAGTGCTTTAAGCGATGGCTTCGCCGTTTCCCAGTGCGTGGAGTATTGTGGGTTCAAGACAAAACTTTGTGTGATCCACAGTTTCTTATTTCGTGTCTGGATATCCATTAATGTAATGTTTTTAGAGTTATAACTACTACTTAGAACTTCTAACAAAAGACAACTCCCGCTCTAAGTATAGATCTTGATCTATTCTTAGAGTGATATTTGCGTTTAATAGATGATGTAAGAAGATTAATACTCATATAGGGGGTGAATGCTTCTAGTCATCTTCATATCTTAATTTGAGCAGTGAATGAATTAAAATTTTATAACTACTATTTGTTAATATAATTTTGTATGTGTGTAATACACCCCTGCCTACCCCTTCGGGGATATAGGCGTGAAGCTATGTTATATGTTACTATTTTATTTCATTATGGTCAACCGATTATGTAGGTACTAATAGCGTTGAAAATGCCGAAAATAACGATTTGTATTTTTTTACGAAAAAAATAAATTGTGGTTTTTTCCCGTTTTTTCGCATGTTACATAGAAAAATTAACTGAAGGAATCCTTTGGAAAGAAACAAGATTCTTTCGAATGTTTCACTTGATGTTTTGAAAAGTTGAAAAACAAGTTTTATTGAAATTGAAATATATCTTAATAGGTGAAATACGAAACAAAAAAAAAGAAAACATACATATTTGGTGAATACAAATAGGTAGGTAGGTAATCTAGCACTCCTTGGCCACAATCCCAATTTCACTGTCCGAAGAATCGTCAGCTTCACCAGACTCGAGCTCGAATTTGAAAGCTTCTTGTTTAGCTTGCATTAAATGTAAATTTGATCGGACGTAAACATAGGTATCGCCTCCTTCCAGAGCTACTTTAAACTGTTAAAGTAGCTCTGGAAGGAGGCGATTCCTATTTTTTGTATGAGTTCGACCAAAAATTATGATTTTTCATACCCTACATTTTATCGGTTTGTAGGTATTATTATGGAAAAAGTTTAAGCATAGAATATCCTTAGTTAAGGCGCTGTCCTAAGCGACTGTTTTGGTAAATGAGGGGGTGAAGCAGGGGAGGTGAAGGGAGCTTAGCTCTGTCTACCGCGGGGCGCCCCCTTCATTCTCGTCGCGTGCGGCCGTATTCTGGCGACATCCGTATTCCAATATTTCAAAATCGCAAGCAAAACGTTTTAGCATATTGAATTGAGATACTGATATTAAAATTTATATTATATATACATCAATCTGTTTGTACAATATAGGCATAGCCCAATTTTTGTTCTCAATGCAGCCATGAGCAAAACTGGTTTACATTAGACGTTATAGGTATTAAATGTTGACGAAAGTAGGTAAATACCTACGTGCCGTAAGATGATAAAAATAATTAAGTCAGTTCCATGTATGGAGAGGCCATTATTATGTTTGTTTTGTTTTTGTATAAAAATAGTGAAGCAGTTCATAGAATACCTACATCTAATTCCATTCCTGCCAGTTTCCAAATCTGTTTTGCAATAAATTGGCTGTGACATACGGGCGGACAGACAGACAGACATTGCGAATCTATAAGGGTTTTACAATTTTTGGCTACGGTACCCTAAAAAACACAATACTGCTCTACTAAGCGCAAAAGCCGTATCTCAACTAAAGCGAGTTACGAGATAATTGAAGTTTAGTAAAAGTTGATTTCTTTTATTTATTTATGGATGTTTATTGTTATTATAGGTTTATTTATTTAATTATTATGGCAAAAGTTTCGAAATACGTCGCCGTTTTTAGGGGTTGTGAGTGATTGGAGAGGGAGCAGGGAGGTCTTGAAACCCCCCTCACCATTTTCACTTGCCGGAAATACTTGGTTTCCTCTGAAAAAAAAAATCTCCGAACATTGGTGTGTATGGCACTGCCAACTTCCACATTCATCACACTAGTTTAATAAACTTAGGTTGTCGGAGCCCTGCGAAGGGCTCCTATTTTCGGATTAAGGGTCAAAAGAGAACCTTACATAATCTATTTATTTACTTATTACAGTCGCACCTAATCCTAGGCACTCGAAAGCAATGACGCACAAATTTGACATTAGCTGTCAATATGATCATTCCAAGATGGCAGTTTTGCGTTTCGTTTCACGTTTTTCACATAAAACCTAAAAATTACATTTGTAAAACTGTACTAAAGTATATATATAAAAACTATGTTCCGTTTTGCATAATTACCGAAGTATTTATGAAATTTTGGAAATTTTTTAAAAATATTTAGACGCAACTCCGGAAGCCAAAATTACTTTTAGGGGATTAAAACGAACTACCTTAAGCCCCCTACACTACCAATACCCTCAAATTCAGGCGACTCGTTTCGAAACCCAACCCATTATTATTTCTCAAAATAGATGAAACATCAAAAATATATGTGGATATACCTTATTCATGAGATACTGCTATGTCGCTTAGAAAATTATAGAATTAGAATTTGAGTTAATGCTTTTTCGTTAGCTCTCGTCATACATGTTTGTATGGAAAAATATAAAAAAATTCTTTCGCTTCAAATATGTGTTGTTTCAAAGAAAATAAATATTAAAAGATATTTATTTATATTCATTTATAATTTATTAACGAAATACAGAGTTTACAGCTCATCAAAAATTAGCTGTCTGCTACAACCCGGCAGGTTTTCTTTATTCTCATCGAATGTTAAAGGCAGTGTGTGAGGTGATAAGGCTTCAATACTTATTATTTGCTGTTGTTCACGAGGCACAGTTTCAGTTACTTTCCTTTTACGGCTTGGTATTGTAGAAATTTCAAGCACTGATGAAACATTTTCCTCTCCGTGATCTCGCAATGCCATCCCTTGAGCTTGACGAGAATCAACAATTTCAGGCAACTGCCAATTCATATAAAACGCCACAAGCTTCTCCCAGAAAACATCATCTCTTTTTATCATTTCTATTTTTAGTGGTATACTTTCGCCACTCCACACAGCAAATAAACAGTTTTGTTTGCGTGTAACGTGGCGTTGCCCCTGAATTTGGTAATAACAATTATAATATTTGTTTAGACTAGTCAGTTCACTTTTTTATCATGTTTCCATATTTGTATTTTATTTGCTATTATACTATTCTCCAGGCCATTCTTATAGGCAACTTTAGAACATTGAATTTCCACAATCGTGTTTGGACCTATTAATCCATCTGGCGTGGCACCAATAATCGAATAATCCACAAGGCTCGATTGTTACATTTTCTTGCTTCGCCAGTTGTTGCAAAGCCAGTTGTTCATTTTAGATTCCATGCGCAACTGATTTTACATTGCAAATATTTTATTTGTACAAAATATTTATTACTAAGTTGGCTTTACTGCTTTTATCTCTTCTTTTTACCACTATACAAAATTTTCAATCTGTCAACATATTCTTACGCAATTTGAACCAGTCACTGCTATCCCTCTTGTAATTTTTGCTTATCACTACGGAATTTGAGTAAAATTTGTTAAAAAAATTGTTTGGCATTTCTTGGCTAGCTCTTGAACAGATCGTGTTAGGAATGACTGAAGTCAAATGTGTGTAAGACGTTGCAGAACTGTTATCTTTAACTTTACTGTAATTACAATAATGATAATTAGTTACGTACTTTACTATTAAAAAAATACTATATCTTGTGTTATAGCAAAGAGAGAAGTTACCTTATTACTTATAAATTATTGATTTTAGAAATTAAAAAGATATTAGATGTACTGAGACATACCTAATAGTTTATGAATAATCAAAGTTTTACCCGATGTACCTAAAAAGGTTTATGTTCAAAACACAATAATACAACATTCGTTACCGCTTGTGTGCGGATTGCGGAGCGCCATATTAGCGCTGTCATCATTATTGTTCGCCGTGGCGGCATCTTAGCGCTCCAGGCGCTCTGACAAGCTAATGAATTTGAAATATAGGTACATAAAATGATTCGATTTTATGTTATTACTTTTTCAAAAATTGAAAACTGTGGCAGCTATGTATTGTGAGAATAATTTATATAATGTATAATCGATAATATATAAGTAACATAGTTAGTCATAAAAGACTCTTATGAAAATAATTTGTGTAAAAATGTTACATATTTCATAATCACTTGGCCATGGATGAATTTTTATTTTATTACGACGCTTTCTTGTACAAATCCTTCGTAGAACTTCATTTCTCTAATTGTCCATATTTTATTCTTCTAATTATATATTTATAAGCACAGAAACAATAACACATTAAACGCAACAAGAGTATAAACTTAGGTCCTAATTATATGTGCCCATAGTTACATGAAAAGCCTATTTGATTCAAAGTATTCAGTCTATAACATAAAATATGAAATTACGAACTCAAATCGGCGTATTATAATAACAAACAGGTTTACGTAAAATTTCATGCAACGGAGACGCAAGCGACATGACCTATCTCTCACAGGGCTCATAGCCGAATGATGAGGTCTGGGCGGGGCGTAAACTAGCAACTGACACTCAGTACACCGCTTATGCTAATAAGGTTTAAATTGCTGAAGCGTTTGATATTGATGGGATCTACCGAGCGTCAAAATCATAGACGTTTGGCAGATTTTATTTAATTTTACAAAATATACACGTATAATATGAAAATAAATAGGGTAATTCTTTAGTTCATTAGATTTCCTACAATATTATCAAAAAAAATATGACAGCTTACGATCAAAATATTGCAAACAGTGAGACGAAAGATTATTTTCTGCATCGATTTTGTGATTTTTTTACCGTGATTCTATTTTACGTACATGAAAAATTCTTTCAAAAGTCTTTTGTTCAGACTTTTGACTTTAAGCTCTAATTTTTGCTAGTTTGTAATATGTACCGTTATGGCTAGATGCGCGACGAAAAATTAGGTGATTCACGGCGTCTGAGGTATAACAGCGCCTTAAATCCCGTACTTATAGTAAGTAAAGTACGGATTTGAAAAATAAAACTTGAAACTGCCAAGTTGGTCTCGCGGCATAAATATGCGCGTGGGATTGCACGGCCTCGGGTTCGATTCCCGGGTCGGGCAAAGTGTTATCGGGTTTTTCCGTTAGAAATTTCTCAGCAGCAGCACGAAGTCTGGTAATGTGCCCGGTACGGCAATAGACTCGCCGCCTATTACGTACGGGACCTAAAAGTTCATGGCGAAATATTACACCTCTGCCTACCCGTACAGACGTGTGTCTATAAATAAATAAATAAAAAACATGAAAAGTTTCCCGTTTATTTCAATATTTCGGTTTTTTTTTCGGTTTTATTGGAAAAAAACATGAAATATATACTGGCAAATTTTCTTGAAACTTTCGAATGAAACATTGCAAAAAAAACAACGGAAACTGAATTTTTCCCTGCTTTTTTCAACGCTAGGTACTACATAATACTACCTTAATATTATTATGCCAGTCTCATTCTAGTATTGTCTGTATCACGTGGTTACTAATATTATTCAATCGGAGATATAACGTACGTAGTACCTAAATAAAACATATTCTCGCCCTCACATTCTGACACAAAACGTAATCAATCATAATGATTGAGACAGGGCTTTGTGTTAAGTTATATTTTATTAAATCAATGTAATCATAGACATGTAAAAATAGACACTTGGTATGAATGAGCTACTTAGTTATTCACGTCAAATATTTATAACCCTCGACCTAAAATGAGAAGGTAGCTTGTGTATTCTTGTGTATCAATATGTACGTCCGTGTGGTGACGGATTAAGAATACGGAATTTCACCACCCCATACCAGCCCATGGGTGTCGTAAGACCGACAGAGGGAGCATATGATGCAGAGAACAGCACTGTAAGAGAAGTAAAACTTGATACAAACCCTATACTAACCTATTTGGCCAGCGTTTTATAGTAGGCCAATTCCTCCTTCCAAAGGAGAGGCCTAGTCCAGCAGTGAACTGTTTCAGGCTGATGATAATGATATGTACGTCTGTAACATCGTAACTGCTAAATGAATGTATTTTATAATTATAGTAGTATGTCTGTATATTATAATTATAGTAAGTATTTAATACACATACTACGTTTCTCAGCACCGCTCAAAGGTAGATTGGCGGATAATGCCCAAGGCATTAAGTCATGCTGTACACAGTTTAATGTATAAATAAATAAATAAAAATGGCCTGATTTTAATGTTTGTTTAAACTAAAACTATTTTCAACTGAATTCGTTTCAAATACTGCTACATATTAAGTTGTAATTTATGGGAATTCATCACTGACTGAAAAAAAATCTACTGACTATTTACTATTTTATTTCAAGCCTGGAGCGTCCCACTGCAGAGCAAATTACTACAAACAAAAAATATTGGGTTACTGTTATGTCTTACTAACGTGGTTTTCGTAATCCTTACACAAACACACAATATTTTGATAGAGGGACACCGCGGTGGTTTTTATATAGGCCCGAAGGGCACGGGTGTCACACACCTCCTCCATCAGAACAAAAAGTTTTAGCCGCCAACTGATTTATGGTTTTTCAATCAATGTAACATATTAGCAGTATAGCAAGCTGATATCAAGCGGATAGCAGCGATAGCCTATACCCTGTGCGCTGTAGCATGGTGCGGATGATAGTTGCCTATATGACGTTGACATCCGTCAGTACCCCATGACTAGGGATGTGACGTTATGCAATTCATTTTTATCGATCTAACGATACTCACAGCATACATCTAGTTCACATTAATAGTGTTATCAAAATTTGAGTGTTATTCGGTTTTGCAGTATAACTACGTGTATAAAATTTACAATATGTGTATTTTATAGCTACATAATAATATCTTTGTACTTATATAAAACTAGCTGGCACCCTACCATTTGGTACAAGTTAGTAAACCCCCAAACCAATCCAACCGCAAAAGCGGGTTGGTGAAGTGGCTGACTACGGAATTCAATATTCGATCTATAGATAGATCTGTAGATTTTAGATTAGTTTTTGACATAAGCTCCATACAAAATATGTCAAATAGGAATCTCGAATCTCGAAATCCATGTATGGATCAAATATTGGCCGTTAATGAAAACGGAGTTACAGCAGATATAAAAATGTTAAAGGCAGAGCTTATTGCCTTAGTACGGCGTCATAAGCCACCAATTCCTACCTATGCTTTGGACGAAATGGCGAAAGAAAAAGGCCACCAGGTCCTTCGACTACCACCCTACCATTGCCACTATAATGCTATTGAGATGATTTGGGCCCAAATAAAAGGTCACGCAGCAAGAAATAATACTTCGCCGCCATTTACGGCAAATAAAATGTTAGTCCTATTGCAAGCGGCCATCAACAATGTTCAACCTGAAGACTGGGCGAAGGTTGTGAATAAAACAAAGAGGAACATTATGTGTGATTGGGATCGTGACATCCACATTGACAATATGATGGAGTCATCGTTGATAATATCCGTCAAAGATACAGATGATGAATTTAGTGACAATTCAGATGTTGCTGACTCAGATACGAGTTTAGACGAATGAAATCTATTCTATATATATATATATATATATACACATATATAAATATACAAATATATATATATTTACACCCTCATGTTGATATTGCGTCCTACATGGCGGATTTCACCGATGATGTTGCGTCCTGTATACGGACGCAAGATTGACCATCTCTCAAATTCAGCCAGGAGCCATCAAAAGATCAGTACAATGCAAGGGTGAAATATTGGCATGGACGTAGTTTTGTCACGGGAGTGAATTTCGGCGTATTATTTAGTTTCGCAGTGAGCCGCGCGAATTTTAGAGGCCGCTACTGAGAGATGTATATTATTGGCGTATATTCATTATTTTGGCTACATACATCATGTCGATAATGTTGCTTCCGTAATACTTATTCAGTATTATAAAAAGTTTTTATCGATTCTAATTAGCGATTTAATTGCGTCCAACAAAACGGTGGAAATGCGGAGATAGCTAGTGTGAGGGGGCGGCGTTAGCA
The DNA here is from genome assembly GCA_944739405.2 of Euclidia mi. Classification (NCBI taxonomy): domain Eukaryota; kingdom Metazoa; phylum Arthropoda; class Insecta; order Lepidoptera; family Erebidae; genus Euclidia; species Euclidia mi. The sequence goes on from OX123204.2 coordinate 29,820,397, forward strand.
CGCGGGTTGCAACCTGTTAGAGGCCCTTGACGTGATTTTGTTTACACTGTTTTGACTAGCCAGCCGGGACGGATGCAAAAACACTTGTGATGTGAAATGGAAGTAAAATAACCAGCAACATGAAAAGAAGTGCCAGGATATTTTCATTAGCAAGTTACTTGTATCATTAAGTTTAATTAAAATGATTAACAGGTAATAGGTAAATAAGTATTTTTAAGTAAATAACTTTTAATCAAATTTTAAGCTGAGAGTAAATATATTTATTGAAAATATTCCAAGAAATGTTGAGCATGTTTTGTTTACGTAACTCGTACTTCCTTCAATAAAACATTTTTTTTGCTGAATTAGGTAAAGCTATCAACAAAAGCTTTACATATTATTGACAATAATAAACATAGATGACTATCAAACAATGTTACAACATTTCTTCTTTAAGTGAAAGGGTGCATTTGTAAGATAAACTATTTTCCACCTCATTTTTTTACGCATTATTAAACGGTTTTATATAGCTTGACCAGTTTATTTGTTTGTTTGGGTCAAATTTACAACAACAATATGTCTGGTGTTGTTGATTGACTTGATTGAATCGTGAAAAAATGTGAAAGGTCCATGAGTCAAAATTGGGCTCAGTGTCCAACAGAGTTATGGCATAATTGCCATTGTAAAGGATTGTGTTCGTACTAAAATTGTTACTACCAGCACCACCTTCAAGTCCATTGCAGAAAAAAGATATGCACTTAAATAGATTTTGTAGAAAAATACAATTGTTAGTCATAAAACTGTTATAGTAACAATATATTCATACTTTAAAATCAGTGTCGTAGCTAGCTTGGGTGGCACCCGGGGTGGAAGTTGGCGGTCGACCGTTTTCTTTTTTTTTTTTTTGTCGATACCTAACAATTACGGGCTAACTGCCCCCGAATCGTAGTGCTGAGCTAGTGCCTATGTTTTTTATATGTTTGTACATTGTTCTTAAAGTCGAGTTTAGGGTGGCACCCCAAAAAGGGTGACATGGGTGACATCCGGGGCGGACCACCCCCGCCACCCCCTCTCCCTTCCTACGCCACTGTTTAAAATAATGGTAAACAATAGATGCGCTTGCGCCCGTGTGATTTACAACACTCTCCTTCCCTCTGACACCTCTCGAACGTCTGCCCGGGCGCCCGTCTGCGCTCAGTCAGTCGACTCATGATTCTCACGGTGTTATCCGTGTGTCCTAAAAACAGGTTAGAAGTACCCTGAACCGAAGAGCATAAATGAGGAATGTGATGAGAGTGAATGAAGCAATAGAGATATGTCAGGATCTTTGCAAATGGCGTTCCGTAGTCTCTGCCTACCCCTCCGGGAAACAGGCGTGAGTATATGTATGTATGTTATCTGTGTGTTTTCGTGTATCCTCTCGGCACATTCAATTTAATCCACCGGCAGGTCACCTAAACGATATTATTATTGATATTGATTGAAATGGTAATAAAAATATTTTTAACTGTTAGCAGCTGTTTTATTTTTATGTATTCTTTGCACATGGAATTAAAATTAGTTAAAGATGTGAAACAACAAAAACTACAGTGCCATAACAGCATTACTTTGCAGGATTATAGTTTATTTATGGTAGGAGAAAAATATTTATAGCATAATAACCCCATGGATTCTTCGCAAAAATGAGTTTATATCTTTACATTTAGTGCTTTACAAGTATATTTAAAGTGGTCTCATCTCTGTTGGTGGGTGAGACCGGGCTTCATACATTTTTACATACATACATAGTCTCACTCCTATAACCCCGAAGGTATAAAGGTAGGCAGAGGTGTATTTCTACACCCACTTTTCGCCAGATATACTTTAGTCCCACGTAATAAGGGGCGAGCCTATTGCCGTACCGGGCACATTTCCAGACTGTATTTTTGCCCATGGTCCTTTTATGATTGATGAGACCATAGTATTAAAATAGTACTTAATAACTCGGCAAAAATAAAGCTTGATGGTATTACCGAAATAATTATTTTCTTCCTGATGCTTCCTTGATGGCCCTTGGTTTCTTCCGTTGATGCCACCTTGGTTATAGGCCGCGCCACACAAGTTGGCGGATGTTAAATAAGCTACAAGCTGCGCAATATCCAATCAACGCGCAGCTTTATGTGAGGTTCAGTCAGGATTGGATATTGCGCAGCTTGTAGCTAACTTCACATCCGCCAACTTGTGTGGTGCGGCCTAAACGTCCCTTATTATTTTCTGGTTGCTTCCCTTGATGCCTCTCCCGATATCATCTGGTTGTCTTTATATATTTTTTTACTCGTATAATCTGTTATGATGATCGTGGAGTAAGTGAGTCAGTTGTCGGTGACTAATTATTTTTCACCAAAGTTGGCACACAACCGAATTAATCGTGTACAAAATTCGAATAGTTCACTCGAGTTGACATATATATATTTTTTTAATTATTCTTAATTTTTCAAAAAAAAAAAAAAAAAGGCAGCGATAGCCGAGTGGATATACCAACAGACTGCCATGCAGAGGGTATCAGGTTCGAATCCACGGCGCGCACCAATGACTTTTCGGAGTTATGTGCGTATTGAATTGTAAATTATCGCTTGTCCCGTGCCTCGGAGAGCACGTTAAGCCGTCGGTCCCGGTTGTCATGAAGATCTTTGACAGTCGTTACAGGGCGTCAGTACCTTCTAAATAAACTGACACTAGTCTAAACCATGGAATATCGCTATCCCTTCGGGTTGCGGAGGTCAGACAGGCAGTCGCTCCGTGGAAAAGCTAATATTCAGCCAAATCCGGTTAGACTAGAAAGCGGACCCCAGACTGAAACTGGGATAACGCTAAGAGAAAGAAGAAGATTCTTAATTTTTCAAAAACCGCTCAGCTGATTTCGATCAAATTTGAAAGGGAACAACTTTGAAGTATGACCTGTGAAAAAAAAGAACCATTGAAAACGGTTCCTTATTGGCGGAGTAATCCGCGTAATAAACATACAAAAAAAACATACAGTTGAATTCATAACCTCCTTTTTCAAGTCGATTACAAATCAAATAACTTTGACTGGCAATATAATTCTTAAACTACTAGTACGATTTAAATGAAATTTGGAAATGTACCTCGTCATACGATATTCTCTTAGTTAGGTACTAAACATTCAGACGTCAGGGCTATCCATATGGGCTAAATTGGACCTGGAACCCGACATCCTAAGATCGGAGATAGTAACGGCCATTGGATCGTTAAAAAATAACAAAGCGCCAGGTCCGGATCAAATTACAGCTGAAGTGTGCTCTGGGTGGCTCTGGGTGGCTCTGGGTGAAAAAGGTGTTGACACACTGCACAACATCTGCAACCACGTATGGCAGAACGGCGAGTGCCCCAAGGCTTGGACTCAGTCGATCATCCTACCACTACATAAAAGGGATTCGACCAAAAAATTTGATAACTATCGCACACTCGCTTTAATTTGTCACGCAAGCAAAGTCCTGTTAGACATCATAAACAACCGGGTCCAGTATTACCTTGACTGGCAGATCCCGCAAGAACAGGCCGGTTTTGTCAAGGGAAAAGCACGCGTGAACAAATATTAAACGTCAGGCAAATAGTGGAAAAATGCTACGAGTTCGACACATCTGTCATAATGTGCTTTGTCGACTATAGTAAGGCATTTGACTGTGTCAACTGGGACTATCTATTTTTAATTATTTATTTACTTAGGTTTGCTAACAAATGTAACAGTAACAAGCAAATATTATAAACATCTTACGTAGATATCTAGAGTAACAGTTACATTCAATTATAAGCAAACACCACTTACACTTACAATAACAAACATAAGTAAGTATTACTAATAACAAGTTAAAACAAAGTACGGATTACTGTTCAGTTTTTTTTTTACATAGCATATCTTTTCCTGATACAAAAATTTGCCAAACATACAGAAATAAAAATACATTTATGAGAAAGCATTATAGTATTGCGATGCCATTTTATAGTTTTGCGATATTTAGTAAGAGAATCAGCAAATATATCAACATCGTGATTGCAGAGGTTAAGTAGCTTGCACATGCGAGGGACAGGAGGGATAGAGCCTAAAACAGTTCTTCTGGGTTGCGAATAAAGGAGACTGATGTATACTCTAGGATATTTGTATGGCACTCTAAAATTTATTCTATGAAGGAGTTGTGTACAGTCAATTTTGTTGAGGACAAGATTATAATTATAAGGAAACCAGGTCTAAATATTTTTTTATCTTTTCAAGTGTTTCCATGCCGTAATTTTAAGTTTATCCTGATAAGAAACCATTCTTGGGAAACGCGAGGGCGACAAGTGCCACAGAAATCTTTTTCTTTGCCTTAAAATGTGATCGGCATAATGGGGTCGCCAAACAACACAAAGGTATTCTAAATGACTTCTCACAAAATTTTTGTATAATAAAAATTTTGTATGAGGCTTGCGAAAATCCTTTCCATTTCTTATAATAAAGCCCAGAGATCTAGATGCTTTCCTAATGATAATATCCAAATGAGAAGCAAAGTTTAACTTTTTGTCTAACAAAACGCCTAAATCTCTAACACAATCACATTCATTTAATTCTACGCCATTGATCGAGTATTTTGATGTTATTTCGTTAATCTTACGAGAGAACTTCATAAACTGATATTTATTTGGATTCAATTGCATACCATTGTTATTACATCATAATTATAGACAACGAATCCAGATCTTTCTGAAGAAGTAGGGCCTCATTAAGTACTCTACAGTCTTAAAGATTTTAAGGTCATCTGCGAATAGTAGGAGTGTAGCATAGTGAAAGTTTATAGTATATCAATGACCTACCGGACTAGGTCATTGATAAACATATTAAATAATAAACGCCCTAAGTGTGATCCTTGAGGCACTCCTGAAGTTATGGAGCGTTTGGATGATTTGAAGCCATTCAATACAACCCTGAAGTCACGATAGCTTAAGTGTGATTTTAGCCACTTGTAGATTGGTCCACCAAATCCGTACAAACATAATTTTTCTATGGAGGGTCTTATCAGAACTGGGTGTACCTCATCACTTGATTGCACTTCTGCAATCTGTATATCACAAGAACCAAGGTGTGATGAGGATTGACGGTACAAAATCTAAACCATTCAGTTTTGAAAAAGGAGTTCGACAAGGCTGCGTCCTTTCACCTATCCTATTCAATATATACGGTGAATACATAGTGAGGCGTACTTGCGATAACTGGGATGGAGGCATGACCATTGGTGGACGCAAAATCTGTTATTTGCGTTATGCAGACGACATCGCTTTGCTAGCGTCAGATGACGCCGATATGATTACCTTACTGGATAGGATGGAGCGCATCAGCGGTGAACTAGGACTCTCGATAAACAGGTCTACAACGAAGATCATGGTCATAGATCGCACAGGCAAGTTTGAGCCCACTGGGTCACTCAATTTAGAGACGGTTAACAGCTTTATATACCTGGGTTCAAGCATTAGTTAAAATGGCTCTTGTGAATCTGAGGTGCGAAGACGGATCGGGATGGCAAAAGGAGCCATGGCACAGCTGTCAAAGATATGGCAAGAATATCTCTCTGAAAACCAAGATCAATCTTGGACTCACTCTGGTGTTCTCCATATTCTTGTATGGCCCAGAGACATGCACCTTGAAGAAAGCTGATCGTGATGGCATGATGGCATTGATGATGGACAGCACACCGCACCAACGTATTGATCATACAGGAGCTCAAGATCCAGATGAGGCTTTCCACCATCTGCCTGCGCAGAGTTCTAGAATACCTCAGGCACATTGTGAGGAAAGACAGTGATAACTTGGAAAAGTTAATAATCACTGGCAAAGTGGAAGGAAAAAGACCGAGAGGCAGAAGCCCGATACGTTAGGCTGACCAGATCCGCACGACTCTTAACACCACGGTATCGTGTACCGTGGTGCTAAGAGTCGTGCGGATTGCTCTCCACTCGGCAGCAGATAGGAATAGATGGCGGAAAGTGGTCCGCAATAGACTGTTTCCACGAGGTGGTCACGACCCTCAGCATTGAGGAAACCGACGCGAGAAGAGGGTTATCCAATCTCGAGTAAATAGGTAGGTAGGTATCTTCTGGGTTAGTGTGCTACAACCTCGACAACATATTTGCTTAACATCAGGCAGGCAGTAAGCAGTACATCTATATGGTTAGAACAAAAATGCCAACTCAATCATGACTGTAATAAGCTTTTTAGTCCCTGATAACACTCGTATTTAATCAGGGTGCACGGCATTGAACCCAAACAAGTCAAGCAAAAAAGCACAGTCGTAAGTATTACTTTTCCCGAAGCTATTCAGGCTATTTTTAACTCTCTGTAACTTCTGGATAAAGTTAGACATCTGAACATTTCATTATCAAGAGAACGTCTTTATAATAAAATATATTACAGAGTTTCATCCAAATCGAACTAGTACTTTAAAAATTATTGATTGTCACACTCCCTCAACGGTCTTCATAAAATTCTAAGGTACTTCTAGCAGACATAGGTACAAGCTTGTAATTTTGATGATCATTATCATTTAGCCTAAAAAAAATAAAAAAAAATCCTTAAACCTTTAAGAAAAATTCAAACAAATGTACCTTTTCAATTTTGGTCTAGTTTTCATATATTTTTAGAATATACACAAATAAGTTTGTGAACCTTTGTAGTATGTGAATTAGGTATTAATTACTCCACCAATATAACTTTGTGGCTTAGATTTCGGAATTCAGTTTATGTCCCTACTAGATTCAAATATTTTTGGCTATCTAGAAATACTCGTAGGGTAGGACCAGGGTAGGGATCGGATAGGGAACGAGTAGGGACCGGGCAGGCACCGGGAAGGGACCGGCGAGAAGCACGGGTGGAGGTGCATAAGTTGGGGCCCGGGAGGGGTTCACGGGTGGAGGGCATAGGTGGGGATGCGGGTGCGAGTTCATGGCTGGGAGCACGGGTGGGGGTTCACGAGTGTAGGCACGGGTGGGGGTTCACGGATGAGGGCTAGGGTGGGGGTTCACAGGTGAGGGCACGGGGTCTTGGGGTTCATGGGTGAGGACATGGGTGGGGTTCACGGGTGAGGACACGGGTGGGGGTTCACAGGTGTAGGCACGGGCAGGGGTTCACGGATGCGGGCAAGGGTAAGGGTTCATGGGTGGGGGTTCATGGGTGAAGACTCGGGTATGGGTTCACGGGTGAGGGCAAGGGTTGGGGTTCAATGGTGAGGGCACGGGTAGGGGTTCACGGGTGAGGTCACCGGTGGGGGTCACGGTGGGGTGCAGGGTAAAATAACCCCCCATGATGTTTGTTATAGACCATCACTAGCAAAAAGAAGTGAGATCTCAACAAAAACCTTGCATGTAAAAAGAACAACAACTCAAGCAACAGTTCTTCAGTATATATGTAGTTGTGAGATCAAATATGGTAACTAATGGTACCTGAAACGGTCATGACGGCTGGAACACGAGAGTGAACGTTATCGATAAATATATATTAGTTTATATATTACCTCTAATGTAGTAGGAAGTCATTTAATTAATGGAATGCTTATAATGGAATGCTTAGGAATTTAGGTGTGTTATTCGACGAACGAATAGATCATTGAAACTCCTCGGCTTCATAGCTAGGTCTACGAAGGGTTTCAAAAGTCCTCGCAGATTTATACTACTTTACTATAGTCTAGTTAGAAGCATATTGGAGTACTGTTCAGCTGTATGGTTACCTTGCTATGCAATACATTCTGATAGAATAGAAACTGTACAAAGAAAGTGTGTCAGATGGATAGCCTACAGGTATGGCTTCTCAAGGACGCTCGTATCCTATGCTGAACGGTTGTCTAAATTCAAAATGACCCCCCTACATGTACGGCGCAAGCAACATGACTTAATTGGGCTTCATAGAATTCTACACAATAGCATAGATTCTTCCACTTTGCTTTCCCTCATTGATATTAACACTAGACATAACACAAGATCACCGAAAACATTTATATTTAGTGTATTTAAGAATAATACATCTTACTATAATCCTATCATAAGAATGTGCCACCTCTACACAGAATTATCGGCCAACAATGCTGATATTGACATCTTCGAATCTGGAGAAGGAGAAGGGTTCTGGCCTTGTCTCTCTAAATCGTGTATTAATTTAAGATTTTTGTTTTCATTTTAAAACTTCTCCAACTGTATTTTGTATTTTAATTACACATGCTATAGTTTGCTTAAATTTTTTATATCAAAATTAGTGTATTATCTACATTTTTGGATGTCATTGTAACAACATAGTTAACTTATCTTATTATATAAAATCCTTGCGTTACTGACTGACTGACAGACACGCTACAGCCGAAACTATTGGCCGCAGGAAGCTGAAATTTGGTATTTATGTTCCTTGGGGACCGTAGGGGTGCACTAAGAAGGGATTTCCCGAAATTCCCACGGGATCGGCCAAAACGGGTAAAATTAAAAAAAATGCAGGCCTAGCTGCGGGCGTCCTCTAGTAACTTATAAAAATGCATATCATGTTGTGTGATTACGCTACGGTTTCAATCTGTACTAAACTCATATCTACAACGTTATATCCCTCATGTTTTGATTGTTACCTGTTGTAATTGCCTTAATAAATAAACAAATATTAAATACAGGAAAATATGCGGAACCGATATAAACTTAAATTTAGATGGATGCAGGAAAATCTGTAATACACATAGAACATATTCAGAAATATACAGTGCGTCACATTATTTCCATTATGAACGGACGCCAGAAACCAGCGAGAATTATTAGAAATTGAATATCTTCATTTCGTGTTTAATCAAAATTTATTGTTGATAATGGAATTCACATGACAAAAGTGTAACCATATTATAATTAACAATTCAAATCTCATTAACAGTGGTAGACGCCACAAGGTTGTACTTTGAAAAGACGCAAGAAGTCTTCCGCGATTTAAATATATATATATATGGTCTGTTGTTTCATTAATACAATAATTTATGGACTTTTTACAATATGATTTGTAGTACGCCCAATATACGTTTTTTATTATAAAATCATCGAATATCCATCGTAGCAGTACATACCATCACTAAATACGTCTAATACGTCTATGGCTCTGTTATATGTTCTTTCTATTATATTTTATTTGGAGACTAGAATTCTGGTTGGGTATAATTTAATGTACCACAGTAATTAATGATTTAAAATATTACGAATGTGGTACAACTGAAATACTAAGTCATAATTTGTAAATCGCGGCAACTTTCAAAAGTGAAATGAAACGTTACTGAAACTGCCACCCGCATCATGCTACAGCACACATAGTATAGTGGTGTGCGTAACGGACTGCCGCGACAATGGTCTCGGGTTCGATTCCCAGGTACCCCGGGCGCACACCTCTGACTTTTTGAAGTTGAAGTTATTTGTGCATTGTAAATTTGTCGGAGCAAGGTGTCAGTTGGACAGATAAAATACGTTTACGGAAGTTGATTTGGTTAATTGTAGTGAGAAAACGTCAGGTTTAGTACCTGGGTGAAATCCTAGATGGCGTGACTAACACGTAATAGTGTGTTAGTATTATTTTAAATTGGCAACACAGACGGTTGACAGGTCAGGACGATTATGACGTAAAGTGTGAGGACGGACCGTTGAGGCACTTTGGAACGAAGCGCCGAAGTGAACGGTAGTCACACCATTCTAGGGGATCACCGCGTTTTCTATCCATCTACATCGGGTTAATCAATGGTGTATTCGTTTAACTTTTGCTTAAAATCAATAAAGGGGCGTATCAACTACCGTGTCCAGTTGGTATTTCCACGTCTGCGGCCACACAAAATGGAAGACGACCACGATTCTGGGGAAAGGCATGAGGACCCGCCGTCAAATTTATTATCGCTCACTTAATGATGTGCCCGATAGATGGCAATAGGCTCGCCCCCAATTACATTGGGACCGAAACATAACTGGCGAAGTGTGGGTGTGTAATATACCTCTGCCTACACCGTAGGGGATAAAAGGCGTGAAGTTGTGTTATGTGTTATGTTAAGCAAGCTGATACCGACTAAGTAAGATTTATTTCTATTATTTTGTTTGTTTTTAATCACAAGATTTCTAGTAGCTTATTACCTACCGCTGTGTTGAATTATAAACCTAGTTTAGTTTTTAAATAAAGCTATTTTTTATATTTTTTTCCACAAGTTTATCACTTTTTATATTTTACAAAAAGAAATAAAGCAGCAACAGGTGCCCGATAGTTTAACGTTATTTGAGAATATTATATCGTAAACTACTTTTAATTTCTGCAATTCAATACGACTGAATGCTATATAAGCAAGCTGTCGTATGTGAGCCGTAAGCCCGGAACGTTTAATGTTAGATCAGAATTACAAACTATTATTCAGCAATTTACAGGGTTAATGGCGAAATAAATTCTCAAAATGAATATAGGTAAATTATCTTTCTATTTTATTATCTTTTATGGTATTGGAGCTTATAGATCGCGCGTATGCCTTCGATATGACATAACGTCCTAAGACATAAACTGAACCGATATACCGACACTGAATAAAAGTTTATTGTTGTTAAAATATTTTAAGTTATGAAATATTTTGTCCTATTGTCTTAAAAACAACTCACGGACACGGAGTAAATCCGTTGTCGTTGGGGACATTACAAACATGCAACCAACCAACGAACGCAATGAGAAAACAGACTAAAATAATAATTAATGGATTACACAGTATCCTCTTGTGTGAGGGTCGAACCCACAGCACTTGGCACAATGTCAAGCGGCGAGTCGGTCGCTTTTTCGCTAACCTTTTTATACTGTTCTATTGTCTCAAATCACTTTCCAAAACACCCAGACAACAACATCTCCACGCAATGGCAGTCCTTAAATTGAAAAATTCAAAAGCAGAGACGCGAAAATATATAAAAGCTTTCACTATTAATGATAATTCATAAGGACGATTTAAAAATAAATTTCTTTTTGTTACAATATTGTGCGTTTAAAGTAAGAAAATAGTTAGAGCCTGTGGGAGGCACGATGGATAGTTTACATTTCGTTTATGATAAAACGTGAAAATTGGTAACACTGTTGTAAGCACGTTTTCAAACTCGTTTTAATGAAAATACAAAAATATCATAAATAATTAATAATAATTAATTAAAGTATTTGTAATTTACACTAAGCGTTAAATGACTCGGACTCCTTCTAAAGTTCTGTATCTCAAAAGCCTTAAGAAAACTGTTTTTTTTTGTCTTTAGTTTATCTAATGAGTGTTACCAGTTCCTTGATATAGTAAAACCCAAATTCATTTTAGAACATACAGTATGAATCTAGTAAGTAGAGAAGGCGAGTTATGCTGAGCCCTGCTGCTGAACTGTATATCACATTCTCGCTAAAATTATAGAACAAAGACATTTTAACAAAAGATATTAGTATATAAAAATTTTAACAATTATCTAGGACAAGACAAATATTCTGCGATATGATCTCGTTCATAGAATAACTGTGTGCCAAATTGTATCAGTATTCGTTCGGTGATTTGCAATCACTGAGTCCAAATAATTATGGACAAAAAGAAGTCCAAAAATTTTTGCTCCGGTTTGTAGTATAAGTGAGATTGCTTTAAATGTTTTTATTGTTTTCGATTGTAGAAGGACCAGTAGATAAAATCAAAACAAACATAGACACATGGATAAAATTAGGTTACAGATTATATAATAGGAGTAGTATACGTTCGCCGATGTACCAGTCTATAATATTAAAAAAAATCTTATCAGTGACCACGACGTACTGATCGCAGCTTCGCCAGTTCTATCAAAATTATAATTTAACATAAGATATAATTATAAAATATTAATATAGATGGCAACCTAGCACCCTAAGTAGGAAGGCATGAGCGCAACGAATTATAGCGCATGGTATGGTGAATCAACACCGGCAACGATCCTTATTTTGAACGCGAAGTCGCGTGTATAATCTGATTAAAGTGTAGCAGAAAACTGAAGATATATCTTCTGCTGGGTAAGGCTGTGTATCTATTAGGGAGATGCGAGATAACTGAGTGGCGTAGTTTTATGCTATAGCAACGATAACCCAGCGAAGGGAATAACAGACTGCAACGCAGTAGATCTTGGAATCAAATCTACGGAGCTCCAATTTTACGAAGCTTTTTGCTATATTTCTAATTATCGATTGCCAAAGGAAAGAATCATGAGGAAAACACGTCTAAGAATTCCACAATGATCGCGAAGGACGTATGAAGTCTGCCAACCTATCACTATCGCTTGTTCAGCGTTAACTGTGGCCTACTTCTTCTCGTGTCTCTAGCAAGAAGAAAGCCTCTTCTCATTATGAACCTAGCTGTGGGACTGTTTAACATCATCTGCCTTGTTTATCATCTGTACCAATGTTAAGCACAGACCTTTTCTCATTTGAAAAAAGTTTGTAAACTGTTATGTTTGTTAATTATTTTAACAATTTAACTATATTTTAAGATGTTTTCCTCGCACATCTCTCAGACACTTCGCTCATCTCTTCTGGATATATGCCCATTATAGTCGATCGATCATCCAACAGCACATCTAATGAGCTGAGTACACACTTACACGTATTCACGATAATATTATCTTTACTCGCAGCGTCGTACAAATAAATGGTATAATTATACATATATGCATAGTTATGGCACTGAAATTTTCAAGTAGCATTACAAAATGCATTCAAATGACATCAAAACCTTTTGCAATGCCGGCAAGAGCCGATTTCTAAGTTGAGAACCTAACAAGCTAAAAAATATGCTTCTCTTTTCGAAATTCCGTTAAATTTATTTCCTGCTCTCTGCTGGTAAGCTGTGATCGTATAGTATTTTGAAACCTTATAAAAACAACTTTGTCATGGACCGTATTCACCGACTATTCATCAAACTATTTTTGTTTAGTTTTCAAAATAAAAGCAAGATAATAATTAATAAGAGTTTCAAGGTCTTTTCTCAATAGATCAAAGAGTTTGCATGACAGCCGGCGAAGTGTACGTAAGTTCAGTATACAAAACATGGCGTATTCAAAAGTCCCTAGTAATTTTCATGTTTTAAATAACTTGACATGTAAACGTAGTGAAGTTCACGTGTGCTTGTTTAGTTAGCATATTGTTTTGTTTCGCTTACGTCATCCTAATATTGTAAATGCGGGGGAGGTTTATTTGACCTTTTCGTATTAAAAGGAGCCGAGATTTGATTATAATAAACTAGACGTTGCCAGCGGCTTCGTCCGCGTTAATTATACATATAAACCTTCCTCTTGAATCATTCTATCTATTTAAAAAAACTGCATTAAAATCCGTTGCGTAGTTTTTAAGATTTAAGCATACATAGGGACATACAGACACAAGACAAACTTAGTTTTACACTATGTATAATGATTATGTTTGATCGGAGATAACAAAATTAGCATAACAGGATGATCTTGCTGATATTGATCATTAGACCAATAATATCAGCAAAACCATATAAGTAAGTAGGTACTATATGCTTCTGTGATTCTAAAAGAATCAACCATGTCTATTAGACATGTTTGATTCTTTTAGAATAACAGAAGCAAACCAATAAATTCATAATGTTGAAGGAAACAGAACACTGTTGATCTAATGGTTAGTGACCCCAAATGCTAAGCCGGAAGTCGTGGGTTCGGTTCCTACCCAGGACAATGATATAATTTTAGAACATATTATATAAGAACTTACTTATATATTGCTAAAACCATACTTATATTTTAGGCATCTGGAAGCCTACAGAAGCTTCGCTAAAGGCTTTGCTTAGTTTTGGAACAGATGGCCTAGAAAATAAAAATAAATAAAAATGAGATGGAGAGAGCATGGAAACATTTACAACTTATTTAAGCTCGCTTTCACGGTACTTCTGCGGTTCTGTATTCTAGGTCTCCTACCCTTTGTAGGAGACCTTAACCTTTCGACGACCGAGGACATGAATTCATGTCCTACAAAAAAGACCCCTTGTTTACCGACGACATGAATTCATGTCCAGATTCCGTCCTTCAATCTATGACGTTTTTTACACTGGCCTAGTACATTTTATCAATTATTTCAAATGGCATTGCATTTTTACGAATCATAGACAGCTATGAAACCTTCTTCTGATCCGATTTGATGTCAAATTAAAAAGTAAAAGGACATTTCATTTCAATGCGCGCGAAACTGTGAATTTTAGCAAATGTTTGCTATTGAAAAAGGTAAACTATTATAATGGATACATGCATATTTTTAGTTTTAATTGGTAAACCCATATTATACAGAATATAAAAATACAAAAATAAACAAAAAAATATTTTATTTTTCATTATAATACGCTACAATTGTTGATAGAACCGGTATTCTAAGATCCGTTCAAAACAGAGAGCTATACAAAACTAAATATACACTCAAATGTTATTATTATAATTTTTTAATATTGGCTATATAAGTGGGTTTCAAGAAATTATAACTCGAACTCTTGAAAACATAAACAAAGACCTCTCAGAGCGATAACATTCAATGTCTAGTACCGCGCGCGCGATGATGTCGTACGGCGCGGTCGTATAGCCAAATTGACGTTTTAGAGGGCGCGGTACTTGAAAGGTTAATGAAGTAATTTACACGTCCTTTTATTTTTAGGATGGTACCTACACCTAACGCGCTAAAATTACGGAGACTAATTTATGTGTAATTTAAGGTTAACCAAGCATTACAAAGGAAAATTAACTCCACTGTGTAAAGTTCACATTTTGAACTCAGAAAGAGTAAATTGTAATTCTACATTAATTTTAACGGGCCTGTTGAGCTAATTGTTAGTGTCCCTGAATGTTAAGCTGGAGGTCATGCATTCGATTCGCAGCCGGGACAAGTCATTGTGTGATGAGCACGATTCTAGATATCGTTTTTATATGTATAAGTAGGCATTTAATATAAGTAGGTATATTTATCAGTTATCTGGTTGCCAAAGAACAGCCTCTGCTTGGTTTGGTATCAGATAGCAGCGGCGATAGCCCAGTGGTTTACGTAACGGACTGCCAAGTTCGTCTGGGGTTCGATCCCCAGTTACCCCGGGCACAAACCTCTGACTTTTTGAAGCTATGTGTGTATTAAAATGTTAATTATCGCTCGCTTAACAATGTGCCCGGTAGATGGCAATAGGCCCGTCTTCTATAACATTGGGACCGAAACATAACTGGCGAAATGTGGGTGTGTAATACACCGCTGCCTACCCCTTCGGGGATAAAAGGCGTGAAGTTATGTGTTATGTTATGGTATCAGTTGACCGAGAGTGGGTTGTCAAAGGTCGGGTTAAAATAAAAAAATCGCCACACATCGCTCAGTATTTGAAACTTAAAACTGGTAAGAAACGCGTGTAGAAAACACCAAGTAACATTACATAAGTCCTCCCGTTAGTAAGTCACGTTTTGCTAAGAAAAATATCATATATGACGAGCCTTCACAGTTGGACGCCGCCGCTGCAGAAACCTTTGATAAAAATAGCTAAGACAAAGTAGCATCTGTCTTGTGAGTTATAAAATGTTCAGACAAATGATGGTCACAGCACCTTTACTCACCCTCCACGCAACGTGTCACTGGCATTTTAATAAGTCATAAAAATCCACGTAGCTTCGTAAAAATTAACAGCAGTACTGAATTCTTCGAAGCTAAATATTCTATTGTCTATAGAACACATCATCATCATCATCAGCCTTTAACAGTCCACTGCTGGACTAGGCCTTTCCTTTGAAAGGAGGAATTGGCCTACTGTACCACGCTGGCCAATCGGGTTGGTATAGGGTTTGTATCAAGTTTTCCTTCTCTTACATTGATGTTCTCTGCATAATATGCTTCCTCTGTCGGCTCTTACGACACCCATGGGATGATATGGGGTGGTGACATTTCGTATTCTTAATCCGTCACCACACGGACAAGAATAATATAGATATATAATATAGAAGAACACATACATATTCTTAATATTATATATGTGAACGTGATTCTTAGAAAACAAATGCAATAAAATGTTTTCGGAATGGATTGTTAAAAATATTGATTCTTCATTGCTTTAACTAAAAGAAGACCACAGCTGCGTGAGCACATTAATTTTATTTTACTTAAACGTTTCTGCCCGATCCCGTAGGAATTTCTGGCAATTCCTTCTTAGTGAAACTCTACGGTCGCCAAGAATTGTGAATGTTATGATATTCAATCATTTGGTTTATATGCTTACATTTTGTTTTTAAATGAGTACATATTTTTATAGTCAGTGCACGCAAAGAGTTCAACATATCGTCCCTTACCCTATAGACTATTCCTCGCCTTTTTAAGATTCGCCCCGAAACATTACCGTGACAGTTACGAATAGTGAATGGTCATCTCCACTGAACCCTTGACTTGTCCTACTATCAATTCTGGTCACCCCGAAATAGAAAAATGGTGGGCGCCGAGTGCATACGTACGACCTTTGCATAATCTTTCAACATGATTGGATATGTTAAAATGAGGAAACGGACCAAGGGTGACCGGCGTCGTTACCATGTACATAGATAATATCAGTACGTAAGGGTGTTTTATAATTCAGTGGAGGTCAGAAAACATTATTTGATATGATGGACGAGTCTCTCTTTGTTTTGACTACCCAAACTATTTTAGGTATAATAATCTGATTTCTTTTTTAATGGATGCTATAAGTTTAGTTAATGTTTTGAAAAGTACCAGGGTAACATAAATGAACAGAAGAAATTCGCCTAGGTACTGCAAGGCACAGTCATGTAAAATTCATAACAATTTTGAATGTAGTGGTGTGTAATTAGATCATAAAATACCTTACTAAACTATGATTCTAAAAAGTCTCGTGTTATAAACTCAATAGTTTAGCGCTGATTAATAAATAACGGTAAATATCTATATATTTACCGTTATTTATTAATCAGCGCTATTGAACCTTGATAATTCGTTGCGTTTCGTGGAATAAAAATAGAATATTTTTTATTTTATCTTATGAGTGCAAGTAATGGGTGCGGTAAGTGGAATTATTTAGTTGCGGTTTGTTGGTTGCGTTGCAAAATAGGTGCGCTTATATAATAATAACAATAATTTATTTTATTTCGCGTGGCATAGACGCATAGATAAACCTTACAGTCTAACATACATACAGTGGTGGTTAGTATAAATATACTTGCTTGCGCCGCGCTAAACAATAAAATTAAATATATTTAATTGCGCGTTACACGTCCGCCTTAGAGCACGGTCGGCGAAATGTATGTAATTATAGGAATGACCCTGTAAAAGCTTATTAGTTAAACGTCCAAATTAATTTCAATCTGGGTGTGGTTTATACCAATCCCGACATCTATAAATATTATCAACTGAAGTCAGCATGAACGTCATAAACTCAAAAATTACCGAACGGCGTTTTGCACGATTTTTACCAATGCATAGTTTGATGCCTGAGCAAGGTTCAAGAGTATAATTCACACCTAAACTATACGGTTAAGCTGCGGGTGATGTCAAGTTTTAGATAAAGCAATCTGGTCTCTCAGTTGAAACCTATTTATTAAGTTATAAAATTATTATTCTCATTCTTAAAAGCAGGAGACAGGTCTCTAAACGCCCGGCTTGAGCCTAAGACTTTAATAAACACCAGACATTTACAAACAACAATAAACAGTAATCCAGCCCTTCATCTGCAGCTTTGTGAAAAAGATCTAGAAAATACTAAAACCAGACACTACAGTATGGCAACATTTACATAGATACTTCAACACATTTATCAGTTCAACAAAAGCTTCAGTTATTTACACCAACGCGTATTACCTTAAAGTACCTGCCATGTTTCCTCCGTTATTCGAGAATTGACTGTATTATAAACATTAGGACGCACTGTCGAGAGTTATAGCTGTAATAAATAACAATGTACCCTGTGAGTCGAGGCCTTTTAATTTTGAAAAATAATAGACAGCAGCCGCGTTCTGCGGTTGCCGTAACAGACAGGGCGGTTCGTTTTTCAACCATTCGTTATTAATTTGCTACAATTTGACGTAATTTATTTGTTTTTATTTTGTATTGATTTATAGTAACACTAGCTGAGCCAGCCAGCGAACTTCGTATCGCCATATAACATTCCTCTTGAAACATACTATCTATTAAAAAACCGCATTAAAATCCGTTGCGTAGTTTTAAAGATTTAAGCATACATAGGGACAGACAGACAGAAGGCAGACTTTTTTTTATACTATGTAGTGATTTTTGACCATTTCAGCATATTTAATTCTATAAATTTAACTATAGTATACGGACTTTATCACGATATATTATTTTTATTGAGACTAAGACTTTATAGGAGCTGTGGTCATGGAAGATTGATGTCATCTCAGTCTTTCGGGACAACGATTCCTGTAAAATAGCCGAAACGTCGGACTATAATAAATAAACGTTATTTCTAGATCATGCGGTTTCAATGATATCTCAGTAAAACCAATAAGTACATCGCGATAAAATCCGTAAATTATAGTATAATTTCAATGTGTAGCATTCGCGTAAACCATACCTTATTGTATTTTTGGAAAAAATGGTTTCGTTTCACGTATAGCGAAGTGGTTGAAGCGGATGCTTGCCATCTAGAACTGCATCGAGTGTTGTAGGTTTGATCCCCACACATGTCGACACTACTTTGCGTTAATGGCCGCCATAAACGCTAAGGTTTACCTGTGCAGGTATACCTGTGCAGGTATACCTGCGCAGTTAAGACGGAGTGTGTGTTGGAATACACCTGTGCAGTTTTATGTACATGTTTGACCTCTCCGGTAGACCGTAGCGTGTATGACCTACATTAGCTACAACTTTTTAGTCGACGTTAAGTCTGGGGATCTTGTGTCTGTTGACTGAATGTTTATAAACGATGCCGGATATATATTTAAAATAAAAATGTCTATTCAAAACCGAGTAATAATATAATTTCTTTTAAAAGAAAATATACCTAATTGGACGACGTTTGTGTTTAATAATTGTTTATAGTCTTTTCTGAAAGAAAAATAGATCCACTTTTGCTCGCCAAGGCCTCATTTATTATACTAACTTCGGGCAATCGAAAAGATTAACATTGTATTTGCCGAACCGGAATGTCAATTGCTCTATGAATATTGATATAAGTAAAGCGAAAGATGTATAGACGTAAATCATTGATATACTATGCTATATAAAAGTTAAGTTTATATAAGTAATTGTTAGAGAAAATTTACTATGACGTTAATGAATATTAAAATGATAAATTTATTTCGAATACACAGTATTGACATACGTTACTTTGATCTTAATTTATTTATTTATTTAGAAATGATGACTCAACCTTTATGACATTTTTATATAAAATCGAATTGTAGACATTAACTTTATGAATTTTTTTATATAGTCCAATTGTATTGATGTATGCCTACAGATTAATAAAGTAGAATATTTGCCTATTGTTTTATTCAAATATTTAAAATTTACACGCCTTAAATGGCTAAATATGCTGTAATAATATTTTATTTTTAAAAACCATTTGTACCACCTACCATATTCTTAAAAATTAAATTTATTCTATACTTTTTTGTGTCTGGCACAAAAAAGAAGGCACGGAAGAATCGTCAGACTATTTCGGCTGCTTTCGGACAGTCTGTAAACTCCGACAACAGAGTTCGCCACACTTACAAATAAAAATAATGAAATAACGCACCTTACAATAATGATCGAGACCTTAGTATTTGAAACAGCTCAATCTTGTTCCGTAAATTCGTATTCTATTGAGTTATGTAATTAAATATTAGACAATAAACAATTATTTAGCTGCTTAACTTTAATACAAAAACTGCGAATCGATTTCAAGTTTCAATAAACCTTTATTGAGGGATTGTATCAAAAAAGCGCAATTGACGTTAATATTATTATCAAGGATATATTTTGACGGGTCTGTTAGTGTCAACGACAACCCAGCCTACTAGACACCTGATGTTTTCATTTACATACACCAATCTACTCTGTGGTTTTCATTTCTACAAACAAACAATTCTGTCAAAGCGGTGAGGTATGCGGGGCAAGGGGGGGCTACAAATATGCATTCTAATTGGCCGGTTCAAATTTGCGGAACGTCATAATTAGAGCTACGGAATTTTCGTATTTACGAAATAGATGCGAATTTATGCGAAACTTTGGACATAAAATCGAAAGATGCGAATAAAGCAATTTTGGCTAATTTACGCGAAATTACTCATAATTTTGTTATTGTTCGGTTTTGGCGCGCTAAAGTGGCGCATATCAAACAACATCCCGCGCGGCCGCAGTATAGTTTCTTTCACATAGGACGTTTATTTAACCCATCAGTTGCTGCAAGTTTCACTTTACACCTGGATGTACTTTTAGAAAGCTTTTCGAAATTTCCTTTTTTCACAAGACTCTCAAAAAATTAACAAATTGATGGATATACCCATTTTCATCGGATAATCCTTCAATCGATACAGAGAAACGAAAATCCCAATGTGACGGATATTTTGCTCGCTTCCTATCCTATCCTTTGCTAAAGCAGCATTACAGAGCATCTGGAGTCCAACCAACAGTATAGACGCAGAACGATTCTTCAGCTAGTACAATGTCGTCGTAACAGACCGCAGAACAGCTTTTAAGGAGTCGAACGTAGAAATTGCAACTATGATTGCAATTAATTAATGTTAATATTGTTTTTCTTCTGAAAATATACTTTATTTTACTAGTATAGGTAATTTAGTAAATAAATGCGAAATTGTTGCGAAATTTCCATATCATTAAAAAAAATAATGCGAAATTCAAATTTAGTCATAATTCATATCTAGTGTTGGGATTGGTATAATGTAAGACGTATAAGTCTAACGTGTTATCAGAAAGTATTCGCCTTACATCTGCCGTCCAGTAGGTTGGGTTGTCGTTGGTTAGTTTAGTGGTAAGTAACTACTGCAGGGGTCTGGAGTTCACTTTCCGCCTAGAACAAATCTTTGTGATTTTCCCAGGACAAATTTTACTAACTCTTTTATTTGTTCTGTGTTGTTCTGTGTTGGGGTGTAATTTATCTTTATTATATTTATATTTAGGGATAGATTTATAGATTAACTGGTTGTATTAGTATAATTTCTGCTTAGCTTAAGATCAGATGACCTTGTGTGAGTAATCCTAGCAAATTATTAATTAAAATCTAAATATAAAAATAATATTGCATCATACAATATTATTACAGGTATTTCTACCTGTTCAATAATCTCTAAATAAGTAAATTATCGCGAGTAAGTCCCACTAAATAATAATTATATTCTACCACATTCACACAACACCATCTAGTCCCAAACTAAGCAGAGCCTGTACTATGGGTACTAAACAATGGATAAACATACATAAAAACTATTTTTTGTAAATACTGTTTGACTTAAGCGGGAATCGAACCCGCGACCTTCGGCGTGGCAGACGCTTACAATCCCGCTGCGCCAACCGGTCGTCGATGTTGTATGATGTAATTATACAAATCGTGAAAGTTTACCAACGATTATTATAGACATATCTAGCAAATACGAACCAACTTTATACGTTTCTCTATAAAACGAATATTCAGAAATTTCGAATCGTAACATTGCGCCTTGAAACGTTTGCCAGATTATCTTTGATGCGTCACTACGGGCAGATATGCATACAAATCTTGGCAAGCGTATTGGCAATTGTTGTCTAATTAGTTGAAGTATGCTGTGTACCGTTAGTGAGGCACTGCCAAAACTTATGTGAATTGGTGAGTAGTACCTAACTACGTATCTACACTAAAACTGACATAATTATATGGCGCAATGTGACTGAGAGAATATTGATGTAAAGTTATCACATTTATTATACCTGTTCCTTCAAGGAATGGGAAAGAGTATCCAAATACTGAGTTCACTTTCATTTCTGTATCTCTTCCTCCGTCTTGCTTTTTGTAGGCTTATGATTTAGATCCAGTTTCACCTTTAATGTAAATTATCATCAAGTTCATCTAAATAATATAACCTTATTATTTTCCAAGTGACTGATAACTTAAAAGATGACTAATTGTTTGCAACTAATAAAATAACTTGCTAGCGATTAAATATTTTCGCGACTATTATATTAAATAAGATTCAAAACTAAGGGTACTATAAAACTAAAAACTAGCAGCTGCGTTTAGGTAGCAAATAAACTATACAAGTCAATTGAAATATTAGCCGAGGAGCTATAAATAATGACTTGGCGACTAATAATGTTAGTAGTAGGTTAGGTAAGGGTACCTAGGGGTTAGGTTATGTTAGGTTTTCTTGTGAGCTTGTTCCCAAAAATAGGAGCCCTGCCAAGCAGGGCTCCGTCAACATGGCTTGAAAGACTGAAGCGTCAGATTTTCTTATGCGAAACACTTCATTTAAGATAAAATCATTTGCCAAATATGGAAAGAGCTATGGCAGATTTTTAGTTCAGTGCACTAAAAGCATCTTAAAAACACATTACAACCAAAATTCATGAAATATTTTAATACGATTTTCTATATTTTAGTCTAATTTAGATAAGGCTAGGTAAAAAAGTATAAAATTAAAAATAGCTATTATGTTAATTGATTGCCGGCTTTTCGTAATGGCCATTTCTTTGGTTTGTCAGAAAGCCACAAGGTTGCCAGAGTAAATAATTATTTTTCTAAGATAGAATCATGAATGTTTTTTTATAGATTAAGAGATTTAAATAGTTATTAATATTAATAATACTATTTTTTTGCTTGTTACGTTTATTTCTATGCGGATTTTAAATAAAGTACAGTATTAATAACTTCTTTCGACATTTAAAGTAAAACTGGGCGCTGGCTAAAAGATGGCCATTCAGAGCTATAAAAAATACAACATGACATTTGACATTTCGATTTTTTTCACATCATCTCCATAGACTAATATATATTATAACTATCATCTCGCTGTCGCCCGCGCTTGTTTGTTTGTGTTCTGAGTATTTTCGCTGCTTTTCCTCTGTTTTCAGTATTCTTTTTGACCCGGATTGCCCAAGGACTCTGTTTTCGCTTTTTGTTATATGACTCAAACTGTTTATGGACTCTGATATTGCCTCTTTTTGACTTGTGCGTGCCTAAGGATTCCGATACTGCCCTGTTTCTTGGATATTGTTTTGTACCCGGTTTCTACAGCCAAAATGAGTGTTCGTGGTCGTGGAAGAAACAACTGAATATAATCTCGGAGGCAGTGATGACGCTATTTTAATAAGAGGTAGAATAAAATCAAGACACATAAGTCGGAAACAATATTATGTTTATGTTTTGATTGAAAATATATACCTGGACGAACAGGAATCACTGAATATTGCTGTAGTTGCCTCGTTGTCGTTGGTCGGCGTACGCTAGGATGTTGCGCTCATGTAATGATCGTTGTTTGGTATTTGGGAAGGGCTAGACATCAACAAAATATCTTTGCACCAGCTGCCTTTTTAGATAATGTGCTAGTTATAGAGGATGATGAATAATAAAATATTGTAAAATGAAATCTTGTGTTTTTACTATTCACCAAACCTTTTTCATACATTAGGGAACCTGAAACATCTTTTTATCCTTGGTAATCCTATGTAAGTAACACGTTAAGAAACCGTCGTCGGCTCACTATTTTACACGACTGCCCAAAAAAGTAGTGTAAGTATTGTTTTTTTTTATAATCATAAATCATATTTCATTTATTCATGCACCATGAAATAAAAATATACATACGGTTATCCGCAATAGGCTTCGTCAAAATGTCACAGAGAATTGCAATATGAAATGTGAGTTTCTTTATTCCGCCATAACTTCTAAATGGCTGAAGAACCGATTTCGGTGAGTGGGCTATTGTTGGAATCCTCACGTGACATAGGCTATATATTTTTTGGGAAATCAGTCGTTTTGTTTTTCTTTGAAAAACCGTCGGTATGTAAATAAATAGTCAATATTGATAGCATATCTTTAAAGCTGCATAAGAGCATCTGATTTTAACGACTGATATCTATGTATGTCATGATAACAGACTGGTCTCTCTATGCAGAGGAGCTTAAGACAAATCCAAGTGGTGCCCACACCTGGGGTTGCTTAACTTGCGTAATCGTTAATAATGTTTACTAGTGGGCATAAATAGTATTATGCTATCGAGCTCCTTCAGTTTTATATACCAATAAATTATTATTTGATGCAGCAATATACTAAATAGATGGTTATTAATGACATAACCTATAAAACTTCTATGCATAATAACTCAAAAACCTCGCCTCCTACAGTTACGACTTTTTTACCTTTAGAATCAGCAATATATATTCTATCAAACAAGGTATATTTCATTTATAGATGCTAAATTTGGTGATTAACTAAAATGATGTATGGAAAGCTGCCATAGCTCTTTGTATTATTTATGAATGCCCATTTTCTATTTTTTATTCATCATCAAGTTTCCGCTTAGATACTAATTCAGATCCCAAAAAAAAATTACTGCCAGTTTAAATTAAAACGAAGCTTATAACTGACATATTAATATGCTAACTTTTACTTATTATGATACTCCTTATCACCTGCCAACCCATTATATATGTTACCCAGTCTAATTATTTTTGAAACTTGTATTCGTTTTACTTAGATGCTGCATTAAATACATGCCAATAATATATAGCCTTGTCAATATCCCTAATAACGACATTTGCTTATAATGCGACACATTAACCACTAAACAGAAACTCTCCTAATTAATCATTGGCTACTCTTAGCTAGTTCAAACTAAACGCTAGCACTCTCGTGAATATACAAGAAACAACAACTTTTTGAACTGCACCTTTTACCTTAAGCCGTGTATAGCTAATATACTTAACCACTGCACCGTCTTTGCTGTCTCCTGTATTTCTCGTATACATCGTTTAATGTAATAACAGCTGCCATGACACGTTTTTCGTATTTTCTTATCAGGATAAGAAAATACGAAAAACGTGTACAGTCAGTTCTATCTCGAAGCTTCCGTCATTGATGTACGAAGGTAGTACAAATGTGTTTCTTTCCCCTGGGGCTGCCGACAACTGGCCACATTATATTCTATAGAATAATAAACTAATACAGAGCAATCCACTTCCTTGTTTTCTTAGAAGCACAAATGTGAGAGAAGTTACTTCAAGAATAGGAGAGTATTTGTTTGACAGTGACAATGAGTTCTACGCCAAATGCTTTGCAGGGCTACGAAATTGTGTTACGTTTCTCGCGAAGTAACTATCACAAGTTTCATGGACGCAAAAATAAATTATAAATACGCCCCAATTTTTGGTATGTTCTGTATATATTTCTTACTATAGTATGTTAAGATTATTTAACTGAATTACATACCTGTATAATACGCATATTGTTATTAAGAAATCCACTTTAAAATAAATACAAACTTAAAAATACCCACAAATGATTTCCCAATGTTAGGTATTGTAATGTAGTATCGCCTTTGGGTGTGTTTAAATGAGAAACGTGGTTATATGTTACAATAAAAAAGAATTTAATTTATTAAAGAATTTTACACATCCTTTAGCGAAACATTTTACTTATTAAAAATTACTAAAAAAATGCTATTCGAAAAGATATAATCAGGGTCACGTGATTCGGCGATGGTAAGGAGTTTGTTGAGGGTCCGCTCCCGGTGGTCGTCCAGGAAAAGCAGCTGGTGTACTTAGCTTTTCGGGCCGAGGTCCAGTCGAATGCAGCAAGAGGGGGCCGATGTCCCAGCGCCTCCGTATTTATAGGAGGCGCGAAGCCCGGCGCGGCGATG
The DNA here is from genome assembly GCA_944739405.2 of Euclidia mi. Taxonomy (NCBI): domain Eukaryota; kingdom Metazoa; phylum Arthropoda; class Insecta; order Lepidoptera; family Erebidae; genus Euclidia; species Euclidia mi. Next base: position 29,846,245 of record OX123204.2, read on the forward strand.
AGATAAGTGGGAGGTGTGAGCGCGACGTCACAGCGACGCCACAATATAAGATGCTCAAAGCGAAATTAAGCTTAGCGACATTAAACATAGAGTAAAAATTGCCTTGCAAATTACAGCAGTGCGATATAAGTTTTAGGAACTGAAGAATTAAAAATAGAGTAAAGTTTTCCTTGCAATTTTTCATCAATGCGGTATAATAAGTATTAAGAACTGAAGGAGTGCAATAACTTAGTAAGAACATAAACGCCTGAATGTATGTATTGTACGAGCCATATTATACTTCACGGCCATATATTTTTGCAAGTATTGCAACATGGTAGCTGTAATATCTGTCATCATAAACATGTTCTTCGAAGCTTCTGACGTAATCGTGAAAGTCTATGTGAAAATTCACTCCACTATGCGTATTCTATTCAACATTTCATAATTTATATTCAACGCCCACATAACTCATGTCCCCGCATAACAAATAAACCCCGTAATACCTTCTTATTGGAAATTCCTTCTATTTCCCTTGACGTATTAAGATTGTGTAAAATTCCAAATTCATCTATAAGTTTCTAGTTCACACTATTCATCACTTTGGTTTAAAGCACAATGTTCTTGAAAGCAAATTGCAAACTTGTATGCATTTGACGTCATCTCTACACGTGTATCAGCCACTTGATAATAAATTCGTCATGAATGCGTGTGACTTTAACATATTGTTTCAAACGTACCTACAACCCACATTGGACCTACTGAACTTTACCAGTTTTTTGAAACTGTGTGTAAAATAATAAGGGAACTTAGAGTTCCCTTATTATTTTACTTTGATACTTTAATTCATTGTTACAAATAGATAACTCCGCTTACAAATAGTAATCAGATTTAACCTTAGGTACTTAAAACTTTTCAAACGTAGTAAGGCGGTAGGTGCAAATATTACGAATCTGAATTCGGAACACCGAACGTTTAAGTTAATATCGTTAAAAATTAAAATATAAATGTTAAAGCCACAAGTGGCGCCGGGAGGTCGGCAGGAAAAGTGGCAAAACGCGAATGTTTCTCAAAATTGCTATTAGTCTTGCAGGCGCCGCCGACTCGCAATCGATTTTATCATTTCCAACGACCGCCTTAATCTTGTAGAATAATACTTTTACACTGATATATCTTACGTTAAGTGATAATTTATGCTTAATGTATAATAAATTAACGAGAAATACTTATAATCTACCGAAAAGTAAACGAAATTAAGGAGAAATATAATCTACCGAAAATGTATCGTGTCAACGACCGGGAGAAATGTCAAGAATTATGAAAGTCGAGACTATTTTAATTTAAGATTGCAAGCTCCCTTAGGTTTTAGCACTGATTTTCTGAGATTTTATATCCAAATATTTACAATTACGTGAACTTTATTTCTTTTTAGGCCAAATTTATAGAAGGATTTTTTTAAGTAAGAAAGGTTTGTCATTAACATAAAAGCAACACAGGCACTAAAATACAGATGTTTAAAGTAATAAAAATATAATTTTATACAATACTGATGTTAAAACCATGTTGTTATTTACCTAATAATCTTCTAGGATACCTGCGTCTCAAAAGAAAGCCAATCCCCATGTTTCTGGCTTCAGTTGGGTAGGCTATGTCACAAATATCCATCCATTCTCACAAACTTTGAATTAGTTTTGTTTAGTTTTGAATAGTTGTAGGATTTATCCCTGAGCGCAAACCAAATTCTACGCACACGAAACTGTGATTTATCTGCGCAAAATGGTGTATCATGGGGTATCTGTTTTAGGTAGTTTCTAACGAAACTAAAACATCATCCGGCAACAGCTCCTCTAAATATTTGACCGCCTCCGTGTACTTTTTGTTTGCCTATGCAGCGTAGCCTCACGTGTATGCTGTGTACTACTAGTCTGTGTTTTACTTCCTTTTAAACCTGCATTTGGCGTCATGCAGTATAACGCCAAATGCATTCGATTGTGTAAGAGAGACACGTTTCATTTCACTTATAAAAATATGGTTTTGCTACGCATTCACTTTGGTATAATAACAATTTAAGTCAGTTGACTTGAATATATTTATTATTTTCAATTTTTATTTAATTATGGACATGATAATTGCCACTAATGTGCTTTATTTTTTTATTTTAATTTATTAACTAATGTATAACGCCATGCATGTGCAATTGTTCATATTATGCGTACATTGCGTGCGTGAAATGTTCATATTAATATTTTCTATGTTAAACACTATTCGATTAAAATACCTATTAGTAAATATTAAGGTAATCGACACACAGGTAGGTAAGTAATGAATTGCATGCTTACATAAAGCTAATAAGTAGATGTACACTTGGATATGAATTTATACTTTTACCTATTTACATAGTAGGTATACAATGTACACATTAACAATTAAGAAAATTCTTTGCTATGAAGATAAAGTTTTCTTTTTCCAGTACATCTTTCCCAAATTATGAAATAGCAATATGAGATACATAGAGTCACTACCAATAAGACTGGAGAGTATCTAGAAGTTTTATCACTACATAGTATAAAACAAAGTATGTCTTCTGTCTGTCTATCCCTACGTATGCTTAAATCTTAAAACTACGCAACGGATTTTAATGCGGTTTTTTTAATGATTCAAAATGAAGGTTTATATGTATAATTACGCGGGCGAAGCCGCTGGCGACGTCTAGTATCAAAATACAATACATTGTCATTATTAAAATCATTTAGCATTACGAATTTATAAAAGTTCATGAGACACAAAACCTTCAGGCTAATCACATGAAGATTAGTTTTAGATTCAAATTCAAATTCAAAATCCTTTATTCATTTGGGTCACAATGTGACGCTTATGAACGTCAAAATAATAAATTTATAAAATAATTACTTATACTCAAATTTAAAACATTATTACTGTATGCTTCTACATTTACATTTACTGCCACGTTCGCAAAGCAATAGGTAGAACCATGAGAAAGAACGGGCAATAAAACTCACGGTCACTCTTTTTCATCGCCAGGTTTTGCATAATACACAATTTACATTTTGTAAGGTGCTGCAACTGTTACACCTTCTATATCACTTGTATATATTTACTGTACATCATAATACTCAAGCATAATACTTTTGGTTAGCCTTCTCAGAATAGACATGGTGAAACAGGAGCATCCACTTACATTATATATACCTAATAATGCAGGCAATCCGCGAAAGTGATCAGAACCATGATGGAAATGATGCAGTTAAATATTAAAATCTAATACCAGCCCGCAAGACCGTCATCGACCAGTCATCGCAAGTAGCACCCGTTCACGAGTATGACGCATGTGCCAGCCATCATCCCTCTCGCCATATTAGAGGGAAAGGGATGACCCGACACACGACGCCACCACAAGAAATGACATTTTAGTGAGCAAGACGACTACGGTATACGAACCAGCAGTAAGAAACAATCTATTGGTATACTGACCATGACCGCCAATTATCTCCATTTTCCAGATCGTTATTATTAACATAAGTTAGTGGAACACGTGAAGGAATGCAAATGTAGAAAGAATTTTGTGAAGGTGACAAGTGAACAATGATATGATCAGAGATAAATAATGTTAAACTACATTCAACAAATCATAAAAATATCCAAATCCTGCAAAAATCAGGTGTTCACGAGGCACCTCCACTTAACATGTAAATAAAATAATCGTGAGTTAAACAAGCCTAAGCCTATCCCCACGGTGTCTTATCATTTAAAAATTCCTTAATAGTGTAATAACCCCTTTGTAAAAGAAAGTTCTTAATTGTCCGTTTGTATTTGTGCATGGGTAAATTCATTATTTCAAGAGGCAATTTGTTGAAAAATCGTATACCAATCCCCGCAAATGAGTTCTGAACTTTATGTAGACGGTAGTTAGTTCCCACCAGTTTATGCTTATTCCTTGTGTTCACGTTGTGCAAATCACTATTTTTGCGGTATAGAATTAAGTTTTTCTTAATGTACATTAAGTTAGCATATATATATTGAGATGCAACTGTAGAGTTTCGATTCCCACAATCAAACCCACGACCAATGGCTTAGCAGGCAGATTTATTGACAACTAGAACAATACCTAAACCTCTTAGCTACCTACTAATAACACAGAATCGCATAAGCATTTTGCTGAATAACATCCAAAGGTTAAGCAAAGGAGTAATACACCCACATTTCACGTGCTCAGTTAGGTCACATGCACTAATGGATAACAAAACGTCACACTGTCAGATTCTAAACAAAACGTTATATTGTTGTCTCTATTTTACGCCCAAGATACGGGCCATATTAATAATGAGAAACACTGTCTGTGTGTGTCTGTGATAAAACCAAATGTCGTCCAAAATATTTTTAAGCTTTTCAATATTAGAGTTAATCGTTTACAAAATTATCTCAATTACTTGGTCAACTAACTACTTGGCAGCAAAAGCCGAGTGGAGATACTAACAGACTCCCATTCAGAGAGTATTGGATTCAAATACGCGGCGCGCACCACTGACTTATCTGGGCGCCGAGTACAGCTATTGAGTTGAGCTGTTGCTATCAGCTGACTACCCACACCAAAATCCTTGTTTATCAGACTTGTGTTTTGAGTACATTACTTTATGCCTCAGAAACTTGGACTTCATACGCGAAACAGGAGTGTAAACTAAATGCTTTCCACATGAGATGCCTGAGAACGATACTTGGAGTCACCTGGAGGGACAAAATGAGTAATGAGGTAGTTCTTTCAAAAATGCGCTGCTCCAGTATAACTGCTATGTTGAAGCAAAGAAGACTTCGCTGGCTGGGGCATGTTCATCGTATGGACCGAGAAAGACTACCACGTCAAATCATGCTCGGTCAAATAGCGGACGCAAAAAGACCCACTGGACGACCATTTTTGAGGCTTAAAGACTCCTGCAAGCGGGACATGGTCAGCTTTGGTATTAATACAGAGAATTGGGAGATTTGCGCCAAAACAAGATTAGAATGGCGTCATGATATTAAAGTAGGAGTACTCAAGCATGACGAAGACTGGCTCAAGAACTTAAAGCAGAAAAGTCTTCGTCGGGCCCGATCACCGCCTACAGACTCGCGCTTTATCTGTGACCGATGTGGCAAGAAATGTCGTGCAGCTATAGGGCTATACAGCCATCAAAGACGCTGCAGAAATTAAATTTACAGGCGCTGCAATAATCATCTATAAAAGATGCTGTGGCCAATGATGATGTTGCTATCACTGTCGGATTGTATAAGAAAGAGAAGCGCGACGACGACGGGACGTTCAGAACTTTCAAAAAAACATGAAATAAATTAATTACAGTAAATGTATTGATTGGATTAAAAAAATAAAACAGTATTTCGTTAGTATGTTGCTTGTTGAATAATTTGTCAAAAAATCAGAATGATTGTATGTATTTTAATATGGTTTTTATTCGTTAAAATATTTTTTAGAGGTATCTTTGTGATTTTTTTCTATCGATTTTGTATTATGTTTTCAACACAGTACTTAACTAGATTATATCCTGAAGAATATCATATATTTTTCTGATTGTGTTAACTGCATTGAATCATATACTTTAAAGCATTATAAAACTCGCGTTTAGCTCTTGTAGTCCCCTTATTTTTACGTTAGAGAGCCTGTTACGTCGTCGGTCCCAGCGGTCAAGAAGATCTTGGATAGATGTCATGGAGACTCAATACCCCTGAATAAACTGACACTTATCTAAACCATGTATTTTTTGTTTAGATTGCTCGAATGCCGATTAACAGAACAAATCCATGTTCAGTATCGCAAAATAAAAAACTACGCAGTTCTTTTATTCCAACATTTACTGTAACATTGTACTTAAAGGAGCAGGTCTTAAACTCAAAGTACTTCCGCACACACTCCTACATAAATAGTAGTTAAGTATGTTTGTATGGGCTCAGCATAAGTCACGCAAATGTAGGCACACACTCAACATCCCCCGGAAGTCTTTAGCTCCTCTGATCTTTACAATATTTGCTCGGGAATAAACCTATATCCGCACCATTTTGTCAAACTGTCCAGAGCTTGTAACTTGTAGGTACTACTGTTTGAGCCCACGTAAGTTGGAATATTAAATGGTTGTGTGTAGTAGGGTCTCTGTAATCTTATGTACTCGTATAAAATTTCATGTCACAGTGTTTGTGGTCGCACTCCTCCGAAAGACTAGACTGATAATTTTTTTGTGTATATTTGGTAGGTATGAGAATAGTTCAGATAAGGTAATTAACAGCTATGTGATGAATTCCTCTTTTTTGACACAAATAATTTTTTCGTACCTTTGTGCTTCATTTATTTATTCATTATATTTTGCACAAACAAGGTGTACATGGTTGGACACTCAGAACAGAAAAAAACATTAGAAATGGTATGCACCCAAATTATTATAGGAACCGCTGTCGCCAAACTCACACAAATAAACCGATAATCATATATTGCACTACAAACCCACCAAGAACTTAGGGTCCCAAGCCAACCTCACCTGCAAGTGGTGCACCTGCCGATCAACGGACGAGGCTCTGGCAAACAAAATGTCCCAATAAGCGGCAATAGGCTCGCCACCTATTACGTGGGATCAAAACACTGGCGAAAAGTGGGCGTTTAATATGCCTCTGCCTACCCCTTCGAGGAAACAGGCGTGAGTCTATGTATGTATGTATGTATGCACTACAAAGAAACAATTCGTTTGATTCGTAGTATAAGTTTATTCAAACTAGTCTACTTCACAGATTTGGAAATAAACCCTGCTAACCTACAAATAAGATTTATTTTGCTTTGACGGTAGAACGTATTTACGATCGATAGTCATACTAGATTCGATTTACGAGTCAATTCCGCTACTCAACCATAGATGGCGGTATTCTCAGTTGTAGCAATTATAATCTTAATTGCATAAAGCATATGGGTGACATTTGCGTGATCGGTCGGTTTTTGCTTCTACTCGGTTAGGGCCGTACCACGTAGCACATTGGATTACTTTATCGATATCGATAGATGATGCGATATTTTGTTCAATATAATAGGTATGCAAAAAATAAGACTTGTCGGGAGTATATTTTTTATTTGGCACACAAACAGTTGTACATTTTAAACAATCATAAAGACACAAAGACAGACAGACAAGTAGCTTTAAAATTAAATAAAAGTGCAATAAATAATAAAAAATATATTTGTGTAGGAATTGGCGTCTGGAAAGTCTTATTTTTAATTTTAATAAATGGTGTATGCGAAAAATTACAACTTTTCAACTATTGCCTTCATCAAATCGGTAACGTGATTGGCCGCAGGAAATTCGCCAATTTGATGGGAGGCAATCTCGTTAAATAAAAGAGTTCCTATGAACTTTCGCATTATTTGTGTTATCGCCACTTCTTTACGAAAAACTATTATGTCAACGTTTTTTTAATGTTTCCGCTGTTTGGCATATTTTTACGACATCTGGCGAAGGATACAACAAACCGCCTTGATCTTTTGCAATAATGAATTTGTGGAACGATTGAAAATGATGTGTCACTAATGCATCAGCACAGACATCACAGTTATTTTTTTTTTTATTAATATCCGGGCAATGTAACCATTAATATGGCCTAGTGCTTGATACTAAAATCAAAAAAGTGCCCTCCTAGTTCTTCAATTTCTGAATCGCCCTCAATTACTTCGTATTGTGACAAATTTTGAACTATACTACTTCTATTTATCCTTTCAACAGCTGACGAACAGTTTAATATTGATATTTCTTCTAACGCAATACAGTTGCCTCTGTTAGTATCTCTTAATTGGACATGGATTAATATTTTTTTATAGGCAGATGTAAATTGTCTGGCAGTTGGGTTATTGTTAGCTAAGTGATCCTGACTAAATTGATAAATTATAATAATTACGTTACTATTCGAAACATTGATTATATTTTATCTATTAGATTCAATCTAATACACCTCTTAAAATAAATTACGTGAATGAATAAAGCCGACCTTATACTTGGATTGTAATGTAATACAAAATAATAATATATAATAATAATAACATATGCTACTACATACACACAACATCATCTAAGCAGAGCTTGTACTATGGGTACTAGACAATGGATAAACATACATAATTATATACTTTTTTTATACGTACCTACATCTTATATTATACATATAAACACCCACCCAAATAAACAATTAATTAAAATAAACATTTCGTAAATTATTTATTTCCGTGTTTCGATATCAATCGATAAATTTAATATTTGACTTGCCCACATCACTAAATGAGTAGCGCGGAATTTTTGAGAATGTTCTATTGAATAGAATCAATCCAAAATAAACTTTATCTTCGTTGTATAAGGTTCATTTTTACTAACCGTTCTATTAAATATTAGTTAATTGAAACAAATTAAGAATTTTATTGAAAACAATGAAAATTGTACTTACCGATAGTACGAAACACCTCCATTTTTAAGGTTTTTTCTCCTACTATAATTTTTGCACTCCAAAACGGCACAAAACGGCATAGCTAGAGAAATGTGAATGTGTCACGAAACGAGCAACTCGAAGCGATGTAAGAACGTGACTGGGGCCAGTTAAGCGTTACAACGCTTAATTGTGACACGCGTGCCATGTCTACTTACCATTTCCAGTGTATTATCTCTTCCGTGGTTAGACATAATGCCAATTTATGGTTTCGAAATGAAATTTAGTAATAATTAATATAGAGTACAATAAAGGGATAGAATGCATACATAAAGAATATACATCCAAATATACATAGTACATAACTCATACATGTATATAATATATATATATATATATATACATCTCAATATACATACACAACATATGCATATATATAATACATATATACATCTAAATATACATACATAACAAATACACAAATACTTATAGTAATGGATGAGAGTGATGAGCCGATTCCGTCAATCTCTTCAAAAGAAGCTCTCGTACCTTCGTTTTAAATGCATAACAGTTGGTGGACAATCTCAATGATGGAGGAGAGAATTTCAAGGATGGAGTGTATTCCAAAAAAGAACAGACTGTACCACAAAGAAGACTTGACGAACCCAGTAAAGTGACTGGGACAAGAAAGAAGAAAGAACGAAGATCTCTCACATGTGTTGAAGATAGATATTGGAAGTATTGGGTGAGATAAGTCGGAGGGGAAGGAGACTTGAAAACAGAGAAGAGAGTAGTAAGAGCGCGCAAACACTGGCGCTGACGAATTGGTATCCACTTGGATAGCTCTGAGATGGCCTAACGATTCTGATCCTGAGACAGGAATAGAATCTGATGGCTTTACGTGCTCTACGAAGCATGTAAATACCATGCATACACTCATCCAAACGAACGGTGACCACTGTGAAAATTGGAAAAATCAAGTCAAACCTTGCCTTGAGTGCTACGCACTGCTTTACTTAAATACACAACTTCACACCTTTATCCCCGAAGATATAGAGGTGTATTACACGCCCGAACTTCTTTTTTTTCGGCGGTAGGTGCTAAAAACGATTAGACGTGTTTAAATTGATCCATTTGAATTTAATTAATAAAATACTAGGTTAAGTACAAGTCTCACCCTAAGTCTGTATATAAACTATAAAACTACTAGTACTTACAGTGGATTGCTAATGTAACACAAGCATCACTCAATTATATACCACCTACCAGCACATCACATAAATTCATTACCGGCTGTCAAAAATACACTAAGTATGTCACAGCTTGAGGACATCCAGTTGGCGCAGGAGAGTTTGGAGGAGTGCTTTGCACGACACGAATGGCAGAGCTTGAAGGCCAAATTCAGTCTGCAGGGCCTACTAAAGATACCGTGGCAAAAGTAGCGGAGAAGTTTAGGACATTCCGGGAGCTGATGTTCAGCATGCTTGGCCTACTTCGCAGGCAAATAGACGAATGTTCTAGCGTGCTTGACGCTATGTAGACAAGACACAGGAGGAAGGATCTTATCTTCATGGGAGTAGCTGAAGCAGAGAAAGACAACAAAGTCAAAGTCAAAGTCAAAGTCAAAATCCTTTATTCATTTAAATCACAAAGTGACACTTATGCACGTCAATTTAAAAAAATAATTACTTAAAGCTTCTACATTTACATTTACTGCCACGTTCGCAAAGCAATAGGTAGAACCATGAGAAAGAACGGGCAATAAAACTCAAGGTCACTCTTTTTCATCGCCAGGTTTTGCATAATACATACAAATTTAAATTTTGTAAGGTGCTGCAACTGTTTCACCTTCTATGTCATTTGTATATATTTACTCTACTTAATACTCAAGCATAATGTAGTAAAATTTTGATGTTCATTTAATTAGCCTCCTGAGAATTGACATGGTGAAACAGGAGCATCCACTTACATTAAGTACCTAACAATGCAGGCAATCCGCGCAAATGTTCAGAACCATGATAGAAATGATACAGTTTAATATTAAAAATGTAATACCAGCCCGTAAGACCGACATCGACCAGTCATCGCAAGTAGCACCCGTTCACGAGTATGACGCATGGGCCAGCCATCATCCCTCTCGCCATATCAGAGGGACAGGGATGACCCGACACACGACGCCACCACAAGAAATGACATTTTAGTGAGCATGACGACAACGGTACACGAACCGGCAGTAATTAACAATCTGTTGGTATACTGACCATGAACACGAATTACCTGCATTTTCCAGATCGTTAATATTATCATAAATATGTGGAACGCCTGCAAAATGCAAATGTAGTACCTATATTTGATTGATTGACATGATACTTTTTGAAATATAACCACCGATCGAACTGATTGGCTACACGATTATAATACATTATAAAAAAAATAACAAATAAAAGTATCTAACGAGATGAGTGACATTTAGTAATGTGGTGGCGATTCCAAAAACTATCATTTACATGATTTTAATTGGAATGGAATAATATTTAATTACATGTCAAGAAACTTATCATCTACCTATTTACTGTATAATATATGAATTATGAAACATTATTTCCAAGCGCATTTGTCATTCAGATATTCATTTAAATTATAATATGCCTTTTGCATTAGGTCATTTTTAATCTTTATCTGAAATGCGTTAAAAGGCAGGTCCAAAATACTTATCGGTATCTTGTTGTAGATACGTATACTAAGTCCTATAAAAGAACTATGAGTTTTGCACAAACGAAAATACGGAACACATAATTTATGTCTATTTCTTGTATTTATAGAGTGTATATCACTATTCTTTGAATATGAATTTATATTTTTACGTACATGCATAACACTAGCATAAATATACTGAGACGCTACTGTTAGAATACCGATTTCCTTGAATCTTTCTTTGAGCGAAACTCTTGTCCGTAATTGGTAAATGGCCCGAACTGCCCTTTTTTGCAATATAAAAATACTTTCGATATCAGCAGCTCTACCCCAAAGTAATATGCTATAAGACATAACACTATGAAAATAGCCAAAATATACCAATCTAGCCGTATCGACATCTGTTAAATTGCGCACCTTCTTAATGGCATAAGCAGCCGAACTAAGTTTCGCTGACAGATATGTAATGTGTGCGCCCCATTGTAACTTCGAATCAAGTGTTATTCCTAGAAACAATGTAGATTCAGTTGTTTCCAGTACATCACCATTCAAAACTATGTTAGGACCAAGGTTTCTGACGTTGGGCAAAGCAAACTTAACACAACTGCAGCGCTTTAATCCTAGATATCATTCGTTCTAAAATGTCTGTCAAGGATGTTGGGGAGAGTTCCATCTCAGCTTGCCACAGGCTTGGTGCACCCAGCAAGGAGCGGCACAGGCATATCTTAGTGAGGTTTTCGAGTGTGAGCACCAGGACTGCAGTATGGAGGGCGAAGACAGCACTGAAGGGCACGAAGATCGCAGTTAAGGAGTTTCTGACCAAAACCCGACAGTCACTATTTACCAGGGCTCGTCAGCACTTCGGTATGCGTTCATGCTGGACTCAGGACGGCACTATTATCGTAAAAGCTCCGGATGGGACACGCTCCAAGATCACCTCCACGCATGATCTGAAGGACTTGTTAGCTAAACACCCAAAGTCAGCAGGAGATACGTCTTCCGCAGCAAAGAACGGCGCCGGCAATGCAAAAACTGTGCCTTGCGAGAATTGACCAATTGTGTTGACTATATACTTGTTTCGCGTTCTATTCTGGTCCCCTTATGTCGTGTTTACATATTCGTTCATGTTTTGTGTCAGTGACCCATTACTTATTCAATTTTCTTGAGTCTTATTCGTTTTACCCACAACATGCGCACGCACAACATATTATTATTTGTTATTTTCTAGACAGCTGACTGTGATTGTTAAGTGACATAACTGACAGCTCGTTTTGTTCCTACACTGTTAGGTTCATAAGTTTTGCGTTTTGTTTGTGCTCTCAATTGACACAAAATGTTGTATGTTTATTTTTTCCTTTTGGTTTCAAAGCAGTTCGGTAATTTTAGTTTTCAATTTATGTAATTTTCCCTATTTGTTTATTGTGAGTTGGCTGGCGGGTGGTGCAGAGAGAAAAACGTATAAACGTGAGTTTCAATTGGTAATATTATACGAGTTTATTTATTATATTTAATTTATTTACTTATTTATCTTAAATATACCTACTAATTAAGTTATCATATTTTATTTTATTATATATTAGTTATATTTTATTATGTCATCAGATAATTCCTTCCATTCTGCTAATGAGTCTTTTCATGATGATAGCTTTTGCTCCTCAAGCTGTATATTAGGTGATTTCTTGCAACACACTTTCGATCAACGAACAGGTAATCTGATAAACGTATGCCATATAAACGCGCAAAGTGAGCCAAGCCATTATGGTGATCTGCTTGAAGCCTTTTCGGATGCCAATGTTCACGCCGTCCTGGTTTCAGAGAGTTGGCTCAAGCCTCACTTTCCTTCTACCACTTATCCTCTTCCAGGCTTCATTTTGATCCGAAATGATCGAATTGACAGGAGAGGAGGTGGTGTTGCCAGATGGCAGGATTTTCCTTACAAAATCCTTGCTGTCTCGTCTTCTGACATTTTTACGTCTGCCGAATATCTTTTCCTTGAGGTTTGGGTCAAACGAGTAAAGATTGTTATAGGTGTTGTGTATTGTCCCCCCTCAGTCGATTACTTCTCCAGTATCGAATCGATACTGGAATCTTTAGGGTCAGAATACGACCACCACATCATCATGGGCGATTTTAATACCAACCTCCTTGCTCAACAGCCCACTAGATCCTGCAAGCTCCTTCAAATTATCGAGTCATGTAGTCTCCACATGGTCATGCTAGAAGCTTATGTATGTTAAGGCTCAGCGCAGATATATCAGTCAAGACAAATGTTTTTATTTATAAATATCATGAAGGTGATGATGATAATAAAATTATGATAGCATTGATAGCAATGAAAGTCAGCTGAGTTACACGGTCTCACGCAATGTGTGCAAGAGTTTTGGCGCCAGTTTGTTTACGAGGGGGTCTAATTAGTTATTATAAATTCCGTCCACTACTAAAGCTGGACTAACCTACCTTACATTCAACATTAGCAATTTCCATAATATATTAATATTATTTAGGGTAGCTTACTGTTCTAAGTTCCAAAATAATGAATATCTGCAACAACTTGAAAATAACATTAAGCCAGGTGTGGAAGGAATCTCACAGAAGAAAGCGGTGGAACGAGCCAGGGAGGAAAATGCCTTGCCTGACTCGATCCGCCGCCGGCGAACTAGGCGGCGTGAGCGCGCTGAAATGCGCCTTACATACATACATACATAGACTCACGCCTGAAAAGGAAGATTATCTTGTGACACCATAAGTCATCTGCCACCGTTTATTAATTAACAGTAGAATGCATTAATTAAAAAATAACTGCCGTGAACGCCAAAATACGGAGATAACCTTGACCTAGATTACTGTAATATCGTTATGACTGAATTCATAAATATAGGCTTCAAATTATGAAATCAGAAGATGCAGTATCGACAATGCAAATAAAATTCGCATTGTACAATAGATAGTAATGTATACTGTGTGTTTGCCATGTACAATTGCTCATAGGTGAGTATGTAAATTGTACATATATTATTATACTCTGCAGGTACTTTACTTACGTAACTTTACTTTATCCTGCAGTAAGTACCCTTATCAATCTATTGTGATAAGATTTCGATATTATTTATCATGTTTACAAAACGACGTGTCTAAGGGCAAATAGAATCGCAACTACTGATTGTAGATCTACAGCACTGCAATAGGAAAGAATGTAGTGCAATAAATCTTCTTTAGAATCTTTCATTATTTCTTTAATAAATGCACTACATCACTTGTTATAGTGCATCCCCATTGCATTTATTTGTTGTTGAGTAACATTTAGAAACATGAACAATTTATCGGGGTACCTCGACTGATTTGTTATAAAATATTGTGTTCTAACATTATGCAATAGGTATTTTTTAACAAAAAAACGATTTCGTAGTCAGAGAAAGTTTAGGTTTAAGGATATTTCAGTAAGATAGAAACTACATTGGCTGTCTTTGTAGGTATATGTGTAAACGACATTCTTATTTAAACATGCTGCGCTTCCTTAAATGCATGTTTATCTTTAATTCAGTGCATAGCTGTGTTACCAATACTGCTGGTTTAGTTATGTGTCCATTTCGGATAACAATATTAGTTTAATGTTATATATGTTACGATATTGTTGTTCTATCAAATGATGTAAGTTACTCGCATTTACAGATTTTCAAAAGTTAATAGCCTAGTGGAGAGACCGACAGTCTGGGTAAACTTTGTATCTGTTGATTGAATATCTGATAAGTCCCTCACTACATAGGATTTATTCTTTGTATGGTGGAAGACGTCTTCAAACAGGAAACAAAAAATACTATCTAGATACTATTATAAACGCGAAACTTTGTAAGTAGGGATGAATGGACTGATGTTTGGTAACTAGAGATTTTGATGCAATTCAGCAACGATGTAGCTTATACGCCAGAAAAGCACATAGAAAAATTTTTGTTGTTCGTCTGTATAACAACGTCTCACGTAGGCAGAAACGATTATTTTTATAAAATATTGAACACTGTAACCAAAGCAAAAATTAGTTCGTGTAATTAATACGAACATCAAGATAAATTTGTTATAACGTTCGATTATCAAGCAAAGTTAATAACGCCATCAAGTAGAATACAATAGACAACATTAATGTCAACGAAAACCGACTATTTAACGCATTAACCGAAAGTGTGTAAGCTGCAGCGACTTTGTGCTTATAAACTAGAGCTGACCAGAACAATGCAGAACCTGCATCAGTCGCGATTACTCATCTATCAAAGTGTTTTTGTTGTTAAAATAATGTAGGGTCACTAAAATATAAGTTTTTTTATTACTAAACGAGTGGAGATACTTACAGACTTCCATGCAGAGCGTATCGGGTTACAAATCTACCGCGCACACTACTGAATTTTCGAAGTTATGTGCGTGTCTCAATAGGCTGGAGTGACTGGAGGTTTATCATCGTTAGTTAAATCTTATTTTAATCGATCCGGCCCATACACAGTGCGACTGTGGCAACCCAGAAAAAACAATGAGTCACCTGCTGGAGTGCCCCAAATGTCCGCACAGATGTTCGGAGGCCGATCTACACCAAGCCACTAACAATGCAGTTGCTGTGGCCACAGAATGGGCTGGTGCCATTTGATCTCTGTATCATCGACTCGAGAAGAATAAGGGAAGAAGTCTTATTAATATCAAAGAATACAAACCAAATAATACCTTTTGAATTAAATTCCAATTTCATAAAGTCATTATATTATTAACGTGAATAAGAAATTGAACTTTGCAGAACGAAGATGTGGCATTTTGGGCGCCTGCCAATCGGTTACATCGTCCTTGTGATTATTGAACAAGCACTCACCCACTGATGTAGATGAGTATAGGTACACAGGTCCAGGAATAAAATTTGAAAAACAAATCTGTATATATTAAATCCTTGCGTTACTGACTGACTGACAGACAAGCTACAGCTAAAACTTTTAGATACAAGAAGCTAAAATTTGGCATATATGTTCCTTGGGAACTGTAGGGGTGCACTAACAAAGGATTTTCTGAAACTCCCACGGGATTGGAAGTATAAGTAAGAAATAGTTAAATAAATAAAATGTGCGGGCGTAACTGTGGGCATCCTCTAGTATAAGAATAACGCATCGGTTTTGTATTGAATAACGTCCCAGTTATTGTATTTCGTTATATGAAATGTGATTATTGTTTTGTACCTTTATCAAAGTTTAATATGTATATATTGCAGTCAGATTCACAAACAAAAACTGCTTATTACTCGAACATTACAGTGAATACAGATACAACGAACTTTACAAGGATATCTCCAACTCAGGCTACTTGCAGCAATCATTCCACTTAGCAAGTTGCATTTAACCACTTACACCGATACTACTCGCTGCCGCGCAGTCAGATCCCCTTTCATAATTCAGGTCTAAACTGACCGTCTGTCTTTTAACCAACGAAAAACCAAAAGAAATTGAGACATTAAATAAGGGTGGTTGGTCCGATTTGAAGCAACTGAATCAAACTAAGATACATGATAGTTTTACCATTTTCTGCTCTAACTCACAAACTATTAATATTTTCTACCATATAAACTCTACGAAGAATATAATTCGAAAGTTCTTTCTTTCTTTAGTGGCTAGTTTTGTGGACAAGTTGAAGTTTGTTTTGCTGACGTATCTTTGCCAACTTAAAACACAATCATTTTGACATAAAGATCGCATTAAATGTGATCCTACCGTAAGATTTTAAGTTTATATTATAGTAAAAGATCAAAAGGTTAATTGCGCATTCGTGGATTTGGAAAAGGCTAACGATAAAGTGGTTAGGAATGAAATGTGGTCGGTGCTGTCAATGAATGAGGTGGACAGCAGCCTCATTCGAGCTCTGAAATCCCTTTATGAGGATTCTAGAGCTTGTGTGAGGATAAACGGGTATACACTGACTGGTTTACTATCGAGAAGGGTGATAGACAAGGATGTGTAGCGTCGCCGTGGTTGTTTAACCTCTTCATGGACAGTTGTTTGCAAGATATAAAACATAGAGACTACGGATTAAGAATAAATGGGTTAGTCGTCAAATGCCTCCTTTATGCTGATGATCAGGTAATACTTGCGTCTTCCACGGAAGAGTTGCAGGAGATGGTAACAATCATGCATGGTTCATTGGAGAGAAAAGGAATGAAAGTTAATGTAAATAAAACGTAAGTTATGCTTTGGCTTGTAATGTTTTGATCGATGGACAGCGAGTGGAACAAGTAAATGAGTTTGTATACTTAGGTACGTTGTATACAAGAGATGGAAGAATGAAGAAGATATTGAAAGAAGAATTAAAGTAGGAAATAGATTAATGGAGCTCTGAAGGCATTTATGAACAGTCAAAACGTGTCCAAAAAGGCACGTTTGGCTGTACTTCCAAACATTACAAGTACAAAATTTTGTTAAAGTTAAAGGATAAGTTGAATACCATAATTAATTTTATATTACTTTTCTCTGACACACCGAAAATGAATGTATGAATACATCATCTGAAATAATCGATTTTAAACTGCATGCATCGTGCGTTAGAAAGGAAAGGAATGAAAGTGAATGTAAGTAAAACGAAAGTTATGGTTTTTGAAAAGGAGGAATGCGTTACGGCTTGTAATGTTTTGATCGATGGACAGCGAGTGGAACAAGTGAATGAGTTTGTTTACTTAGGTACGTTGTTTACAAGAGATGGTAAGAATGAAGCAGATATTGAAAGGAGAGTTAATGCAGGTAATTGTGTGAATGGAGCTCTGAAGGCGTTTATGAAAAGTCAAAACGTGTCCAAAAAGGCACGTTTGGCTGTACATAGAGGGGTGTTAGTGCCTACCCTTATGTATGGTAGTAAAAGTTGGGTATGGCAGCAGAGTCATAAAAGTAGAATAAATGCTGTAGAAATGAGAGCACTGAGAAGTATGTGTGGTGTATCTTTGACCGACAGAGTAACGAATTGTGTGATAAGAGAGTGGTGTGGGGTAAAAGAAGATATAGTGACAAGCATTGAGAAACGCACGTTAAGATGGTTTAGGCACATGGAGAGGATGGATGACGAAAGACTGACAAAAAAGATATATAAGGCAAGAGTGAATGTGACAGGACGAAGGCAAAGACCTAGGCGGACGATCTCTAACCAGATTGGTAAAATCCTACAAAAAGGACAGGTCAGAAGTACCCTAAACAGAAGAGCATGCATGAGAAGCTTAATGGGAGTGAATGAAGCAAGAGAGGTATGTCAGGATCGTTGCAAATGTCGTTCCTTAGTCTCTGCCTACTCCTCCGGGAAACAGGCGTGAGTCTATGTATGTATATAATATTATTAAAGTAAAATAAATTTTATATAACTTTAAAAAAAAATACTTAGTATATGAATATAATATGTCTTTGAATTAGACAAAATCATTTCAATTAAACATGATAGACAACACTCGAGACTATAATTATTAAAGATTCTCGTTAAATTGACGAGCCGGAATAGAATCTTTGTTAAATTCCTTAGCCTTGATTATATAAGGCCCGCTTGGAGAAAACAAGCTTTGACTAATTGTTAACGGACGTTTTAAATGTCGGATTATTAATCTGCTTTGCAATACAAAAAACATAAGCAAGATAAGTATTGAAGCCGAAATTATAATTGACACCTAAAATAATTATCCTTTTCACCACATGTAAGATATGTTTCAGTCCAATTAATCATATAAACAATTTAAGCCAATTATTTGCAAATATCTAGACAAAGAGACAGAAACTAACGCAAAAACTCAAACAAGGGCAGGGCATAAGCTGGTTATCCCAACATCAGTTGTAAAATTCGACTGAGGAAAAGGGTTACACTCGGCGTAATAAATAAGGGATCTTGAGTTGTACATCTCAAATTAATGGTGTTCGTAAATAACCTACTATCCCACGATCCCATCTATAGAGCTCCCTATCTCCGTACCTAACTCTATTTAACAGTACATCGTTAAGACATCTAATCACAATTTTGTAAAATCTGATCAAAGCCTTGCAAAGAGCAAAAGCTGATTAAATTTCATAACCACTCGGCTTCTATGGTTTATTCATCACAATTTTCTTCAAAGGCAATTGATACTTATAAATGCATATCCAACCTTTGATGCAATAAGCAGAATATACTTATACTAAAAAAACATTTCGAACTTTTTATCTGCTCCAAACGAACAAAGGTTACTGAGCATACAAGTTTACGACACTACACGAGGTAAGAAGATCGCAATAGCTACACTACTAAAATTATTTTAACCTATTGTATAACTTACAACTGCCATGTAGATTACGCCCTCAATCACGACAATCAACACATATTTAAATCCTAATAGAGCAATAAACTTGCATTGTATACTTTCCGAAATGCGCTTCGATTGAACCACAGTTAAATTTACAACTGAACAAGGGGCTATTATTAATAGCGAGCTTTATAAATTGTTACTATCAACAGTCTGTTATTGTTGCTACGATGTGAACGTAACACGAATGTAGGTGATATTTGAGCGCGACCCGTCGCTCAGTGACATCGTGCCAAACATGATTTCGAGGTGCAGGAGATACGAACATAAAACTGTCGGTTGTTTTTCGTCATTATGTTTTTAGTTCTTAAAACACAGAAGGGCTACCCAGTAGCCGCTAACGGGTAATTAATATAGTCGCCACTTTGTACGTCTACACGACGTAGAATGACAATAGTAGCGTTAATCACCTCTAAAGGAAAATAATTTTTAGCAAAATCAATAAAATCAATGTACCTATATATAATTCATGCGTTACTGACTGACTAACGGGCATAACATAGTCGAAACTATGGAGTGCAAGAAGCTGTTTGGCATGTATACATGTGCCTCGGGGACCACTAAGAGAGATTTTTGTAAATTCCGGATTTAAGGTTATAAAACACACACAAAGTCTAGTGCTGAATAAAAATTTCACTTATCCGTCTACCGTTGTTGAAATTTTAAGGGGATCGTCAGTGTGTGTTTATTTTTCTCTACCTATTTTCTTTAAATACTACTGACATCTTTTATCTATTGAACAATCTATACTCCCTTCTATCCGTCATTATAGAATTATAAGATAAGAATAAGACTTAGATGTGAAGGCGAAGAAGCAATTTAACTTTATCTCCAAAGTAATACAAAATAATACTCATAACATATTTGTTGTGGCGAAATACCATTTTGAATAGTTATTAAAGCCTTATTAAACATAACTGGCTTCGTTAGTCCATAGCGATAGACCAACTTTGTCTAATTTACGTGGCGTAATTACAGCATAATTTAGTTCTAGCATTATGTAATAAACTTTAATACATACTCGGAGCTCGCTATAATAATCCATAATAAAATTAATGGTCTGGCCAGGGAGTAACGAGTTATTCATAAAAGGGTATTTGACTAATAAAATTACAAGAATATTAATCGTTCGAAGAATACATCCCGGTGGGTGAGGTAAATGTCATGAATGTTTAATACCATGGCATGGGCTACGGCTAAATAGCAATTAAGTAGCACTTTCGTTTTGAAACGAGCAGTGTCATATTATGGAGTTATCAGCTATCTTTACAATTAAACAGGAAATTCCGTGTAGTGACGGATTAAGAATACAAAGTGCTACTAACCCATTTCATTTCGTTGGACTCTACTCGACGTCAAACCCTATACCAACCTGTCTAGCCAGCGTATTATAGTAGGCCAAATCTTTCTATTGACTTATTGCTAGGTACAGGGTAGAAAATTAGGAGAGGCTTAAGTCCAGCAGTAGACTGCGAAAATCTGTACAGATTTATTACCTACTTCCAAACATTACAAGTACAAAATTTTGTTAAAGTTAAAGGATAAGTTGAATACCATAATTAATTTTATATTACTTTTCTCTGACACACCGAAAATGAATGTATGAATACATCATCTGAAATAATCGATTTTAAACTGCATGCATCGTGCGTTAGAAAGGAAAGGAATGAAAGTGAATGTAAGTAAAACGAAAGTTATGGTTTTTGAAAAGGAGGAATGCGTTACGGCTTGTAATGTTTTGATCGATGGACAGCGAGTGGAACAATTGAATGAGTTTGTTTACTTAGGTACGTTGTTTACAAGAGATGGTAAGAATGAAGCAGATATTGAAAGGAGAGTTAATGCAGGTAATTGTGTGAATGGAGCTCTGAAGGCGTTTATGAACAGTCAAAACGTGTCCAAAAAGGCACGTTTGGCTGTACATAGAGGTGTGTTAGTGCCTACCCTTATGTATGGTAGTGAAAGTTGGGTATGGCAGAAGAGATTTGAAAGTAGAATAAATGCTGTAGAAATAAGAGCACTGAGAAGTATGTGTGGTGTGTCTTTGACCGACAGAGTAAAGAATTGTGTGATACGAGAGTGGTGTGGGGTAAAAGAAGATGTAGTGACAAGCATTGAGAAAGGCATGTTAAGATGGTTTGGGCACATGGAGAGGATGGATGACGATAGACTGACAAAGAAGATATATCAGGCTAGTGTGAATGGGACAGGACAAAGGGGAAGACCTAGGAGAACGTTCTCTGACCAGATTGGAGACATCCTGAAAAAAGGACGAGTCAGAAGTACCCTTAACAGAAGAGCATGCATGAGAAACTTGATGGGAGTGAGTGAAGCAAGTGAGGTATGTCAGGATCGTTGCAAATGGCGTTCCGTAGTCTCTGCCTACCCCTCCGGGAAACAGGCGTGAGTCTATGTATGTATGTATGTAAGCTCTAGAATCCTCATTCGAGCTCTGAAATCCCTTTGGATTTCAGAGCTCGAATGAGGCTGCTGTCCACCTCATTCATTGACAGCACCGACCACATTTCATTCCTCACCACTTTATCGTAAGCCTTTTCCAAATCCACGAATGCGCAATAGACCTTTTGACCTTTGGCCAAAAACTTTTCGGCTATGCTTCGCAAGGAAAAAACCTGATCCGTACATCCCATACCCTTTCGGAATCCCGCTTGTACATCCCATATTTTCTTGTCGGTTACTTTCAAAACTCTTTCAATCAGTACCTTTGCATACAATTTGCCAACAATGCTGAGAAGGCTAATGCCTCTATAGTTTTTGCAGTCTTGTTGCGAGCCTTTTCCTTTATAAAGAAGCACAACTACAGCTGTGGCCCAGTCATTAGGTACTCGGCCGGTGCTCCAGCACAAGTTATATAACCGCTGCAACTGACCAACTATGATGCCCTGTCCAGCCATCAGTATTTCGACTGTAATCCTATCATATCCTGCAGCCTTACCTACTTTCATACTTCCCAGTGCCTTCACGATCTCATCCACCCCAATAACGCTTTTATCATTGCTATCGTTACCATTCATTTCATCGATCGGTGTCTCTATCGCCGTTCTTTCAAATAACCCTTCAAAATACTCTTTCCATCTCTTCAGCATGCACGATTCACCATTCACTATCCTTCCATTCTTGTCTCTGTCTCTCGATGTGTATTCTGAGGATTGAGTTCTTCCTCGAACTGCACGAACGGATTTCCAGAAAACTTAATGTTTCTCCGGAAATCGTCAGATAATCTGCTATCAAACTCATCTTTCTTTTCCTCTTTTTTCCTTTTAACTATTTCTTTCACTATTATTTTTGACCTAACAAACGCCTTTCTTGCTTCGTCTATGTCCTCGCTCGTTGCTTTTCCCATTCTTTCATTTGCTCTGACAGCCAACCAATCTAACCAAGCTTTCTTCTTCTCTGACACTGCTGATTGTACATCCTTGTCCCACCATGTATTCTTAACCTTTCGTATTTTCCTTCTCTTGATCACACCACATACTTCAGACGCTACACGCACTACCTCTTCTTTAAAGGACTGCCACAATCCATCCATATCATTTATGCCATCGAATCTCTCAAATCTTGCTATCAATCTTCGTTTATACTCATCTTTCACATCTTTCTATTGTAGATTTTTTACTTTTATTCTTTCCAAGACTCTATTTTCGTTATGCTCTCGGTGTCGCCATCCATTAAAGAGCCCACTTATCCGGCTCAACACCAAGAAGTGGTCTGTGTGGATGCCGATACCTCGATACACCCTTGTATCCAACACATTTTCTCTTCTTTCTCAATCGTTCATCTACTATTACAAAATCAATCATACTTCTTCTAACATTTTTCGCCTCATGCGTATACATATAATGTATCCTTTTGTGATCAAACATGGTGTTTGTCACAAAAAGGCTCCACTCCAAACAAACCTCAAGCAGTGCTTTTCCATTTTCATTCACACTCTCATCACCGAATGCACCTAACACATTTTCAAATCCATGTGTTTTACTCCCACCCATCCATTGAAATCCCCTAATAAGTCTTTCGTTATCCTTACATTTCCTCAAAATCTCTCTTAAACTCTCCCAAAACTCCTGCCTTTCGTCTTACTCTTGCTGTGACATACCCGTAACTATATTGACCGGGGCGTACACCCCAATAATAAAGACACGAGTAAGTCCTACTTTCAATCTCATCCATAGTAGCCTAGCATTTACACATTCAAACTCTTTTACACACTCATTCATTCACGCAGATAGTATTACACCAACTCCCTTGCAGGCTCTGGTGGTACTATCTACCCCAGACCAATACGCCGTATATGCGCCATGCTGGGTGGTGTCACACCCTTTCCTTTTTGTTTCATTCACACAAAGAACATCAATCTTTCTATCATCCATCATCTGACATACTTCATCCAATTTGCCGTCCATCCCTCCTCCAACGTTCAACGTTGCAAACCGGCTTTCCGAAGGCCGCTTTTCGCCCTCGCGGGGAACGAGACGTGACGGGTTGCGAACCGCGTCGCCGCCGTATGGAGAAAAAGTAGCTTTTGTTCCCATAGCGTTCCCACGAGATGTAGGGATCTAGACTGTCCAGCCACGCAGAGCCCTTTACGGGGGTAAGGCGGAATATCAGCTGTGCCCTGTGACCGCCAACACAGGCACCCTCCGTTTACGACCAGCTTGCCCTCTGGCCACGAATCCCTCAGCACGGGTCGGTTCACACCTTAGATCGGGGTTTTGTGTCAGGTATGCTCCCAAGAAGTTGGTTTAATTTCGGAGTTTTCCTTCTCCTAGATAGGTTGCCATCCAAGGCTAACGAGGCCCATCTCCCCGAACGTTTGGTTTAATTTCGGAGTTTTCCTACTCCTGGACAGGTTGCCAACCAAGGCTATTGAGGCCCATCTCCCCGGTTAAATAAATTAGCGGGTCTTAATCGCGTACAAATAACTTATTTAAGGTATAAATACCTATTTGGTTCCGACGTTTCGCTCGTCTTGCACCGAGCGTGCAAGTTGTACGCGATTAAAACCCGCTAATTTATTTTGTATGATCATCTGACATGATTTTTCAATCATCATCCCGTGGTAGCGTTATCTCTGTTGTATGCAAAGCTATGGGTATACTTGTCTAACAAGATATGACCGAATATCAGATTTCCACAGAGCTACTGACGTCTGACCTCCACAACCTAAAGTGATAGCGATATTCCATGGTTTAGACCAACACCAGTAGGTACACTAACTTCCGGTGATGACTGTCAAAGACCTTCAAGAGAGCCGGGATCAATAGTTTAATGTGCTCTCCCCGAGGTAGGCGCAAGGGCAAGCGATAAGTAACAATTTACCATTATGCCCCTGTCAGTAAAAATTAAAAACCGTTTAAGTAGATTTCCCGACATGCTTTCAAAAAAGCAAAAGTGTATAGAAAAGTAAAAAGTTACTTAACTTATGTTCAAAAAAGAAATAAACCATGATTGAATCATGCCAAGTAATATATTAACCTCAAAACATTTCTAAGTAGTTTTAAAATTATCATAGTTTTAGTACTCAAAAATAATAGGTTGTGTACCCATGTTTTTTTTTATTCCATAACAATGTACCTAATATTATTTAGGTATTTAATTAAACTTTACTTAAATTTTAAAATACTATCCTAGAAAATATGTATATACAAAACAAACAAAACGGAAAAAGAAAATAATTTAGAGGGCGTCATAAAAGTCCTCCACATCGCCGTCGACTGGGAGCGTGCCCAGTACGCTGGCAGCATTGCCACGTTGTATGGCAATGCTAAACTTTTGGGCCAAGTACACCCCAGCCTTTTGGTCACACGAGGCGTCGACCAGTCTCTTTGCGAGCTCTCTAAAAAGAGATTTGCACTTGACTTGCACTTGGACCCAATGGCCCCAACGTTTCGACCTCAAACGGCTCAAATACGTAATCCTCTACTAGGTTTGCGTATTTGCGCTGTTTAAAGGTCTCCGCTGTAGCAGCAGCAGCGCCCGCACAACCCGCTGTGCCAGGAAGATGAGATGGCGCGAGGGTATCGACGCACGTTGCATCCCACACCAAAGGCCTACCCAGCTTCCATGGGAGTAAAGACATACCATCTGGTCTTTTGCCATCGTCACGTGCCAGCCCCTGAGGTTCAAGTTTGGCTGGAACACCAGCGCTGACAAGAGCCCGGCGAAGTATGTCATTGAGATTGCCGTGTCGGGATATACGACCTGCGCTCCTACTGCATGATAAGCCATGGTGACCAAGGCTGTCGACAGCCTCCCCACAGTGACAGCGATGCGGAGAAACATATGACGCATCTAAACGGAGGCAAGCAGTAATGCGGAAAGTCGTATCGTCCAACATGGTACCTATGTTGGACGATGGCAGTGCCTGAAGCCAGAGATCCGATTCCCACTCTCCCACAGCCAGCAAACGGGCACGCTCTGCAGCATTGGACGATATACTTAGGAGATTTTCTCGTACTGCGCTGCAAAGCGGCCCGTCCCACTGCCTCTGAGAGGATAAGTCTCGGGGTAACTCGGTGTTTGGACAAGTCATTCTCCAAGCATTCACGGCATCGATCACACACGGCACCTCAGAATCAACCAGTGTAGGTGCTAAGATTTTCCTGGTCAATTCTGCAGTGCCGTGGACCGAGGACAGGAATGCTGGTAAGCTCATATCGGAAATTTGGCGAACGCCAAGGCCGCCCAGGCGTACAGGTAAGGACGCCTGTAGCCATACTCGATCGTTCAAGGCCACATTTAGAATTTTGCTTAAGGTATTTTTTATAATATTGTCAATTTGAAAGAATAATGATGGGTTTTTCCAAAATGGTGAAGATCGAATAGCATGTGTAAACTTAGACACAAAAAGACAATATCTGTCTTTTTGTGTCTAAATTTACACATGCTCTATATATGTAAATTTAGACAAAAAAAGACAATATCTGTCTAGGTTCGCGGATGGCCTACGAAACCAAAAAAATGGTACTATAATAGCTGCGCGTAGTTTGACGTCGTTGAAAGATGCAATAAGCGTGGCGGAAGACGAAAGTTCCACTTCCCCAGACCAAATAATGAGCTTTCAGCGACGACCAAAATATCATAAAAATCAAGGAAACGCGAAGTATGTGAATTTCCAACATTATCGCGGCGGTTTGAATAATCACAAAAAAACTGCAAAAAACGGCAAAATGCTAACGCATGACGATTCACTTGTAAAAGCTCTTAAGATTTATTGCAACGGCATCGGCAGCTTGGAACCCAATTACTATCACCACATGGAAACAACAGACACAAAGAATACTGATTCTCGGAACAACAACATGTTAAATCTTGAACCTCATTTTATTCTATGTTGTTTAAGTAGCATCATTATTATTTCGAATTCATTGTAGCAAAACAAAAAAATAAATAGGGTGTTCTAAATTTATGTTAAAATTCTCCTTTTTAAATCTAAATTTATTTTAAAATTCTTTTATTTAAGTGCTGAGATGTCTATTAATATTAAAAATGTAATCTTTTTGTTAGCAAAATTTTAACCATGTGTTCTTAATATTGAACTCGGCCGTCAACTTCACATATATGTTGTTGATTAGATTTTTAATTGTAGACGTCTCGCCGCTACAGCGAGACTTTGTTTTGTTTAATATGGGGCTTGATCGTATGAAAACAATCGCAAAATGAACATGCTAAAGTTAACACGTGTTGCTATATCGAAAGTTGCTGGACAAATCTGAATAATGTTTTAAGCATATTTATCGTTTGTATATGTCGTTTTTCTAATCTCTACGTAGCTGAATACTGTAAGGATGTTTTAAAGAAGTCTAAAAGAGAACCTAGACAGATATTGTCTTTTTTTGTCTAAATTTACACATGCTCTATATATGTAAATTTAGACAAAAAAAGACAATATCTGTCTAGTTTCGCGGATGGCCTACGAAACCAAAAAAAATAGCTGCGCGTAGTTTGACGTCGTTGAAAGATGCAATAAGCGTGGTGGAAGACGAAAGTTCCACTTCCCCAGACCAAATAATGAGCTTTCAGCGACGACCAAAATATCATAAAAATCAAGGAAACGCGAAGTATGTGAATTTCCAACATTATCGCGGCGGTTTGAATAATCACGTGCGTCGACAATCAGCTGTGTTTGACAAGTATCGCGCGTGTCATAGGGGCAAAAATGCTAACGCATGGCATAACAGTAGTACGCACGGTACTAGTAGACATTACAATTAACGCGGTCAGCAGAAACAACAGGTAGCATATTTAGACCGCACGTCGCCGGAAAATAATGAGTCAATGGCAAGGCCAAGAGTAAACGATGACAAACAACGAGTCAGTTTTTTCGTTTGTAAACATATTTTAGCGTGTGATAGCTTTAATTGGGTTATTTTTAGAATAAATAATATTGAATCAGAATGGTTAGTCAATACAGGAGCGTCGTTACCGGCTATAAAAATAGGTTTTGTGTAAGATATGGGTTGTGTAATAACATTTGTAGAGATAGGTTCGTGATTAATGGCGTAGGAGGTAGTTTAGTTGCAATAGGTTACATTTATTTAAATTTAATATACGAGAAATATACATTTTCACATAAGTTTTACGTTTTCGATAAGTTACCTTGTAAGGCAATCGGTATATTAGGCCAAGACTTTTTGCAAAAATATAATGAAGTAGTAGATTTTACGAAGAATATTTTATCTTTAAAAGAATGTCGAGGGAAAATGGTTTCGATTCCATTAAATTTGTATGATTATTTATTGACTGTTTAGCAGCGTTGTGAAGTTATTAAATATTTGCCTGTTAATAGAACAGAAAATTGTGTAGTATTTAGGAAATAATTATGTAATGGTGTTTTTTGGCTAATGTGATCATCATCACATCAGCCAAACGACGTCCACTGCTGGACATAGGCCTCCCCCAAGGTTCTCCACACAGACCGGTCTTGAGCCGCCCGCATCCAACCGCCTCCCGCGATCTTGACGAGATCATCGGTCCACCTTGCGGAGGGCCTACCTCTGCTGCGTCGTCCGGTACGTGGCCGCCACTCCAGAACCTTTCTGCTCCAACAGCCATCGGTTCTTCGAGCTATGTGCCCTGCCCACTGCCACTTCAGCTTGGCTATCCGGAGAGCTATAATAATAAATAAATAATAAATAAATCATTTTATTTCGCGTGGCATAGACGCATAGTGATAAAAATTGCGAGCGTCGGCTTGCGCCGCGCTAAACAATAAAATTAAATATATTTGCGCGTTACACGTCCGCCTTAGAGCGCGGTCGGCGATTATGATATAAGACCATGATGGTGGCTGGCTATGTCGGCGACATTGGTTCTACTGCGGATCTCCTCATTTCTGATTCGATCTCCCAGGGAAACTCCAAGCATAGCTCTCTCCATCGCACTCTGAGTGACCTTGAGCCTTCTGATAAGGCCCATAGTGAGCGACCACGTCTCTGATCCGTAAGTCATCACTGGCAACACACACTGGTCAAAGACTTTCGTCTTGAGACACTGCGGGATATCGGACGAGAAGATATGTCGTAGCTTCCCGAACGCTGCCCAACCGAGTTGGATTCGACGATTGACCTAATGTGATAGCTAGGCCTAAAAATGGGATGATACCGATTAGGATATTAAACACAACCTCTGAGGAAGTTATTTGTAGCATGTCTGACGTAGAAGTTAGTCCATTAAGTGATTATGAGTATTGTAGTTTTGTGGAACCGGAGATAAACGTTGAACGCGTTCAGAAAATATTTTCTTTGCTTAAATTAGATTATTTGAATGAACGAATATTTATAAACAGGAGAATAGACTAAAGGATAATGTCACGCCAGTATATAGGAAACAGTATAGGACACCTCACGCTCAGAAAAAGGAACTTGATCGGCAGGTTCAAGAGATGCTTGATAATAATATTATTGAGGAGACAGTTAGTGAGTGGTCTAGTCCTGTGTTAATTGTTCCAAAAAAAAAACAGATCGTAACGGAGAAAAGAAATGGCGCGTAGTTATAGACTATAGGCAGTTGAATGAAAAAATACAAGACGATAAATTTCCTTTACCTAATATTAATGAGATTTTAGAGTCCTTGTCAGGCGCTATGTATTACAGTCATTGCGATTTATCCCACTCGTATTTTCAGTGTTTTCGCGGAAAACAGTAAAAACTGTACAGCGTTTACAACAGACAAGGGGCAATATTTTTACAGGTAGTAGAGCCTTGCTGATTTCAGCATGAATGGGCCGGCTCGACCGGGGAAGTACTGCCCTCTCACAGAAAATCGACGTGAGAGTTGCGGAGGCCCTATCCCCTATTCCTTCTCCCTCATCCCACACATCATCCTATCCCTTTTCCCAACCCCAAGGGGCGGCAACGCACTTGTGACTTCTGTGGTGTTGCTTGTGTCCATGGGCGGCGGTAATTGCTTACCATCAGGAGATCCGTCTGCTCGTTTGCCGCCTTTTACTATAAAAAAGAAATAAAAAAATACCAAATGTGCAGATTACCGATGGGATTACAGATAAGTCCAAGTTCACTTAGTAGTTAGGTTAAATTATGACAAATGGTTAGTTTATATAGACGATTTGATCATTTTCGGACGAAACCTTGAAATTCATAATCGAAATCTCATGTCAGTTTTCTCGCGACTAAGAAAAGTCAATCTAAAATTAAATCCGTCAAAATGTGGGTTTTTGAAAAAGCAGATACTTTATTTAGGACATAATCATTATATCGTCGTATGGTATTATAACAGACCCAGAAAAAGTTGCAGTTATAAAAAAAAATATCCGCGTCCTTCTAGTAGCGATGAAGTAAAACGTTTTGTAGCTTTTTAACTATTACAGAAAGTTTATTCCTAATTTTGCTAGTATAGTTCTGCCTATGAATAAGTTATGTAGAAGAAATGTAGTATTTAACTAGACAAATGAATGCGAGAAAGCATTTGTATCACTAAAAGAAATGTTGATAAACCCTCCAGTATTAGATTATCCAAGCTTTTCAGACAGTAACACTTTTATATTACAGACAGACAGTTCGGGATTTGCTATAGTTAGTGTGCTATGTAATGGAAATGGGAAACCCGTGGCATATGCCAGTAGATCTTTGAATAAGAATGAATTTAATTATCGTATTATTGAAAAGAAATTATTGGCTATAGTTAGGTCAGTAAAATATTTCAGACCATATTTGTACGGAAGAAAATTCATCGTAAAAGCGATCATAGACCGTTACTATATTTATTTAACATGACAGATCCGTCAAACAGGTTAGCAAAATTCCGACTATGTTTGGAAGAATACGACTTCGAGGTCGAATACGTAAAAGGAAAAGATAATGTGTTAGCAGATGCATTGTCCAGAATAGTTTTATCGAGTGATGATTTAAAAAAAAACATGCCTGAAAAGACTTTATGCATACTTACGAGAGCACAAAATAAACGTCTATTAGAGTCGAAAAAATGGGATACTGACAAGGAAGATTCTACGGTTAGTAGGCTTGATCACCCTAGGATCGTAGAAATTCTTAAAAACATGGACATGATATTGAACTAATTCAAATAAGATTAGATTCGTGGAATAAGTTGTTACGTAACAAGAAGAATAAAACATTTTCAAAGTCACGCAATTTGTTATATGTGCCAGAAAATTCGAATATTTATACAAACTATGATTCCTTATCGGCATCTTCGCGAGACGAGTTGTTGAAAGACATAGTAAGTTTTTGTACCGAAAGAGATATTAAAGAAATTATTATATTAAAAAACTGTTTTAACGGTGAGTTAATTAAAAATATGGCACGATATTTAAAACACGATGCTAAAAATATTATCTCAAGGTTTTAGAGTATGCGTAGTGAAAGATGTACAAAGAGTCGAAGATAAAGACGAAAAAATGGTTATAATGAACGACTTTCATATTTTACCGAGTAGTGGTCATGCCGGGATACGTAGGATGGTTAACAACATAAAAAAGTATTATTATTGGCCGTCCATTGAAAAAGATATTGTGAAATACGTACGAAAATGTGAAAAATGTCAAAAACAAAAATATCATAGTTTTATTTTTATTTTTTATTTTTTTTATTTCTGCCGAACAAATTGACTCCATGCTGCCTGATGTTAAGCAGTCAGTGAAGTCCCATAGAGATGGCCATCATCCCAGCAGCCAGCATGGCATTATGGCATGATGGCCCTCACCTTGACGGCCTTGAGTAAAGCTTTTTCACGCCCCGCTTAAAGGACCCGGGATCATAAGTGGAGGGAAACACGTGGACTGGTAAAGAGTTCCACATCTTAATGGTACGGCAGAGATAAGAGGCGCCGAACCGTTTGGTGCGTGACGGTATCTGTTCTACCGTGTAAGAGTGGCACCTCAACTCAGCACGTGTCGTTCGGGATAGGAAAGGAGAGGGTGGGATTAGTTGAAAGAGCTCTTCGGAGCACTCACCGTGATAGATACGGTAGACGAGGCCATTGAGGCCACGTCTCTGCGTAATTGCAGTGACTCAAGAGTCTTAGTGGCCTCTGGATCCCCGATGATACGGACAGCACGCCGCTGCAACCTATCGAGGGCGTCCAATAAGTACTGAGTGGAGCCATTCCAAAGGTGAGAGCAGTATTCCACGCAGGAGCGAAACTGGGTCTTGTATAACAGACACAACTGCTCCGGCGAGAAAAACTTCCTCACTTTGTTAAGGACTCCGAGTTTCCGAGATGCGGATTTGATGACACCCTCGATGTAGTTCTTCTGGTTGAGATTTCTGAGTATGTCCATACCTAGGATATTGAGGCTGTCTTGAATCGGTAGTGGAGTGTCCAGAAGAGAGGGATGGGGAAGGAATGGAGATACCTTGGCTGAGAATGCACACACCTGTGTTTTTTTGGCGTTGAACTCGAGCAGGTTCTCATCACCACAATGCGAGATGCAATTCAGAACCCAGTCAAGCTCAGCAACAAGTGTACCCTGCGGCTAAGCAAGCCGATACTGAGGAGTCAGTATCGGCTTGCTTAGCCGCAGGGTGTCCGAGATATCGCCCATGTACAGTACTGTCATCTGCATAGCAATGTATGCCCCCAAAAGTGAGCATATCATTGATATTATATAATTACAATATAAAAGCAGTACGTAGTATTACTTACGTAATGGTTGTGATCTACGGGCGAGGTAGGTATATCGACTTCCGGGCGAGTCGAGGCGGCATTCACTGTTTGTATTTTTGTATCCACTATGTTTTATTATTGTCACACTTTCCTTGATCTTGTATGACATTTTGAGACCGCATATTATGTTTCTTATAACATTGTTTTCTGTTAGTTATTTATATACCTATAAAATATGCTTTATGTTTGCTAGATGTAACAATGTTATATTATCTATGTTATTATTTTATGTAAACAAATGATTTACGTAACTGAGTACATTGCGAGACGCAGCGCGTACGTCGTATGCGCCGCGCGCGCCGGCCACACTGAGTCGTTGGATCGACGCGACGGATGTACGATAGGCATTAGTTAATTTAAGTTGTATGCACACATAGCGCGTACCTACATGCATCGTGTTTGTTTGTAAACCTGCATATTTTCAACCATTTCTGCTGATGCGCTCAACCAGACCATTACTTTTTTGTTATTTGTTTCCGTTGCTGTAGCAATTTAATTCTGGCTGATTTTTACGTCCGTGCGACACCAAATGGTCGCACTGAAAAACAGCGCTCTGTTGTGGGCCCTGTGGACCACAGTGGAGCATTATGCTGAGTGCGTACCAAATTCTCCACAGATTGGCACGTTTATTTTTTATTTTTTTACTATATGTTAAACATTTTTACCCTGTTTTTTGTTGTGTGTGTATCTGTGAGAAATAAACAGTTTTTCTTTCTTTCTTTCTTTTCTATATGCAGAAGAAAAAGCGTGGGCGATAACACGGACCCCTGAGGCACACCAGCATTCACCTGGAGAAACTTCGATGATTCACCATCACAAAAGACTCGTATACGGCGCTCATTCAGGAAGCTGGCAACCCAGTTGCACAATCGAGGTGGCAAGCCGTAGGCTGGAAGCTTGGAAAGAAGCGCACGATGCCAGACTCTATCGAAAGCTTTGGAGATGTCGAGACTAATAGCCAACGACTCCCCATGCCTGTCCATCGCCTCACCCCAAAGGTGAGTGACATACGCTAGAAGATCACCCGTTGATCGTTTCGGTCTGAAGCCATACTGACGATAATTGATGAGAGAGTGATCTTCTAGGTAGCGAACGAGTTGGTTGTTGTTTAGTCGTTTAAACACCTTGCAGAGGATAGGGGTGATAGCAATGGGTCGATAGTTGCCCGGATCAGAACGATTCCCTTTCTTGGGAATCGGTTGTACGTTCGCCTCTTTCCAAGCCTGCGGCACTACGCCAGAGGCTATACAGGCGTATAAGCATTGGAGACAACTCGGCTGCGCATTTCCTAAGCACAACCGCTGGAATTCCGTCAGGTCCACTGGCTTTCCGGACATCGAGAGATCGCAGTGTCGCGCGAACATCGCATTGCCTGATTTTAATATCAGGCATGGAGTGGCTGCAGTAGGGAATCGAAGGCGGATGCGCACTACGATCATTGATTCGGGAGTTGGCCGCAAAGAGATTGACAAGCAGGTCAGCTTTATCTTGCGGCCCATGGGCCAGTGATCCATCAAGGCATCGCAACGGCGGCAGTGAAGGCTGGCAGAAATTAGATTGCACGGCTTTGGCCAATCGCCAGTATCCCCGGCTGCCCGTGGGGTGCGACAAGAGTTCTTGACCAAACCGTGCAATGCGTTGTGCATGCGCTCTTATGTATGCCCTCTTGCAGACCTTGGTGGCTCTATTATAGGCTGCCTTGATGAGATGGACATTCGGATCGCGACGAGACCGAGCCCTGATCCAAGCGCGGACTGTTTTTGTTTAACAGCATCGGCACACTCGCGATCGAACCAGGGTCGTACTCCGCTGCTGCTGGAGACGTCAGTGGATGGCATATAATATTCCATACCCAACATGATTTCCCCAGCAACAGCAGACGCACTCTCCGACAGATCCCTCCCACCAAAGCAGCGTTGAGACCACGGGATGGACGCATAATAGTCTCGCAGGCCATCCCAATCCGCTGACGAGTAGAGCCACAAGCGTCGCTTTGCCTGCACTGGTTGTGGAGGTGAAGCGAATGGCACTGTAATGCGAACCAGACAGTGGTCGGAGGAACCCAAAGGGGCTTGTACCGTCACACTGTACTGGGCCGGGTTACTCGTCAGCACAAGGTCTAACAACGAGGGCGCTTGACCCGATATATCTGGTATCCTGGTGGGCTGGATAGTTGGGTCAGGTCATGCGTTAGAGCGAATGCGTGAGCAGCTCGTTCCGCGTGGTCTGTTTTGGAAGAGCCCAGCCAGATCTCATGGTGGGCATTGAAATCTGCCAAAAAGGCCAACTCGGCGGTCGGGAACTGCTCGTGCGCATTATCTGCTGCCTGACTTAAGTAGTCAAACAGTCGAGTTGTCTCGGCATCTCCGGTATGGGAATGGTAAATATGGGTCAATGAACCCAGACTTACGTGTACCCAAAGGACAGAAAAGGACGGGTCCTCTAGGCAGCGTAGAGTCGACAGCAAATATCCGCTCTGACGAACAAGCATACACCCCGGCTTTTGCGTGGAAGTTATCCTCCAGTGCATAACCGGGATAATGCAAATAAGTCGTGTCGTCAGGACGGCGTATTTGAGTCTCTGTCAAGAAAAGCATGGCTGGTTGGGCCGTCTCGAGATGATGGTGGACGGCGTTGAGGTTCGAATGGAGTCCGCGGATGCTAGCGGACTCCACCTCAAAAAGTGAGTTGGTGGGGAACGAAGACGCCGCTGTTTAACCGGAACCATTTCTTGGAGCTGCCATAGAAGAAGAAAAGGGGACGTGAAAAAAGGAGGCAGTCAACGCAGCAGCGCGTGACAAAGCGCAGAGTATTGTATTGCCATTATACTGTGAGATATAGCGGTGGCCGACCCGCCGGACGGAAGGGCCCCCGTACCCTCCCAGAAGTGGTCGCCGGGTCCCCAAGGTCCGGTCACCAACCGGCACGACGAGCCACCCCGAGATTATGCGCGGCCTGGTGGGGCAGTATCCCGAGATGGTTAGTCCCAGTTGGGCCCTTATACTATGCCGCGGGCGGCCAGCGGCCGCCCACCGTTTCTACGGGTCTCCCTGGCCGGCGAGTCGACCGACACTACCCACACAATGACTCCACAGATACTCTACTGGTCTCACGTATGCTGCGGTAACCGCCCCCTCAGCTAATCCCCCTTATCCTCTCCTCCTTCGCCATATGGGCAATGAAGAGAGGATGGGGAGGGTATGGTTGGGCCTCCGGCTCTCCCACTCACCGAACGAAACGCAACAGCATAGAACTGTTACTTTACGTCGATCTTCTGTGGGAGGCTGGTACTGCCCCGGTCGAGCCGGCCCATTCGTGCTGTAAACAGCGTGGCCCTACCACCAAAGATCTAATACAAAAGAACCGTTGACGATCACTACGACTGCATCGTCATCTTTTGAAAAGATTTATTTAGACATTGTGGGTCCTCTTGACAAAGATAATTATGGAAATATGTATATCCTGACACTTCAATGTGAACTCACAAAATTTGTGGAAGCATATCCGTTAAAGACTAAGTCGGCTAATGAAGTAGCCAAAACTTTAGTCGAAAATTTTATTTTGAGATATGGGATACCTAAGATAATTGGTACAGATCGGGGTTCAGAATTTATTTCTAAAGTAATGATAGAATTATGTAACGTATTAGGAATTAATAAAAAAATTTCAACGGCATATCATCATGAGAGCATAGGTTCTTTAGAAAATGTCCATAAAACTCTAGGCGCATATTTACAAATACAAACTAATAATAATTCTTCTGAATGGAGTTCGTGGATACCGTATGGGTGTTTTTCCTATAGTACAACAGTTAATGTAGTGACTCAATATACACCTTACGAGTTATCTTTGGAAAGCTATGTAGATTGCCGAATAATTTAAAAGATAATAGCCTTTATATAATTTTGATAACCACCCATTAGAATTTAAATACAGATTGCAGAGGGCTCTTGCTGACGCTAAAGAAAATTTAATGAGAAGTAAATGTGTTAGAACATATAAGTATGACAAAAAGATAAATCCAATTACGTATAAGGAAGGTGATTTAGTCTTAGTAAAAAATGAAACGGGTACTAAGTTCGATCGTATATATGAAGGTCCGTTTCAGGTCATAAAAAACGAATCGCCTAATGTCGTTATTAAACGTAAAAATAAAATAGATGTTGTACATAAGAATAGAACTAGGTTATATAACAATTGATTTGAAAAAAAAAAGAATGTAAATTATATTTAATTTTTTTTTCTTTTGGGATGGGTGATGCGGTGTCTGTCACGTCCATCACATATCATTAGATATACGATAGATAAGTATATGATAAGTTATTTAGCATATAAGCACGTGTTAGTTATGTATATAAACTAAGGCAACTATTGTAAGAGCAGATTAAAAGAACATTAAAGTGTATGTGTCTCGATAGCGAGTGCGTTCTTTAATTTCAAACCACCTTCAACACCACATAGTGACAAGAATTGAAAAAGGAATGTTGCGATGGTTTGGACATTTGGAACGGATGGATGAAAGAAGAAATACGAAAGAAGTGTATCGTGTAAAAATGAATCGATATGTCGATAGGGGACGCCCAAGACGGACATACGCCGACCAAATTGGTTACATACTAAAATAGGGCCAAATTAAAAGTACCCATAACCGGCGAGCATGTATGAAGAGGTTAATGAATGTCGAGGAAGCGAAAGAGGTGTCCGGTCCTAAGCCTGGATAAACTATGAATGAGAGGGTAGAATTAAGAAAATTAAAAAGTATCTACCTACACTGATTATTTTGCTTCATTTTATTGTCTAAGGCTACCTACATTATAAGTGCGACAGAATGCGTAAGAGTAGGACGGAAAGTAAATACTATCCATGAAGTAGTGAATGGATTGTAAAATATGTCTATGATTTTGGTGAGATTTTCTACGAAAAACAAATGATTATAGCTTGGGTATTTATAGATATTATGAAATTCTTATGTCACATATATGATAATAATGTCTTCGCTAATATGTCCATAAAGTTTTTGTCATCATCATCAGCCTTTAACAGTCCACTGCAAGACAGGCCTCTCCTTTGAAAGGAGGAATTGGCCTACTATACCACGCTGGCCAAACGGGTTGGTATAGGGTTTGTATCAAGTTTTCCTTCTCTTACAGTGCTGTTCTCTGCATAATATGCTCCCTCTATTGGCTCTTACGACACCCATGGGATAATAAGGGGTGGTAACATTCCGTATTCTTAATCCGTCACCACACGGAAAGATTTTGTACTAATTAAAAAATAGTGGTGTATAGATCAGTTGCTTTGTTTGTGGCAAATAATTGATTAATTTGAAGTTTCTATTTGTTATAACTTTTAGGTTTGTTCCATTATATTGAAACTATTAATTTTGTTAGGTAGTATATACCTGTGTTTGCCTACGGCTGTAGTATATAGCCCAGCTGGTCGTTGGTTTTAAAGAATTAACAAATTTTAAGTTTTAATTTGTTTTGTTTTAATTTAACACTTGTCCGAGCTCTTTTGAAAATTTATCATGTCGGCTATCAAGGACTTACGTTCGGCTGCGGGTGCCATTTCGTCACATTTGCGCTTGTTTGCCTCAGCCAGTGCTCTGGTAAACCGGTTTGATCAGTTGATTGCAGAGAGGGACGAGTAACCCGTTTTGAAGCAGGAGCTTCCTAGGCCAGCACCGGGACTTCCCACGCTGGACCTCCCGCACTTTGATGCGTGCCTAGGAAGCTATCTGGGGTTAATCAACCTCTTCGATAGCCTGGTCGATGCCAGGCCTGATCTTCAGCCGTTCCAAAAACTGGCATATCTCATGTCAGTTTTGGATGGGGAGGCCAAAGGGCACATCCAGTATCTGCCGGTGTCTGACGAGGCCTACCAGACTGCTCGGGACTTGATCACCTGGAGGTACCACAACAAGCGTGGCCTCGCAGATACCCATATTGAGCAGATCTTCAGTTTGCCCACGCTCTTCCGGGTCACTAGTTTGCGCATCCAACTTTTGAACCCGCTGTTGGTGGCCATAAACGCCCTCAAGTGCTTGGATCTGCACGTGGACCAATGGTCCTACCTATTGGCGCACATAGTTCTCAAGAAGCTGCCTGCTAACTTAAGGTCGCGGTTTAAGCAGCGGTTTGGCGGGGATAGTGCGAAACATCTGCCCCTTTTGCAGACCTCGAGAAGTTTTTGGAGGACAAGTGCCGGGTCTTGGACAACTCCGGTGGTGATACGCCGGCTAAGTCGCAGCCGCCCAATGTCAAGGAGGAGGAAATGTTGACTATTATTTTGTAGCTATTGGCCTGTTTTAATTTGGTGCGGACGTTTTTTCGTCTATATCTCTCTATCGTCTAGGATGCATAATACAAATTCTGCTTAATTTGGGACTAGATGGAGGTGGGTACATGTGATAAAGGAATCAAATCACGAACAGTTGGATTATATTAGAATACTAAACATACAGCTTAATTCTTAATAACTACGCATCTAAACGTTTTTCAGATTTTTTTAAAAATTGCTGAAATAGAGACGCTTTTCACTTCTAATAGAAGTGAAGCTTGCCACATTAAGAACCAGCTCAATTTCTTGAATGAATTGCGTCAAGTTTCTTTAACTTTATGTTGGAAAGTCTAAGGATCACTAAGGCTGTTTTCATACGAGAAGCAAAGCGAATAATAAAATCTTACCACTATGAGCTGTGAGTCGTATGAGCGAGGAAGTCTGTTGTGTTTACGCCACAACTACTGAACGGATTTTGATGGAAATTTAGAGCAATATAGCTTTTAAATGAGAACGGCATATATTATGGGCTATTTCTCCCATTATCAACCCCAGGTGGAATTGTTTTTGTGACGAAGTATATTTTGTCATAAGAACAAAATGTATGATCTTTTTTGCTTTGAGTGTGGCAAACAGTAAGTAATTCGTTGGTAAATATTTATACGTGATATAAAAGAGCACTCTATTGGGTTAAGATTATTGATATTCCACCACGTACACACAACATCATCTAGTGCGAAACTAAGCAGAGATTGTACTATGGATACTAGCCAATGGATACACACATAATTTATATATATTTTTTTAAATACATACATCCAGACCAAGACACACATCTATGTGTTAATTTTGTTGTTATGTAATTGTGGTAATGTTTGCCTTGATCGGGAATCGAACACTTAACAGTAACATAATCGTTAACAATAATCGGTAACACTCCTGCTACGCCATGGGTTTGCAAAATCATCATCGAGAAACACAGAAATACATGAAATGAAATGAAATGAAATCATTATTTATTTCGTGTAAACTTTTTTAAAGTGCTTACGAAAAGTCAAATTAAAATTGTTCAGTTTATACATCATTTATATTTTTGTGTTGAATTAGAGCAGCTTAATCCCAAGCATTTTTATTGCCTATATAATCAGTAATTTTATAATATGCTTTTAAACACAGTGTAGTTTTAACAATAATTTTGAATTTATTTATAGATAAATTTCTTATATTAAGAGGGAGTTTGTTATAAAAGCGTTTACACTGCCCCATAAAACAGCTACTTATTTTATAAAGGCGGGTGCTATGAACTATAAGATTATTCTTATGTCTAGTATTAACAGTGTGTAGATCACTTTTTTTACTAAATGTGTCAATGTTATTGTGGACATATAACAGATTCTCGTATATATATTGCGAAGCAACAGTTCGAATGCCTATCTCACTGAACTTTTCTCTTAGATAAACACGAGGACCGAGGTTGTAAATACCCTTTATTGCTCTTTTCTGCAGAACGAATATTGTGTTAAGGTCTGCAGCATTCCCCCAGAGAAGAATCCCATATGACATAATACTATAAAAGTAGCTGAAATAGACCATTCTAGCTGTTTCTATATCTGTGAGGCGTCTAATTGTCTTAACCGCATAAGCTGCAGAACTAAGTTTGCCCGAAAGTCTTTCTATATGCGGACCCCATTGAAGTTTGGAATCAAGCATAATACCTAGAAATAAGGTTGTCCCGACGGGATCAATTCTGGTTTCCTTCAGTTGTACATTGTTTTCCATTTGCATTGCATGGAGAATTTTAAGAGTTTTGTTTTCTTATCATTGTGTAATAAATTATTTACATTAAACCAATTAATAACTTTAGACAGTGCGTCATTTACTTCGTCAAAATTACTCTGTTGTCTTTTAATATTAAAAATTAAAGAGGTGTCATCCACGAACAACACAATCTCATGATTTTTCTTTACGTAATAGGGTAAATCGTTGATATAGATCAAAAATAGAAATGGTCCCAAGTATTGAACCCTGCCGGACGTCCATTTTTAGATAGATAGATAGATATATACTTTATTGCACACCAAAATACAGTAAATTATTAAAGTGACTTAAAACTACGATTTATGTACAAACGGCGGCCTTATCACCAAGGGCGATCTCTTCCAGGCAACCTTTGGATAGACAGGAATGTTTTAAGCAATATTATGGTGATGGTGTAGTATTATATTAAATGAATCATTCAATTTTAAAATATAATACAATACATAATATATACATACAAAACCAAATAAATATACCTACATATATACGATACATTATATACCTACATATATACGATACATACATAATGTATGCACATGCAATAAATATCTTTATACATACTAAACAATGCAGATACTGTAATAATAACTAGTGAAGTAAATGAATGTCTCTAAAATCTTAAGGATTTAAATAATGTTTTTTTAACATACCTTTCAATGTATTCATAGTGTTTGCTCTTCGTATCTCTAGTGGTAAAGCATTCCATAAGCGCACAGCTTGGACAGTGAAAGATTTGTCGTAGTAATTAGTTGAATGCTTCAGCATCTCCAGAGTCAGATCCTCAGACGACCTCAAGGACTTTATATGTGTGTCATGAAGGAACTTAAATCGTTCTTTGAGATAAAAGGGAGTACTGGGATTAAATAGAACATTATATAACAATGTGAGTATTCCTGCGAAGACGAATTGGCAGCCACTTGAGTTTTTTGCGAAAATCAGAGACGTGATCATATTTGCGCAGTCCAAATATAAATCGTATGCAAAAATTTTGAAGACGCTCAAGTTTATCCAGCTGCTCTTCAGTGGGGTCAAGATAGCTGACGTCAGCATAGTCAATTATAGGCAGAAGCAGAGATTGAGCAAGCGCAATCTTCGTGGTAGTAGGGAGGAAGTTGCGTAATCTACGCAACGAACCTGCTGATGCAAACAATTTGCGACTCGCTTCTTGTATTTGACGCCTCCACGACAAAGTTTCATCGAGGAAGATCCCCAGATTTTTTACAGTTTTACTGAAAACGAGACTCTTTCCAGCAAAACAGATTTGCGGTAAATTGGACCAACTAATTCTTGAGACCAGTTTGGGACTGCCTTGTTTTTTCAGGATTAACTAAAAGTCCGTGCTTCTTGGTCCACTCACTGATCCGCGCCAAGTCTGTGTTAATAACAGTGCAGGCTTCTGATAACTTATTTAAGGGAGCCTGTGTATAGATCTGCAAATCATCTGCGTAAAGGTGGTAGGAAGAAAGTAACTGATTTGAGATAGAATTAATGAATATCGCGAAGAGTAAAGGAGATAGCACGCCACCCTGTGGTACAACAGCACTTGTATTAGACCACGTGGAATAAGAGTCGTCAATGCGAATACGTTGCCGGCGACCAAACAGGTAACTATGAAACCAGTCAATTGCCGATGGAGATACGTTAAGAGAGCGTAGAATGCCAAGTATGAT
Source organism: Euclidia mi (assembly GCA_944739405.2). Classification (NCBI taxonomy): domain Eukaryota; kingdom Metazoa; phylum Arthropoda; class Insecta; order Lepidoptera; family Erebidae; genus Euclidia; species Euclidia mi. Next base: position 29,888,629 of record OX123204.2, read on the forward strand.
GTGAAAATCTACCGTGTTAAAGGCATTGCTGAAGTCAAGTAAGGACATGACAGTAAGATTTCCACTATCCATACCTAGCCTAATATCATCAGTTATACGAACCAATGCAGTGTCAGTACTGTGACCAGGGCGAAAACCGGATTGATAGGAATTTAGGAGTGCATTTTTTTGTAGAAAGGAACTAAGTTGTGAGTGAACTAGGCGTTCAAGGATTTTTGACAGGAAGGGTAGTATGGATATGGGTCGAAAATCTGAGAAGGAAGATGGTTTAGGTTTCTTGGGTAACGGAATTATCAGTGCTTCTTTCCAATCTGATGGAAAGATGCCACGTGCAACGGAATGATTAAGGATATGGCATAGGACTGGAAGAATTTCAGTAAGGATGGGAAGAATCATTTTGCGGCTGATACAATCGTTGCCGACTGCATTGGACGTAACTGACAGTATACTCTTTTTAACGTCACAAGCGGTAAATTGTGTGAAGAAGAAGGGAGAATAATCTGGGGTTGGCAAAGATGAAAGATATTCTAATGTGTTTCTTTTTGTAAGTCCATCTAATTTGGACGAAGTAGTGAAATGAGTATTTAGAGAATCAAGGTTGACACTGTTTGGAAAAGGATGACTTGTTTTGCCAACTCCCAATGTTTTAAGAAATTTCCAGACTTTTGCTGGATCACCGTTTTCAACAGATGTATAAATGTGTTGGCGTTGTGCTTTCCTACACACCTTGTTGCAGAGATTTCTAATAGCCACGTACTTTTCTTCATTGAAGGGAGTCGGTTTATGCTTCAATTTTGTCTTTGCAGCAGCTTTCTTTGCCATGATCTTTTTAATATCCTCTGTTAACCAAGGTGCTGGTAAATGCTTCATTTTAATGGCGCGGATTGGCGCATGCATGTCATACAGTTCCGTCAGCTTAGTTGTTAGTATATGCACTTTAGTATCAATACACTCTGCAGAATAAAGGGGTTCCCAGTTTATATTAACAGCATCCTCACGCAGTTTGTCGTGATCCATGCCAGCGAAATTCCGCTGCAAGATTACCTTCGGCTTTGTTTTAGGGGGGCGTATTTTGTACGATAAAAATACAAGGTCGTGGTAAGAGAATGCATCTGCCGTACATTGACCATGCTGATAAACAAAGCTAGGAGAAGACACCAAAATAAGGTCAAGTAAAGAAGGAGTACAGTTTGGAAAGTGATGGGTTGCATTTAATTCTAGAATTGACAAGTTACATGACTCTGTAGCCTGTCGAAAGCTGGTAGCACGTGAATCTTGTTTCAGAAGGCAGGTATTAAAGTCACCCATAACAATAGTGTGGTCATATAAAGGAGTGAGGTCTTCCAGGATTTTTTCAAACGACGAAAAATAATTGATACGATTAGAGGGCGAATAGTATACACCTAGTAGTATTTTTATGTGTTGCAGTTGTATTTCTAAAAAGAGATGCTCGCCAGCATTCGACAGTGGTGGTTGTGGGGACACACTGACTATTTTAAACGGAAATTGGTGGCGCAAGTATATGGCCACACCGCCCCCACTGCCGAACGAGCGATCATTCCTAACTAAATTAAACCCTGGTAGAGTATAAGAGGCCGATGGGAGGCATGGTTTTAGCCACGACTCTGAAACAAGGACAGCGTGTATGTTTTGGCAGTCTAAGTTAACCAGCATATCAGGGAAATGGGCTGGAATACTCTGTGCATTTATATGGACTACATTAAAGTTCTTGGGCAGATCTGAGAATTGTGACCGGAGAATGTCTCCCAGAGAAGAAATACTTTCAAAACTGTCATTTAAACTTGTTGCAGAAACAAAGGTATCGTCATCATTACTTAATTCTGTATCCGACATTTAAGAATTGCATAAATATACTTATATATATATATATATATATATATATATATATATATATATATATATATATATATATATATATATATATATCATCCTCTTAGCGTTATTCCAGTTTCAATCTGGGGTCCGCTTTCTAGTCTAACCGGATTTGGCTGAATATTAGCTTTTCGACGGTGCGACTGCTTGTCTGACCTCCGCAACCCGAATTGATAGCGATATTCCATGGTTTAGACTAGTGTCAGTTTATTTAGAAGGTACTGACGCCCTGTAACGATTGTCAAAGATCTTCATGACAACCGGGACCGACGGCTTAACGTGCTCTCCGAGGCACGGGACAAGCGATAATTAACCATTCAATACGCACATAACTTCGAAAAGTCATTGGTGCGCGCCGTGGATTCGAACCCGATACCCTCTGCATGGCAGTCTGTTGGTATATCCACTCGGCTATCGCCGCCTATACTATACACTTCTTTAAATATATATATATATATATTTTTTTTTAAAGAAGTGTATAGTATATAAATAAATAATTGCATAGGGTTCCCACCAAGAACTTAGGGTCCCAAGCCAACCTCACCTGCAAATGGTGCACCTGCCGATCAACGGACGAGGCTCTGGCAAACAAAATGTCCCAATAAGCGGCAATAGGCTCGCCACCTATTACGTGGGATCAAAACACTGGCGAAAAGTGGGCGTTTAATATGCCTCTGCCTACCCCTTCGGGGAAGCAGGCGTGAGTCTATGTATGTATGTATGTATGTGTAAATAATTATATTAATTACTATAATATTGAATATCACGCAGTAAAGCTTCACACTCTGTCCACCCGCCAGTTGCGCGCTAGATTAGAAATAAGATGACATGCTATAATTGAAACACTAACAAATATGATACACAAAATAGGCAAATTAATAACAATAACATAAAATATGTAAGAAAGTGTCTAAAATCACAAGTAATCAGATATGTAAATCATGTGCGAAACTAAACGTTATATGGCAGTTTGTCATTACTGAGTTACTGACAGCTGTGACACAATTGAGTGACAACTATTATTTGTAAGCGGTACACGGAAAATAAAATTGAAGTAAACAAAGTTAAAGTCAAGGTGCATTACAAAAGAAAACAAAATTATAACCAGATATATAACGAGTACGATAACAATGGAAAAAGCCTATTTCCTCGAAGCTGCAGCTCTCTTGACCTTCGGTGCTATCGGTTTTGTAACAGGCGTCTCCACGTCCATGAGCTTAATCCCGTTTAAGTCACTGACAGAGGTGATACGATAGCGCTTACCATCGGGGCCCAGGATGTGAACGTAGCCCTCTCTCGTCCAGCACTGCGTAACGCCAAACCTCGCCCGTGCAGGCATGAAAGCGTCGTGTCGCGATCGTGTCAAGAACTCCGACAAAGTGATGCCTGTTCCTTTAAGTTTCGTCTTCGCATACCAGACACCATCCCGCACCGCAACTGTTACGAACTTCACCAGTATAGGCCTAGCTTTGTCCTTTGAAGTTTGGCGTCCCATCCTGTGACAACGCCGGATGTCATCAGCTACGAAGGTGTCAACATTCAGACGCTGCTTAATAATGTCCGTGACCAGCTGAGCCGTCTTCTCATCTTTACACTCTTCCACACCATGAATCAACAGCATCTTACGGTGACTGCGCATTTCTATCTTGTCAACTTCACGGCCGACTACATCGAGTTGCTGACTGAAAGACTTCAAGGTCTGCAGTACGAAAGTCTTAAATGATGCAAACTCGTCCGCCAGACTTCGGGTAGTTTGTGGTGACTTCTTCTGCAGCTCCGCCTCAAAACTTGCCATACGCTCTTCAAAATATGACTGCATGTCAAGGATTTTTGCAAAGTTGAAAGTGTCCATAATGTGTTTTGTTGAAATTTGTCAGTTTATAGAGATAACGCAAAACCAGCAGGTATGTAGTGATAGCTTTAACTTTTATACATTAAAATGTGATTTGAATAAAAAATAACTATATTATTTAAATTTTCCTCACGAGCAATTTCGAATAAAACCAGTTAGCACAACTACCCACACCCAATTCATTTTTAAGGCAGAACCTGGCGATGTCTTATCATTAATCTGAACCTTCTGGATTCTGTTGCCCAAATAAGAAACCAGGAGATTAAGAGCTTTGTTCCTAATGCCGTAATGATATAATTTCCTGACCAGAGTATCATGATGTACACGCAAAAAATTCCTAAAGCATCTTGCAACTTCTCCCAAGCTGTAAATATACTTTTGAATAACTCTACTCCTACGTCAGTAGTTGAACGATCCCTCGTAAATCCGAACTGTTTCTTGTGAAGAAGATAATGTCTGTTAAAATAACTAAGCAATTGACTAAGTATGTTAATTAATTTTTCAAAAAATTTACTCATCATCATCAGCCTTTAACAGTCCACTGCTGGACTAGGCCTCTCCTTTGTAAGGAGGAATTGGCCTACTATACCACGCTGGCCAAACGGGTTGATATAGGGTTTGTATCAAGTTTTCCTTCTCTTATAGTGCTGTTCTATGCATAATATGCTCCCTCTGTCGGCTCTTACGACACCCATGGGATGATATGGGGTGGTGACAATCCGTATTCTTAATCCGTCACCACATGGACAGAAAAAAAAATAATAAAATTACTAAGCGTTGGCAATACAGAAATAGGTCGAAAATTAGAAGGGTCTGATGTGTCACCAGATTTAAATAAAGGTATAACTTTACTATATTTTATTAAATCAGGAAATATTCCAGAAGCGACGCAACTATTGAACACTGTTGCAAGATGTGGAGCTATTATGATAATAATAGATGAAACAGTCTTCACTGACAATCCCCACAAATCCATTGTTTTTTTCATATTTATAGTTTTAAATTGATAAATAACATATTTAGTAGTCACAACGGTAAATTCAAAGGCTGCACCACATTCTGGCACGCAGTCCCTAAGAAGCATTTCAGCAAACATAGAAGATGAGTCGAGCGACCCTGTAGTTATTATAGGTATATTAGAAAAAAACTTCTCAAATTCTGTCGCTACTTCCAGGTCCTCTGCAACACTCACATTATTGATATTTAAGAAGAAGTCACTGCTGCGTGCTTTGGCTCTGCCAGTTTCATTGTTGATGACATTCCAGGTAGCCTTTATAGTGTTTTCTGATAATTTTATTTTATTTCTCAAATAAATAGATTTTGCTGTACTTCAAGCTTGTCTAAATATTTTGGCATATTTTCTTACATAATTAATAAAGTTCTGACTATTATTATAAGTTTTTTCATCATACAGTTCATATAACCTAATCCGACTTTTATGAATACCTTCAGTTGCCCAATCACTAAACATCAGACGGTCAGTTACATTAAATTTTTTGGATGTAAATACAGTCTCAAATTCGACATTAATCAAGAGCAAACAAAGAGCTATATAACTGATCCGGATGGTCATGATGAGGCAACCAACGCATTTTTCGAGATAAATTGTCTTTAAAAGTCTTAAGTCGATTTTCATTTATTGGTATATATTTAATAATTTTTCTCTGGACTTTCGGGCATTTTCTTGGACAACAGATTAACTGCCTACTGTGATCTGACTGAAGCATATTAATCAAAGATTTGTGTAATGGTTTTATATTAGTAAATATATTATCAATACAAGTACAACTTGTGGCAGTCACTCTAGTTGGTTCATAAAAATTATGACATAAATTGGATGACTTAAGTAAATTAAAAAATTTGATAGTCGAAGAGAATTTTCTAATATGTTAACGTTAAAATCTCCACAAATAGCAACAGTTTTACGGCAATTACCAACTTTGCTAAGGGCATCCTCCATAATAACTAAAAAAGTTTCAAATGGTGCACATGGAGGTTTGTATACACTCATAACAATGAACTACTCGGGATCCCTTCTTTTTGCATAATGTTCTTTGTATGTCATAACGATTTTGGCACAATTTGTTTTGGCATAATAATACTTCGGCATATTTTTTTTGGGCATACATTTTATGTTGGCATAATCATCTTAAAGACTAATTTGTTCTGGCATAAATTTGATTCGCATAACGTTAGTAGGCCTAATGTCTATTAGCATAACGTTAGTAGGCCTAATGACTATTAGCATAATATTTATATAATTATACATTTAACTTCTAAAAAATGTATATGCTGTGCAACAAAAGTTAGTGACAGAACCGAATTGCTGCAAAACCGACTCCACGTAGTCTTGTTTGTCCTACCGCTAGACATACATACATACATACATAGACTCACGCCTGTTTCCCCGAAGGGGTAGGCAGAGGCATATTAAACGCCCACTTTTCGCCAGTGTTTTGATCCCACGTAATAGGTGGCGAGCCTATTGCCGCTTATCGGGATATTTAGTTTGCCAGAGCCTCGTCCGTTGATCGGCAGGTGCACCACTTGCCGATCAACGCACCCCTAGAGTGTTATTTAAAATCGCGTTGGCGCGTGGGGCAGCCGGAGGCCCGCAGCGCCGGAGCCGTGACAGAAGCCCTGCCTGCTGCATGCTTGCTTGCATGCTGCATGCTAGCTTGCATGCTGCATGCTTGCTTGTTTGCTGCATGCTTGCTTGCATGCTGTATGCTTGCTTGCTTCATGCTTTCTATAGCGAAAATTATGCCAAAGATACATTGCCAAAGTTATTCCAATTTGTATTGTATTGTAATCATTATGCGTAAATAAATTTATGCTTTAGGATTTTATGATTTAGGATATTATGCTTAATCATTATTATGGTTAGATAAATTATGCTTAAAAAATTATGCGTAAGCTGTTATGCGTAATTATATTATGCGAAAATATAATTATGCCAAACAAAATTATGCTAAGTTATATTAGGTCTTAAAAATTTTACGCAAATGGATAGGGAACCGAACTGCTCAAACTCAACACTACTACTCGCTCAACAGACAGGCTCACAATGTCAGTCCTTTCTTTAAATTTTAGAAATTTGCTTACTATGATTAACGAGCCACCATGGGTAAAGTTTTCTCTACTGAACGATCTTGCAACCTGGTGGTTATTGAAATTGAATATAAACTGGTGGCTTCTTAGCCAATGTTCTGTAATGCATAAAATATCAGTATTGTTACAGTTCATAAACAATTCCAATTCTAACTCCTTACCCATCAACCCTTGTATATTTTGATGCACCAGGCTGATACAATTTTTTAAATTATTTTTTGTAGGTAAGGTTGATGGAGTTATATTTTTGTCACTTAAACTAGGTACAGAATTCAGTGTCTTATTAAATATATTATATAACATTTATAAAGGTTAAAATTAGACCAACATCAACCCGTCGAGCAAGCAGCATTCCGACCCGGTTTCTCCACTATAGACCACCTCCACACCGTGAACCAAATCATAGAAAAACATTACGAATTTAACAAACCTCTGTACCTAGGATTCGTAGATTATTCCAAAGCCTTTGACAGCATTACTCATATTGCAATAGAAGATGCCTTACGGAAACGAAATATAGAAGAGCCCTACATAAACCTTATTAAAGCCATTTACAATTATAGTACAGCAGATGTCAAGCTCCAACTTTCTGGTCAGTCATTTAAAATAGAGAGAGGCGTCAAACAGGGTGACCCGTTGTCTCCTAAACTTTTTAATAGTGTCCTGCAACAGGTTTTCGGCAGTCTGACGAATTTGTGGCAATCCAGAGGCATTGTGGTCGGCGGCAAAAGATTAACAAATCTTCGGTTCGCCGACGACATTGTTCTCTTTTCCTCATCAGCCTCGGAACTCGAGCTAATGCTTAAAGACCTCAGCTCTGCAAGTCTTCAAGTTGGACTTCAGATGAACCGGGCCAAAACTCAAGTAAAGACAAACAGCACGAAACGTAGGGTCACGGTAGACGGGCAGACTATACATTATGTCGACGAGTATATATACTTGGGCCAGATTGTCTCTTTCAGCAACAGGCAAGACAAAGAAGTAGGACGGCGAGTCGAAAATGCCTGGAAGAGCTTCTGGTCAATGAAAGAGCTACTGAAGGGCAACCTTGCACTGACACTCAAGCGAAAGCTCGTCGATATGTGTATATTGCCCGTCCTAACCTACGGTGCACAAACATGGTCCTTGACGGAAATCCAGAAGTCCAAACTGAAGATTTGCCAAAGGGCTATGGAACGTAGCATTCTCGGGGTAAAAAGGACCGACCGTGTCCGGAACACCACGCTACGTTCCCAAACACGCATAGCCGATGTTGGTTTAAAATCTGCCAGGCTGAAGTGGGACTGGGCTGGTCACCTCTGCCGTATGCACCCAGAAAGGTGGGCTTATTTAATAACCAGTTGGGTGCCTCATGATAGTCGACGACGACGCGGCAGACCTAAACGGAGATGGCGGGACGACTTAGATGCATTCGACAGCGACTGGCCAAACACAGCACAGGACAGGGATGAATGGCGGTCCAAGGGAGAGGCCTTTGCCCAGCAGTGGGACATATGTACAGGCTAAATAAAAAAAAAATAAAAAAAAATAATATATTGCCAGAGATTGACTCTATTGTCTCAGAATTCAATTTAAAGAATTTGGAACGGATTCCATGCTTATATTGCATGTCAAATTTGACTGCTCAATAAAAGCAGTGTGGTTAGCCAAAACCTTGGCTGTGTTATTAATACAATAAGCTAGCGAGGATGCTATTTGTCTTTTATGAAATTGTGATATATATAATAATTATCATATCATCATATCAGCCAAACGACGTCCACAGCTGGACATAGGCCTCCCCCAAGGTTCTCCACACAGACCGGTCTTGAGCCGCCCGCATCCAACCACCTCCCGCGATCTTGATGAGATCGTCGGTCCACCTTGCGGGGGCCTACCTTTGCTGCGTCGTCCGGTACGTGGCCGCCACTCCAGAACATTTCTGCCCCAACGGCCATCGGTTCTTCGAGCTTTGTGCCCTGCCCACTGCCACTTCAGCTTGGCTATCCGTAGAGCTATGTCGGCAACTTTGGTTCTACTGCGGATCTCCTCATTTCTGATTCGATCTCCCAGGGAAACTCCAAGCATAGCTCTCTCCATCGCCCTCTGAGTGACCTTGAGCTTTCTGATAAGGCCCATAGTGAGCGACCACGTCTCTGATCCGTAAGTCATCACTGGCAACACAGACTGGTCAAAGACTTTCGTCTTGAGACACAGCGAGATATCGGACGAGAAGATATGTTGTAGCTTCCCGAACGCTGCGCAACCGAGTTGGATTCGACGATTGACCTCCTTCTCGAAGTTGGACCTATCTATTGGACTACTTGTCCCAGGTAGATATACTTGTCGACAACTTCGAGCGTAGAGTTCACAACCTGAATAGGAGCAGGTACAACATGGACGTTCGACATGATTTTCGTCTTGTCCATGTTCATCTTAAGACCTACTTGTTGGGAGACTCTACAGAGGCCATCGAGCATTGTGCCTAGGTCTGCCATGGTCTCAGCCATGACTACGATATCGTCTGCGAATCGAAGGTGAGTGATGTACTCGCCGTTGATGTTGATGCCTAGTCCATTCCAGTCGAGAAGCTTGAAAACATCCTCCAGCGCGGCAGTGGTAAACAGTTTCGAGGATATGACATCGCCCTGTCTCACCCCTCGCTGGAGTTGAATAGGTTTCGAACTCTGGTCCTGGAGGCGGACTGACATAGTGGCGTTTTCATACAAACACTTCAGCACTTCGATATATCGGTAGTCAATACGGCACCGTTGGAGAGACTGTAGCACCGCCCAGGTTTCGATCGAATCGAAGGCTTTCTCATAGTCCACAAACGCCAAGCATAGGGGCTGGTTATACTCCTCGGACTTCTGTATAACCTGCCGCAGCGTATGTATGTGGTCTATGATACTATAGCCTTTACGGAAACCGGCTTGTTCAGGAGGCTGGAAGTTCTCTCGAGACGATTCGTGATGACCCTCGAAAACAGCTTGTAGACGTGGCTCAGAAGTGTGATGGGTCTGTAGTCCTTTAAGAGGGTTTTATCCCCTTTCTTAAAGAAAAGCACCACCATACCTCTGTGCCACGCCTGTGGCGTTTTACCCTCGAGAATGACGGAATTAAATAGCTTCCGAAGGGCTTCTCTAGCGGGTGCACCGCCGGCCTTCAGTAGCTCTCTCGTAATTCCGTCATCACCCGGCGCCTTGTTGTTTTTGAGCTGTTTGAGAGCCACACTAATCTCGTGCATGCTGACGTCCGGGATATCTTCGGTATTGTGTCGGGTCATCATAATTATCATATGTCAAATAAAAATTTCTAATTAGAGCATTAGAGTCAATAATGTCAATTAAATTATTATAACATGTCATGGTATGTAATTTGGAATTAATCTTAAATCTTTAATCATTTTCAGCTTGTGGCAACAGCTTACTGTAAGGAAAAGCAACTAACAGAATTTTTTTAACTTTTAAATTCAGTAATTGGTCAAAATATCTCTTTATTAAATTAATATTTGCATTTCCTCTTCTCCCAATAAATATAATTATTGTTGATTCAGGACAGTATGATTTAGATAAAATTGATTGCATTATCTGAGAAAAGCTTGCTCCAGGCATACATAAGTTAGTAATAGTCATACCTGTCCTTTGCCTCAACAATTGGCTCATGTTTTTACCTATCTCATCGCTAAACATTAACAGCTTGTCAGTGTTTGTAATGGGGGTGAGAAAGAAGTGCCAGAATTAGAATAATAATTAATGGAATTAATGGTGCTGTCATTCCACTGCAGCAGAGAGTGACAGCAAATCAGAGCAATAATTCAAAGTAGTTGACTGTGAATGACTCTGTGGCGCCTGGCTAAGTTCATTGCCATGACTATTATTAGTCAAAGATTGAAGCCTCTCTTCATTGTACTTACACAAGTCCACTAACTCATCCATTGCCAAGATATGCTCGTTAATTTGTTTTTGTGATAGATTATATTTTTTTCTCATGTTAGCCAAAGAATCTTGTAAACTATCAATCTCCGTCTGCAGACAATGAATATGAGCATCATATTTCACTAGATTTGAATCTAATTTAGTTAGACATACTGACATTTGTTCTTTTACATTAACATATTTTTTGCAATAATCTACATTTATGTTTGATTTCCTGTACATTCTTAATAATTTTTCCTTTTTCCTAATAAATTTATTAATTTTAATATACTTCTTTAATTTATTACAAGCTTTTATGTTTCTAAATGACTGAATAGATTAATTAGAATCTGTAAAATCAATAGTCACTATATTCTTACTGGCATCATCGGAGATAGCAGAAACCATACCTGGAGCGCTGCCGACCAGCTCATTAAATAATGACTCTGTGGTTACTGATTTTATAGACCGGTTTGAACTTTCTAATCTGTTTATGTGATCATTGGCCTCACTTAGGAGACCCTCTAACTCAGTGATGCGTTTTAGAGCGTTCTCAAACTCATCACTGCACCTGTCAAATTGTGTTACAATCTTATGTAATCTATCCCGTTCATCAAGGCTAGTGAGTAAATTAGAGTGTATTTCTGCCATCTCACTCCTAAGCTGAGAGTTTTCACCTAAAATCTAATCTAGCATTTCTTTCTCATTGTCATCATGTTCACTTTGTAGTGACTGACACAAATCCTTATATTTCTTTAGTTCTACAAGGGTCACCTGTAATTTCTCATCATCTAAGCGTGCCCTTTTGGTCATCATCTTGACAAAATTAAGTAAACAAAGCAAGAAAGGTTCACTGAGATTTGTGTAAGACACAACAAAGTTTTTTGTGTAGATTGAGGTATGCTGACTATTATTGCTAGTGTAGGGTGTAAGAATGTCAAACAACAAGTAAACTCACCCCAAATTGAGTCAAAGTTAGCTATAATTGTAGAAATAATGCAAATTCTTTTAAATAAAATTGTTCGTTACTTTGACAGTTGACTTACTTGACTTTGCAAAACTTTTACAACTTGATAAACACCACTTATCTCTGTTATTATACAACAATTATAATTATCACAGCTTATTACGTAAGAAGTAAGCAAGTTAGGTACATTATTATTAATTAAATAGATTTAAAAATAATAAATAATTGGGAAAAGTACAGTTTTACGTTATACCGTCAGTGTTGCCAGAAGCAGAAAAAAAGACACATCAAAATATCTTGCTTAACACAGCTCAGCTCTTGTCCGCCTCAGTGAATAGGCATCCTAATCATTTTAAATGATGAAACCTTAACCCTTTAATCGTTAAATTTCGTGCTGAATTTAGTCCGTTTGTCGGTCAATCGTAGTTAACGATGCTGAAAAGGAACGCTTTTGGGATGAATAGTGGTATTAACATTTTTGATATTCAATTAGACGGGCATCATTTGCGAACCGTTTTATATTTTAGTTAGTGCTTTTCTGATTAATTTTGTTTTAACTAAGTAAGTGTTCATATGAATGAATAACTAATTTATCCTAAAAAAAATATTTCGTGTTATGTATTAAATATCGTGCTTCTGCTTATTGCAAAATAAAGTATCAGCAGCACAAAGTCTTCGCGATATATTATTTTTATATACAATATTATAATATTTCCATAAACCCAAGAAAATATTATCTTAAGCCCTCCCCATTTGTAACGTATTTGTAAAAACGTAAATATTCTTCATAAGTAATCTTAAATTATCAATCATAGTAATTAAATTCCTAGAATCGTCAGGTAAGCGTAGTTTTCAAACGTCACATAAAAATGCCTCAGAACTCACCTAAAACACAGATATTACAAGCAGAGAGATCAGGCACTACAATTTATGCATATCGACAAACAATTATAAACACTAAATCCACATAACAAGGTATAAAGCCTCCAAACAAAAGATTTGGTGGATTAGATTGCGATTGGCGGAGACAGGCACTCCCTTCTTCGTCCCAACTTCAAATGTCTCGGCACGTAGAATTGTTTGCTCTCAGTGCATAAATCAGTCGGTTAAGCCGGGATACGAACGGTACTTAAAACTCCCTATGCCTAGTTGAAAATCAATCGAGGTAAATCTAAGACTTACCAAGTAGGTAGCTACCACAGAATATATAGGTACGCTACGCTACTACAAATAAAATCACTAGTCTTGTTGCTGTTTATTGTGTTTGTTTATAGAAAAGTCGTATGTTATGTCTTATATTTATTCATGGCATATTTGAGTACTGTAAAGACAAGAGATGTGCGTTGCTTTTTACGGTAAACTTTTAAATGTTTCAAGAACTAAGATCGATTATTTTGATGAGATGTAAAGTTTTCCATAAAGAACAAAGTTTTAGTTGACTTTTTTACTATTTTAAATTATTACGTAAAACAGTGACATTAGTTTAAGTGGGTACATTATTATAAGTGTACAAATAAAATCAATACATAGTATAAAACAAAGTCTGGCTTCTGTCCGTCTGTCCCTATATATGTACATAGGCTTTAATCTTAAAAACTATGCAATGGATTTTAATGTGTTTTTTTTAATATAATGATTCAAGAGGCAGGTTTATATGTATTATTGATACGGGCGAAGCCGCTAGCGATGTCTAGCTGTATATGAAATCATTAATTTTCTCACTGATAATACTTATTATCACTACATACGAATACGTCATATGCACACGCATACCACGTGTCTTACATAAATAAAGTTTATCCACATTTGATTATGCCTACTTTTTGGTATCTATTCGTAAGTACGATGGCGCATAATAAGAAATACGCGTGGTGAATGATTTATGTCCGCCGAAAGACATTATTAAACCACTCGCAACATTAGCATTTAAACTTTATTACTTTTACAAAACTGTTTATAATTATTACAACTTCATTAATCCTACTAATATTATAAATGTGAAAGTTTGTGAAGATGTATGTATAGATGGATGGATGGATGGATGGATGGATGTTTGTTACTCTTTCACGCAAAAACTACTGAACGGATTTGGATGAAACTTTACAATAATATCGTTTATACATCGGAATAACACATAGGCTACAATTTATAAAGATTTTGTATAATGTTGCCATAATATAAGGAAAAGTATCAACTAAGTCGGCAAAAATCCTGAGCTCTGAAGGCTATTAATTTGAATTTTACTCCCTTCCTGATGGCAAATTGATCTGATATTTGGTATACACTCATAGTGTCATCAAGGTTAAAAGATTATATTTAAACTAGAGGACGCCAGCAGCTACGCCTGCATTTTTTTTTAATTTACCCGTTTTGGCCGATCCCGTGGGCATTTCGGGAAATCCCTTCTTAGTGCATCCCTTGGGTCCCCAAGGAACATACATGCCAAATTTTAGCTTCCTGCGCCTTATAGTTTCGGCTGTAGCGTGTCTGTCAGTCAGTCAGTAACGCAAGGATTTTATATATTAAGATTATTGTAATTTCAAGATGGCCGCCGATACAAAATGGCAGATCATATATTACTTTACAACAACCTCAATATGGGTATCAAATGAAAAGGCATGATTGGTAGAATAGAGCTCACTATGGAAAATCCAAGATGGCCGCCGCCACAAAATAGCGGATTACTTATTTTCCACAAATACCTCAATATAGGTATCAAATGAAAGGGCTTGATTGGTAGAATAGGGCTCACTATGAAAAATCTAAGATGGCTGCCACCACAAAATGGCGGATTACATATTTTCCACAAATACCTCAATACGGGTATCAAATAAAACGGCTTGATTGGTAGAATAGAGCTCACTATGAAAAATCTAAGATGGCCGCCGCCACAAAATGGCGGATTACCTATTGTCCACAAATACCTTAATATGGGTATCGAGTCAGTCACAGGGCTTGATTGGAAGAAAAGGGCTCACTATGAAAATATAATGAGAAGTATCAACTAACAACAAAACTAAAAACTTGAAAATAAAATGAACTAAAAAAATATTGGGCGTAGCGTACCCAGAGTAAACATTATGACAGAAATTTCACTTCCCCAACGATTTTATATTTGTCTGATCAATACCCCAGATTGATGTGAAGATTGTTGCAATCTGGTAGCTAGATTTTCATCATCATCAGCCTTTAATAGTCCACTGCTGGATTAGGCCTCTCCTTTGAAAGGAGGAATTGGCCTACTATACCACGCTGCAAGCGGGTTGGTATAGGGTTTGCATCAAGTTTTCCTTTTCTTACAGTGCTGTTCTCTGCATAATATGCTCCCTCTGTCGGCTCTTACGACACCCATGGGATGTATGGGGTGGTGACAATACGTATTCTTAATCCGTCATTACACGGACCAGCTAGAACTTACTGAATTACATTTTAGTACATAATGTAAATACATCATTTTCATATTGTAATAAAACAGTATTACATTAAAAAATATATATATGTTTTTTACAATGCTCATTTTAGAGTAGTTATCAAATTTTTTTCAAAATTGATAAATTTATTGCCCTCAGTATTAAATGTAGATTTACTTTGTATTTTTCAGTAAGTAGTTTAGACGAATAGTTAAAAGTCATCACGATATATCTGACCTAAGCGCAGCGTCATTAAAAACGCTTTCTATGAGTTAGTGCGCTTATGCACAGCGAGGTGGAGGGACGGTCTGATTGTCTGATATGTACATTGTGGTACCCAATGCTTTCAGATTTTATTTTTACCGCTGTTATATTCGCTGTTTGGTACCTATATAAGCTCTTCATAACTTCAATAATATACCTACATACTAATCTTTACATGAAGTTCAACGATTATGAAAACAAAAATAATTTTTCAGTATTATCTGTTTATATGTATGCTACACGGCTAATCTACAGAGATGGGTAGTCTGAAACCCGGGGAAGTACAAAGGCCACTCTTTATTAAAATATCATGCTGGCGAAGCCGCGGGCGAAAGCTAGTATAGTATAAAACAAAAGTCCTCTTATAAATGCCTCTTTTTAAACACTATACTACTTTAATTAAATAGTTGCAAAACTAATTTCGAGTTTAATAAAGCCTGATAATTTACTACAGCTTGCAATCAATATCAAGACAGTATTTTATTCAAAGCTCAAGTTAAGCGACGATTAAAATTGTGTATAGTCTCTTTGCAGTGCTATGCGTCGCTTGCAGACCGAGTTCTTGTCTAGTATAAGAGACATTTAAACAAAGATATAAAACTTCATCTGAGGTACATCTGGGAACTGGTAATAATGAAGATGGCCCTAGGGAAGTGAGGTAATACAGCAGAGCTATCAGACAATCGAACATAAATTCCCTTTTTCCCAAAACGTGCTCTACCCGACTCATCATTTACTTTTATTAGGATTTATGCATTGAATTCTCTTCAAGAGTGAAACACTTTTATTGAATTTTCGATGTTTGAATTTTTGTCTCGAGCTCAGAGGTTGACGTACTTTAAACCAATACTTCTTCTCGTTTTAATTTAAATACATGGCTGAATATATAGTAGGACTAAACGTCCTATGGAGTCACTGCTATTGTGGCGCAAATTAGGACCAGCCTACATATGTCAAGCAGTAGTCTGCGAATGTACGATCTGTCTCTACTCACCAATCTCGTTTTGCTGTTATTTCCTAATCCATACATGGATGACTCTGTTTGCACTATCATTTAAAGACATAAGTTACAGTGCAACGAGGTGTAAATAGCCTATTAAACTTATGAAAATCTGTTATTCCAATCCAGTTACTGAATATAGTTAATTAGTAGTAGTAAGTTATTTTACGTTTTGGTTTTCGATCGCCAGTGGATAAGAATTCCAAATAGCTGTCTTTAACTTTTATAAAATAACCTATAGAATATACATACATATCTCGTAGGAAGCGATATTATATTACGTCATAATACTCACTATCAGTAAGAACAGAAGGGTGACGCGGCGCCACCGAGCCTAGCGACAAGGCTGCTGGCCTGGCATTGACACGCACTATTAATACCCCTTTATACATACATAAGCCTCATAATAAGGCTGGTTTCAGAGTGACGCGCGCGGCACGCGCCGTCGGCCAGCGCGTCTCGACAGCGCGTTTGGCGCGCGGACCACTGTGAAACGAGTTCGCGTTTCTCATTGCAATGTATGAAGCTTCAGCAGCGCGGCCGGCGCGCGCGTCTCACACGCGGCGCGTTTGAACTGCGTGACTATGATACGCTACTACTAATCTAGTGCAATTGTAAGCGCGCGCGTGTGGCCGGCGCCGGTCAAACGTGTGACTCTGAAACCAGCCTAACTGGGATCGAAGGATCGTACCATCGCATCGGCCTCTCTCGAGGTCAACAGTCCCGCTCATCCTTGGGATCAAAAGGAACATGACGAGCTTTTATTTTATAAAATGTAAAATCTATCAGATTGTGTACATTTTGTGCGGTAAAGTGATTATCTTTTTGTATGCCTATTGGATTGATATACACCTTTTGGATTGGTTTGCTCTTTGACAGTCGATACAGTGTATTGACAACGTTGTCAAAAAATCTTTTGAGTTACGTGAAATGAAATGAGAAATTTGTACATATTCTGAGCATAACATGATAAGTCCTAATCATTTTAAAATAAGGTACTTGTACGTGGGAACAAAATACCGCATCCAATGGCTAAAATCCGAAAAATAAACATGCTTTTATTGGATTAGCATAGAGTAAATTTAGATTTGCGGTACTTCCGCCCACTGTTAATACAAATATTTACTAGCGGATAATTTGCAAACCAAATTATATGAACATTGTTTTATAGCTTAACCGAGAATAGCATCATACTTTAATATAATAATGATTATCTTTTCTTCGCCGTGATTTGATACAAACATACTATGTAGGAAGAAGTTCAGGGCTCAGGCAATGGTAGCGCCATCTACCTTTCCATCGAGAACTAATCACATCAACGTCAATCGTTCCACGCTTGCTTGTCTAATGCGAGCGATGCCTTTTGTTTCCGTCCCTGTCTATCCCATTCCCTAGAAGGGGCACGCCGTTTACGGATTGGTCGCCGCGTTCATCGACGCAAGAGACAGTCTAGAATAATCCGCGTCACAACGAGCTGTACCAAACCGCTATAATTATTACCGCTTATACAAAACTCAACAAAACCGCTCGCGAGTGAAAGTGATTTGTGTAGTGGAGTGATTTAAGCAGCTTCAATATACTTGAAGACACCAGGAGGCTGCCATTTGCAAGGAAAGAGGACTGACGTACAAGGTAGGCCCTCATCCTTCAGCATCCGTAGAATATCCTATACCCACTCACACCTTTTCACTTCCTCACTTTCTAGTCGCCGAACAACCGCCATCCTACAGTCCACAATATTAATCCTTCCCAAATCGACTAGGAACATTCGGTTTCGGTGTAACGCCGAACCAGGCAAAAAATAAAAATTAGACAAGCAAAACATCAGCTTTACGAATACTTTGTTTATTCCATATCTGAGCAAACAAAGTTACGATGATTTCATGATAATAATAATAGGTATTTTTTATTTGTTGCTATGTCATTTCGTGTTCATAGTATTCAACATGGCACTTATATTATTCCTAATGGTTGTAATTATCTTGTAAAAATATAACCCCATCTGAGGTTGAGTATATGCCCAAAATCAGTTTTAATTTGAAATAAAATATTTTTGATTCAATTTAGCATACCCAATTAATGATCCACTTGAGTGAAGTATGTCAGTTGATGAGCCTTATCTTAAAATTAATCTACGGGACCGCTCAAAGGTAAGCCGGTAACAATTAATGCTTTGCGGGGATGGCAAACCGCAGACGAGGCGGCCCTCTCGACAATATTATGCGTGGGACATTTAGCGACATGATTTGATAGGTAGGGGAGAGGGGGGCATAGTAGGGTACTTAAGGTTCATACATCCTTAAAACTAAATTAATGTGCTAAAAGTGAAACTTTTAACTTAGAATCATAGCTTAACTTATTGTGAATGATTATGAATAAATTTATGTTGATAACGTATTTAATCTACGAGATGTGAATTCTTAAATAAAAAAGGCATTTGACCCGCTATGCCCCGTGCATACGGGTAAAGTGGGGTCTTATGGGGCATTGTGGGGTGGTCATAATAAGAAACAAAACACAACTTCGAAACGAAATAATTTTATATCTTGGCAATATAACGACAGTTAAAAATAACTACAATACTATAACATAACAAATTGATTAGGATTGCCCCAATATTTGGAAACATAACGTTCTAATGCTGTTTGGGGAACGTTTTGCATATTTGCTGCTTTTCTGTAGCCCATTTTTCCAGACACAACACTGTGTACAACTTGTTTCATAACTTCCATAGACTATGAATGCTGTTCAGTCATTTTCTTGTATGTGCAGACCAGGTTGGCTAAAATAAAAACGATTAGATTAGAAGTCTAATACGGGGCAAAATGGGGCACTTTTCTATAATTCAAATACTGTGCCCCACTTTGCCACAGAAGCCATACCCCACTATGCCCCACCGGCTCGTTTAAATTTTGAAAACGAACTGACGCCATCTTAACTTTGATTCAATGATCTTGCGCTTATTGATTAAGAAAGCCGGAAAGGAACTGATTATTATTAATAAATTATAACACACCACAGTACATAAATACGTTTCGAAAGGACTGCTGTTCAATTTCACGAAAAAATTTAAGAAAAATACTTGTCTTGATACTTTTGTTTAACATTACACAAACGCTTGTCGAAATGGCGACGCTCGCCTATGAAGCTCACGCGCTGGCTGACGACCAATCAAAACGAGCCATTTCACACTTTGCGCGGTGTTTGTTTCGAGCTGTGTAAGGCTTGCCCCACTATGCCCCGTGGCGCCGCTATGCCTCCTCCTCCCCTATTCGATATTCTCGTGAATTCGTATTGTTTTATGGGCCAAAATATTTCTATGCTTTATAATCTCATGATAATAGTAGTTAAATAAAAATAGAGACTTACATCGAAGCTAATCGAAATAGTAAATATAGGTTTAGAGGAAAGTGGTTGTCGAGAGTTAAGTGTTTGTCGATCGCATGTGAAACTTTTGATAGCACGATTCAAAATCTTTTTTCGATTGTCTTCGTAGTTGCGTCGATCACCACTGGTTAGTATCTTTGACATTTTACGACACATAAATCACTAAACATTAATTAATTCAATTCGAAAATTCATAAAGTCTTTTCAATATATTATTATTACAGTCTTTAGCTTCTTATGTGGTTGAGTGTACGACTGAAGTTAAATATTTAACCAACATTCGTTATTTATTACCCACATCATCTGGCGGCAGATAACTTAAAAAAAAGGTAAATTATATTTATGGTTATGTATTTTGTTTGATATTATAGGTAGTAGAGCCTTGCTGATCTCAGCATGAATGGGCCGGCTCTACCGGAGAAGTACTACCCTCTTACAAAAAATCGACGTAAAGTAACAGTACCTAAACTGTTGCGTTTCGTTCGGTGAGTGAGAGTGCCGGAGGCCCTATCCCCGATTCCTTCTCCCTCATCCCACTCCGCATCCTATCCCTTTTCCCAATCCCAGGGGCAGCAACGCACTTGTGACTCCTGTGGTGTTGCTTGTGTCCATGGGCGGCGGTAATTGCTTACCATCAGGCGATCCGTCTGCTCGTTTGCCGCCAATTACCATAAAAAATTAAATACCCGCAATTAATATGGCAGGTGTAAACATGGTTAGATTTATCACGCACATTTATCTTTTTTTGCTTAGTAAGGGTGGTTGGCAATCCTTTGTACACGTACTTATTATAGTTGTGTTTTTTACTGCTATGATTCCATATTTATAGCGTTTAATTTATCACCTGGCTACTTACCTAACCATTGGACAACAAAAGCCAAGGACCGTCACGAATGCAAAACCATTTTTGAAGACCCACGAAGGGTTGTATTGTAAAGTACGTTATTAAATTTGATGAAATATATTGGTATTTCTCAGGATTTAAGCAAAAGGCCAGTAATTTCAAATAACACTTTTTACTGTCGAAACAACACACCAAAATTGCAGCAAGAGTATTGACATAGATTATACAGATATACTAAAAAGAAACAGTTCACACAACCACAGATAATAATTTGTAGATCGACGATATTGTCCACAGAGTGAACATGGGGTGGCGCTGTCGGCGGTGTGCATTTAACTAAAATCATACTTTAACATTCTCCCTTTAAATGCAAACCCATCAGCTTGAAACAATCTTCAAAATTGGATTTTATAGCCTTGGTCAATGCATCAGCCACCATGCATTCGGTTGCCAGGTAGCGCACTTCACTTCAACTTCCATGTTAGCAATTTTTTCTTTGATAAAGTTATAGCGTATGTCAATATGTTTGCTTCGTGCATTAAAGTGATCAGAACCTGCAAATTTAATCGCGCTTTGATTATCACAGTGAATTATTGTAGGTGAACATTTTAAGTCGTGGCGAAGTCCAGATTCCAAATTTCTCAACCACAGGGCTTCTTGAATGGCTGCTCCTAGTGGCATATATTCAGCTTCCATAGTAGATAGGGCTACTGTGCTCTGTTTTTTAGAGCACCACGAAATTGGAGCTCCCTGAAACAGAAAAATGTTTCCGGAACAAGACTTCGGGTCATTACAATCTGAAGCCCAATCAGAATCACAAAAACCAAATATTCTTTCTTCTTCATTGCTTTTCTTGAAACATAATTTGAAATTCATGGTGCCTTTTAAATATCTCATGACTCGCTTGACTGCTATCCAATGCTGAATTTCTGGTTTGTTATTATAACGACTCAATTTGTTCATGGCAAAACATATGTCAGGCCTAGTTCCATCAGCTAGGTATAACAGACTACCAATTGCTTCTTGATATGGTAAGTTACATATAATATTTTCCTTTTCTGTGCTTAACAACTTATTGTTAGGGTCACATGGTGAAGTGACTGTTTTGCATTCACTCATATTAAATCTTTTCAATATTTGTTCAATATATGCAGATTGATCAATATATATTTCATCTGTATTTTTGTTTTGTAGAATTCTCCATCCAATGAAATGCTTCACATTACCAAGATCTTTCATATGAAATTTACTTTTCAGGCTTTCTTTAAGACATGTTGCATTTTCTTCATTATTAAAAATCAATAACAAGTCATCGACATAGACTAGTATAAACATCAACTTATCTTCTTCAATTTTATAATACACACATAATTCCACAGGTAAGCAAGTAAATCCTAGTTCTTTTAGGGCTTTACTTAATTTTAAATTCCACTGACGGCATGCTTGTTTTAAGCCATAAATAGACTTATTGAGCTTGCAAACCTTGTCTCCATGTTTATACAGAGGAGGTTGACTCATATATATATATCGGTATCTATATCTCCTTGTAAAAAGGCTGTCACAGCATCCATCTGCTCAATATACATATTATAATTGACTGCTATAGCAAGCAAATATCGGATTGATGTATGTCTGACTACTGGAGCAAAAACTTCGTTATACTCTATACCCTGCTTTTGCCTAAAACCTTTAATCACAAGTCTTGCCTTATATATTTCAATATTTCAGTCAGCATCAGTTTTAACTTTATATACCCACATGCAAGGGATTGTTCTTTTACCATCTGGGAGATCCACTTGTGTACGACACATTGTCGTAGACACGTTACTAATAGTAATTAGTAACAAACTTATTCACATCACTACAATCATGTTACATCACTACGGCGCCTGCGCACGGGAGCGCGCGCCGTCAATCGGTCAGCCATCAGAAGCCCAGCGAAACACACGTACTCAGAACTATCGCTTGCGCTGAATATTGTCGGGCATTCACATTTGTACCTAGAACCAGTATTACTACCCAATATAATCTACAGTCCACTGCATACCATCTTTCATTTGGAACTGGCGCGAACATGGTCCTTCTACGCCATCTACGAAGGTGAAAAAGTCGAGCGTACGCGTCGTGATCAAGACCGCCGCCATATCAGCTGTCAGTGAAAATCAACGGACTCAGCGGCGGCCTTCTAGAAAAATCTGCACGACGAGGACAACGACGGTCGACGAGCCACGACGGTGACAGCGCGGCGCATCGCAGCCTCAGGATAACAGATAATCAGACCAATTAAATTTTCCCTAATTTCACATCCAACTTTTCAAAATTGCGACAGTAATCGAATCAGACCACAGACCCATTTCTACTGGTACTTATGTTGTCAAACTAAGTACATATCCATTTCAATCAGAAATAAACAAAATATTCAAAAAAATAACATTATTATAACCACACTTGTCAATCCCTGTCATCTAACTTTTCATTTGCTTTTTCATAACACATACTAAAATCATATATATTTCACAGCATCACAATTGCTTGCCGTGCAGCCGAGCCCTGCTTATTTTGCCAGCCGCCTGCCTCAGAAGGGAGCCACCACGTGGTCGCATGTGAATGCGCCCTAGGCCTTCGCCCTCCACGTGTTAGCTGTGCACCCACGCTTTGCACAGCCCTGCTTTCTGCCGCTTGCTGCACTGCACGCTATAATTTAAGTATTGCACAGTCCTTTGCAAAAACTTTGTGACAAAATTTGCCTGCCTATCATTTTCATCTCTTGTGGAACATTGTGTGTCCTTTATTCAAAGCAATGGCCACCAAAGTTAACAAACCTGATAATACAGAATTAATTAAACAACGTGGCATTGTAAAAAGGAAACTCACATTGTTTAAAAAGTACATCAACTTAATTTTTCCCATTGAGTCGTTAACAGATATTCAGGTCATTGAATTAAAAAACAGATTGTCACAGTTTCAGACCATACATAAAACTTTTCAGCATATTCAGACACAAATTGAATTAAACACTGACATTTCAGAGTTCACCGATGAACCAGACCCAGAAAGTGAGCAGTTTGAAAATGAATACCATCTGCTAGTGGCACAGGCTTCCCGGCTGATTCATTTGAACGACAGGATGGTAACTGATCCAGGATCAGACAAGGATATCTCAGGTGGGACCAAATCTTTTATTAAACTACCCACAATTGACTTGCCACACTTCACGGGTGATCATCATGATTGGCTTGAGTACAGAGACACATTTCAATCACTCATCACCAGTCACAATTCATTGGACAACATTCAGAAGTTACATTACTTGCGTTCCTCACTATCGGGCAGAGCATTAATAGTTATTAAATCATTAGAAATGACAGGTGACAACTTTGAGGTGGCATGGAGATTGTTGTGTGAAAGATATGACAACAAACGACAGTTGATAGGAAATCACATTCATGCATTATTCAACATAAATCACATTCATACAGAATCCTCCCTGTGTTTGAGACAACTACTTGACACAGTTAAGAAAAACCTCAGTGCATTAGCCACATTAGGTGAAAAAACAGAATACTGGGATACATTAATCATACATTTAGTGTCTAGTAAATTCGACCCAATCACATTAGGATATTGGGAAGAATACAAAAACACACTCACAGACATGCCCACACTTGAGTGCCTGAGTAAATTTTTAAGCAATCGTGCTGATGTATTAGAAGTTTTAGAGCAAGCAAATACTAAAAACAATAGCAGATCAGATACTCAAGTAGGACAAAACAAAAAGTCATTCACAAAAATGAACACATCAAAAGTACCCACATGTTCTATTTGTAAACAGCAACATTTAATATTTTCTTGTGAAAAATTTAGACAGATGTCCATTGAACAAAGAATCAGAGAGGTTCAGAAATTAAATATTTGTTTCAACTGTTTGCACCCTGGGCGTGATAACAAAACTTGCCGAGGAGGGACATGTAAGTACTGCAACAAAAAATATAATACACTTTTACACTTAGACACACCAAATTCAGTATCAGTCACATTCACTAGTTACACACAGAACAAAACAACATTACTATCAACTGCACAAGTCATAATCTTGGACAAACATGGAAAACCACACACAGTACGAGCACTCCTAGACAATGGCAGCACAACTAGCTACATTACTAGGCACTTGTGCTCAAAGTTAGGTTTACCCATAAATACTATGGACACCACAGTCACTAGTATTAACAATCAGTCCACACACATAACAAAAAACACTAACATTCACCTAAAATCAGCACACAACAATTACAGCACAAACACAGTGTGTCTTGTAATTAATCAAATTTCAAACACTGTTCCACAGACATTCATAAACAAACACAACATACATTTACCTAGTTGCATACAACTGGCAGATCCAGACTTTAACATTGCAGCCCCTATTGACTTGTTGTTGGGCGCAGACATATTCTGGCAAGTCATGGGTACTGGAAGGTTGGAATTAGGGAAACAGCAGCCAGTCCTAAATGAAACAAAATTAGGCTGGTTGATAACAGGCTGCATCACAGAAACACAGACCAATCAGACTCAGAACACATTCTTCAACACAATCAGACTTAGGGATTTAGGAACCATTCCTAATCCTTCAGACATATCTCAGACTCCTCAACAATCATGTGAGGAAATGGTTACATTAACCACACCGCTTAAACTGTCACCAGATTTTTTAAGCCGGACAGAAAATCAGAAAAATAATTGTGTTCTCACCATGCAGAAGCAATTAAAATCAGACCTTAAAACACATGCACACAAACAAACATGGCAACACACTAAACAGAAACCCCCAGATATCATATCTAGGGTTATCACACCATCATCACACAAACATCATCCAGGCTTTCTCAGGGATGATGATAGCAGCTGCTGGCCAACATCACCTGGGCATATCAGCAATTGTTCTGACCTTCAAGAACTGCCTCAGAACCACAACCACAAACACAACCACACACACAAACACATACACAAACACAATATCATTCAGTCATACACACATTCAAAAAATTCATACATTTACAACTACTCAGATCTCCAAGAACTGCCTCAGAACCACAACCACACACACAAATACAAGCACAAACACGATATCATTCAGTCATACACACATTCAAAAAATTCATACATTAACAATTCAAATCTCCAAGAACCGCCTCAGAACCACAACCACACACAAACACAAGCACAAACACAAAATCAATCAGTCACACATACACTCCAACAATTCAGATCTTCAAGAACCTCCTCAGAACTACAAAGACAAAAACAATCATCACTTTCACACACATTCAGACAACTCATACATTTACAGACAATTCAGAACTTCCAATAACACTAACAAGTGTTAGGAAATGGTTTTAAGAACCACACCGCTTAGCAATCATCAGATTGTTTAAGTCGGACAGACAAACAGAATTGTTTTTTCTTCACATAGAAGAACAATTCAAATCAGAACTTCAGAAAATTCAGAATTCCTTAAACACTCATCAAGTTTTAGGAATTGGTTTTAAGAACCACACCACTTAAACAATCAACAGTGTTTAAGTAGGTCAGACAAATAAACAGAATTGTTTTTTCTTCACATAGAAGAACAATTCAAATCAGAACTTCAGAAAATTCAGAATTCCTTAAACACTCATCAAGTTTTAGGAATTGGTTTTAAGAACCACACCACTTAAACAATCATCAGTGTTTAAGTCGGTCGGACAAATAAACAGAATTGTTTCTTCTTCTCATAGAAGAATGATTAAAATCAGAACTTTCAAATTCAGAATTCCTTGCACATTAATCATGTTTTAGGAATTGGTTTTAAGAACCACACCACTTAAACAATCATCAGAGTGTTTAAGTGGACAGACAGAATTGTTTTCATATCATAGAAAATTATTCAAATCAGACAACAATTCAGATACAGATATTACTATATTACATACCTTTCAGAATCAGTATTTCAGAATCACTGGAACACTAATCAGTGTTCACACACAATCACCGTTAATAAATCTGATATCAATGTATGGCACCAGCGAATGGGACATCTTAATTTTACTGATTTGCAAAGAATAGATGAATGTTCCAATGGTGTAAAATTGACAAAAATACCAGTCTGTTATATTTGCATAGAAGGTAAACAGAGTAGGCAACCATTTAAAAATACTGGAACCAGAGCCTCCGAGTTTCTTGAACTAATCCACTCTGATATTTGTGGTCCGATGAAAGCTAAGCCTCTAGGAAATGCTAAATATTTCTCAACATTCATAGATGATTACTCAAGAAAAGTGTTTGTATATTTTCTCAAGAATAAATCTGAAACTTTAGAGAAATTCAAACAACAATTTCTCAGAACTTTCAGAAATAACTCACAATCTCAGAAACAACATACAGAATTACACACAGACGATTCATTCATTTACAACTTCACAAATTAACAGACATAACTGCATACATATTGCAGTTGATACACAATTATAAAATAAAACACAGTAATTCAGCATAAACAATTTCATTTTATTAACAACAGAACTATTTTCAGACAATTAAATTCAGTAAAACATAAAAAATCATTTTCAACAAATCATTACAAAATAAAAATCATTAATTTCATAACATTCATTTATTATCAGGCTGGTGCTTGCATTCGCGTGGGCGGCAGGCTCGCTAACCCGCGATTACAAAAAAAAAACAAATAGTTTGCAATCATCACATTAATTTGCAAACTCATTAAGTACTTCACATTTCACAGAACATTTTCCACGCTTCTTCACAGTTGCTACCAGTCCTTTAGTCATGATCAGTAACCATAGGGGGCGTGGTAGTCAATATTGAGTCATACATATGCATTTATGTATGTTCTAGCTGTCAACCTGGATCAGTTACCGACTTGACGAAAGAATCTTACTTAGCATTACTAAATGCATTCATCAGCTGCCGAGGAACCTGACATTAATTCACACTTTCAGACATTCATTTTCAGACTGTTCAGTTTCAGACTTTCACTTTCAGACTGTTCACAGTCCACAGACATGCAAATTCAGGCAATAGCTTCACTTGTAGTGGCGTCAAATGTTGTCGCAGGTTTCTGGCAGAGAATCACAGCTTAATCAGCGGCAGTGCAGCAGAGCAAGGCATCACATTATCCACTTCATTCCCTCATACTATCAACACTATGGTGGGTTATGGTGAGACATAGGCAATGGACGGCAACTTAGGCAGGTCTAAGGCTTAGCACACCACACACATGAGGCATTTCCCCACATACTTCTCACTTTCTAGGTCTTAGACGCCTCTCTTCCAGCCCGTCTGATTCACTCTCCGCCCTCACTCCATTTCACTTCTTAATTGGTCAACCATTGTCTGTATCCTGAGCCATCACTGGCCGACTGCAATGCAAATGAACATTATGTACAAGAAGCCAAATTTCACAGATCCAGACCATATGGCATGAGTCATTGGGACAGCTGCTATGATGCGCGTCTACCTGCCCGTTGCGTCCTGGGACGCGCAACACAGCTCCAACTGGGGCCTGACGGAGTCACAGAAGTGGTCGACATCAAGACCAGCACCATCAGAAGAGCATGCAACCCACTCGTTTGCGGCCCGGCAGAATGTCTACGATACATTGTCGTAGACACGTTACTAATAGTAATTAGTAACAAACTTATTCACATCACTACAATCGTGTCACATCACTACGGCGCCTGCGCACGGGAGCGCGCGCCGTCAATCGGTCAG
This sequence comes from Euclidia mi, assembly GCA_944739405.2. Classification (NCBI taxonomy): domain Eukaryota; kingdom Metazoa; phylum Arthropoda; class Insecta; order Lepidoptera; family Erebidae; genus Euclidia; species Euclidia mi. The sequence goes on from OX123204.2 coordinate 29,917,023, forward strand.
CCATCAGAAGCCCAACGAAACACACGTACTCAGAACTATCGCTTGCGCTGAATATTGTCGGGCATTCACATTTGTACCTAGAACCAGTATAACTACCAAATATAATCTACAGTCCACTGTATACCATCTTTCATTTGGAACTGGCGCGAACACCACTAATGTCCATGTATTATTTTGAATAAGGGAACGGTACTTACAATCCATGGCATTTCTCCATTCACTAGCATACACATCAGAAAGGGCTTCCTCAACCATCTGGGGTTCTTTCACCGACTGTGCTGTCAATAAAGACTCTGGACTACTGTTATGTTGACAGTGGTAAAGATAAGTATTATTTTTTACCTGTCTGTTTCGTTTCGTCAAAGTTATATTGCTTGTTGAAAGTGTTAACTCATCATCAGGCGACGCTTCAGGTATGTAATCATCATCAGAAGATTGCTCAGGTACATGCTCATCATCACTGAAACTGAATTCGGTACATATTTTATCTCTAGATACATTTACAACTGTGTCTGTGGAATTCTGACTCTCGGACTCATTTGTATCATCAGGATCAATAGTTTGAGACAATGGCATAATTACACAATTATTTCGTGCAGTATCTTCAATAAATATTACATCTCTACTTTTAATTACCTGTTGTTTTCTTTCATCATACAAACGATACATTTTTGTTTCTTCACAATACCCCACAAATATCATTTTCAACGATTTTGGATCCCATTTCTGTCTCTTCTCTTTTGGAATGTGAACCATAGCTTGACACCCAAAAATCTTCATATGATCCAAACTGGGCCATTTTGTCGACCATACGTCTTCCGGAGATTTATATTCTAGACCTTTAGTTGGAGAACGATTTATTATATATACAGCTGTAGAGACTGCTACAGCCCAAAAAGGTTTTTGTAATCTAGAATTAAGAAGTAAACATTTAGCTCGTTCTACAATGGTACGGTTCATGCGTTCCGCTAAGCCATTTTGTTCTGGGGAAGTAAGGTTTTGTGGTCTGATGTCTTATGCCAGACCTTTTAATGAATCAATAAAATCATTGTTAATATATTCCTTTCCATTGTCTGTACGCAAATTTTTTATATGTTTATTTGTTTGGTTTTCAACAAAAAAATTTAATTCTTTGAATTTCTCTAAAGTTTCAGATTTATTCTTGAGAAAATATACAAACACTTTTCTTGAGTAATCATCTATGAATGTTGAGAAATATTTAGCATTTCCTACAGGCTTAGCTTTCATCGGACCACAAATATCAGAGTGGATTAGTTCAAGAAACTCGGAGGCTCTGGTTCCAGTATTTTTAAATGGTTGCCTACTCTGTTTACCTTCTATGCAAATATAATAGACTGGTATTTTTGTCAATTTTACACCATTGGAACATTCATCTATTCTTTGCAAATCAGTAAAATTAAGATGTCCCATTCGCTGGTGCCATACATTGATATCAGATTTATTAACGGTTGACAACAAAGCAGATACATTGCTGATAACAGCATTCAACTTATACATGTTGTTATGAAGTACTGCTGTCAAAATCAATTTGCTACTTTGATATTTTTTCATCCTTCCTTTTCAAATTTTATATCACAGCCATGGTTGGTCATTTGACTAACGGATAGCAAATTTGTTGTTAAATTATCATCATCAGCCCTTTACAGTCCACTGCTGGACTTGGCCTACTATACCACGCTGGCCAAACGGGTTGGTATAGGGTTTATTTCAAGTTTTCCTTCTCTTACAGTGCTGTTTTTTGCATAGTATGGTCCCTCTGTCGGCTCTTACGATACCCATGGGATGATATGGGGTGGTGACATTTCGTATTCTTAATCTGTCACCACATGGACAAATCAGTCAGTTGTTAAATCAGGTACGTATAATACATTTCTTACTTGAATTTCTCGAGTTATGCCATTGCAGTCCTTGATTTGTAAATTTAATTTTTGAATAAAAAGCTACTGAATTTGGCACTTTAACATCCTGAAGAATTTTTGTCTTTACTGAGTCGGAAGTGATTGGCACGCCTGACCTTTCCATGGCCATTATCATAGGCCTAAACGTGTCTGGTAACCCTGCAAGCAGCAATGTACCTAGCCACTCATCGTCAACGACGAAACTAATACTTCGAAGCTTATGCGCCGTGGACATAATTTTATTTACGTAGTCCTCCACATTATCACTATTTTCTAAGGTGGTTGTAATGAGAGTCCTTAACAGACCTACCGTTCTTGTGAGACCGGAATCGTCAAATACCTTTTGTAGATTATTCCATACTTCACGGGCCGTCGTTGCTTCCTGAACATGATCATAATTTATCGGATCTACCAGAAGGATTATTTTCGATTTTGCCTTCACATCACGCTTTTTGTCATCGACATAATTCGGTCCGGGTTCATCAGTTTCCCATAGTTCCTCGTGTTCTATGTAATTTTTAACGGCGAATTTCCACGTTGAGTAATTTTCCCTTCCAATTAATTTCTCAATATTCACTGTCGATATTGTACCACTCATTTTGTGTAATTATCTGAAAAGCTGAAAAAGATAAAATCGGCGCACGCGCTATCCGGCGTTTTGACTGTACGAGGTTACGAAAAACTTTATCTTGTTGAATCTTGACAATTATGCAATACTATTATCAAATATACGCAGTGGAACCAAACTGGGCCCATAACCTGATGAAATATATTGGTATTTCTCAGGATTTAAGCAAAAGCCCAGTAATTTTAAATAACACTTTTTATTGTCAAAACAACACACCAAAGTTGCAGCAAGAGTAGTGACATAGATTATACAGATATACCAAAAAGAAACAGTTCACACAACCACAGATAATAATTTGTAGATCAACGATATTGTCCACAGAGTGAACATGGGATGGCGCTGTCGGCGGTGTGCATTTAATTAAAATCATACTTTAACAAAATTAAACGGGTTAGATAGTAATGCGATCATTTAATTTTGAAGAAATCATGCTTTACGTCCACAAAATTTAATTATATGTATAATTAAAATGACCTGTAATCCCATACATTGATTGATAGAACGCGGTCTATTACTTATTATCTATCAGCATCACCATTATTATCTATCATCAAGTAAAGTCAGTAAATAATCTGGGGGCACGGCAGTGCCCCCACCAAGTCGAGCAAAAAAGCGGCCCGGCCGTACCATCCTTTTCTCGAAGCAATTCAGGCCGTTTTCGACCCCCTATAACTTTGTTGTGGATAAAACTAGAAGCCTGATTGTTTAGTAATCATGCAGGAATTGTATAAAGATGGCGTATTTCAAATTTCATTCAATTTGAACCAGTAGTTTAAGAATGATAACGAGTCAAAATTCTTAATTTTGTCACTCACTGACCGATCATCAAAAGTCTAAGGCACTTCTAGCATACATAGAAGCTACACATTTAGGAAACAATTAGTTTTTAGTGTATGAACCAAGGAAAAACTAAAATATATTTCAATTTCGGTCCACTTTTCGAGATACATCAACTGCATAAATAACTTTGTAATCCCAGAATATAAAGGATTACAAAATTACATTTGCAGTTAGAGCTTTAATTAAGAAAATAAGTTGTTGGTGTACAAGAAGAAGGTACCGGAAAGGACAAAAGTAAGACTATCTACAAAAAGAAATGAGATCCCATAAAAACAATACTTGTCAAAAATACCAAGTCTCGCGACCGTAAAAAGTTGTGAGATCCATGTAATACCAAGTCGGTTAATTAAAAACCTTTAATGTTTCAAATAAATATATTGACTTGGCAATCGCATCAAACAATCTAATTTATATATGTATTACTTATGAGATATATTGTGTTGCCATACTTTTCCAATTATTCTTGAACGATATTGTAACATTTTACTTAATTTTTAAGGAACTAAGTTAGAATACTAATAAACTTCTCCATTCCCGAGGTCAAAGGGCGGCCATTCCTGTCGATGAATATATATTCTGTCAAATCTGGGAAGATTAAAAAGAAGACCAAACTGGTAAAATTATAAAAAAACATATGTTTGTAGTTAGTAATAGTAGTAGGTTTACTCTCGCTTTACCATTTTCAATATCGATTGATAGACTTTAGTCTACCTGGTATCCATAACATAAGATTTACGTCACCATTTCTAGTATTATTAGAATGCTTATCAAAGCCTAACAGCCCCGTTCTAAAAATCATGATAAATAAAGCCAATAATACATCCTCTTCAATGGTATTCGTACTTCAGTATACCTAAAAAGCAAACAAAATATGTACCAAGATAAATGGCCAATAACTTTCGTACATTATTTTCTAGAAGCATCTTTCTATCGACGCAAACAAAAATATATTTCAATCACCCTCTTACCCTACCTAGGACAGCCTGCAAATAAACTTAACTGAGGCAAAAAGTCAGTAACTGGGGATACTAACAAAAACATTCGGTTGTTTTTTATTGAGAAAAACAAGTGTGGTAGTATGTTTTCATGGCCAGTTGGCTGTTGATACTGTACCAGTAGTATTTAATGGTTTGGCTCAAGAGTGGTCCCAGCTAAATATCGTATCCCAACTAAACAAGGTAAATATCGTTTAATCTGATTTCTCGAACGTTTTTCTTGTAAGTAAACATTCTGGAATATTCCGAAACAGTAATGTAACGCTATGATTGATAGATACAGTATAGAGATAGTTTAGTGACCTAGTTTGAATATGATTATTGCTTAACGGCCCAGTGGCTCATGCATTGTATTAGGGGAAAGACGGGCAGTGACTCGAGGTAATCCGTCGCATATAGGCATATTGCTGACAGTATAACTGTAAACGAACAAGTACATGCTAAAGATACATTCAATAGATAGGTGTGCACAAATTCAGTTTTATTTGTTTTTAATCGTGTTACAAGATATGTACCACGTACCTATGCTTTTAGTATCCAATATGTCAGTATTGTTTCAAGTACTACATAACTATTAAAATTAACGTATATACTTACGTCCGTCGATTTCAGATATCTATCAGTTATCAAGCATAAGTACGTAATAAATATCTTAAACGATAATCTGAGGATGATGTTAATGGCAATGAAAGCTTCAATACCTATATTCAATTCAATAATATAAAAAACTTTTAAACACTCGCGTTGCATGTTTAAGAATATATATATAGACGGGAATTAACGCGAACATGCAAATTAGGTATTTACATACCTTATTTTGCTTGACGTTTCGAGACGGTTGCACGTCCCGTGGTCGCAAGCTGACTGGTGTGGCGATGTCACGTCTCCGAGTGCGAGGTAGAAGATTCTATTTCTACCCCCGGGTCGTTGATATTCGAAGTACCGGCGCAAAACACACTAACCGTATCTGTATATTGAACATTCGCCGACTGCGCGTTAAAGTGGGGTGTTGTTAGCCGAATCACAGGATTCCACGCCGATGACAATTTGAAGCCCTCTTCCCGATTGAAATTTTTATGTTTTCTGATTTCAATCGCTTCACGCACAACTCTTGGGTAAAAGTGGCGTTCCGTGGAGAGGACTTGGGGACGATGAAATTCAATCCAGTGATTGGTGCCCGATTGAAGTAAATGTTCCGCAATCGCCGATTTGTTCGTTTGACGGTTCTTTACAGCTGCGATGTGCTCCTTTATACGTCATAACTGAAAAAAAATTAACATCGTAAAGTGGCTATGATGTAGTGTGACGTTTTATTCGACTCAACAACTTACCGTGTCACTAACTAATTTACACGACAATGTGTAATAAAATATACCTATAAAGATAGCAAGAATTCTTATTATTTGCTACAGCAGTGATAGCCTACCCTTGTGGAAACTATAAAGCCCAACAGATTACTACACTGCCGAGATCCACCAAATATTACGCGCCACTGACTTTTTAAAGTTAAGTAAGTATAACAAATTCTTAATTATCGCTTGCTTAATGTCGAAGGAAAATATTGTGCAAGACCGTCTATGTACAACATTCTCGCAAGGCATGGGAAGTCTACGGACCTGCCCTTTTGCAGTATAATGGACTATAACTTTACTCTTGTGAAGTGAAAAGTGCCCCTTGCCCAAGAATGGGACAGTTTATAAGCAAGGTAATTTTTTACTATAAATGGCAACCCGTAACGGCTTTGCGCGGGTATATTTAGGTAATTTACACAAAACCTCTACAAATTATACACCTAAATCACTTTCTCTATTGGTAGATACCGCATGAAAATTCGTTCAGTAGTCTATGAGGCAGAGGAAGATGGTGTCAAGAGAGCGTATGTGGGTCGACCTCCAATTGAATAGATAGATAGATAATTCCATTGAGTATTCTGAATTGACTTAATGAGTTTAGAATCAAATTCAATATTCGTCGCCAAACTAATTACTCATGAGATTCCTAATACTTGTATATTTTAAATAGACACTCACTCTATTTTACCTATGTAAAAGAGAAAATCAGTGGTATTTCTAGGCACAAAGGCGCGCTTTATTTTCATTCCTAATTACTATTTCTACTGCCTTAATTAAGTGAATGTTTTGCGTAATTTAATTATCCAGCCACGGTGGTTATACTCATTTAGTGTTTGAAAGTTAATCTTTACAAATGGTACTCATTATATTTACACTGGTTGTGTTTGAAGCAGCATGGCTGGTTTTATAGTGGTAAAGGGTAATGAATGCAACAGGGTAAGAAGTACAGAGACAGAATCGCGACATAATTTTTCCTTCTCATAATTTTTTTTGGTACGGTGCAGTGACTGCTAAACTCGAACAGTGAGGGGCGTTATTCTATCGTAAGTGGAGTGCAACTATGGTAAGTATAGCTTTTACTCTGAATTTCAGATTAGTTTTTTTAAAAAGATAGTTTCATCATCATGCCATTTTATAGGAATTTAAACTTTTTGGTCATTAACACTGCCGAATATCGGTTATTCGAAACAAAGGTATATATTCGGGAGGACAATAAAAAATCCACAAAAATTTAATTAAGTCACTTTATGCCAAAGGCCACACTGGGAAGAATATGAAAATCATTTTAAAACAAAAGATTTATGTGTCTATTTTAAGAACTGCACATTTCGGTCACAAGGGCGTATACATAAACCTTATAGTTATGACAAGCCGACTAAAGACACGAATCCACTTACACGCTACGATAAACATATGAAGGAAACTATGAAGAAAATCCTTAAATGGATTCTTACCGGAGGGCAAGCATTGAGGCATAACCTTAAATTGATTCTGATCAGATGACTTATACGTAGAATATTGTCATCGTTACACTTTCGTACAGAAGTGAAAAATATCGTGAGATCATTACTGAATTAAACATTTTACCGCGATATATTGTTTTTCCATTCAATTCAAGTTCAAAGTTTTGTTCTTTTCGGTGAAGTATACGCCATGTATGTCGATCTTCGGCCAGCATCTTTACTGCCTTATTACTGATATTGTTTTACTGATATTAGGTCTTTACCTATGAAATTGCCGTCTTTCATGAAATAAATTAAGCGTATTTTTTCTATATTTTTTACTTCTATTAATCAAAGTAACCCATGCAATCAATACATCTTTGCCAACGCAATGGTAGCTTATTGATGCCCTTCTTGAAGAAATCAGCTGGACGGGAGGCAACAAATTCTTCGAAGGCATTTTGTACTGCCTCTCGGGTATGGAATTTTTCTCCCGCCAAGAAGTTATTCAAAGTCTGGCAAAAGTAGAAGTCGGTAGGAGCAAGGTCTGGTGAGTACGGCGGATGACGAACTTCCAACCCCAGCTCTTGTAGCTTGGAGATCGTCTGCTGTGCAGTATGAGGTCACGCGTTGTCGTGCAGGAGCAGTGGAGCCGAACGATTGACCAAAGCTGGTTGGAGACGTGTGAGCTTCTCCATCATTGTGTTCAGTTCTTCACAGTACACATTGGCAGTAATGCTCGTCCCGTTTGGTAAAAAGCTGTGATGAATTACACCGGCAGCGTTAGACCACCAAACAGTGACCATCACTTTTCTAGGGGTAAGTTTTCGTTTAGGGCATTGTTTGGGTGCTGAACCAGGGTCCAACCAACTTGCTGAGCGCTTACTATTGTCGAACAGGATCCATTTCGAGATTTTTGAGAAATGGATCCTGCATTGTTATGCAGTTCAAAATTCCTTCATTTGTATGCCTGTTGAGCAAAGCAAGGCCCGTCGCGACGCGTACTTCGCGCTGGCGATCATTGAGTTCGTGGGGTATCCATTTGTCAAGCTTTTTTACCTTGCCAATTTGACGCAAATGGACCGATATTGTTTTGATGCTAACGTCGAAAGCTGCTGCTAATTCAGCCGTAGATTGAGTATCATCAGCTTTCAAAATCGCCTTTAATTCGTCATTGTCGACCAAAGTTTTAGACAACCAAGGAGTTCATTTTTTAGGTCAAAATTTCCACGGAAACGGGCAAACCAATATCGAGTGGTGCGTTCGTTTGTAGTGTTTGCTCCGTAAACGTCGTTAATGTTGCCGTGCCGCTTGTGCCGTTTTGCTACCATGACGGTACGGAGTATGAACTCCATAATTATTCGAACTTTTATCGTATCCATGATGACGAAAAATGTTTGAATGCGAGGAAAACGTAACACTAACTATTAAACAAATGACGATTTTAGAAAAATGAATTCCATATTTTTAAAATCAAATTAATTTGAAATGAGAAATATCAGCCAAGAAAATTGATTTGAAATGGCCAGTATGGTAGAATGTAAATTTCATAGGTAAAGACCTATTATTACATTTAAACCGTAGATTTAGCAACTACATTATTTATTTTAATCCGACGTTTCAGCTACTCTACGGGAACCATGGCGTAGAAGACGCAAGACTGGATGAAAATAAATATCCGTAAACAGAAGGAAACAAATTAATTTCAATTTCTAACATCCGCGTAAACGCAAGAAAATACTTTAAATGAAAGAAGTTAATATTATAAAGGACATAAGAACTACTTATTTGGTATCTATAGAGTCCGTAAACACAGTCTGTTGAACTTATTCATGTCTCGAAAGAGTACAAGAGTAAACTTGGCCAACCTTTACTCCCACATTTTTTTGCTTTGTAAAATTATGCCACGCCGACGATCTTCGCAGTATTATATAGAATTTCAAGTGTAGGCGTTCTATGAATAAAATGAGTTCAACGATGGAATCAGTTGTTGCACGTTTTATTTGGTAGTTATAATTGTGAATTCTTTTGTCTTTTACTTTTATTTTAGGTTTTGTCGTTCAACAAAATTATATTTAACGTTTTTAAGAAATGTACGGAAATATGTGTCAATGTATATTTTCATTTATGTTAAACTTTCACTTCCGATATATTAAGGGCGTGAACGCACTAGCGGCTGGCCGCAATAAGTTGGCCGGATGCAGCTGAGCGTACTTCGATTTTATATAGAGTTTTCTTAATAATTGTAAAAACCTAATAAATATTGACTGTAATTCAAGGCATGGTCATTATCATCCTTCGGGTTTACTTAATTGCGACCTAATATTTTCACCAACTGTATTCTAAAACGGTTTAAACATGGTTTAAAAAGTCTTTACTAATCTCAAAAGAAGTCCTTAATATTTTTTGAAAAGATCAAAGTTCTTTATATAGCACTATTTACCTATAAAATCATTTAAATACAACATATAATACTTACTTTTATAATCAAAATGATCTATGCCTAAAATTAACATAACTTCTAAGGACATTTAAAGCTGATTTGAGTAATTTCCTAATATATTTTGTATAATATTCGCACATTTCCAGGAAGTTAACTTCGTCAGTTTGTTTGGTAAATGTGCTGACAATCTATTTAACAACAATTATAAAGTTATTAAGCCGATATATACACAAGATTATGTGCCACAACAGTAAGTACCAATTTGACCGTAATTTCCATCTTATATTAATGGTGCTCCGCCAGGGGGAATCATACACTTAAACCTGCCCCAGGAATCTCATTATCAATTGGTGAAACCCATACAAAAATCTGTTCGGTAGTTTCTAAGTTTATCGTTCATGTGGACAAACAGGACACGTAATTCCATTTCTGTGGTCAATAGGAGACAGTACTGCCTTGAAACACGCACGGGTTTGCCGCGCTAACTGACTTTACAAAATCGTGCTCAATTCAAGGCATGGAGTACCTATCACTAAAAAGTATGAAATAAATAAAAGAGAAGTTAACACAAAACCAAGTAAACGAACGAAGTACTACTACTAAAAAGTATGAAATAAAAATAATAAGAAAAAAAAAAACAAAACGAAAAGGAAAACTTAAAAATCGCACTAAAATAATTGTTTAGTAGGTACTTAGTTTCTTTTTTTAAAAAAGAGAACCGCCTTCAAAAATCGATTCACTGAAAAGTACGAAATAATTTTTACATACGCTAATACATAGTATATAACTTATACAAAATACTTAGTTTTTGAAGTCGGTGCCAAACCATCAAAAACAAAAAATAATACTGGCAAACAGAGAAAATAATATGACGAATATATCAAATCAATAAAGCCTCAAAAAATATCTGAATTAATAAAATTTAAAATAATTTTCCTATATACTCTAAAAAGCAACTTATATATAAAATATATAAAAAGTATGAAATAAATGCTTAATTATAAAATAATTATACTTCATTTTGGGCTGTAAGTACTATGTAGATTAAATGAGCTGGTTTGGAAAGGATGACGCCAAACAATAGGCTTTTAGAGGGATTTGGTTTGGCACCGACTTCAAAAACTAAGTATTTTGTATAAGTTATATAGTATGTATTATCGTATGTAAAAATTATTTCGTACTTTTCAGTGAATCGATTTTTTGAAGGCGGTTCTCTTTTTTTTAAAAAGAAACTAAGTACCTACTAAACATATTTGGTGCGATTTTTAAGTTTTCCTTTTCGTTTTGTTTTTTTTTTCTTATTATTTTTTTTATGGTTCTTTTTTTATCTTATGATATCTCCGTTCAGTAGCTTTACCCGTCTACGATATGTCATATTACACGTCAGACGGAATTTGTAAACTCGAAAACAATTATTGAAGTTCAAATCGATTTCGTTGAAGGAAATTGCGAAAGTTTTATTCTCGTATTGCACAGACGGCTGAGTCCTACCACGTCCCGCAGTGGGCAACTTTTATGACGAGTCACGTACACAAGTACACATTTACTACGTTTAATACGGATGACGCATCCATACTGAAATGACACGTATCATCATCATCATCAACCTTTAACAGTCCACTGCTGGACTAGGCCTCTCCTTTGAAAAGAGGAATTGGCCTACTATACCATGCTGGCCAAACGGGTTGGTATAGAGTTTGTATCAAGTTTTTCTTCTCTTACAGTATTGTTATCTGCATAATATGCTCCTTCTGTCGGCTCTTACGACACTCATGGGATAATATGGGGTGGTGACATTTCGTATTCTTAATCCGTCACCACACGGACTCGCATATGCTTAGTAAAAACACGTGTATGGATATAAAGTCACTTCTACGAATTTTAGTTTATAATTCCAGGCGACATAATTTTAAGACCCCATCTCTTTCAATAATTGTAACAAGAATTGCTTGAAACAACAATTCGCGAATCCCATAAAGTGTTGCCTCGTGTGTAGAACCCCCAGCACTCGGCGCAGTTCTAAACGGCGACGCAACGGCTTACGGCAGTTCCCAATATTTGATCTATCTATGGATTTGGCTACTAGAGATAGTTGATATAAGCTCCATACAAAGTTTGTCAAATATGTATCACTAATAGCCAAATCCATGGAATATCCCAATCCCTTTTAGGGCACCTCGCCATACGTGCAGTAAAAATGCTGTACCACATCTTGTTGTACTAAATACGTGTACTTACTTAATTTAGGATTCCGTGAGAGTTTAGCACACGTTAGTCTTTTTAAAGAAAGTAACTGTACGTATAAATCCTTGATATATATGCAAGCGTTGTGTTGTTTATGAAGTGATTTGTTTTTTTCGAATGCTTGGGTTTGCATTCGGAATGCCATGCGAAATGTCTTTCATTCCCAACGAATTCGAATGTTTGCGGCGGATTTTATATAGATTAGACGCTTTCAAACATCTAAATATGCAAACTTTGTCTGTTAGTTGTTTTCAAAGAGTTAAGAAAACAAGTTACCTTTACTTCTGATATTGTGTTTTTAATATCATATCTTATCGTTATTAGTGTAGAGTTTGAAGAATCTTGTGGAAGTCACCAATTTAGAGTCTGAAGAATGTGTCCTCTTTTGGGTGGAATGAAATACATCACGATAAAATGTTGTTGTTGTTTATCACGAATCCAACTCCGACGACTTATGACCTACGAAGAGTACAAGAGTTAACAGCAATCATCGTCTTCATCAGCCTGCTATATAGTCCTTTGCTGGATGTAAGTCCCTACAATGATACGCCGCTGAGCCCGATTTTAGGCTTTTCGTGTCCAGCCGCTGCCAGCCGCTTTGCGTATATCGTAACTCCACCTAGCCACAGAGCGTCATACACTACGCGTGATACGTCATACTAAGAGCCATATTACAATAAAAACATAATTATCTTGTTTCCCCCCAAACCTAAGAAGATATGCTGGTAACAATTGATTTTCTTTTGTATTTATGGACGAACAGGGAATGTATTAAAGCCCCTGCACACATTGGGCCAATACGCTGGGCCAGCATGTTGGGCTGAAATGATACGGCGCCAAGATTGCTATTTACACATTGGCTTACGGATCATTCTCCATTTGTGCTTAGATAAAGATGGACGTAGAAGCACTTGCAGCCACGACTATTTATTTATACAGTGCGATTAATTATTATGTACATGTGTACCAAAGTAGGGTGTTATGAATTCTAAATGTTGTCATTAATGATACTTTTTCTTTTTCAATTTCTTAATTATTATATTAGGAAATATTAAGAGTTGAATATATTAATAATAAAATTTTATTATTAGGAATATAATTTTATCCGCCATACGGCTCCACGCATCATTAACCTGCAATATAAAATACGTAGTTTATGATAAGGTACTAATAACCTACTCCAACTACCAAGTCTAGAAGATAGCAATGTTGTAATTAAAATGTGTTTTTCAACATACTTTGTTTTTATTTTTATGTCGTTAAATGCCGTGGATTTCACATTATTATTTGTTGAATTTCGGTACAATTCCTTAAATTGTAAAACCTCATTGCTGCCGCTATCGCTTTAGGAACTTGGGAACGTAAATATCATTCATGCGCAAAGTACTGTCTCCGCTGCAAGCGACAACGAAATGAAAAAGGCGCCAACATGTGAACGCTGTTGGCGGAGCGCGCCAAGATCCTTTGATCTGTGCACAAAAAACCAACACTTTTCGGTTGGCCGGCTAATGTTGCCGCCAACTACACCAATTTAACCATACCGCCAAGTAGCTCTCTACACGTTGGCCCAACATGCTAGCCCAGCGTGTTGGCCCAATGTGTACAGCGGGCATTAAACACATCACTCACATCTGACACCATATGTGAATAATTATATAGTGAAGAGCAACATGCCCTTTAAGAAAACTACTTGCCATTAGGGTGATTGTAGTCCTTTTTTGTATAAAAATCATGAACATTCTCGCAGAACTGCTGATTGAATCCCGCTGCGCCTAAGGTCAGTTAATTCAATGTGTTCCTGAAGTTTCCTCCTTTACCACCTAACTGTTTTATACGAGTATTGGTGATGAATGATATTACCATGTTAAGTTGGCAACGCATGTCGCCGCTTTGTCGCCTTGTGTCGTCGCACGTAACAAGTTGCCTACCAAATAAAGTATGTTAATGTGTGGCAGAAATCATACTTCATGGTGAAACGTTGTTTGTTTTGGTTTTGCGTAGGATTAACCTTGACCTGTTTTATGGAGAGCGTATACCCAGCGCCTTATATATTAAAGTGACAAAAACAGCAGGAAAAGAATGAAATATTATATTAATCGTATTATTTATGAATAATACGATTTTTATTGACTGCCTCATTGGTCTCGCGGCATAAATGTGCGCGTGGAATTAGGAGGTCTCGGGTTCGATTCCCGGGTCGGGCAAAGTGTTATTGAGTTTATCCGTTAGAAAAATTCCCAGTAACAGCACGGAGTCTGGTAATGTGCCCGGTATGGCAATAGGCTCGCCCTCTATTACGTGGGACCTAAAAATTCATGGCGAAATGTGGGTGTAATATTGTACCTCTGCCTAACCCTTCGGGGATACAGGCGTGAGTAGGTATATAAAAAAAAATATATAAATATTAATTAAGTGAGAGTGTATAATGTGTGTACCATTATTATAGAGCATCATCATCAGCCTTTAACAGTCCACTGCGGGATTAGGCCTCTCCTTTCAAAGGACGAATTGGCCTCCTTTACCACGCTGGCCAAACGGTTGGTATAAAGTTTGTATCAAGTTTTCCTTCTCTTACAGTGCTGTTCTCTGCATAATATGCTACCTCTGTCGGCTCTTACGACACCCATGGGATGATATAGGGATATCTTAGAGCATAAATGTGTTCAAATAATGGTAGTATGTATTCATTCTATTTAAGTTTGTAAAGTTGCGCGCGTTATAGGAATGATTTCGAGAGCAAAATCAGCCTTCTAAACAAAAATAATAAAATAATAACAAATCATAAATTCTAATGCAGAACAGAACGACTCACAGTCGGGGCCCATTCAAATTTTACCAATCAAATCTTTCCAAGGGGCCCCGACTGAGAGTCGTTCTGTTCTGCATTAGAATTTTATTTATGATTTGTTTTATATGTGTATCGATTATAAAACTTTTTCAATTGTGTAGTTATTTAGTATTACTTAACAGAATTCTAAACTACTGGGCTTGTTTCTTTCTTTTTAGTTTTTATTTAAGTAAATGTTTTCACGTATTTTTTAAAATTAGTTTTATCGCAGTCGGTAGTTATATTTTATACTTTTTAGTTACCGTTCTTCAGACTTCGTTATAAGATGGTAAATTTCGCAATCTAGTCATTTCATTGAGGGAGTTAATATCGTGGGGATTGTTAAGTAACTTGCGGTGGTCTAAACTACTGATGGCTTCTGTCGCGTTGCAAGAGACTGAGTTTCGAGACGTCTACTTTCTTGTCGGACTGTTTTAGTTAGTTAGTTGGACAGGTGTTTTCCGCACTTAGCCACTTAATTGGGCCATTGTGCGTTAGCAGTGACACGGTTGTCGCCTGCTACTCATACCATGCAAACTCCTTCCAGAAGGCCATGAGTTGACCAGTGTTGCGTATGGCTTCGCTCATGGTTCTGGAGTTGTTCAGGAACCTCGTCCGTTAGTCGCTCACGCTGGTACAATGTAGGATCACATGAGCGTGTGTTTCTTCGGTCTCCATACAGCCCCTACATAGTGGGCTGTCCGTGACGCCGATGTTGTAGAGATGCTTGTTTAGTGGACAATGGCCGATTATTATGCCAGTCAGATGCTTGAGTGTTTTCCTGTTGGAGTGCAACAGTTTTTGCGAGAGTCGTTTATTTAATTGGGGAAAGGCATCTTTAGATTGCCTACACTCTTTTAACTCTGCCCACTCTTTTTCATGTTGTTGTAGGGTTCTCTCGCGTAACCACGTTTTTAGTTGGTTGAAAGGTATCGGAACAATTGGTTCGGGTCCCAGAGTTGTTGTGTCCGATCCTTTCCTTGCCAGTTGGTCTGCTGCGTCATTGCCCGTGGAGTCACTGTGTCCTCGTTTCCACTGGAGCGTGACCCGATTCCTCGCTGCAGTTTTCTGCAGCCCTTGGTGGCACTCCATAATTAGGCCGCAGTTAAAGCAGTTGCCATCGAGAGCTTGTAATACTGAGGCACTGTCTGTGAAAATGCGTATTGACAGGTTGCTCACGTTTCTGGCCGCAATCGCCGTCGCCACCCTTGTAATCCCAACGCATTCAGCTTGGAAGATGATGTTGAGTTTACCAAGCGATATTGAGAGATTGATATTCAAGTCATGGGAGAACACTCCGGCACCTGTCTAATACTTTGTTTTTGAGCCGTCTGTGTATACTCTAACTTCGTGTATACCAGAGCTATACTTGTGCTCTTCTTGCAGTTGTATGCGGTATTTTTTGTCAAAGACAAAGGTTTTAGGTATGAGGTCGCACGTTGCATGTAGCATCGGGATCTCGTTAGTTAACGTCCTTTTCAGGTGTGCATGGGTTATTCGGTCATCTCTTCTCCAGAGCCCGAACTTATCGAGTCGGATCGCAGCGGCACCTGCTTCCTGCTGGATGATGAGGTGCAGTGGTCGCAAGTCGAGAAGCGGGCTTTTTTTAGTTTTACGGGAAAGATTTGACTGACGACGTTTTCGAGCTCGCAACATCATGAGTTATTATGTAAGTATACTAAGTGCCTGCCTATACGCCAAATACTTAAGTACTTAGATCCAAACTCACACCGTATCTATATAGATAACTAGGTACCTACATACACTAACAGTAAAATAATGAAAATGATAAAAAAGTAATGAAAATGAATTGAAACCGAGATAAACTAACTAGCAAATTACCTACCCAAATAAAATAATAACGTATACTATTATAGCGAACAACTTAATAACTACTTGTACCTACCCTACCTACCGATTTATGAGTCGTGTATCGTGATAGTGTTGGTATCGTGAATTATAATGCTATTCTAAATACCTACCTATACTCCAAATGAATACAAACTCACACCGTATCTATATAGGTAACTAGATACATACACTAACAGTAAAATATATTATGAAAAGTAGTGAAAATGAATTGAAACCGAGATAAACTAGCTAGAAAATTACCCACCCAAATAAAAGAATAGCAATACCTACTGATATTATAATTAACAACTTATTAACTACTGATGTACCCTTCCTACCGAACTATGAGTCGTGAATCGTAATAGTTTTGGTGACAGAAATGTAATGATGATAACAAAAAAAACAATAGGAATCCAACTTAAATATTTTCAAATTTACTTACGTACTAAAGTCAGTTAACTATTCTCTCTTAGTGAGTTAAAATGAGTTGTAAAGTATGAAAACTTAAATCCATAACAAAGAATTCAACTAGTAGACGCGGAGAATCTCACCGCGATTCAGAAACGTGCATCAAATGAACAACGCCATTTATCGAGCTTGGTGGTAAACTTTTTCTTATTTGGCGACTTGGCGATGAATAAAAGTTATTTTTCAACCAAAAATATTTGTTCTTCATGCTTTTTCACTGTTTTTTTGTAAAAAGTGTTATGTCATACGGCAATTTGTTATGGGGCAAAGCTGCGAATATTCAGAATATCTGGACTGCCTCCGTGGTCCAGTGGATAGCTAGCGTATGCGACTGCTGATCGGAGGTCCCGGGTTCGATTCCCGAGTCGGACAAAAGTGTTACTGGGTTTTTCCGAATTCTCAGTAGCAGCACGGAGTCTGGTGATGTGCCCGGTAACGGCAATAGGCTCGCCCACTATTACGTGGCGCCTAAAAATTCATGGCGAAATGTGGGTGTAATATTACACCTCTGCCTACCCCTTAGGAGATACAGGCGTGAGCCTATAATAAAAAATAAATATTGGCGATTCAAAAGAGTGGCCACGAAATTTATTGCCCGTTGTTTCTCGTGGTTCTACCTATTGCTTTGCGAACGAGGCAGTAAATGTAAATGCAGAAGCATTAAGTAATTCTATTTAAAAAATTTGACGTTCATAAGCGTGACTTTGTGACCTAGATGAATAAACGATTTTGACTTTGACTTTGACCTATCTAGTATATTTCAAAGTATAAATTGGCAAGATTTTTAGGATTTGTATTTCATCTATTACATTATTTCAAATATCGTTAGATAGACCTTTTAGTAAAAAATCATTGGTTAGCTTAATAATAAACATAGAATAAAGAAAGTTCTTTCCTGAAAAGAAATACATACATGACTGGACATATCATTGGTTGCAAGGAGTGTCACCAGCGGCGGTACCAACGGTGCCAAATCATTAATCAACATTTCTTTTTCACAAGTTTGCTATTTCTGGGCGATCATACAAGTTTACTTCAAGACATAAAACGGACGTGTTAATATAATGGGAAGCCGCGGGTAGAATGAAACAACCATAACACAACATATTTATTTACGCTTTTACAACGGCCCAACTATACTTTTTAGACGTCTCGTAAACTTAGAATTGGAGACAAATTTTATCGAACATCGATCACAACATTTTCAAAGGCCAAATTCTTCGTAAAATCTTATCAGTGGTTTTGTACATACAATCTAGGGACGTTCCCCAATTGTGAATACGATGGTATTCACCTGATTAATTTATTTACCTATTTGTTCCACTCTCGATAGGTACATAAACTATGTTTATTTTCTATAAAAAAGGTCTCTCATGATCTACATATGTTACTGTGCTTAGTCATTGCACATAAATATGGTTAGCGATGCCCGAACAAACAAATACTACAAAAATACATCTCGGGATCACTTCGATTCATCGTTGATGTCGCTTGAAATCTGTACACTGCGATTTGTACAGTTGACTCGTAGAGTGGAGGGAAATAAAATTTATAGGGTCTTTTCTATTTGGCAGAATCTTGATACTCTGAATTTTATTTGGCATAACACACTTGGCATAATCTTCTTGAATCTAATATTTTAAGGCATAAAAATTATTGAGCATAACTATTGATTGGCAGAATGTTTACATGTTCGAATTTGCAACGGCATACTTTTAACATGGCAGAACTTTTGACAGAAACGAATCGCCGCAAAACCGACTTTACGTAGTCTTGTCTGCCCTACCCCTCTGCCGTACTTACGAAAAGTGCAATAACTCGAGTTTGTCACCGAATTGAGATAATTACATATTCGGAATCAGCAGAACTATATATTCTTTTAAGACACTTTTTACGTATATATGACGCAGTCGGTTTTTATACTAAGCCAATATCTAGGTCGATGCTTTATGATTTACATATTAAGACCGAAATAACTACAGATAGGAATAACTTACTCACGCTATTAAGTAATGTTACTAACTATATCTGCAACAAGTATAGTTTTTATATTTGTAATTAGCATAGTTCTGTTTGAGTTATTGCAGATATGATACGGATCCTTATTTACGGTATTAAATAATGTACAAATTATTTCTGCAATAAGTACTGCATTTATAATTACCATGTTTCGTTACTTGTGATTCTCATTTACTAGTTATAAGTACAATAAGCTTGAGTTATTGTAGTTATCTTAAGGGACCTTATTAATAATTATGGGTCGGATACTAAAATTGATTTAGTAAGTAGATATATATTGCTTTTATTTCTAGGAAGATTAAATGAATACAGTGTACCTACGTGATATCAATTGCAATAAATTCACCATTTATTGCGATAATAACTAGCACCAGGCAGTTAGGGGGTAGAAGGGGAGTAAAATATTTGTGCTAATAATAAAACAACCTTAAAACAACTTTATCACTATACATTCAGTCAAAAAAGTCTCGGGAATGGATTATTTGTTTATGGTTCCAAATTAATTTATTTTGTTTTTTTTTGTTGTTGTTAGATTGGCACATCACTCCGTCACCACAAGTCCGTGTGGTGACGGATCAAGAATACGGATTTTCACCACCCCACATCATCCCATGGGTGTCGTAAGAACCGACAGAGAGAGCATATTATGCAGAGAACAGCACTTTAAGAGAAGGAAAACTTGATACAAACCCTATACCAACCCGTTTGGCCAGCGTGGAATAGTAGGCCAATTCCTCCTTTCAAAGGAGAGGCCTAGTCCAGCAGTGGACTGTTAAAGGCTGATGATGATGATGAGATTGGCAGAACTGTTTCCATTTTGGCGCGGAGTTTAAGTTGCATCTGTTAGTTATATTAAATACAGTGCTGTTTTAGTTAATATTCTACCATATTCTATTCTACCACATTCACCCAACACCATCTAGTCCCAAACTAAACAGAAACTTGTACTATGGGTACTAGATAATGGATAAACATACATATATACTCTTTTTTTTGTAAATACATACATATTATTATGCTATGCGTTGTTTGACTTGAGCGGGACTCGAACCCGCAAACTTCGGCGTAGCAGTCGCTTACACACCCGCTGCGCCAACCGGTCGTCATATCTAGTGTGTATTGCGAATTTCATAATGGACAAAAACATCGAAAAAAGAGTTTGTCTAAAATTTTGCATTACCAATGGAATTTCGTGTTCGGACGAATGAAAATGTTACAGAAGGCTTACGGTGAATCGACTTTATCAAAAACTCGTGCTTATGAGTGGTACAAAGCGTTCAAAAGCGGTCGAGATGTGATGGAAGATTTGCTTCGCTCTGGTTAGCCATCAACGCCTGCAACTGAAGTTAACATCGCAAAAGTGAAGGAAACAGTGACTGAAAATCCTCATTCAACGTTGAGAGACACAGCCACCAAACTTTCTGTATCTCACGAGTCGATCCGTATCATTTTAACTAATCATCTGGGTATGAAACATATTGCCTCTCGGCTAGTCCCAAAAGATCTGGATTTTCTCCAAAAACTCAATCGCATGAGAGTCGCTGAGGACATGTTAGAACGAGTCAATTCCGACCTAACATTCATAAAACGCATTGTTACTGGTGACGAGATGGGTGGGTTTACGAGTTTGACACGCAAACTAGTCAACAAGCTTTGTAGTGGCGCCTTCCAACTGAACCGAAACCGACAAAACCAGGCCAAAGTCTTTTCTTTGACTATCGCGGTGTTGTGCACTTGGAATTCTTGCTGGAAGGTCAAACGGTAAATGAGGAATATTATTTGAGCATTATGCGGCGTTTAAGAGAGAAAATTTGACGAAAAAGGCCAGATTTGTGGAAAGAAAATTCTTGGATTTTGCACCACTACACCTTCGCACAAGGCCATCATTCTGAACGAATTTTTGACCAAACACTCAACAAATACCATCAAGCAGCCACTTTATTCACCAGATATGGCCCCAGGCAGCTTCTTTCTTTTCCTAAACTCAAATTAACACTTCGCGGCACCCGTGTTCAATTTCAATTCGGTAGAAGATATAAAGGAGAATTCACGGCGAAAACTGAACTCAATTCCGGGAACAGCATTTCAAAAAGTTTTGATTTTTGGATTATTCGTTGGCGTAAGTGTATCGTTTCCGAAGGAGCATACTTTGAAGGTGATAAAATAAATTTGGATGACTAACAAACAGTTTGTATATTATTGATCTTATCCCGGTACTTTCTTGACAGTGTTAGTAACCGTTGACCTTTAAATGCTGGATAATAGACCAGAATTAATAAGTAAGATAGCGAAGCGATTCCTATTGTAATTGTACTTTTTTAGTTTGCAATAAAAAAGATTTATTGTATTTTTTTTTCATAAAATTATAACCGATTTCACATTATTTTAAAAACACATGAACGCAAATATGATGAGTAGACCTGGCTTTACCGAAATCAGTATCAGCATCAAAATCAGTGAGTACTATGAGTTTCGAATTTATGATAAGTGAGTGTATGCCAAACAACTTTCTGCGAAATGAAGATTACGCTATGCGTTGTTATGCAAAATAATATTATGACGTAAAAAATTCTGCTTACTTATAATATTGAGATTGTATTAAAAATACATGAGCATTTTATTTGTCGCCAAAATACAAACATTAACGTAGACAAGATATCGTTCACACGTTGCCAATAGGAAACAGAAGCTGCATAAAAAGTTTATTTGAGTGATCCAGAAGGTATGCAAATCCTACTTATCGCAAGAATATTGTAAATGGCTGTACAAGTACGTCATAAGGTGGACGTACTTCTGTGGTTGGGCTGAATCAACTTTATCTTACTTTACCAATGTAGAGACGATGTAAGCTGCACGGATTACGTATTGGTTTAAGTAGCCATAGTGCCAGTGCGACGTGTTTTGTGTCTTCCACTTCCACAGGAGACACCTATATGCGTGATTCCCAAATTGTTTGGTATTACGAATCTGGGTGCTCTCTATGTACGTTGCTTGAATATTAATTGAATAGTAGTCAGAGATGGTATACAGCGTACGTCTTCTACCACGATGTCGTACTCGCAATCATCAGTTGTAGTAGTTATTTTAACATTGCCAGAACATAATACTGTCAACTTCTCGCTATTAGCTACGACAATTTCTTTGTTTTGTTCGTATTTGGCATTCATTACCCAACTTTCATTAGCTGTTAGGTGTACACTTGCCCCGGAGTCAATATACCACTCATTTTTGTTGAAATTCGCACTTAAAAATACAGCACTGAATGCGTTTGATTGCACTCTTTCAGTATTTTTCTTCTGTGCAAAATTATTTTCATTCATGCACTGACTTTTGTAATGGCCGATTTGTTTACACCGGTAGTATTTCACTGTCGTGTTTGACTTTGACAGAACAGTACTGTCAACATTATACTTTTTCTTGGCCATACACAAATTCTTTTTATTTTGATTTGCATGACTAATAAAAGCACCGTTCATTTCGCTTTCGTATTCTTCTGACTCCATATCTAATAGTTTCGTTTTAATATTGTCTGCCGTAATGGAAATTCCTGAATGTTCTATTGCCATGATCATTGGAGCAAAACGATCAGGCAATCCAGCCAACAACAATGATCATTTATTTCAAATCCTGTTCCGCTTAGTTTTTGCGTTGTATCAATAATCTGCGTCACAGGGATCTGTACTCGGCCCTCTCCTCTTCATTTTATACTGCGCCGATGTTACCAACCATATTCATAACACCAAGTTCCATATGTATGCTGATGATCTCCAAATATACACCTCTTTTCGTCCAGATGATAGCAATGAGGCTGAAATTAAAATGAATACTGATTTAGAGAGGATAGCTGACTGGGCAAAAAACAATTCACTAGTGCTTAATCCTAACAAATCGAAATATATTATATTCGGCTCTAAAGAATGCATTAATAAAATACAGGCCCACAAGCCAGTAGTAATGGTGGATGGTAGTCCCATACAGCAAGTTAGTGAAGCGCGTAATTTGGGTTTGATCATGGATGGACAATTGCATTTTGAGACGCATGTCCTTGAATCTGTAAAAAACTGTTTTTACCGTCTCAGATTGCTTTACCGCATCCGGGATCACCTCAGCACAGATGTGCGCATACAACTCTGTGAGTCACTAGTTTTGTCCAAATTGAATTATGCAGACACTGTATTTGGTGCATGCATATTGAAACGAACTCAAAAATTAATTCAGCGAGTACAAAATGCATGTGCTAGGTTTTGTTACAAAATCCCACCGCGCACACATGTCACTCCATTTTTGAACAATGGGAACTTCATGAAGATGACTGCACGTAGGCACCTTCATTTGGCAACATTGCTTTTTGGTATAGTTTTATATAAAAAACCAGCTTACCTCTATGAGAAGTTGACATGGTCGCGAGAGGTTAATACATATAATACAAGGGCCTCATCAGATCTCTTGGTCACCTTGAAGCACCGTACTTCCTCATTCAGAGGTGGATTCCGATTTGCTTCCACGAAATGTTGGAATGATCTCCCCTGCGTAGCCTGAAAACAGTACACACATTCCAAACTAAATTTAAGCAAATATTATTACAAAGACAAACATTATCATAGGTATTGTACAGTGAAGCGGTAACTTACATTTCATCGATATTAAACACGCGTAATATATGACATTTTCATCATCTGTAGTATAATATAATGTAAACAAATTGTATCTTATAAATTAGTTTGTATTAATAGTAGTAGTTTAGTATTAGTTATTTGTTTTATTGGTACAATTTTATTAAAAAAATTAAGCAATAGCCGACCGAACACACCATCTGTCAAGTGCATGTCAAGTGTGACAACTTGACAGACGTGATTGTAAAGCGTTCGGAAACGCATAAAAAAAATTATCTATTTATCTTGATTTATAATAAGGAATTTATAATCTATATTGTTTTTATTTTTATTATGATTATTTAATCTATGTATGTATATTTATTTGATATTTATATATTAATTTACAGTGTATGTACTATTTATATTAATTATAACTAGTTTTAAGAGTTTATATGTATGTAAGTAAGTAGGTCCTGCGGGAAGATCAGTGTTGCAGTCTCACCCGATTCTGCAACTAATACTGACGCGGGTACCTTATTTGCGATCCAAAAATTGTTTTCTATAGTCCATTTCACACTATACTGTTGTATTTACTGCATTGGAGTTGCAAATAAAAAACAATTTCATTTCATTTCATTTCATTTCATTTCATTTCATTTCATTTCACATATGACGTCATTGAAGTGCAGTTTTCTCGCCGGATTGAAATTAAATTTCTTAATAGACTTATTCTTCTTGAAAATCCACTATCGTCAAATAATTGCTGTAATTTATGCCATAATTCTATTGACGATTTTACATTTTTTACGTGGACATACAATGACGGGTCGATAGTCATTATCAATTTCGCTTTTGTTTTTTGGTCATCTGCGCTTGAAATTTATTTCTCTATCTGGTTCTGCCTTTATACAATGTTTCATGCCTTCCAGAACCAAGAAATTTTCTGCAGCGAAACACCACTCCAAAAAATTATCGCGTCCCTTTAGTTTCGGCACATTTACTAGGTAGTTGCTAGCCATTTTGTGAAACAGATATACTGCGATAATTAGAATTACAGTTAAATCGCACTGGATACTGTCTTTTAACACTTGCTTGCAAAATTCTTGTTAAAGCGAATACTGTCTTTTAACACTTGCTTGCAAAATTCTTGCTAAAACGACTCAATTGCGATTTTAACACTTGCTCGCAAAATACTTGTTAAAACGACTCCATTGCGATTTTATGAGCTCTCTGGGCCCATAACCTGAAATAAAACGACGTATTGCCAGAGACGAGTGGCAAAGACTGACAATGTTTTATTTCTAACTATAGAAGTAAACACATAATTTGAAATACATGTCTATATGTCTAGTGACAATAAAAGACAGATGAGCAGTACGATACATGGCCAGTGCTAATACATACTGTGTAGATATTAAACCTTCAACAGTTTCAATACCAATCCAGGCCTGGTTGTGTTGGGTCCTGGTCCTATTTCTTACCAGGTTGCGATAAAAACCAGAAGGGAGGGGAATAATGGGCTCGGGTCCCACCACCTCTAAAGTGGCCCCTCTTCTGGCAAGTACGTCGGCTGCGTCGTTCCCTCTTGAGCCACTGTGGCCCTTGATCCATTGCAGTGTTAATTTGTTTTGTTTACCTACCTCTGTTAGTTTCTGGTGGCATTCAAGCGTGAGTGCCGAGGTGATAGTATGGCTTTTGAGGTCTGAGAGGACCGCCTTACTATCTGAGAGGATCTTAATGGATCGTTCCCTTACCTCACGTGCCATGATTGCTGTGGCAGCTAGGATTATGCCAAAACATTCGGCCTGGTAGACCGTGTTGTAGGCTCCCAGTGGTGCTGCGATGTTGATGTTTAGGTCCTCGGAGAATACTCCTGAACCCGTACCTGTATCCGTCTTAGACCCATCTGTGAAGATTGTGTGCTCGTTACACAGGTGCAATGGGGGCAGTTCCAGCAACTCTTCGAGTGCCGCTGTAGGTGTAGTTTTCATGCAGCCCGTTGCCGCTAGGCATGCAAGTCTTTGAAGCTTTTGAAGCTTGTTGGCGGCCGTTGTTAGGTTGGTCCGAGGCCACCACACTACTGCGCCGTAGCTTATCATCGGACGTATTATTGTCTTATAGAGCCATAAGACAATTTTGGGGGATAGGCCCCAGCGTTTGCCTATCAGATGATAAACAGAAGCCAGAAGACAATGCTGGCTTTTGTCGCACGGGTGATCGATTTTCACGGGATAGCCGGGATCGATCACTCGCCGAGCAATAAAAAGAGATGCTTAGGTTGTCTTACGGGAAATAAATAAAAATATCACCAGGACAGATTAAACTCGCGTTATATTCCAGATTCACAATTTTGATTAATAAAAGAACCGACACTAGGGGTTAACCGGCTAGATAGTTATCCAGGGCGTAGGTCGTAAGTTAACACTCCACAGGTCCACGGATGGATACTCAGCTTTCACGTGTCCCAGCCGAAGAAAAAGCAAGCCAACCACGTGTGTCGCCGGTATATATGTCGTCGGCAAGCGGGTGAGGGTCCCCACTCCAGTGCGTCATCGTAGTGGGGCTCGCAAGCGCGGAGGCACGACGTCACACACCCCCCCCGTTAGGCCGGGATTTTCCCTAAGGAAAATTCCCTAGCCCAACGGGCGTAGCAGCCCTGAAGATACTCCCTGGAATTGGAGAAAACAGGGGCATGAGTACCTTGAACAAGTGACAACCCTATACGCTAATTAGTATACCTAAATAATAATGACCCACGCTTGCATTCTTCACGCGTACAACGGCAGTCTGAACTTGAACATAAACATTTATCATTCATAATTCATCACACATACCTACAAGTAAATGCCAAGGCCAGTGTAATGGCCCAATAGCAAAGATAACAATCTATGGAGAAGCGCTTAGGGTAATTATTAGGTAATAATGGTTTGTAGATATAAGAACTTGATCTAGCCCTACGACTTAAAAATCTTGGGTTCGGCCTTTGCCACTAGATAAGTAAACTTCTTGAATATAGTTAGGTGTAACAACAAATTTTTCGTAACGATGAACAAAAGTAATATAAGCCTCAGACACGACCGGACCGCTCAATGTCAAAGGAAAGAATTTAATAAATATTTTGCTCTAATTAATACTACAACACGACCAGTAAACACCTTTTGAATGTAAACAATGGTGAATCATTAGTTAGGCATTTATTTATCGGCGCGTCGCTGAGTGAACGCGCGTGCGTCATAACGACAACTAGGTAGGTACGATTCGACTATTCCGAGCTCGCGACGCACGGTTAATTACTCTGAATGTTTATAAAGTACCTATAATAACAATTGATTATGGAATTTATACAGAATTAAGAATAACAACAGAACTTCAGAACAAGGCACAGCGAAAAACAACACGCCAATCAATATGCATTTATAGAAAATACACATGCGAGAATCGAACACTAGACCGATCCTACAACGACTTTTTAACCATTGAGCCATAACTGATAGTTAGATAAACAACAGATTCTTTGTAACAATATTACATGTAATAAACTTTGTTACCATTTATAACTGAAACATTTATTCATTTTATGTTAGCCTGTTTACATAAATCATTAACACAACACAATACATTATCTTGTGGGCTTCGACTCGAAAACATAAGAACCATTGTTGGCCTTCACAAATGGTTATGTAGGTAATTATAACTTAGTGTAGATATGCGTCTTACATTGTTGTGTTTATGCTTTTATTATTCTTTGTAATTAATCAACTTTAGATCTTTGATGTGCCATTCTCCTAAAGGTTTACCGGCCATGTCGTTAAGTTTGTATACTAGAGGTGACTTTTTTGAGGCAATCTTACATTTAATAAATTTAGGCGCCAATTTCTTGCTAAAGTATTTATCCTTGTCACTAAGTAGAAACGTTCTGCGCCAAACTATATCACCGACATTGAATTCTGCCGGTTTACGGCGAAGATTATAAGATGAACAATTTCGTTGGTGGGCCGACAACAGAGCTGAATGTACCTTCTCGAAAATAGAGGATAAGCAGCCTAAAGTTTCGGCATAGCCGTCCCGTGGTTCGAGCACCATATTGGAATTAAATTCCTTGTCAATATACTGAGAACCACATGTTATGACCTCCCTACCAAAAACAAGGAAATTAGGAGAATAACCAGTAACCTCACTAACTGCGCAGTTAAGGGCGAACTGAACCTTAGTGATTAAAGTGTCCCAGATTCGATGATCAGATTCTATGAAAGTTGAAATAGCTGTAATAATGGTTTTGTTGTAGCGTTCAACTGAGTTAACGTGGGGAGTATACAACGGTGTAAAATGCAAATTTGGAATTTTATATTTTGACAACATACTTTTAAAGGTTGCGCTAATAAATTGTTTACCGTTATCCAAAACAATAGTAGATGGAATTCCATGCACCAAAAATACATTTTCCTCGAGAATTTTTGTTATCACTTCTGCAGTTGCCCGTTTAATGGGGAAAAGCAAACAATATTTAGAGAAACAACAACTGACCACAAATATAAAAGTGTTTTGTTTTCTGCTGGGGGGCAATGGACCAATCAAATCAATACTAAACGTCTGAAAGGGCTTTTGACATGATTTGGGTTTTCCCATTAGACCTAAATTTGGGTGGTTTTGGTGTTTATGGGTGATACAAGGTTCACATGAACTGACGAACTTGACAACATCGGAGTACATACCAGGCCAAAAGTAATTAAGTGCAAGACGTTTGTATGTCTTAAAGATACCCAGATGTCCAGCAGTGGGCGAAGAATGATTCTCCCTTAGAATGTCAGTTCTTTGGTCAGACGGAATAACCTCTTTCCATTGAAATTCTCTAGTGAGAGGGTTTAATGTTTTTTTAAAACAATACAATTTATTGTTTATTACTTGATAGTTAACAAAGGAAGTCGGAGAACTTAAACAGCCTTTATAGATATTTAAATACCAAGGATCATTAGTAGAAACTGGTAAATTCTGATTAGGATTAATATCTATATTTATATCATTAGCAATAGCAGAAACGGGTAAAGAGCGAGACAGAAAATCAGGTAAAACGTTATCGGAACCCCGACGATGGCGTATTTCGAAATTATAGGAAGATAAGCGAACTCCCCATCTGGCTAACCGGCCAGTAGGGTTATTCAAGGTCAAGAACCATTTCAAAGCAGCGTGATCAGTGTAAACAATAAACTTTTTACCATTTTCAACATAACAACGCCAGTGTTCTATAGCAGATAGAACAGCCAGGGCCTCTCGCTCAGTGGCACTGTAATTTTTTTCTTGCTTACTGAGTGATTTGCTATAGTACGCTATGACTCTTTCCTCACCATTTAACCTTTGACAGAGGATCGCGCCAAGACCAAAATCGCTAGCATCTGAGTGTATTTCAAACGGTTGCGAGTAGTCAGGACAAGCCAACACCGAGGAGGAAATCAAACAATTCTTTAGGTTATTAAACGCCTCATTAGCCTCTGTCGTCCAGCAGAATGGAGGTGCGTTTTTACTTTGAGATGTTAACTTATTTAAGGGTGCAGCAATAGAGCTAAAATTCGGTATAAAACGCCTGTACCACGAGGCTGCGCCTAAAAATCGACGTACTTCTTTTCTATTAGAAGGAGTGGGATAATTTTTCATTGAATTAACTTTATCCGGATCGGGATGCAATCCACTAGAGTCGACAACATAGCCTAAATATTTTAGTTTATCTCTAAAAAATTGACATTTTTCGAGATTAATTGTTAAATTAGCGCTTTTTAGTTTATCAAGAATGCGTAATAAAAGAGTAATATGCTCGCTGAAGCTGGACGTGATACAGATTATGTCATCGATAAAACAGAAAACCTTATTTTCAAATTCTGGGCCATAAAATAAAATATCAACTAATCGTTGTTGAGTAGCTGGCGCATTCGTAAGACCGAAAGGCATTCTTTTGAATTGAAATGTGCCACGCGTGGGAATATAAAAGGCTGTTTTGCAACGGTCCTCTTCTTTAATTAATGTTTGCCAAAAAGATTTAGACAGGTCTAAACTAGACAAGTATTTAGCATCTCTCAGATTATCTAAAATTTCCGAAATATAAGGCAAGCTATAAGCATCTTTTTTTGTAACGGAATTTAATTTTCGACTGTCCAAACAGAAACGCAGTTCACCATTCTTCTTTGGTGTCAAAATGACCGGATTTGACCACGGGCTTTCTGATCGTTCAACAACATCCTCTGAGAGCATGTCGTCAAGATGCTTTATTAATATTCTTTGTTTATCGGGAGACATGCGATAAAATCTTTGCCGAATAGGGGGACAATCACCTGTATCAATTGAATGAGAAATAATATTTGTGCAACCGAGACCCCGCTTCTCGTATGAAATATCGGTAAATTTAGAAATA